>JASPKZ010002722.1:60000-735000 GCA_030220185.1 Diploptera punctata | reverse complement strand
GGTCCCGAACTTAAATTCGTAGGCGAGCGTGATAACCACTGAAGACGGCCGTGACTGAAAATAGAATAATAATAATAATAATAATAATTATTATTATTATTATTATTATTATTATTATTATTATTATTATTATTATTGGTGTTATTATTATTTATTTAGCAGTTTTCACAATATTTAACATCATCCTTTGCCCAATTAATATACTGCCATTCTCCTCCACGTTTATATGTATATTATTATTATTATTATTATTATTATTATTATTATTATTATTGTTGTTGTTGTTGTTATACACAAAAAAATGGCGTTTCGACTTGAAGACCTGTAAGAAATAAAATTGTACTCCATAACTTAATTTTGTAACATGTGTATAACTTCACATACCTATGTTACGGTATTCAAAATGTATGGACAATGGACGGTGCCGTCATAGCTAAAGTAAATGGCGAAAAACGCAAAATTAGATCTTCTACGGATATCAACTAGATAGGACCTGAGTGTAAAATATGTTTACTTTGTCTTTTCTTTGCTAACAATTATATTGTTAATTTATTTCTAATTTAGGTAAGTTTTAAGTTTATTATTTTTTATTTAGGACAACTTACTTGTTTTATTTTAATTTTTTAAGTTCTTTGTTTAGCTAAATTATTTTAATTTTATTAGAGTTATTACAGTACATAGTTTATTTTTACTTTCTGCTATTGGCAACATTGAGCTGACAAATGAAGACTTGTTTGTAACCTCTGACTCACTCACCTTCTCCAATCACCCTCTTATTGTGCAGACAACTTTTAACGCAGGTAGCAACATTCCTCAATCCCAACCATCCCCTCCAACAACAAATACTACTAGTCTACTTAAGAATGCATTTTCTATTGATAAATCATCACTTAAAATCGCTCACGTAAATTCACAAAGCATTCTGTCCCACTTTGATGAGTTTGAAACCATATTTTCATCTCTTGGACTGAGCGCCATTTTAATTTCGGAAACCTGGCTGACCCCTTCCATACCTTCGTCCCTTGTTCACCTAGACGGATATACATTGCTCAGAAATGACAGAATAGATAAAAGAGGTGGAGGAGTTTGTGCCTTTATATCAAATGAGCTTAATCCAAGAATTGTCCACAAGTCCCCTTCTGTATATTCCGCTCGCCCCGAGTTCTTATTCGTAGAAATTCAAGCCAGTCTAAAAAAATGTCTCTTATGCATTGTATACAAACCTCCAAAAATAAGGCACCTTTCGGATCTAGAAAACGCTCTGAACGATTCATTACCTCATTATGAACACGTTATTGTCGCAGGCGATTTTAATACAAATCTTCTTCAGACTGACTCACCAGCCATACAACTTAAAATATGTTCCAAAGCTTAAATATGACAATTGTTCCTTTCTCTGGCCACACATCATACTGCTAATACCGACACTCTACTGGACTTAATAGTGACTACACATCCACAGAAAGTACTGTCATATGGACAAATTCCTGCTCCCGGCATATCTGCTCATGACATTGTATTCGTAGAATACTCACTCCAATGTCCTAAAAGACGCTCTAAATTGATTACGTACAGAAATTTACAAAACATAGACGATACTAAACTAAAATCAGACGCTTTAGAACTACCTTGGTACACAATATGGAATCTTAGATCAGTTGATGAAAAAGTAGACACATTAATACACTGATATTACAACTATATGATAGACATGCTCCAGTAAAAACCCGACGATTTTCCCGCGCCCCTGCACCCTGGATGAATGACTCAATACGTGAACTTATGTCAAAACGAGACAAAGCATACCGAACATACAGACGACATAAAAATGACGAGAACTGGCAACTGTACAAACAACTTAGAAACACAACTACACAAACTATACGCAATGCCAAACTACGACACGCCCACAGTATAATCGGACCTGAAATAAGTGCACGGGACACTTGGCGAAATCTCCGTGCAATGGGACTTAGACAGTTGAATCCCTCAACTGACTCTATAGACATTTCTGTAGATGACTTAAATGAACATTTTACCTCAATACCCATGACACCTCCAGACAACAAGACTAAAATAGACATTCTTAAAGACTTATCCCCATCCCCCCATATAGGAAGAGATAAATTTTACTTTAACGACATTTCGCCTATAGACGTTAAAAAAGCACTCAAGCGGATTAAATCCAATGCACAAGGAACAGATAACATCAGCATTTTAATGCTAAATAAAATCATTGACATTATACTACCCACAGTGACTCATATTTTTAATGCTTCCCTTATAACTTCTATCTTCCCTACTGTATGGAAACAGTCTAGAGTTCGGCCTATACCAAAAATAAGTACACCTACTAACTGTAATGACTACCGACCGATTAGCATCCTTCCGACATTATCTAAAGCCCTGGAACATATTGTACATAAGCAAATGACTGAATATCTCCAAGAAAATCACCTCCTTGATCCTTATCAATCCGGCTTTAGATATGGTCATAGCAAACCACAGCTTTGCTAAAAATTACTGAAGATATTCGTGAAGCCGTGGACAGACGTCAATTGACTCCTTTAACCTTACTTGACTTCAGCAAAGCTTTTGACACAGTAGACCACGACTTACTTATGATAAAGCTCAAGCACCTACACTTGTCTGACAGCGCTGTATCCTGGTTCGACTCATACCTGCACGGTCGTCAACAATACGTTTCATTAAACTCTAGATCTTCGTCTTGGCGCAACGTGCCGGCTGGAGTCCCCCAGGGCAGTGTTCTCGGACCTCTTCTTTTCTCAATCTACATAAATGACTTGCCAACTGTACTAAAGCACTGCCGTTATCACCTCTACGCTGATGATCTCCAAATTTACCTACATTCACCTCCTCATTCTCTCTATAACAGCTTGACAAAAATGAATGACGATCTCATATCCTAACAAGTCACAAGTAATTCTAATGGGACAACAAAGACTGCTTACAACCTTTGACATATCTACACTACCAAACATTACTATAAATAATATAATTATCCCTTATTCTTCTTCAGTAATAGATCTTGGACTACATCTAGACGCAAATTTAACCTGGCAAACACAAGTGAAACACATATGTAAAAAGACTTTCTCCATCTTACATTATCTTAGACGTTTAAAGAATTTTCTCCCAGTTTCGTTAAAACAAATCCTTGTGCAGAATCTTGTGTTACCACACTTCTATTATTGTGGCATTATATATAATGATCTAAACTATGACTTGTCGCAGAGACTGCAGCATGTTCATAATGCTTGCGTTCGATTCATTTTCAATATCCGCCGTTATGACCATATTTCCGAACACTTTAATAACCTCTCTTGGCTCCGTCTTACTGACAGACGTAAATTGCACTCTCTTTCACTACTTTTCAAGCTTCTGAATTCCTACATCCCTACTTACCTGGCGTCTAGATTTGAGAAGTTATCCTCTTACCACAATATTGACACTAGATCACAAGATAGCAGTCTGCTAACAATTCCTCTTCATAGCACTTCCTCCTATTCTACTTCCTTCACAGTAGCCTCTGCCCGCTCCTGGAATCTCCTTCCTCAAGATATCAGGGGTTGCCGCACACTTGGTGCATTTAAGTCACGCTTATACAGTTACCTGTTGTCTAATAATTAATTTTTCTCTATTTATTAAATTTTATACTATGTCATTAATCTTTTCCTGTTTATGTATATGTATATATATATATAGTACATATATATTTAATTCGTTAAATTTAGAGTAAATCAAAATACATTATAAATATTAATTGTATTGTATTCATAGCTTGTAATCGTTTATATTTTTTATATATATATATATATATATATATATATATATATATATTGTAATTTAGATTTAAGACTATTTTTTGTTTGTATTTTTTTTTAAACCTGGTTGAGTGGTAGACAAGGCCTTAAGGCCTTAACTCTGCCAGGTAAAATAAAGCTATTATTATTATTATTATTATTATTATTATTATGTTACAATAACTAATGTGAAGAAACAGATATAAATATACAAATTTCCATTTTTTTTACAAATCTAAGTCAAATAATATTTTTAAGCCACAGTTAGTAAAAAATATTTAAGAAGAAAAGTATATGAACTATTGGCTCTTTCAACCCTTCTATATGGTAACGAGTAAGGACACTGAAGCAAAAATATATACAGAGGCTTAAATCTGCTGAAATGGGATATCTTCGGAGGATTGCTTCAGTACACATTACTAGATCATAAAACAACTTCACATGAAACTTTTAGAAAACATAATGTTTTAATACAAAACTTGTTGGATACAGCATATTCTTCGAATGGAAGTTGACAGGCTAATCCTACAGGAAAGGAAAACCGGTACGCCCACTCAAAAGATTGATGAGTGGAATATATATTGCAGCCGAAACAGGTCAACATAATGACCTAACTTCGTGAAAACAAGATTATTATTATTATTATTATTATTATTATTATTATTATTATTATTATTATTATTATTATTACCCGGATAGTAAGTAGACAACAAGCCAACAAGTTGTTAGCAGTAGAAATTGATTTTTGGAGGCGATCGACAAGAATTTCAAGACGGGATAAAGTCAGGAACAGCAAGATAAGGGAGGCAAGTTAAAAAAAAATGACATTAGAAAAAAAAAAGAAGAAAAAAGGTTTGATGTGGTATGGACACCTCATGTTCATGGGAGAAGGTAGAATACCAAAGAAGATTCTTGATTGGAAAACTAATGCAAGAAGAGGAAAAGACAGACGTAGAGAATGATGGATATTTGAGGGAAGAAGATGCTTTAGACAGAAACCTCTGGCGACAAATCACTTTGGATTGAAGGAGAACAACTGTAGTGTGGAATATTCCTAAGAAAAAATTATTTATTATTATTTTTATTATTATTATTATTATTATTACTATTGTTGTTATTTCATATCATCGTCTAAAAGCATTTTTTTCTTTCATCCCTTGTGTATTTTGGGTATAGCATCTATCTCGGGAACCAAGATCGATGTTGGCTGTAATTTTAAAAAATTGGAGAACATGACTTCCTTCGAAGAGGTGTGCTAACGATTTTCGTTATACAAAAAATGTGACACATTGAAGAATGCTTGCTTATGCATATATATATATATATATATATATATATATTTCTTCTTAATTCACCCATGATGTTACAATTAGTCTCTTAAAAAGTATAAGCATAATTCAATCCATTAAACAAACTAACGAAAGGATTCCGCAACTACATGATTTTATAATTAGGCTAGTAAATTATTATTTTTCTTCTGTATGGCTCTACGATCCAAACTGAGCCTTGCCTTCCCCCACAACAGTAATTATTTAGATGTATGGATTAAATGAATTAAACTCAAATTTAATTCGCAGTACGTAAACATTTCAGGTTTCTCTCCAGACTTTTTGTTTCTACTGAGTGATTACACATCCATGGTTAAGCAATTATGGAAGAGCTAAAAAACGCATGAATGGACATAATCTTCCTCTATTTTAGAATGTTAATGTAGAGAAGGAAAAAGAAACTTCATGGTCCTTATTAGCCCGGGAATAACAGGTCATGATTCTATAGTATAGAGCCTCCGGAAGTTCGAACCTATAATGTTTTATTTCCATTTTTCTCAGAAAGTTAGTTTTATTATATGTTTTATGTACCAACTACTGATATATGTAAATTCTGTGTTTTGATTTGGATTAAAAGAAAACTAAAAACTATTTGATGTATTAAACTTGTTTATGTTTTAGGTATTAAATAAAATAAGTAAAGATTACTTTCAAAAATGGAAGAGTCGATATAGTTTGTATAGTAGCCTCACTATGATGCTTGTCCAATGCTCGCTTTGTTTGTTATATAAACGGACAACCATCAGAGTGAGGCGATCATACCTCGAATGACATGGATTGTATTTTATCTGCATTTGAAAGGTTTTTTTTTACTAGAATAGAGATTTACATCTGGAAATCTGCCAGTATGCAGTATGCCATTATTCATCTTCATTGAAATTAGTGATTTACAGTTTATAAACAAAACCCGTGGGTCCGTATACAATATAAACATTCAAATTTTTATGCAATCAATTAAGATTGCAATTGATATACACGGTGATTACAAATGATTGGAGCGATTTCATGATTTTATTGTAGCGATCTTATTTGACATATCTTCACAGAACTTTAAAGTTATGTATAAAAACTCATAAGGTTTTTTTTTGTTTTCTCTCGCAGCCGTGTTTCAGCTTTAAACCGAGAGAGCGCAGCAGTTATCAAAGATGGCGACAGGCGAGGAGAAAGCATATGCTGTGCTTGAATTTCATTCAACTCAATCTGTGATAACTGTGCAACGACACTTCAGAACGATGTTCGAGAAAGATGCACCGAGTGCCAACTCCATTCGGCGATGGTATGCGCAATTTAAAGCTACAGGATGCCTCTGTAAAAGGAAATCAACGGGTCGTCCTTCAGTGAGTGAAGAAAAGGTTGAGAGTGTGCGGATGAGTTTCACACGTTAGCCCACAGAAATCAACACGAAAAGCGAGCAGAGAGCTGAACATTCCACAACCGACCGTTTGGAAGATCTTGCGGAAAAGATTGAAGCATAAACCTTACCACTTGCAATTTCTACAAGCCCTTACGCCCATTGACAAAGTGAGTCGGTTTGAATTTTGTACACAAATGCAGCAGTTTTATGGATGAGGATGGTTTTTGTGAGAAACTTGTCTTCAGTGACGAAGCAACATTCTTTGTGAATGGCAAAGTGAACAAACACAATGTGCGAATCTGGGGCACAGAAAATCCCCCGCGTTATTGTGGCAGCACATTCGCGACTCCCCAAAAGTTAGTGTGTTCTGTGCGGTTTCTCAGTTCAAAGTTTATGGCCCTTTTTTCTTCTGCGAGCAGAACGTTACAGGACACGTGTACCTGGACATGCTGGAAAATTGGCTCATGCCGCAGCTGACGACCGACCAGTGAGACCTTCATCTACCAGCAGGATGGTGCTCCACCACACTTCCATCACGATGTTCGTGAATTTTTAAACATGGAGATTGCCAAACCGATGGATCGGTCGCAGTGGAGAGAATGATCAGAAATTGTTGTCATGGCCTCCACGCTCCCCCGATTTGACGCCGTGCGATTTTTTGTTTGGGGGTATGTGAAAGATTCAGTGTTTGTGCCTCCTTTACCAGTAGACTTACCAGAACTGCGAGCTCGCATAATCAATGCCTTTGAACAAATTAATAGGGACATGTTACGTCGAGTATGGGACGAACTTGATTACAGACTTGATATCTGCAGAATCACCAAGGGGGAGCATATGGAGCACCTGTAACATCTCAAAAAAAACCTGGGAAGTTGCTCTATGTATCTGTAAAAGTTCGTGAAAATATGTCGAATACTACAGCTACCATAAAATCATGAAATCGCTCCAATCATTTGTAATCACCCTGTATATTACAATTCAAATTCTACACCCGTTAAAAATAAAACTTTATACAGTCCCACTATAAATTTTATAAACTTATACACTGTACTAAAGGAATATTTATAAATTGACCCCCTTAACAGTCAACAGCAATATCATATATTTTTAGCCAATTGAAAATTATATCAATAACTTTATTTATTTTTACTTTATTATAAATGAATTGGTTTATTTTATTGAAGGGGAGGTTCTGACAATTCAAATAGTATTATAATAACTTTCTCATTTGATTGATTTTATCATTGATATTTATGGTATTTGTATTTGTTTATTTCTTCTTCCATCAACTGTATCGGCTTTACTGGTCTAGGTGCCTCTAGATCAGATGTAGGCTACTGTATAACAGTTTCTTTAATATGATCATTGTTATTTTAATAAGATCATTAGCCTATTTTTCGCTTTTTTTTCACGCAAAGACTATAAAATCTTAAATGAAAGTTTGAGACACCTACAAAAGTATAGTAATATGATTGAAAACATTAATTTTATTTTTCTGGTTCCAAAAATTCCAGAATGTCAGTAGTAAGTCGAAAAAATCACGTCTATGATTAATAAAACATTTTGATACACTTTTTTATTTACTATAATTGGACGGCCTTATGCTTCAACCGGCTATGCGCCATTATCTAAGTTTCGAGAAAAATACATTTAAAGTGTAAGTCAATCTTCATTATTTATTGTAGCGCCAAACTAACAAAACTGGGTATTACAAGTTATTTTCCTTGTTTGACAGTTATGCATCAAGATCTAAGAGTGGGAACATTGGGCGCTTAGCTACATGATGCAAAATTTAGTTTAACATTTATGAAGATCTGGTTTCATAGCCGTTTGTTGCAAAACATAAAATCACTGATAGGACTGATGACGTTTACATTTTTCCTTAATAATAAGGCAATATTTAAAGATTTGGCGCAAAAAGTGTGCGTACACTTACTTCATGAGCCAGTGCAACAAATGGCATCAAAATATTTTTTTTAATTGCGTTTATCCGGTTGATGTATAACATCGTCCATTTAATTTAAATTTATATTAATATATCATTTTGTTTTAGTACAGACATTGTATTCTTATTTTATGTTACTGTGCACAAATGTCGACGCATTCTGTGCCTACATATTACTCCTGTCGTGCGTGGAATATACATACATGTCCTCCTGTATTTGTCTACCGAGTTATGTACATTTGACAATCACAGCGTAAATAGAACAAATTTGTAACCACACCTGCGCACTGAATTATTGTTATTGTTCAGTGGTGCGCAACAAGTCTTACTTGTAAGTTACTACTGCAATTTTCTTAAATTCATTTTGCTCCCTACATTTTAAAAATGGGCAGACAATTTTAACTAGTTCATTAACATTTTGAACTCCAAAATTCATGTTCATACGGACAAAACATTTCATACATCCCTATCTTGAGATAATATTTTCCAAATATTCCCTGTAAAATTAATCTCCCTCGAATCGTAGTTGATGTTATTTTCCTATCTCATTCTTGGCCTATAGGGGCCTTTCCTTTTGATTTTCCTACAAAGTTTACATTCCTCTCTTTCATTTACTATTCGTGCCACGTGCTCACCCAACCCAATCTACAAGACTTATGCCTGTGTCCATATGTGTGAAATTTCCTCCATTCACAAAAAATAAGCATAGACGTATTTAAAATGCATAACGTAAAAAACTTCAAATAATATCAGGATACGCACTTTGTTTTATTTATGCAGAAAAAAGAATACGTGTTACGTTATAAATACAGTTGTTTTATAATTTAATATAGTTTCTATATTATCATATTTATGATCTTTTTCAAAGTTCTCACGTTTCCCCTGAGAAACTTCGGCGGAAACTTGAATATTTCATTTTAATGTCTATAAAAACATGTAGTTCTATAACAAACTTGTGTGTCTGTTTTGAATTTACAGTATTTTTATGAATATTTGAATGATAAGTGACACAATTCGGAACTTCTCATTATTCTAATTCCTATACCATATCTAGTTCTAAACTCTGAAACGTCTTACCTCATGAGATTAGGGACTGTCGAACGTGAGCTTCTTTTAAAATAAATTTAAATATGTTAATTTTGTAATTGATTTTTCAGTAGATTAATTGATGGTTCCTGATTTTTTCGCTTCTCTAATAATATGATTTATTTCATTGTAATGTTAGTTTAATACTTTATTTTGTATGAATATTTATTTGTAATATTATTCATTTTATGTTATTTTATTATGTAAATTATTTTCTGTATATTTTAATATTTCTCACTCGTTAGGGGAAGAGAAGATCTTATGCCCTTAACTCTGCCAGTATAAATAAATAAATAATAATAATTATTATTATTATTCTGTCTAAAGCATCTTCTTCCCTCAAATTTCTAGCTTCCATACTTTTCTTCACTCCATCCATCAATCATTCTCTAGGTCTGCCTCTTCCACTTCTTCCATTAGCTTTCCAATTAAGGATCTTCTTTGGTATTCTCTCTTCTTCCATTCTTATGAGGTATCCATACCAAATTATTATTATTATTATTACTATTATTATTGTTGTTGTTATTTATTATTATTATTATTATTATTATTATTATTATTATTATAATATTGCAAGGGGTTTTCAAACTGTGGGGAGATGTCGAAATTTCTCAGGTGAGGCGCGAACATTACGAAAAAGATGGTAAAAGAATGATAGTTACGTGAGCTATATTAGATTATAAATCATATTTATAATACAACACGTATACTTAATTGTGCGTAAATGAAAGTACGACTCTTAATATTATTTAAAGTTTATTTGTGCTGAATTAAGATAGGCCTACGCATTACATTGTAAATAGGCTTAGAATTTTTAGGTGCGCACCTTTTCTTTGTAGGATAAATTAGAGCTCTTCGAAAGAAACCAGTGATTGAGATGCTGCCTAAAACTGACAGTGCGGGCAATTTTCTATTACCTTTTTTTTTATACCTCTTTTATCCCCTTCCGTCCATATCCCCCCCTACCCCTATTTCTCTTCTTTTTGTGTTACTTTTGTTTAAATATTTTTATATAGCTATTTTTTCCACTTAATTTACTTTACTGTCTTATCAATATTAAATTAATTTTTCGTCAACTTGGCATGAAAAAGAGAGTAGTGAACAAGTCTGGTTTCAGTGAGCACGGAACTAAACAAAATTTAAATACAGCACACATGTAACACCTCCGAGACAACACAAACATTTAAGACCAGACAAACCATTCACTCATACATTCATTGTAAACAAGGCTAATATGAAATGAATGATCGTGATGACCAGATAGTGTTCGGAAACTATTAGGGTCGTACGTTTTCTGACATTCGTCTTACAAGTGAGGAAAAACCTGAAAAAAAAACGAAACTCGCCCAGAAAACTTGTCCCGACCGGGGATCGAACCCAGCCCCGCTTCAACTGAGCCTCTACAAATACTAGCATTTTATTTTGTACGTTTTTAGTTCTTTAAATGGATAACAGTAATGGGCAAAAAATAGAGCACCTTTTTAAGCTTATTTTAGCACTTTTTTACTTCCTTTTTATCATGAAAATTGGAACTAAAATTCGTAAGCCTATATATAAATATTGGGGCACGCCGTAGCGTAGTGGTTAAGGCACTGAGCTACAAGCCGGAGGGTCGAGGGTTCAAGTCCCGTTGGGGTCAGGATTTTTAAACTGACCCAAACCTCTGACGGCACTATGACCCTGGGGTCGACTCAGCCTCTAACGGAAATGAGTACCAGACGTTTGTTCTGAGGTAAAGGCGGCCGTCACGCAGGCTGACAACCCGGCTGACATAAAGTGCCGATTGTCTATAAAAAGTGGGTGCCTTAACTCCTACTACCCCAAGGGCCTCCGGGCCTGTTGTGGGATCACTTTATCTTTATCACTTTATATAAATATTATTTATTTATAGCATAGCTCCCCCCGTTTTACGAAAAAAAAGGGAGTAAGTTCTAAGATAATAAACTGAAAATGATAACAAATCTATTCTCAGTTTTTGATCCATCAACTGTCACATTTTTAATCCGGCTGTTCATTTAAGGAAATTCAGTGGTAAAATAGTCTCCTGACTGCGATGAGAGCTGTGCAGGGACAATGAATAAGATAAGAAAAAACAGAACAGCTAAAATTATTTTTTTAAAGATCGGTAGCTGGATTTACCCCATTAGATAAGTAGAGAAATAGAGGTATCCGAAATAAATTAAACATGTATAATTTAAATGGGGAAAAACATAAATAAAGGAAAACTGTATCATAATATAAGAATTAAAGAACAGCAGCTACCAAACTATTTATTAAACCAAAGATCAAGAGGATTTCGCGAAGTAGGAATATCAAGACAAGATGAGGCAATGTAATTAAATGAGGACGGAATTTATGAAGTGGCATTTCATTGAATTGATATTTTAATAATACTAAAGTGGTGTTTATCACCTGTATTGATGACACATAGCTATTTCAATTAATTATTATTAATAAATTAGTCCACCGCTGTGGCCTCGAGGTAGCGTGCTGCATTGTCACGCCGCGGGCACGGGTCGGAACAGTTTTTCTGGGTGAGGTTTTTATCGGGGTTTTTCCTCACTTGTAAGACAAATATCAGGAAGCTTAGGATCCAACGGTCCCCGAAAATCATCCGGCCATCATCATCATCCTTCACCGGTGTGGAAAGCAACGGGAAGCTACACGTCTATAATTCTCTAGTAAAGCTGCAAAGCATAGCATGAAAATGCTATGATTGAAGTGAAAGACCTGATCTCGGGCAGAATTACTATGGATGGATTAAAAAATTAAACATTAAGATGATCTTATAGAAGATCATCATAATAACTCCGGCCGTGAAAGCCTAAGTCAATAAATTAAACATTATTTCACCATAGCAATGGCATTTCTGTTTGAAGCACATGCGTTTTTGTTTAAATATTTCACTTTTGACTGGGTAGCCCATTCAGATTATCACGTTTGAGGGGACTCTCTGCAGTAAAAAGTTTAAAACTGATAGGTGTGTGCTCGTGCGTGCTTGCTTGCGTGCAACCTACACTACCGACAATAAACTGTTTATAACTCGTAAGGTAATACATTTATTTAATTTCCATTTGCTACAAATCACGCTCACCAAGTTTCTTTTGTAGTAATCGCCTAATCAGTAAATTTCTACATGTGCATATCATAGTATACAGTTGATACAGATACTACGATGACTATTTAACTCATGCCCCAAATGGGAGTCAATGACCATCACGTTTCAATGATTTCTGTTTTACAACCAATCAGAATCGTGTTTCACCAAATATTTATCAGTGTTATGATTACCATATTAAAGAAAGCTCCTCCTTACAATATTGCGTTCCTTTGGCAATAAATAGTATGATCTGGTTGCAGTGATAAACAAATGAAGCAGTAGAAGCGTACCTATCGTTTCTCATTTGTTTTCAAACATCGCCGTTTACATTAAATATATAAATATTTTAAAATAACTATAGTTAAATAATGATTTGTGAGTAAACAGCTTAATTTTATTCGTTAAGTAGTCCTAACAAATGCCACTCTTGATTTCCAAATTCTCTAGATAAATTCATCGATAATTTGGAAATCACCCCTGGCATTACTTATGAAAAGTGATGCGACAGGTAGTTTATCATAAGTAATGCCACGAGTGATTTCCAAATTATCGATAAATTCACGACTCACGAAGTGAGGAGTGAATTTATCTAGAGAATTTGGAAATCAAGAGTGGCATTTGTTAGGACTATTTAACGAATAAAATTAAGCTGTTCACTCACGAATCATTATTTAAATATAGTTATTTTAAAATATTTATATATTTAATGTAAACGGCGATGTTTGAAAACAAATGAGAACGATTGCTACGCTTCGTTTGCTTCTTTTGTTCGTCACTGCAACCAGATCATACTATTTATTGCCAAAGGAACGCAATATTGTAAGAATGCACTCTAGTAGAGAAAAAATGAAACACGTCAAACTGTATATTAATTAATTTCTGATGTCCTATGATGTAAATATGACAATTATATTTTTCTGGGAAAAAATACATTTAAGAAAGTGCAAACAGTGGTTTCTTTTTTTGGTGGTATAATCAATTGCTACAAATGTTTTTATATTAACTCCCGCATGCGGTATGTGTTGACATTCATGCACTTTATATACAATCTGGTAGCCGTATTTCTTACTGAGTCAGTCACTGCAAAATAATGCTATGGCCTATTCATAATGTTGTAAAGCAGGCGCTTTCTTTATTATGATAAACTTTAGTTGGTAAATTCTAGGCGAAACACAACTGTGATTGGTTGTAAATCAAAAATCATTGTAACGTGATTGGTCATTGACTCCCATTTGGGGCTTGAGTTAAACAGTCGATGAAATGAACTTGTCCATGAGGGTTGTACATTTCTTCAGGCAGTGGTGTATATATATATATATATATATATATATATATATATATATATATAAGTAAAACTTAATTAATCCGGAACGTTAATAATGCCGAAATCTGTCCAATGTGAACAAATATTTTGGTCCCGGCGAAATAATAGTAATTTTACATGTATTTATTTTGCATAAAACGAAATCTGTCCAACGCGGAAATGGAAGGATATTTCTACACAGTTCTGAAAAAAGATTATAAAGAAGCGGAATGACAGAAAAATAAATTAGTTTCCACTTCATAACTCCCCGCTAGGCAAAAAAAAAAAAAAAAAAAAAAAAAAAAAAAAAAAAAAAAAAAAAAAAAAAAAAAAAGGAATGATTCCTGCCGTCGAGTGAATTAAAGATTCTACCTGTATCAGAAATTTTATTTCGGCCTCATTGCACACCCTTTATGTGAAATACAGATACCAGTTTTACAATAATCATTGCACTGTAAAACTTAAATCACTTTAAGTTTTGACACCGATCTTTCTCATGTAGCGTTGTGAATTTACGGAATTATCATTAAACGAAAAAGTGAAAGTGATTGAAGATAAATCTCCAAATATCCGGACCGATGCTCCAAAGTCAAGCTCTAACTGTTGCTAAATTCGTAGGGAATAACGATTTCAACGCATGTTTAGGTTGGTTGGACTGTTTTAAAAGACACAATGTAGTGTGGAATGATACTTGCGGGGAATAAAAATATGTGGACGTAAGTGTAGTTAGTGAGCGGAAACCGAAACTGCACACTTTAATTTCAGGATACGCGCCTACGAGACATTTTTAACGCTGACGAAACGGGACTGTTTTTCTCGCGCGTTACCGTCGAAGTCACTCATACATACTATACTTCATTTTTCAAAGGCAGTGGAACTATAATTAATCCAAGGTACATAAAAAGACATATACGGTACTCTATAACCTAAGATTATTAATAAGTTTTAGTTTTTATAATGAGGAATTTTGTCTAATGTGGAAAAATATTCGTCCCATGCGATTCCGCTTTGAGCAAGTTTTACTGTATATGCATGTAGGAAAATTTCTATGTTGATCTTAGGAACCAATGTAACACTACATTATATTGAATTGCCATAGAATAATGTAATAATTGATATTTAGAATACAAAACCCCGTAAAGTTTTTGTAGATAAACGTTTTATATAAAGTAAAAATTAATTCAGTATTGTTAATATATTTATTAAATCAATATCAATAGTTTTATATTATTTTGCCTTTGGTGAAGTGAAAGAATTCACTCTAGTTTAAAACAGATGGTCTGTAGTGGATAGTATTTAGCCTTGGCATAGGAGTTTGTTCCTGGTTACAGAAATAGATTGGTGGGGCTGAGAGAGAGAGAGAATTTATTTATGATACGAGAAGAAAAAAGGTAAAGAAAAGAAAAATCTACTTTTAATAGCATTAGCATTCTTATCAGAGTCTGTTCTGAATTCACAATGCGAAGAAAATTAATTAAGTAATCGCTTATTAATTTGAAGCGTGTCTTTATTACTTCGAGAGTTCAAGTCGTCCTGGTTTGCGCTTTTGAGGAACACGCCACTTTTAAAGGAATGTCCACTTGGTATTTCACAGGGTAATGATGTCATTAGTATTCTCTCTTTCACTTTTTACTATTCAATGAATAAAATTGATGGAATTTAGACGCTAATAAAATGTACGGTATCTGTAACACATACCCATGAAACACATAGTTTTACCACTAGTCCCTATATTTATCGTTGTATGCGATTTTTATGTTAGTAGCATAATAGTATCATTAATCATGATTTGAGGAGGTGAATTATACAGGGAATGATGGAAAACATTGGCTCAGGATAGGGATGTGTGGAGAGAATATGTCCGCTCGGCCACGTACCCCTGGGTTCGATAGTGCCAGTGAGTTAGTAGTAGGCCTAAATTAGTTCAACAATTACAAGAGTATAAATGCATTTTTTTAACTCTTTATTTTACTCCACTAGTTGAGTGGAAGATAATGTCATATGCCCTTAACTCTCTCAGTTTAAATAAGCAAATTATTATTATTATTATTATTATTATTATTATTATTATTATTATTATTATTATTCACTGGGTCTTAACCAAGAAACGTCAGAAATGAGGTTTCTGAGGAGTGTGGGCTGGCTATACAATAATGGATCAAAGGCGAAGTGATGATATACGAAGAGAACTGAATATATTCAAACTATTAGATAGAATTACACAATGCAGATATGAATGGACTGACCACATCAATAGAATGGACAACAATAGAATTCCGAAACGTATTCTTCATTACAAACCACTAGGACGAAGAAATGTTGGAAGACCCAGAAAAAGATGGATAGACCAATTATTCTAACATGAGATCGGAACAGACCAGCAGGTTATAATCCTTGGTGCTGATTATTATTATTATTATTATTATTATTATTATTATTATTATTATTATTATTATTATTGAATACAATATTTAAAAAAGTCAACACTCAAATGAAACTTCCTTGGTGTTTTTTGTCACCAAGGTTTAATTTTTTTTTTTCCTTTTTGCATTTCATAGATGTTTTATATCTTAAGTCATATTGCGTTTAAAAGTTCTTCTTTCTTGAGTTGTGTACATCTACTGTGTATAATCGTTGTTTTTTTAACTTTAATGATATTATGAAATGGTATTTCGACTGCGATAGATCCTGTTAATGAAACCATAACCGAACATGTGCCGTGAGTCCTGAGAAAGCCGGGAAAAAACTCAAGCCAGGTTGGTCGTCGCCGTCATTTGAACCCGGGACCTCCCGAAAACGAGTCTCAAAAATGTTACCACTTGAGCAGATAATTTACATGTTACTTCATCATCAGCAGCATCAAGGATTAGACCTGCTGGTCTGTTCCGATCTCATGTTAGAATTGGTCTATCCATCTTTTACTAGGTCTTCCAACATTTCTTCGTCCTAGTGGTTTATAATGAAGAATCTGTTTCGGAATTCTATTACTTTAACACAGAAATTAACAAAAGTTCTATTTCATCGACATACATGTTAAACGATGTAAATGCTAAATTACATTCGTTTTTTTTTTCTATGTCGAGCCAGGAAGCATCTATTAGAAAATGTATTTACCTATTCAAAACAAATTGTCATACTAATATGAATTTAATCATCATCATCATCATCTGCATTCATGGATTAGGTCTGTTGACCCGTTCCGACTTCAGCCCATCTCTTTCTAGGTCTGCCCACATCTCGGGTGCCTTTAGGTTTATATTTTGTTATTTGTTTTGGATATCTATCTTCATTGTATGAATTTAATTTGCCTGCGAATGAAAATATTTTAATGTTATATTCTTTATAATAATCTAAAATAGTTATTTCAATTCCCACCTAATTTATAATAGTTCCAAGAAGGCCTGATGTTGTTTATGGAACTTTTTAAACCTAATTCCGTAATAAAAGAGCAAAAATACATTATCAAAAATTAAAAAAAATATATAATAATATTATATTACAATGCGAGGTTGGGAAGCGGTTTTTACAGAATCAAGGAAAATGTTTAAAAACCGAACGATAGCGAGGTTTTTCATTTCAGAGATTCTGTAAAACACTTCACAAACGTGCGTTGTACATTATTTTTTGTGCGATGGTGTTTTTTCAAAATAATAAATAATAGTAAAATAATAACATCTTTGTTGGAAGTATTTGTGTTCATTATGAACAACTGACTAACGTTAACAGTGTGAGCAATATTTATTATTGAAACAACAGGAGGCCCATGAGACCAATTTAGTGATAAGATGACGGCAAGTACGTATTTATTGTTTTATATTGTTTCAAATAAAGTTCAGTTCATTTAAAATGCAATGATTTGTTTCGTATAATGTATATGAACACCACCTTTTTGGATGTTTTTTTTGTATATACATTGTATGAAGTATACATAGAGGGTAGTGTTTTACTTCCCACACGCGTTTGTAATATATACTATTACAGTATAGTTATTTTTATTACAGTATAGTTATTTTTATTACAGTATAGTTATTTAGGTTGGCAACCCGAAACGTAGGAAGTTGAACTTTCAATCGTGGTCGCCATTGCTGTAAGTACGACAAAACGCACTATCGCGCAAAAAATGTGTTATTAAATGCCAATTGACATTTTTTATATATTGGAACTGATGGATCCGGTAGGATCTCATGCCAGCGTTTTCTAGGACTTTCCAAGTTTCTTCGTCATTTTGGTGTATAAGAAAAAAAAATGTCTAAGCCATCTATTCGTAGTAGGGTCCATCCTTTTGGACATATTTCCGCTGAAGTGTATAAATTGCATTTTTAGTTATTTTATTAAATGCTTTTGATGAAAGAATTTGGAGAATGTTACACTATATAAAATATTTGATCAAATACGCTAAAATTAATAGAAAAGTAGGATGTATCCTCAAGAGAGGATTTGTCCCTGCTCTCAAAGTCATGATTTACTATTCACTATATTGGTTTTAGTTCACCGCTGTGGTCTCGAGGTAGCGTGCGCCTTGTCACACAGCGGGCCCGGGTTCGATTCCCGGTCGGGACAGGCTCCTGGGTGCGATTTTTACGGGGTTTTTCATCACCTCTAAGACAAATGTCAGGAAGCTTAGGGCCCAACGGTCGCCGAAAATCATCCGGCCATCATCATCATCATCCTTATCATTAACATCATCACCCTTCATCGGTGTGGAAAGCAACGAGAAGCTACCACACCTATAATTCCCTAGTAAAGCTGCAAAGCATAGCATGAAAATGCTATGATTGCAGTGAAAGACTTGCCCTTGGGCAGAATTACTATGGATAGATGGATATTGGTTTTAGCCTAGTGAAATGTATATTGTAGGTGGCCTATGCAGATTTTTACAAGAGGAACTTGTATAAAAGAAAACATATCACGCTGATGTTTATCAAATAATACACAATTTCAAGTAATGTTACAAAATGATTTGGATAAATTAATAACAGCGTAAGTCTACCATTGTTGTCTAGTATTTAACGTCTTTGTCTCAGAAACAGCGGATCCGGGTTTGATTCGCGATTGAGACAAGTTTCTTGGATGAGTTCTTTTTTCGGGATTTCTCATCTACTCTAAGACAAATATAGGAATACTTTAAGGTCAAAATAGTCCCCGAAAACAATCTGGTCAAGATAACCAACCATATAATATTACCTTGTTTAATATGTGAGAATATTGTGCCTGGTCTTAAATGTTCGTGATGTTTTAGAGTGGCCTCGTATGCTGACAACAAGTGATCCCGAAATAAAATTCTTCTCCCGCAGTTGTATTCCTATAAGACACAGGTGGAATGATACAAGTGAAATATTTACAAAGGGAAAGATTAAACAACAGAAAAGAGAGTATATCAACCTAATAATAGCAGATTTGTAATATATAGAGTAGGTAGGTTGAGAAGTTTTGAGTATCGGTTTCACAGTTTGGTGTTTATACACAAAACCGTATAAGAAATGTGTGGACATATTGTGCACACAGCTTAATATAGGCTAAACAAGTAGCTAATTTATCACGGGGATGGCAAGTTTATGTAAATGGGGGAGTTATTACACATCAATCACCGTAGCGTGAAGCTGCAACACCCCACAGTTTTTTAAGTTTTGTATTGACCCGAGTTCCGACCAATCGTCTGCTCACAGTTTAGATTTTGCGTGGAGGCAC
Source organism: Diploptera punctata (assembly GCA_030220185.1). Taxonomy (NCBI): domain Eukaryota; kingdom Metazoa; phylum Arthropoda; class Insecta; order Blattodea; family Blaberidae; genus Diploptera; species Diploptera punctata. The sequence goes on along the minus strand of JASPKZ010002722.1, from coordinate 715,372 downwards.
CAGAGTCATGCCATACTACACGAGGGAATCACCCACCATCCACGGATTGATGTTTTGGAATTCAGTGAAGCAGCAAAAACACAGGAATTCGCGTCAAATTGAATTCAATTTTATCTACTTGTTATATATATTTACACAAAACACATACACATGCACACTTACTTACTATATATATATTGAAACAGTTTTTGAAGTCCAATTAAAACGCAGTTAAAGTTAATAAAATTTACTTTCTAATATAATCATTAAATTCTATTACAAGATATTTTTACATTGCATCCTCTTTCATTTAAAATGAGAATTTTGTTTATTTTTCAATGCATATATTTCTAATTATAATTTAATATGTTGAAATGGATTTTTGGAGAAGAGCTGCCAGAAAATCTCGACTGGAAAAAAAAATAGAAATGCAGAAACTAGTAAATGGATGAATGCAGAAAGAAATATAATGGATAAGATTGAACACAGAAGGTTAAAATGGACACGTAAGAAGAATGCAGGATGGATGACTACCAAAGGTCGTCTATGTTTGGAAAATTGAAAGAAGGAACAGAAAAGGAAAACCAAGTACAACCTGGAAGAACAACATTCAAAATTCAATGAGGAAATTTGGTGTAACAGATGAAGACACAGAGGACAGAGAACGATGGAAAACTTTAATTAAGGGAAATTTGTGAATGTTTGTTGCAAACTGATAGTCTATAAGTCCGTAGTAATTTTTGTTTATTTTCTTAAACTCATGTTAATTACTAAGATTGGTTGGAGAAAACCCTCAATGATGAGGAAAATTCTCAAAACGAATGAATAATTTAATATTATTTATTATTAAAATATATTTGCCTTCGTGTATAATTCTTTGTTAATCCCTTGAAATAGGGTATAAATGTTATATTTTCTGTACTTTTAAAATTCACAGTAAAACAATGGTTGATGTTGTCAAGGAAAATCTTAAAATCATTCCCTGATCTATCAGTCGTCATCAACTAAAAGAAAATTCTGTTTAAAAAGTTCGTCAAACATTAAACAATGTAGGCCTTTCTATAGCATGTACCATCGTCAGCATGTAAAATGACACTATTTGAATGCATTTTGAAGTCGTTCCCAAATAATGCAAAGTTCTGTTTTAAAAAACTTCGTCAAACATTAAACAATATAGACCTTTCAGAAATATGTTCCATTTTTACATGCTGATGATGGAACATGTTTCTGAAAGGCCTACATTATTTAATATTTGACTAATTTTTTAAACAGAAATGTGTTTTAATTGAGTACCATTTTACATGCTAATGTTGGAACATGTTTCTGGAATATATACATTGTTTATTTGACGAAGTTTTTAAACAATATATTTGAGGAGAACATTTTTCAATTTTAACATCCCAGTATTCTATATTTATGCAAGTGTGTGTGTGTGTGTGTGTGTGTGTGTGTGTGGTGTGTGTGTGTGTGTGTGTGTGTGTGTGTGTGTGTGTGTGTGTGTGTGTGTGTGTTCCAAAGCTACGCACTGTAATTTTAGTGCTTCGAGTTACCCACTAGATGGATATAATGTGATCTCTTTTCAATTTATGCACCACTTCTGCAGAGCACGTTATGTTCGAGATGTTCACTTGTATTGTGTACAGATAGAGACGTAAACGGAGGTTGTGTTCAAACATGCGTTTAGTGTAAGTTCGTTGTGTGAGAAGGAGGATCATGAAGAAAAGGTTGAAACCCGATGCCGACACATAGCTTACTGCTGTCGAAAAACACAAGTGATCGTTAGATTTAACGTCCCCATCCGACAGATGAATTGACATTTACAGTACCACATGTGTGCACTGCTTAGTGATTTTTTTTAAATTTAATCCAGGCATTTGGTGCACAATCTATAGATAAGCGATTAAAAATTGCATACGTCCACTCTTCCTAGCCACGAGATTAAAAATTATACATTTAAAATTTCTGAACCTGAACTAACGCAACGGAGTTCCTGTCTAGATATTTAAACTAGTATATATGAAAATAATTTTAATTAAGAACATTGGATAAAACAAGTATTTTAATCGAATGAACTGAGCCAAACCGTGGCGTTCGAGATCTGTACAGTGTTTTATTGTCCCGATTCACATTCCGAATCCGGCCGACCTGCTTTATTATTATTATTATTATTATTATTATTATTATTATTATTATTATTATTATTATTATTATTATTATTATTATTCGTCAAGACAGATGTTCATTTTTCATCAACACGTTCCATTTCGTAATTCGTAAAACCAAAATTTATCGTGTTGTAGAATCAACATAAGAAATAATGGCCGACATGATTAAGACGCTATTTTTTTTCTTTCGACGACTGTAAAAACATATGGCTACATGCAACAAAATTACAAGCCTTCTGGTAGGTCCTACATATTCCATTTATATATTATAAGATATCTAACCGCCTTTAAATAAAAATAAGATAAATACTTACAGAACTTGTATCGAGTCTTGCTAGACTCATATATGTTTTATCACTTTCACATATAAAGTTTACTCTTGATGAAATAGGAGAGAACAAGAGATTCGAGTACAAATAAAATGTCCTTGTTTTCTGACACATTGAGAAGCTGAGCTGAATGGCTTGTCTCTTTAGATTAGAATTTAAACTGGCCACGTGCCAGGCCATGACAAAAACAATACACTTAAAAAAAACTTTCTTCGAAAAAGGAGAAAAATTAATTATATTTATGTAATATTGAATTGAAGTTAGGTAATACGAAACTGAATCGCAAAATAAAAATAGTAAATTTTCAATTTATTGCTTTTATATTAAATTATTTTATCTTCTATTATAACAATCAGCGACGCTTTAGTTCGTAGTTGCTAGACAACAAAAGCTATACTTTGTACTCTAATAAAACACGCTGTCGAAACATAAAATACAGGTTCAATAAAATATAAAATTCACTTTAATTATGATTTCGACCCTGTGTTGGACATGAGTTGAGGATATTATAAACTAAAAATGTAATATAGCATGAACAAATATATATTTTTTTTTCGAGAAAACCGTCCAGTTCCAACCCAATTCATTTTGATTATATTTGCTCCAAAAATTCGTACTAAAAATCTGAGAACTTGTTTTACTGTCACCCTACCTAATATTATTCACATTAATAACATTGAAACTATAATTGTTATCTTTAGATCATATTTATAGAAAACTACAAAAGCACATGCTATATATATATATATATATATATATATATATATATATATTAACATTTTCATAATGGAGTTGAAAGAAGTGTGTGGATTTAAATTTTAAAAAAAAAGAACTAATTCCTGTAGCCTACTTGCTCAGAGATATTTCGCAATTATGTGAAACTTGGAAATAACGGGTTTGCCTAAAGCGTCTGGATGAGAAACTCTTTGTGAGAGCGAGAACCATTTCGAGAGAATAAAACAAAGTAGGTTTTCTTCACAAATGCATTCTCTAAATTTTCCTCACACATTTTTTCTCTATTTTTATCTTATGTGCATTATGGAGGACCTCATATTTAGTTTGAAGCTTTTTTTTCTTCGATATCATGTTATTTTTTTCATTTATATTTCAGTTATATTCTCAGAACGGTATAGTGTTACTTTAAAACTGAGAATTTTGTACTGGATTAAAGGAAATTTCAGAATTTAATATTATTGACATCATAATTTTGTCCTGTAAAATTATAAATTGGAAGCTATGTTTATTTCTTAATAATACATAACAGATTGCAATATGTTCCAATTATATGTAAATTGATCATGAGAAGGAATAAATACATGGATCATATATTGCAGTATTTAGGGACAAGGGAGACTACTATGCTATCGGTATATTTTACTTATTTAACGATGCTTTATAACAGCTTAAGATCATTAGCATCGCAATTCAAATCTGGACATTATTTCAGACCTGAGGAGTGTTTATTACGTTCCGTAAATCTACAACCCAGGACTCACAACTTAATTTCCTTCCGAAAGAAGTCATACTCAGGATTTCCATGCACTGAAAAAATCCATCGACCCCATCCGGGTTTAACCCGCGAATCTCGGAAGCAGAGACGACTATGGTAATCAGTAGTCTACCAGGATTAATCTTCTGTTGTTATTTTATATTATAACGGAAATGCACCATGGATTTTATTAGTATATATAGGCCTATATATATGACATGAAAAGAAAAATAAACGTTTGAACCTGGATTTGAACCCAGGACCTCTAACTTGATACATTAGTGCGCTAAAAGTTACGATATCCAGGCATCCTAGCACAAACATAACATCCAGGATACCTGGTTAGCGTAACTGGTAGCGCACTAACGAATCAGATTAGAGGTCCTGGTTTAAAATCCCGGTTTAGGCGTTTATTTTTCTTTCCATGTCATATTAGGCCTTAATTGCTAAATATCAACATTTAATTACAACGTCTATATATATATATATATATACACACACATACAGTATATTATTATTAATCCGGTTCACTGCAGGCAGGGCTAGTTTTTGCTATGACTGACAGAACAAATCTTGACAGACGCGCCCAAATCGCGGGGGATGACACTATAAAGATGGTTAAGTTCCATCAAGAATACAGTGTTCCGAAGTACAGGGTGTCCCATTCAAACCTCCCACATTTTAATTAATCATAACTAACAAAGTATGCGGAATTATGAAATGAGATTGGTATTAAACGAAACAAAAACTCAAAGAATTTTCATTGCCACACACTAAAACACTTCTGTATGTGCACCATTAGTAGCGCGAACAATATCAAGTCTGTATTCGATTTTGTGCCACGTTCTGTCCAACATGTCCATTGGTACTGTTGCAATTGTGTCAAGGATACAGGTTCGTAAATCATGAAGATCTTGTACTGGAGTCGCAAACACATGGTCTTTTACATACCCCCAGAGGAAGAGGTCCAGTGGAGTGATGTCTGGCGAACGTGGTTTTATGTCATTATTGTCCAACATGCGACAGATGAATTAGCTGCAACAATGAAAACAAAAATTCTTTGAGTTTCTCTTTCTTTTAATACCAACCTCATTTCATAATTCTGCATACTTTGAGAGTTATGGTTAATTAAAATGTGGGAGGTTTGAATGGGACACGGTGTATACCAAGACTCCCTATACAGGGATACTTGCGATGACTTAAAGGGTCAGCGAGGTGACCATGGGGGTCATGCGATCCAAATGTAGCTCAAAGATTGGAAACAGCAACCATCTCTATAGGCGTAGGAGCTCGTAGGTCTACATATAGGTCCAGAGATCTAAGAAAGCATTACTTTAATCGATTTTCCTCTGTATAGCGCTCTTAACCCTTAACTTCACAATGTATCTTTTAAGAAATATTGATTTCATTTATTTATTTATTTTGTTTATAAAACAGTAAAAAACAAATGATTATAAATTACTTAAGTTTGTGTCAAATTACGTAATAATGTAGCCTATATTAATAACTGAAGAGATTTGCATTATTTTGTTTTCTTTGCGGTCCGAAACATTTGAATAACTGGCACGAGAAATTATTATTGTCTTTGGTTGCCGATTTGTGGCTGGTCTCTGTCGGCACTAGATAAATCACTCTATATCAACTACGAATATATACCTAAAGTGCTAAAGAGGGTAAACAAATCCCTAAAATAGCCGGAAATTTGGTTCATTTTTGGTTCCTTTCTCGGCTACCGAGGTTGCTTCCAGGAAACTGGATGTACCCTTAGCTGGCTCGGGGAAGGGATACATACTGGAAAAGTGATCCAGCTTCCAACACATAGTCTAGTCTAGTTTCGCCAATTTAAGGGTTAACGCAACTATCGGACATTATTATTACTGAAAATTATCGAAAAGGTAACTCTGATTTCGTGATATATTAAACAGAACCCATTTACAATCGTTACGCTTGTTCTGGGGGTAAAGGCGGCCGTCACGCAGGACTGACAACCCGGCTGACATAAAGTGCCGATTGTCTAGAAAAAGTAGGAGCCTTAACCTCCTACTACCCCAAGGGCCTCCGGGCCTGTTGTGGGATCACTTTAAACGTTTAAAAACCGTCTACGCGTTTCGACAGCAATGCTGTTATTCTCAAAACTGAGTTAACATAATTTTAAATTAAAAACCTACTCTAACTTAAAGAAAACATGTCATCCAAATCTTACATTATGTCACGTCACTTGAGTCGATAGTTTACCTTTTATTACCACTACCATACTGCAATTGTATTTTCCCTTTAACCCTTAAATTGACGAAACGGTAATTTTTCGTGTCAGTTATTTAGATGTTTCGGTCCGCAATGAAAACAAAATCGTGTAAAACTGTAATTTGTTATTGTGCATTATTATGTAATTTGACACAAATTTAAATGATTCCTAATCCTTTGTTTTTCTATTGTTTTAAAAACAATATTACATAAATGAAACGTGTGTCTTATAGAATGTATTGCCAAGTTAAGGGTTAAACAAGGAAAAGAAGGAGCTGATAGGAATAGGACCTTTGTCGTTGTTCATAGCTTATAATTCTATATTTAATTTTTTTCATTACTTTTTAGAGATCGGCCGCGGTGAACTAGTGGTTATGCTCCTTTCCTCTGGTCCCGATTGTCGCGGGTTCAAACCCGGCCGGGGTCAATGAATTTTTTTAGGATGGAAAAATCCAAGGAGCAAGTCCTCCGGGAGGGACTTTAAGCCGTGGATCCCGAGTCTGAAGATTTTCAGGCTCGTGAAAGATCCTTAAGTCTGAATGAAAAGGTCTCTAAGTAAAATTTACAGAATTTTCCCGTCCTAGTACTACCTTGGTTTCCTAGATGTCGGTATGAGGCGGAACGTTGATCACGTACCACTCAAATTACATCTATACGAAAACAAGTGTAACTAAATTAGTATGGTTCAAATTCTTCCCTGTAGGGGGAGAGCGCCTAAATCTCTGTTAAGGGAAACATGGGCTTACAAGAAGATTACTTTCTAGAACATTAAGAAATATACAATTACTGATCTAATTAGCTTTAGATTACTGATGTCAATAAATATAATCATTGTGAAAAATATATTGGGTAACCCTAGATGTATCATTTCTGTTGAATATAAAAAGATAATTTGTAAATTCCATAAAGAAATCACATTAAACCGATAAATAGAGGAAAATATGATGATGTTGATGATGAATTCTGTATAAATATAAAGTGATCCCTTACTGGCGTTGGGAGACTCTTAGGATAGCAAGAGATCAAGGCCACCACCTTTTTAGACCATCGGTACGAGAAATCAGTCAGTTTGTCAGCCCTGCTTACGGCCGCCTTTACCCCCAGAACATAGCTACATAAGATACTTATTTCCGTTAGAGGCTGAATCGATCCCAAGGCCATGGTGCCGCCAGAAGGTTTAGGCCAGTTTACAAATCGTAACTCCATCAGGACTCGAACCCTTCATTTTTCGACTTGTAGTACATTGCCTTAACCAACTATGCAACGGCGTATCTAAAATAACATATTCCACTACATACAACTATAATATTCTGCGCAATATAATAATAATAATGCTGGTTTGTTTAATAAAATAAGAAATAGTAATATGCTCCACAGGAAATATTTTCAAAAGAAAATAGATGCTGTTCTCCGTAAGAAGTAACTAGATAATTGAGGTGCCAGAGCTCACCGTTCTCTCTGAGAGCCAGAAATGTTAATTTTCGCTCCAGAGGATTTTTCATCCACCATTTGATGAGAAGGAATTTTGTGTGTGAATTCCTGACATCGCTGTTACTCTATGTAGCGGTTTCTACCAGTTCAATATCAGCTACGTCCAGATTTCATCTTGCTGCCATAATATTAGCTACTGATATTGACATTTCACTGCTGCTGGAGACGTTTTATTTCAAGATTACTTGCACGTATTTCTATCTATATTCACATAGTTATTTCCTTCTTCTAAAGGTTGTCAGCTTGTGTCCTTTTTTTTCTTTTTCATCCTGTTTTCTTCTTCTTTATAAATTGTCCCGGCTTTGTATTAAATCTGCTCCAAGACAAAGTATCAACCGCAATCATGGTTTTATATGTATTATTATTACTATTATTATTATTATTATTATTATTATTATTATTATTATTAATTTTCATGACTGTCCCGTACTAAGACATCAATGCCTTGGGGCAGAGCTATGGACGCGCGCTGGTTTGAGTCCCCATGGGGAAATAAATTTTCTCATGCAATTTCAGTCAGTATATGGGATAGGTGTCAATCCAGCATCATGATGAATTCGAGTTGTTACCGCTGTGAACTCGAGGTAGCTGCCTTGTCACGCAGCGGGCCCGGGTTCGATTCCCGGTCGGAACAAGCTTTCTGGATGCGGTTTTTTTCGGGTAAGACAAATGTCAGAAAGCTGTGAGGCCAAACGATCCCCGAACATCATCTGACCATCACCATTCATGATATGGAAAGCAACGGGAAGCTGTCACACCTATAATTCTCTAGTAAAGCATAGCATGAAAATGCTATGACTACGGTGAAAGACCTCCCCTAGGGCAGAACACTGCAAATAAAACAGTAAGAAATTGATCCAAGTTAAAACAAACTGTAATGGCTAGGGACCCGAAATGATGACACGCATAAATGTGAGGCCAGCAGCCGCTGTTATGCCAAGTGTCTTCTAGGTATGTCTCACATTAGAGTTTTTGTTTCCATGACTATAAGTCTATAAAATACGATCGTGGTATTATAAGAACATTTCCGTGGATTTGTCGTTCATGGTGTCTAGTGTTTACTATACTCGCCTCTAATTCCGAGGTTTGCTGGTTCATACTCAGCCGGGGACGAATGATTTTAAGGGCGTAAAAATCCTAAGTGTGAATTCCTTCGGAATGAAATAACATTTACACAGGTAAGAACTCATGTCCAAAGCCTAAGCAACATTTGTCTGCTCTTTCACACCCAGATTTGAATTTCGATGTTACGAAAATACCTAAGTCGTTAGAGAACGTCGTCAAAAAAAATCTAAGACAAGTGGTGGGTTTTCAGTTGTTACAGTTTTCACGCAAACGATAAAAATATATAAAAAGAAACTCTGGTCCTCCAGGTTGGGGGTTGATGCTATGGGCCAGCTCCTCCTGCATTCTAAAAAAAAATTAATGCTAAAAAACAAAAATAGGCCTATATAGTAATGAAATGGACACCTCTTGGAAAAGAGAAACATGATAGATCAAAGCCAACGTGGATAAAGGGAATTCAAGACAACATGAAGAAGAGAAATATGACAGAAGCAGACACTCAGGACCGGGAAGTGTGGAAGAAAAAAATGTATATTTTGGTTGAGGATACCTGTGTATACAACAGAAACAATCCTGAAATAAAAAAGATAAACTAACTGATATAATGGTTCAGATTTTGTTTTTGCAATTGATCGATCATGTTTTTCCGGTATTTTCTCGGTCTGCACATATAACTATAACCTTATGTCAAAATTTAGGGTTGTTACAAATGTCCAGATTAGAGAGTAAATAGGTCCATAGAATCACCGTTTATTTCATTTCGCTCACTTCTTTTATAGCATTGCCCACTGTCCATTTACATTTCAAGTGACAAGATCCTCAGTTCAGACTTTCGTTACAAGTTGTGCTCAAACAAGAATTACCGTCGGACAGACTCCCAAGTCCCACTGAATACCAGTTAATTGCGGAAAAGCGCGTCCAAGATAATTATCATACAATGTGGTGCGAACGAAGGCAGAGGATATTAACGCAGTTTTGCAGCTATGAATGAACAATAAAATTCAAGCATTTTATACATTTTTTATCATTTTACGGTCCACCCTTCCCTTTTGCTCTTTTTTATTTCAGATCTTTGTTTCTTTCCCCTTCACTTTGTCTCTTGCAAACTTAGTCCACTGTAAGTCTATCTCTTTTATGAATTCTTGGGAGCATTTTAGTCGCGGGTTGCCTATGCTCCTTTCAGACACATTTTCCAGAGACCATTTAATTGCAGCACTCTAGAAAAGTGAGACTTCTGCGGACCAAATAAATAGTGGCAAGACCATCTCTCAGCTTTAAATAGAACAGGCCAAGGAATCTAATCATCGAGAGTTGATGATACCGGTAGTGATTCGGTCTGCTCAAATACCTCTAGTTTTCTAGAGTGTTCGGACTAGTCCAGAATTCTCCTAGTGTTACAGATGTAATTTATTCTTTCTGGACACTTATTTATTTCAATCATATTTATGTGCGAATGTTTATATCATACTGTGTGTCCACCGCTATGGTCTCGAGGTAGCGTGCTGCCTTGTCACGCAGCGGGCCCGGTTCGATCCTCGGTCAGGACAAGGGTGATGGTTTTTCGGAGTTTTTCCTCACTTATAAGACAAATTCAGGAAACTTTGAGGCTCAAACGGTCCCCGAATATCATCTGGCCATCATTAACATATTCATTAAGTTTACGATTAAGGCCTCCTCTGGCGCATCATCATCATCACCTATCATAGCCTATATGTAATCGGGGCAGCGTAACTCCGCCTTCCAGGCGCCTCAACCTCAGAAGTGAGTTATAATAACGCCATGCCAGGAGAGAATACCAGAATGTCGACATAGCAACGTGGTGGCATTGAATAAAAAAATATCATATCGTGTCTTATGTGTGTATCAGCAGATATTTCTGTTGTATACCCTATGTGGTTATTTATTGTATGTAGGCTATATTTTAGAACATCACATATGTTGGCCTTTTATTGTTATGACGTGATGGTTGTGATGATCTAGATTGTTGAAAGTGAAACCCCATGTTTTATCTTATTATCTTGATGATTAAAAAATCTAAAAAAGAAATAAGGTTTAAGGCCCTAGATATGAATCCAGGATCTCATGAATACGATTCTTAAATGCTTCCCTAGAAGTTAACAATTTCATTTCTACAATATTTAATCCATTTTTAAATTAGAGTTTAAAACACAATAGCCTTAAGAGAAAATGACCCAAATGTGGATAGTATTAGGTTTGAAGAGCTAATGTTAACAATGCAAAATTTTAAAAACAAGAAATCGCCTGGAGAAGATCATTTAAACATAGAATTATTCAAATGTGCATCAATTACATTTATTGTTAAGTTTCTTGAATTTATGAATGGAAGGACGCAATAACTGTTCCGATATTTAAAAAAGGAAACAGAAGAGAATGTACAAATTATAGAGGAATAAGTTTATTAACTTCAGCTTATAAGATATATGCCAAAAATGTATCATATAGAATAAATAAAATAGCTGAAACAATATGACGTGAGGAACAAAATGGATTTAGAAAGGGTAGGTCAACTATAGATTGCGTTTTCACAATGACCCAATTGATAGAAAAAAGAAAAGAATTTAATTTACCCACGTATATAGCTTTTGTTGATTATACTAAAGCATTTGATAGTGTAAGTAGAAACAAATTATGGAACATATTAGAAATGAAAGGAATTCCTCAACACCTTTTAAGAGCCATTCAGAGTTTATATATAGAAACAAATTTTAAAATAGGCTGCGGAAATAAAATTAGTAAACAAAAAATATAAATAAACCAGGGAGTAAGACAAGGGTGTCCGTTGTCACCAGTATTATTTAATTTATACTTGGACCATGTTATAAATGAATGGCAAGAACAAATTAATATAAATAGTGCATTGACAACTCTGCTTTTTGCAGACGATCAAGTAATAATGACAGAATCAGAAAATGCTTTTCAACAATTCCTTTATATTTTATATAATATCTCTCTAAAATACAATTTAAGAATATCTACATCTAAAACAAAAATATTAGCTCTGAAAGAAAAATGTGTAATAAGAACAAAAATAGTGATAAACATGTAATTATAGACCAAGTTCAGAATTTTAATTATTTGGGATGTAATTTAGGTAATTACAGAAATTTAGATAAACACACTAAAATACAAAGATTCAATTATCTATGTGGCACAATTAAACGTACTTTATTGAATAAAACTAGAAAAGAAACTATTTTAAAATTTTACAAAGTATTGGCAGTTCCGTCTCTTATCTATGGATGTATAACCTGGACATTAACAAAGGCAGATAGTAAACAAATAGAGGCTGCAGAAATGAAGATGTTGAGAGCAATAGCAGGATACCAAAGGACCTATAAAAAGAAAACGAAGATATAAGAACAGAATTTAATATATTTAATCTATGTGAAAGAATAAAATACTATCAAAATGCTTACCTTCAGCACGTATTACGAATGAACGAACAGCGCATACCAAGAAGAATGTATAATTATAAACCAAAAGGGAGAAGATTGTTGGGAAGACCATTGAAGAGATGGAAGGACCAATTCGACCTATAATGAGATCGGAACAGGCCATTGGGCTTAATCCTTGTTGATGACGATGAAAAAATATTCTTCTAATTTTATTTGTAATATTAATGTAGAGAGAACTATTGCTCATGTTCCTCTTTTCTTCTTATTCTAGGTATCACTTTTTCTGTTTTTTTATGGTTAATGTACACATCTTGGAATCCTGTAATGAATTCTTTTCTTGACTAGTCATTTCATCTAGTGTTTCGTCACCTTCATTCCGAGTAATTGCTGACATAATTTCGTTAGAAATTCGAATGTCGACTTAGAGGAAAAGGTTGCATTTCGCTTAACAGTGTGTTTATTTATCTGTGGTCTGTATTTTGACTTTGAAAATGTAGCGAGTGCGTGAATACGGGTGAAGGAAATAGTGATGTAAAGAAAGCGTATTGTCTTCAATACATGGACTGGAAATAATTCCGTTAGCTAGATCCACGGAACTGTTCTTGTAATTTACAAAAGGCGCAACCCCGACCGAATCAATATGTTTTCACAACGTGCGCCCCGCAGGGGAGATTCCCGTGTCTGTATGCCCAGGTTTCCTATACTATGCTGTTTACATTTGTTGTTTTATCGCCATGTTTGTATAAGGTTTTTAAATAATATTTCATGGCTTTTACTGAACTCAAATATTACAGTTTTCATAGTCTGCTCATAAATTTACCTCATTGGTACTAACGAACCCGGAAGTTCATGGCCGCGCCGACATAAGCTCTCCATACACCCCTATCCTAAGCTAATGTTTTCCAGTCATCCCCTCCATAATTCACCTCCTTCAAATCACCATCATCATAGTACAATCACGAATTTAGACCATTTATTGACCTGTTTCGGCCTCAAGGAAACACCACCCAGAAGTCTTTTAAGTGGACGTCCTGGTCTTCTTCTTCCTGCAGGTTGATATCTTAACATTTGCTTGGGTCTTCAAATCATTGTTTATGTTATCTTCCATTTCATGCTCTTCCCTCTGGTTTCCATACCTCTCATTCATTCTCCATTCGTGTCCCATGTTCTGTCCATCACAGTCTACGAGAGTTAACCTGTTCTTATTACATCTAGTTTCCCATAAATATCATGTAGCCCATTGGTATGTAGAAAAATTCTGTTCTTCTCTGCTTGGTCCAAAAATTTTCCAAAGAACTTTTATTCTCAAATCTCATAATACGTTTCCTCCCTTAAAATAAGAGTCCGTGTTTCGTCACGGACTGCACATGGTCGTTTTAATCCCCAAGACGGTTTGCTATGACGGGTTTCAACTACTTAGGACTTTAGCGTTCCAATTCAAATCTGTATGTGAAAGAGCCGACGTACTATGCTCTGTGACCTCTTAATCAAACAATATATTATTATTATTATTATTATTATTATTATTATTATTATTATTATTATTATTATTATTATTATTCATAAATTAGTGCAGTTATCGCAATGCTGATTATTTACCAAATTTTTATGGAAGAACATGTTGGCAAAATTAATTTTTATAAGCAATACATTGAAGAAAATTCTTCCATACTGTAATAATTAGCGTACCTGTCATCCCAGGGGTCTCGAGTTCGATTCCCAGCTAAACCATAGAACTCTACTATCTAATATGAAAAGTAGAAATGAATCAAATTAAAACAAACTGAAACTATGCTTGAGGTTCTGCGTCCCGGTAAACTCATCAATCCCTATACTGTCTTCTGTTATCCGATGACAGCAACCATTTCAGTCGGCTATGGCTCTCGGGAGCAGTCGTCAAATGATTTACTTTGGTGTGAAAAGTGACATTATTTATGTTCGTGAAATACAAGAAAAACGCGCAAAATAATAATATTTGCTCATAGTTACATCAAAGTTAGGTAAAATATTGTGTATTCGCTTTGAAGACTCCGATACCCCCTATACCTCGATAAGATGTACGGGACAATCCATATCAAATCGGACAGCAAAAAATCTTGCAATTTATTTTTTTTAATTTTATGTATCCCTAAATATAGTGAATACATTTATAAACGCATTAATGGAGAAATTTAATTTTTATCATTTATGGGTTCGTAGTTATGATGATCTAAAATTATCGTAAATATGATAAACTAAAACGTTTACTAACTAATATTTCTGAAACAGTAAACAGCAAAAATTTGTTTTAAACATATTTGTATAGGTGATATCGTGTAGTTTAAGGGTGTTATTTTTATAATTAGGATATTTTTATTTTCGGTGTCAATTTTCTGTTTTATGGCGGTTTACTGCAGTACATATCAAAAAATGAAAACGGAAAAAATACAGGATACTACTCACGTAATAAGGATTAATTCCCAGCAATTACCTTTTTGGAGAGTTGAATAGTTCAGACAATATAAATGTTTTTTATTCTATTTTCGTAAAAAAAAACTCGCTGGTCCACGGCGCAGCAGATTCATTTCACGACCAAGGTCGCGCGCGTACTTTATTGAAAGAGCTTCATCAGTGACTTTTTCAACTGCCATTAAATCGAATACGGTAGATTATTATATGTTCTGCTTAATGGAACAGTACCGTAAATTTATAAAAGTGGCGATATTTTAATTCTTACGCAGTAGATATTTATTTATCAAATTTTATTGCTGAAGTGAGAAGTAAAGAGCTCTGTTACTTACGTTTACTGTGAATTATTAAACAAATTATTTATAACTAACTCACTCACTGGCTCTGTGGAACCTGTAGGTTCATTGCAGGCGCGGACATAAGCTCTCCATACATCCCATCTCGAGCTAACGTTTTCCAATTATCCCCTGTATAATCTACTTCCCTCAAATCATGTATAATGTTATTCTCCCACCTCATTCTTAGTCTTCCAACTGGGCGTTTTCCCTCCGGTTTTCCTACCAGAAATTTCCAAGCACCTCTTTCATCCTCCATACGTGCCACATTTCCTGCCCACCGCAGCCTACGAGACTTAACTGTTTTTATTATATCTGGCTTCCTATACAGATCATGTAGCTCACTATTATGTAGTTTTCTCCATTCACCTGTCTGTTCATCTCTTTTTGATCCAAAAATTTTCCTAAGAACTTTATTCTCAAATACTCGTAATCTTCTGTCCTTTTTTAAAACAAATTATTTATTTTGTTACAAATTTTTCATTACAGTTTAAATGTAATATTACATAACAACTCTTTCATCATTAATTGAATAAACTGGTATACATTTTTATTATGTTATAATTACTAATTTCAGTCTTAAAATAACTTTTTATTCAGTGTATTGTATTGTACCCTGATAACTTTGACGAAATAGTATTGTTATAAGATATCACTTCCAAATAAAACCGAATGTTTTAATACTCGTACCACTTCCTACCAAACGATAATAATGCAATGTCAGCAAGTCTTCCTTAAACATCTGTTTTACATCAACAATTCTCAAGTTCAGATTACATACTAGACTGTTGATTTACATCAGTGTGTTTGTTTAATGCATCTCGTCATTTTAAATGTCACAGTCAAATTAAAAATAATATCTTATTGTTTTTAACTAACAAGTTTGCAGATCTACAAAGACTGAATGGTGAGTTAGAAGTTAAATATAATTTTAATTATGCATATATTAGTATACAATAGTTATTAACAGTATTATGTGTTAATATATAATTTTACAATTTCTTAAATGTTTCTGGAATGAGAGAATAATCGTAGAGATATACATTTTGTGTTATAAAAGGAGAATAATGGGAAGTTTAGACATTAAATTAAATACTATAACAATAATTTAGCTTATAATAAAAGCTAATATTATCGTGCATTTTAATATCATCTTAGATATGTCATGAGTAGGGGATGCAAGATCAGTAAGTGATACCAAGCCAATAAAATATATTTATACCTCTTAAATATTACTTGTAACAGCATGAAAATTGTTATAAATTATTATCGATAGCTTAACATTACTTACAATATTCAACATCAGACATTGGTGTAGGGTACAAGTACAAAATATTACAACACATTACAAAACTACTCTCTAGAAAATATTTTTAATAGGCCTACCAGCTTGAATTCGTAGGTGCTTAGTAATTTAAATTAAACTATACATTAGCCAAAATCAGCACAAAATTAACCGCCTACTGAATATATCAATAAAGATTGTTAAATTTAATGACGTTTATTATGTAGCAATTTATTTCAAGCGCGAGGTTCTCCTACGTACCATAAATTTACGACACGGGACTCACGGATTTCCTTCCTTCTGGAGAAAGCTACATTCAAAATTGTTACGCCTTTAAAATGCCATTGATTCCTATCGAGTTTGAACCCGCGAACCTCGGAATCGGAGGCGTGCAGAGTAACCACTAGTCCACGATGATGATGATGTAATAATTGTAATAATGATAATAAAAATAATGTAATGATGATAATATCAATAAAAATATTTGTAAGTGCGCAAAGGACTATTACCAAGTAGCTCCGTCATTGTTTGTACGAGCGAGCGATCTCCACTCACGCGAAAGGTATTGCGGGCAGTCTACACATAGGGGATTTTAGGAAAAATAATTATTTTTGGTAGTTTCCTTTCAAGACTCCACTTTAATACTAATTACAAAAAATTAACTGGTGTTCAGGTAATAATGTGGCACTTTTTGATTTTATAAAATGTTTGGTGAGGAAGGTCAATTGCATATTAATTGCATTTACGCCCTTCAGAAAAACGTAAATATTAAGATACTAATTTTCAAGCGATAGAGCATAAAATCATCTATAATATGACTATCTTTTCAAGTTGAGGGAATAGACATACTTCGAGAAATGTATTTTATAAAAGAGACTATTTAAAACAATACGATAAATTGACAGCTCTATTACTCTTTAATTACACCAAGCGAAGACTTGAAATTTGGTTCAGATATTCAGTATATCATAAAGTTTCACTGTAAAAAATTAATGGTAAACTTTTAAAGATGTGAGTTCAATTTTCACAATTTTTTTGCCGATTTCGTATGGAATGTCCCGTACCCACTTTATAGCGCTATTCCGATAATAAACATTATTTACTCGATCCTATTGTATATACATCACCTTACAAAGCACCGTATATTCTAAATCCCGCATAATATTCTTTGGGGTGTTTTAATTCTATGTAAACAATATTTTGTAACAAAATAATATTCTAGGATCTAGCCATCCTTAATTTTCTAATTCCAGTAAAGACAGGTGACATATACATTGTCCGTTTTACATTTCAAGTGACAAGACCCTCAGTTCAGATTTGGCCATTAACTTACTATTGTACTCTATTCTACACGCTTTATATTAGCTTGACCTGTATCTATCTATCTATCTATCTATGTACGGAATCTTTCAACGCGATTTTCACCCACTTAAAATCATCGGATCGACTTGAAACTTTGTATACTTGTAGAGGACCCGTGACAATACAATAATTTCATATTTATTTTTAAATTAAACTCACACTTGTATACCAACATCATTATCATCATATTCCACGCACGAAATTAAACCACTGTTGAGGCGTTTCAGTTCTTGGTAGACAAGATCCAGAAGACGCTTCTATGGACGTCCAAGTCCCCATCGTCGCTGTAGGTAGTATTGGAGATAAATATTGAAAACATTTATGTTTATACGTGAAGATTTTCTTGATTCTTGCAGTATCTCGTCATTCCCCTTATAGTCAAGATGTGTATATCCTACAGTTCGTAGCATATATCGCATTTCAGCAGCTCTTATCCTGCTTAGTGCATTTGTATATAGTCCACCGCTGTGGTCTCGAGGTAGCGTGTTGCCTTGTCACGCAGCGAGCTCGGATTCGATCCCCGGTCGGGAAAGGCTCCTGGGTGAGGGTTTTTTCGGGGTTTTTCCTCACCTGTAAGACAAATGTCAGGAAGCTTAGGGCCCAACGGTTCCCGAAAATCATCCGGCCATCATCATCATTATCATGATCATCCTTCACCGGTGTGGAAAGCAACCGGAAGCTACCACACCTTAATTTCCTAGTAAAGCTTCAAAGCATAGCATAAAAATGCTATGATTGCAGGGAAAGACCTGCCCAAATCTGCCTCCATAGAGGAAAATTGGCAAAGCAAGAGTTTTATATAATTTTATCCTGAATGTTTTTTGTACCATATTTAGTTTTAGAATATATTTTATTAATCCTTATATTTCGAAGAAAAAGAAGTAATTTTCTTATTTACTTATACAGCAATAAAATTTGTCATTTTAGTGAAAAAAACATACTCTCAAGTATAGGGTAATCAAATATTTTTGGACTTTTCCGTCAGTCAATTCCAATAGATGACGTCATTCTTGCTAACCTAGTGTATTCTACATTAGGCACCAATATTTGCTTCACCAAACGGTCCACTAAACTCACACTACACTAATGACGTAATGTGGTTTAAACTGGCTAAAGCGGAAGTCCGAAAATATTTGATCGCTCAAACTCCTGTAAATATATGAATTTACCTAAAGCTGATTTTAGTGCTTATCTTACTCGCCTCTGGATCCAAGACTCGCGGGTTCAAACCTAGCTTGGTAGATGAATTTTTAAGGACATAAAATCATCGGAAGGGAAGAAAAGCCGTGGGTTCCGTGTCATATAGAGCCTATATTTACGGCACATAAAATTCCAAAATAAGAAACCTGTGAGCAAATTTTCGACCCTTTTACGCGCAAGCATAAATTGCAATACTAATGGCAAGTTAATAAGGAACGCCATTGAATAAAATACTAACTAATCTGAATGTGTTATGATGTAAACATACAGTTATAATGTGTAGACCCTCTTATTAGCAGATCATATTTAGAAGAGACCAAATTTGAATCTTCTATGTAAGTTAAAAATAATCGGAATAAAATTGTACGATACACAAACTTGTTTCACCATGCGGTAATTGATTGTAAAAAGTACTCACGAAATAGCTTATTATCTGATCTAACTGAAGAAATTTCTGCCACCTGTAATATAGCATTAGGCCTAAAAAGTTTTCTTAATTTATGATAAGACTTACAGAAATCGTTGCCTTTCTGTCTTTCTTTTCTTTAATTGAATCTAGATTTTTTAAATGGGGGAAATTTTGAGGAAGTGGCTGAATTCAAATACCTAGGAACAATAATCACAAATAGGAATGATATGCACAAAGAAATTAAACATAGGCTCAATTATGGAAATGCGTGCTATTATGCATTACAAGGACTCTTGACGTCCCAACTCATTTAAAAAAATAACGTTAAACTGAAAATATGTAAAACTATTATTCTACCATTTATTTTATATGGATGCGAAACATGGACTCTTACTTTAAGGGAGGAAAGGAGATTACGAGTATTTGAGAATAAAGTTCTTAGGAAAATTTTTCGACCAAAGAGAGATGAACAGACAGAAGAATGGAGAAAACTACATAGCACTGAACTACGTAGTCTTTATAGGAACTACGTAGTCTTTATTGGAAGTCAGATATAATAAGAACAGTTAAGTCTCGTAGACTGCGATAGGCAGGACATGTGACACAAATGGGGAATGAAAGACGTACGTGGAAGCTTCTTGTAGGAAAACCAGAGGGAAAACGCCCAGTTGGTAGACCAAGAATGAGGTGGGAGAATAACATTAACTATGATTTGAGGGAAGTAGATTATATAGAGGATGATTGGAAAACATTAGCTCGGGATAGGGATGTATGGAGAGCTTATGTCTGCGCAGCCATGAACCTACGGGTTCGATAGTGCCAGTTAGTTAGACATATTTTTACTTATTCCACGCCTCTCGGGCCTAACAGAGGCATGACATGTCAGGAGATTTTTTTTTTAATTTTTAAACTCTGGATTGCATACATACTTTTTTGGCTATACAAGGACATGGAATGATCATTTCAGTTCCAGGGCCACCTCCGAGACAACAAACTACATTCATACTATGTAGTATCTGAAATTCACTGCGGTGCTGTGAGAATGCTTGAGAGCAGATATAGAGAGACACGACTCATAGAAAGAGAGACACACTTAATTCTGAATTAGTGCTAGTATAATAATACACCACGAAGCAACTTATTGCCTTTTTCTTAATAACAGGATTGATATAAATATAGTTGATAGACTATGAAAGAAAATGAGAAGAAATAATTTGGTTTTGGCACATACTTTGATGATAGTTATTTAAAAAATGAGCATCAAAATTAATACCGGGGCTCGCGCATCCGAATATAACAATTTTAGCTTAGACCTATTTGTATGTCACTCGTGCTAGATTTAGATAATTATTGTGCGTTTTTTACTTTAAGAAAATCAATCATATTAATTAGGCCTACAATTAATATAATGAACTTATATTAGCTACTAGCTAATACCCGACGTGAGCTGATACGCCTAAATAAATGAAAATGAATGTGCTTTTATGTTTAGTTCGATAAGCAAAAGGAAAAATTTATATTGTAATTATTTTTAGATACCCCGTGCTATTTACCCGGCATTGTCCGGAAATCTACTCATCCCGATCTTCTTGGCATAAATGAGCTGAAAGACAAAAAATAATGTAGGCTACTTGTTATGATTAGTTGAACAAGTAAAATGAAAAATAATTGTAAATGTATGTCGTAATTGTTTTAAGATTCCCCATGCTGATTACCCGGTGTTGCCTGGGAATCTACTTATCTCGATCTTCTTAACATAAATGAGCTAAAAGACAAAATTCGTTATTGTTAGTTATCCGTAAAAGAATACCCACCATGTGCTGCTATGCTTGCACAGGAATCTACGTACTTGTCTCGATCTTCTTGCCATCAATGAAAGACAAAAATGATTATTGTGAGTTATCCGTAAGAGATAAACATATGCTGTCGCGGATTTTTTTTTTTGTAGAGCTTTTTGAGATATTCAATTCTGTGTACATTACTTTTGTGTGTTTGTTATGCTTTAGGCAGCGTAAACAATTTAAACGTCCAAAGAGATATTTTTTGTTCATGTTTTCCACACAAAGGGTGATTTTTTAGGGTGTAGTTGTTGAGTATCACAACTCTCTTATAGCCTATGTTCATCCCGGGAATCTCCTGAACATTTTGCAAAAAAGCCCCATCACAATAGGATCAACGGTATGGCCGCGCATAAAGTACGAACTAACAAACATTCATTTTTATACGTAGGTCACTAGATAAGTTTTGAGATGTGGAAAAATGGGCCATCTTTTCAAACAACTCTCCAGCACATTCTATACACCGTTGCATCCTCTGGAACCACTTCTGGAAGAAGCCACGCCACTCGATCTCAGACATTGCACTTACCTCCTCCAACAGCATCTTCTGGGCTAGGAAATTGGTGTCCGCGCATGCAGTTCTTCACGTTCAGGAACAGGAAATAGTCGCACGGGGCTAGGTCCAGACTGTAGGCTCAATGAGACATTAATTTCACAGGTGTCTTTTCCAGAAACCTAATTGTTGCATTGACTGTGTGCAAAGAGGCATTATCATGGTGGGACAGAATTCCCCGCAGTCCAGTCTTTGGCCGCTTCTCCTGGATCTTTGGGGAGACAGAATTCTGTATACCATTTAGCAGTAACTGTCCTCTTATCCTCTAGCACAACTGTAGCCAGATGACCACTTGTTGAGAAGAAAGTGGCCATCAATTTCTTCCCCACACTCTTAGGTCTTTTGACTTTGGTCGGAGGCTGCTCATCTGGGAAGACCCACATCTATAATTGGTGTTTTGTTTCACGGTCCCGCGCCGTAGCCGAGCGGTTAAGGTAGGAAGCCTTGGCGCAGAGCTACGGGACTTGCGCTGGTTCGAGTCTCCATGGGGGAAGAAATTTTCTCATGGTATTTCGGCCAGTATGGGACCGGTGCCCACCCAGCATCGTGAGGCAATTGGCTAGCTACAATAAGTAGCGGCTCCAGGTTGAGGAACCAGCTATAACGGCTGGGGGACTCGACATGCTAACCACATGTCACCCCTACACTGGCTGTTGATCATCTACCTCTGTGATTGACACATGTGGATGTGAAGGGCCAGCAGCCGGCTGGTAAAAGGGCAGCCGCTGAAAAGTGGAAATACCCTCAATCGGAATCGTTTCACGGTCATACTGGTAGATCCAAGTTTCGTCACCTGTCACTATGTCTGACACCCGACGGGAGTCCCCGTTCTTGAATCTCGCCAGCATTTATCTCCACAATTCCATCCTAGTGTGTTTATGCCCTTCTGACATGTGATGTGGCCCCATCGAGAAGAAATTTTCCTCACTCTTATGTATTGGTGCAGGATGGTGGAAACACTTGGCGAACTAATCCCTAGGGCCCCCTCGATGTCCTTATAGGTCAGTCTTGGATCTTCCTTAATCAGAGTCTCGACTGCAGAGACGTTTTCTTCTGTCACTACTGTTGGTCTTCCACTTCTCCCTTCATCTTTAAGGGATGTTCTCTCCCTCTTAAATTCAGGAAATCAGCGGAAAACTGTTGCACGTGAAGGAGCAAGGTCCCCAAATGTTTCTGTGAGTTGCTCAAGTGTTTGCGACTCGTTTAAACCGCACTTATAATCATATAAAATCACAGCAAGAAAGTACTCCCTCTCGAGCTCCATAGGACACGTTTGATTTCACCACGCACTGACTACTTCACAAGGGTGCTGCTCAGAGAGAACTGAAAGGAATTGTTTCTACCTGCTATGGTTTTGACGTTCGAGAGTTGGACTTTCAAATGGTATATTAGTTTATTGCATCCCTGTCGCCATACTGCCGTGTCTGAAAACGTATCTAGTGACCCTCGTATATTAGATTACTAGCTAATACGCGGTGTACGCTGCTACGCCTAAATAAATGATAATGTGTTTTTACGTTTAGTTGAATAATTAAAAGGAATAATAATTATAAATTTATATCATTATTTTTTTTAGATACCCCGCGCTGATTACCCGGCATTGCCTGGGAATCTACGTATCCCGATGTATTTAGCATTAATGAGCTGAAAGACAAAATTCGTTATTTCGAGTTATTCGCGCTGCTGCTCTGCTTGCCCGGGAATCTACTTAATGCCGATCTTCTTGGCATCAGTGAAAGACAAAAATGGTTATTGTGACTTATCCCTAAAAGATAAAACATATGCTGTCGCGGGCTTTTTTATAGAGTGTTTTGAGATATTCTCTGTGCATTAATTTGGCGTATTTGTTATGGTTTAGTCAGCGTAAGCAAAAAGCCACTTTTATTTTACGTTTTACTACAAAGGGCGATTTTTAAGGGTGAAGGGCTTGAGCATTAAAATTCTCTTGTAGCCTGTAACCTTCCCGGGAAAATCCTGAACATTTTGCAAAAAGCCCCATCACAACAGGATGAACGATACGGCAGTGCACGCTTGTCCGCCAATCTACTTACCCCATTCTTGTTGGCATCAATGAAAGATAAAAATGGCTATTGAGAGTTATCCGTAAAAGATAAACATATGCTGTCGCGGACTTTTTTGTAGAGTTTATTGAGATATCATTTCTGTGTAAATTAATGTTGAGTATTTGTTGTGGTTTAGGCAGCGTAAGCCATTTAAGCGTCAAAAAATGATTTTTTTCACTTTTTTGCTACAAAGGGTGTAGGAGTTGAGTATCACAACTCTCTTATGGCCTATGTTCATCCCCGGAATCTCCTGAACATTTTGCAAAAAAACCCATCACAATCAGATCAACAGTATTGCCGCGCATAAAGTACGAGCAAACAAACAAACATTAATTTTTATGTGTTAGATAATAAAATATCGACCAAAATTATTCTTATTTTTTATAATTACAATTTAATAAACATAATTGGTTTCGAACACAATTAAAATTGTATTTATCTATAATGCAAAAGGAAATGTGAAGTCAGTTCGCTATAAGCCATCATTACCATAACTAATCGCTAGTTTACATGGCATTATTGCCGCTATAGACAGTTTTAGTCACTCAGCTTCTAAATTATTATTGGCTCTCTTCAGTTTTAGTGAATTAATGACGTATTTAAATGAGCACAGAGATAAAGAAAATTCCTGTAACTATTACACTAGAAACTCCGGTACTCTAAGCTTTTAGCTTAAGTGTTATCGATACATTTTATTGAATGTAGAATCTAAGCTTGTTTCATCTAATTCCGCCATATACAGTTTCTAAATTCGTACGACGTATAAATAAAACAAACAATATGATCGGCTGAATACGATGGCCAAATGGTATTCATTATTTGGGTCTTACAGTTTACTGACATGTGGCTTACATGTGAAGATAAATAAAAAAAACCTCACCCAGCGAACTTATTCCGATTGAGAATCGTACCCGAACCCTGCGAGTTCCGAGTTACCGCGAGACCACAGCGGTGAACAAATTGTTTCGCAATGTAATAAATATGTTGATTGAAAAAATATATATGATGTGTAAAGAAATAAGGGAAATTATGGGTGTACTAGAGGAGCCGGACATCATAGACATAGAAAAGAAAAGATTACAATAGCATGGCCATGTCAAAAGAATGCCAGAGCAAAGATTGCCTAAAATTGTTATGGAATGGATCCCAATAGAAAGGAGGAAGAGAGGAAGACTGAAGAAAACTTGGATAGAAGGGGTACAAACAGCTATGAATATCAGAGGATTGGAGGAAGATCAATGGATGGACAGAGAATGAATGGCATTTGGTTTCCGGAAGACGGCGGCAGCTGCCATGATACCGGATGATGATGATGATGTGTTGGGATAAGATTTTCTTGCATTCATATTATTGTTAAAAAAAATAATAATTAAATCTTGAACCCTGAGAAATCAATGCTGAATTGAAATCCTTGTTATCACAAGAGATTACGAGTATTTGAGAATAAAGTTCTCAGGAAAATGTTTGGACCAAAGAGAGATGAACAGACAGGTGAATGGAGAAAACTACATAACAGTAAACTACATGGTCTTTATAGGAAGCCAGATATAATGAGAACAGTTAAGTCTCGTAGACTGCGATGGGCAGGACATGTGGCACAAATGGGGAATGAAAGATGTGCATGGAAGCTTCTTGGGAAAACCAGAGGGAAACGCCCAGTTGGTAGACCAAGAATGAGGTGGGAGAATAACATTAACTATGATTTGAGGGAAGTAGATTGTGCAGGGGATAATTGGAAAACATTGACTCAGGATAGGGGTGTATGGAGAGCTTATGTCGAAACTACGGGTTCGATAGTGCTAGTGTGTTAGTTAGTTGTCACTGACTAGCAGATGATTGCAAGGGAGTGATATGATTACCAAACATACAAATAAGAGAAGCTATGGGAGAGATAGTCATCATTAATGAGGTATAGAAATGTCAGTTAATGTGGTATTGACACACAGTTAGAATGGACATCACAAGATGGCCAAAGAAGATTTTTAAAGTGGATACCAACAGTGAGGAAAAGATAGGCATAACTTAAACTCAGTTCCAAGAATGGTATCAGGAACTCATGAAAGGAAGCAGATTGGAAGAAGGAATGTTTAGCAGAAGGAAGTGGGATGTAGAAATATAAAAGCAACATAAATTGTAATGAACTGTAGAAAAACAAACAATTATGTAAAGTTAGAATAATATAAATGAAATTGAGAATTATAGAAAAATGTCAAGTTGACTTTTAAGACATAAAATTGGACTGTGTTATGCATCAATCGGCTATGCGCCATTATGTAAGTTTCGAGAAAAATATGTTTAAAGTATAAATCAATCTTCACTATTTATTGTAACTAACAATACTGGATATTGCAAGTTATTTTCCTTGTTTGACAGTTATGCATCAACAGTCTAAGAGCAGGAACATTTGGCACTTAGCTATATGATGCAAAATTTAGATTAGAATTTATGAAGGTCTGGTTTCATAGCCGTTTGTTGAAAAAGGTAGAATCTCTGATAGGACTGAAGGTTTTATTTAATAATAAGGCTAAATTTAAAGATTTGATGCTAAAAGTGTGTATACACTTACTTCATGAGCCAGTGCTACAGATGGTATCAAAATATTAATTTTGAAAAATGGCGTTTATGCCGGTTGATGCATAACATAGTCCATTTGTTTGTAGCAAGTCTGTTTGAAAGTAAACATTTGAACCCAAGACTTGGATATGCTGGAAGGTTATTGGCCTGTGTTTAATACTGTAATTGTATTGTGTGCAAGTGACCATTATATGAGAAGCTTGCCTGCAGCTAGCTGTACATCCTGTTGTCAGTTTTCACTTATCTGGACCACAAATTATCACCTTTAATTAAATGCATTGTTTGTTATCAGCAAATACTCAAGTTAGGGACAGGAAGTGGTGAATTTCATGCATTGTGTAGCAGCATATCAACTTTGTGATTAAAACTATTGTAATAACACAAGTTTCCTCCACTCCATTAAATTAATAATACGTACAATACATTCATTATGTAACTCCAGCTCACAAAATTTAATCAAATTTTCAACTGAATTAGAAAAAAAAGCTACAACTGTTGAACTATTACATACTAATTTATTGTAAGAGCATAAAGAAGGTGTATTTTTAATGCCATTATTATTTGCTTTAGTCTTCTTCTTCTTCTACTTCACGGTTTAGGCTTATTTACTAGCCTGTTCCGACTCCAAATTGCTGCTCTTTCCATCTTTTCCTTGGTCTTCCCAAACTTCTTCTTCCTCATGGTGAATAGTTGTATGCTGGTTTTGGTATTCTATTCTCAGTCATCCTTGCCAAGTGTTCTTTCCAGTTTGTTCTGTATTTCTCTATTGTTGAGTTTAATTCCTCTATTTGTAGTTGTCTTATTTCTGTGTTATGTTTTTTGTCTGTTCTTTGATATCCTGCTATACATTTGCTTTAGTATTAAGGTATTTTAAATCTGTATCAATTTATCCAGTTGAAACATGGACAGTAACAAAGAAAGTTTTAAGTAGATTTCAAGGAATAGGAATAAAGTTTTTAAGAAGTATGCTTGGAAAAATCAGAAGAGATAGAATACAGAACACTAAAGTAAAATAAATTTTGAAGTTGGATAAAATACAAGATGAAATGGAGAATAGCAGAATAAGATGATATGGCAATACTAAAATAATGAATACTGGAAGGATACCAAGATAAGCACTGGAATTTAGTTAGAAGGGAAGAGACCAAGAGGCTAGCCAAGATATAGATGGGAACAACAAGCTAAGAAGAATGTTAAGGAAAGAGGAGTTGAATGAATGGAATTGATGAAAGAGGAGACATGGAATGACCAAGATAGATGGAGATTTTTGACCAAATTGACCCCTGGAATTGAAACACATGATTAGGTGAAGAACAAAAAGACATGATCATGTTTTGTCTAGAATCTTTGGTTTTTTCAACATGCTGTAATTTACTATTGTTGTTTAATACTTAAAGGAAGTGATACTATGAGGTTTATTTAATTAATAGGAATTAGAATATTCATTACTCTTTTTATATGTGTATATTTCTTGAAGACCAATGTTTCAATATGTTATGTACCATTATCAATTCTTTTTAAGTTAGAAAGTCAAACAAATATGACATGAAATCTACAAATATGAGGTGAGTCGAGAATATTCTAACTCCTATTAATTACTATTGTCATGTGTTTCCTCTAGAAGTTTTAATGATATTGGTGATATTGATCCAACTTTTACAACAAAGTTAAGTCCTGTGTTAAACTTCTTAAAGTTAGATTTTTTAAATAACTCGTAAGAGATGATACATTCTATTATACAGAGAAAGATGAAGTTTTCTATGTTTAGTAAAATATAAAACCTCCATAACACCACATTGAGGTATGAGGTAAAACCCCTATTACTGAATTTCTGTTTTTATACAAGAATGTTGGCTGAACAGACCTGTCACACCATCCCAGGGGCAGATGAAATGAAATGGATGACATAAGTATGGAGAAGTGATGCAATGAAGTTTTTTGACAGAAAAAATGAGAGAAATAAAAAAAGGCCACATGAAGTTGCTGAGAAGCAGACTCTATACCCAGAGGTGAAAGATGAGTGTGTAATCACTTGTGTCATGGATCCACCTTCTGTGTACTATTATATTTTTAATTAATACTTTTGTTTCAGTAAATGATATAACATTGAAAGGACTTACTAATCAAGGAAGGAAAATAAAACAACAACCTCTGTAAAGTTTTCAATTATATTTGAAATTATCAAATACAGGCAATTATTATATAATGCAAGGATTTAAAAAAAGAATCCATAGTATAGCTTTTGTCGCTAAAACCAATGACTAAAAATTAAGAAAACAAAGGTAACTGATATAACAAGAAAAGGTATCTGACATAACCCTCCTGCATGACATATGATTTGATTTTTGATTAGAAAGAAACACCAACAATATTAAAAACTGTGCTATATTTCTTAAACTACAATATTATTTGGATGTAGCCACTTGCTTCTTCTTTACAGTAGTATATGTAAACTAATAAGAGATAATTTATCATGCCAAGCTTCTTTAGAATAGCTTTTTTTTTAAATAGATATTGCACATGTTTTTTATTAATTTTTTTTTTTTGCAGAATTTTGATATCATATTACATCTAGGATCTTTTGATCCTTGAAAGATGACACAAGCTATAACATGTATTTTATTTCATTATACTCTTTAACAATTTGGGGCACGCTGTAGCATAGTGGTTAAGACACTGCACTATAAGCTGGAAGGTCAACAGTTTGAGTTCCCGGTGGGGTCAGGATTTTTAAATGACCCATACTTTCTGGCGGCACTATGGTCCTGGGGTCGACTCAGCCTCTAATGGAAATGAGTACCAGACGCTTGTTCTGGGGGTAAAGACGGCCGTCACGCAGGGCTGACAACCCAGCTGACATCAAGTGCCGATTGTCCAGAAAAGTGGGAACCTTAACCTCCCACTGCCAAGGGGCTCCTGAGGCCTGTAGTGGGATACCTTTACCTTTAACAGTTTATGTTATTGACATAGGCTGTATATGTTTATTGTTGCATTTCCAAATGCAACTAACATTAGATTTAATTGATTATAAAATGATGATTAATAGTGGAATGGCTCATGTTAACCAAATTCGAACTTAACATTTGCCTTTTAAGATTTAAATTAAAATTATTTATACCTCACCTCATATCCAGTCTTTTTCTAATTATACCGGTTTCAAAACTTATGTGGTTTCATCTTCAATAATATTCCGACTGATGTTATGTCATTCAAGAGAACTGCTTTTTCAAGAAACATCTTAGTGATTTTTCCTATAAAAGCTCAATTTGCCTTTTAATTACAGAAAATCACAAGAAAAAACTCTGCAATGATACATTGATTGATACCAGGATGTGAACTCTGAACATCCCAAATTTGAGTCTCAAATGCTACTCTCTGAGCAAATTCATTTAGTAATTTATTTTTAATCCATAAAATATTTTTATGTCAAAAAAACATTTCTTATTAAAACTGTATTAATCACATTGGATGTTTAATTTTACATATTACCTTTATGTCATTTCTATTTGAATACTCAAATTATTCTTTTTTGTCAATGTTGTCATTTTTACTTTCAACTGGTATCAAACAGTGGACTAGCAAATAAAATTTACATGCATGCTCTGTTGTGAAAAGTGAGTTCTAAACTAAAGAAGAGAAAAATTATACGCTCAGACTGGGGCTTGAACCCAGGACCTTTGGCTTTCTAGGCCAAGATTCTACTGACAGCTATCTGAGCAAGTTCCAATCTAAACGCAAATATACACACTGTTAATCCCGTGCACCAAATGCTATGAAACCTTAGCTTCTATCTTGCAAATGGCGGCTTCTTTATTAAGAAGACATTTATTTGGGAATTTTACGTTACATTATAAAGCCAGTATGGTTTCTTTCGATGGAACTTGCTCGGTAGAATCTTGGCCTAGGTTCAAGCCCCAGTCTGAGCATATAATTTTTATCTTCAAATATGATTTATCCATCATTGAGATGTATGAAATGAATAATAAAAACATTAAACTAAACTCCATGGCACAACAGGCCTAGAAGGACCTTGGCATATCAGCCGACTGCTGGCCTCACATCCACAAATATTAATCACATATATAGATAATCATCCAGCAAGTATAGGGGTGACATGTGGTTACTATGTCGAGTCCTCCAGCCTTTTACTTGGTTTTCTCAACCTTGAGCTGCTAATTATTATTACTTACTTACTTACTTTCTTACTCACTGGCACAATCGAACCCGTATGTTCATGGCCGCGCGGACATTAGCTCTCCATACATCCCTATCCTGAGCTAATGCTTTACAATCATTCCCTGTATAATCTACTTCCCTCAAATCATAGTTAATGTTGTTCTCCCACCTCATTCTTGGTCTACCAACTGGGCGTTTTCCCTCTGGCTTTCCTACAAGAAGCTTCCATGCAAGTCTTTCATTCCCCATACATGCAACATGTCCTGCCCATCGCAGTCTACGAGACTTAACTGTTCTTATTATATCTGGCTTCCTATAAAGACCATGTAGTTCATTGTTATGTAGTCTTCTCCATTCACCTGTCTGTTCATCTCTCTTTGGTCCAAAAATTTTCCTAAGAACTTTATTCTCAAATACTCGTAATCTCCTTTCCTCCCTTAAAGTAAGAGTCATGTTTCGCACCCATATAATATAACTGGTAGAATAATAGTTTTATATATTTTCAGCTTAACGTTTTTTGAAAGGAGTTGGGACATCAAAAGTCTCTGCAATGCATAATAGCATGCATTTCCAGAATTGAGCCTATGTTTAATTTCTTTGTGCGTCTCATTCCTATTTGTGATTATTGTTCCTAGGTATTTGAATTCAGCCACTTCCTCAAAATTTCCCTCATTTGTCATTATCTGTCCATTTCCATTATATACTGAATTTCTACCTGTGACCACATATTTAGTTTTACTGATATTTACTTCCAGTCCTAATTTCTTAGTGTTACTCAATAGTGTGTGCGTGTTGTCCTTTAGTATCTCCTCGCTATCGGCCAATAGTACTACATCATCAGCATAAACTAACAGCTTATTAATACCATTCAGTTGTAAGCCTTCCTCATTCTCTAAAGATTTAATGGCATACTCTAGTACAAAATTAAATAGTAGAGGAGATAGTGCATCTCCTTGCTTCAGCCCATTCTGGATTTCAAAAGTGTCTGAAAACTGTTTGCCTACACGCACCCTACTATTTGAGCCATTTAGACACATTCGTATAAGTCTAACTAACTTTTTAGGAATTCTGAACTCCAGCAGGATACTATATAACTTCTCCCTCTTAATTGAATCATATGCTTTTTTGAAGTCTACATATAGTTGATGTACAGTGCCATTATATTCCCATTTCTTTTCTAAAATCTGTCTTATACTAAAAATCTGATCTGTTGTAGACCTGTTTCTTCTAAATGCACATTGATGATCTCCTAGAATGTCATCAATGTAGGGAGTAAGTCTGCTTACTAATATATTTGTAAGAATTTTGTATGAAGTTGAAAGTAATGAGTTGCCCCTGTAGTTGTTGCAATCAGTTTTATCTCCTTTCTTATAAATTGGTACGATAATTGATTCCTTCCATTCATCTGGAAGAGCTTCTTTTTCCCAAATCATACTAAGCAACCAGCATATTTTGTCTGTCAATTTTTCTCCTCCTGATTTTATGAGTTCTGCTGGGATCTCATCTGAACCTGATGCTTTATACATCTTCAATTTTTCAATCGCCATTTCAACCTCTAATGCACTTGGCTCTGCGACTAGCATTTCTGCTGTCTGTAACTTATCCTCCTCAATGTCCTGTTCTGTATGTACATTTATTAGCTGATTAAAGTAACTTTTCCATCTATTTAATATACTCCTAGAATCTGCAATCATATCCCCATTTTCATTTCGAATTATGTTTGTTCTAGCCTGAAACCCTTTCTTCTCTATACTAATTCCCTGATATAATTCTCTAATGTTATTTGCTACTCAAATTCCTCATGATGCTGGGTGGGCACTGATCCCATACTGGTCAAAATTCCATGAGGTAATTTTTTTCCCCCCATGAGAACTCGAACCAGCTCTGCACCAAGGATTGATGCCTTAAACGTATTAGCTTACAGGGTGAGATGAAAAGTGAGACCTGCTGTATTAAATATAATTATTTTATTAAAAAACTATAAAAATGATCATTATCCTGCACCATAGCCAAGTGGTCAAAGACATCTTGCCATGGCACAGAGCTCTGCAATGTGCTCAGTTTGAGTTCCCACAGAGGAAGGAATTCTCTCTTGGAATTTTGGCACCCAGCATTGTGAGGAATTTGGGTAGCTACAATAAGTAACAGTTGAAGATTGAGAAAAAACTCATGGCGTGACAGACCTAGAAAGCCCTTAGCCTACCATCCGGCTGCTGGCCTCACATTCACATGTGTCAATCACAGAGGTAGATGATCATCAGCCAGTGTAGGGGTGACATGTGGTTAGCATGTCGAATCCCCCAGCTGTTATAGCTGGTTTTCTCAACCTGGAGCCGCTACTTATTGTAGATACCTAAAGGCCTCTTGATGCTGAGTGGGCATTGGTCCCATACTGGCCGAAATACCATGAGAAAATTTCTTCCCCCATGAGGACTCGAACCAGTGCAAGTCTCGTAGCTCTGCACCAAGGCTGCCTGCCTTAACCACTCGGCTACTGCACAGATTGAGAAAACCAAGTAAAGGGTTGGGGGGGCCCAACTTAGTGACCACATGTCACCCCTATACTGAATAGATGATTGTTCATCTCTGTAATTAGCACATGTGGATGTGAGGCCAGCAAATGGCACTACTGTAAAGAGCATATTAAATAATATATTACTTTCATAGCTAGTTTTCTCCTTGAAAGATCAAAAAGAGGACTCATATTCAGTCCACAACATATCACAATCCAGAAGTAATATTCCTGCTAATTAATATTCTTTAATCAAGCCGTGGTCGGTGGATTTTTAGGATAAAAAATCCAAGGAAGAAGTCTTCCGGGAGAGACTTTAAGCCATGGGTCCCAAGTCTGAAGATTTTTAGGATTGTAAAAGAACCACAAGCCTGAATAAAAAGGCCTGTGTGCAAAATTTAACAACCATTTCCCATTTAGTAATATCTTAGTTACCCACTAGATATCTCTTTGAGGCTCTAGACTGACCCCCTATCGCTCATTGTCATCTATGGGTAAATGAGCGTAACTAAATTAACTTGGTCAATAAGTTCCATTAGGGAGCTTCCTAATCCTGGCACAGGGATGGAAAGGGCTTTAGAAGAAGAAAGTTAAAATATAACTTTGTGTTGACTATTTAACTCGTGCCCCAAATGGGAGTCAATGACCAATCCATGTTTCAATGAATTTTGTTTTACAACCAATGACAGTCATGTTTCACCTCACTCTTATTGATTTCTCTTTACCAGCTCTTGCTTTTGTGATAAAGAAAGCCCCTCCATTTTTAATATTCTGAACACGTTAGAGCATTATTTTGCAGTGACTGACTCTCCAACAAATACAGTGAATATAGCAAATAATGAATAGATTCCTTCGAACTACACATTTGATAACTGTGTGTTCAATAATTGTGTTTTTAAAAAAATGGTTTTACGGAGTTGTTTACTAAAAAAATTAATTAATAACCCATAATGTTGGTTATAATATATAATTTCATGTATTTAATTTTTTTCTCCACTAGGGTGCATTCGTACAGTATTGGGATCCTATTTGGCAATAAATAAATTGATCAAGTTGCAGTGAACTTGAAATATAACCACACATTTCTGATTTGTTTTCAAACATGGCCATTTACATATATAAATATTTTAAAATACTGGTAACTATATTTAAATAATGATTTTTGAGTAAACAGCTTAATTTTATTTTTTTAAATAGTCCTAAAAAATGCCACTTTTGATTTCCAAATCTTCTAGATAAATTCACTCGTCATTTCGTGGCTTGTGAATTTATCGATGATTTAGAAATCACTCGTGGCATTACTTATGATAAACACTAGACATTAGAAAGCTAACATGTTTGGGTTTGACTGTGTTGCTTAAAATAGACCTGGCAACATTTTAGGTTATCATTGACTGTGACCACATTTTATTTTATAATAACATTTACCGGTACCATAATAATTAAAACATTTTGTCTGTTAATTGTTATCCCTTATAGTTGTTTTTGTCGAACATATGTTTCAAGGCTATTTAGCCCCATCTTCAACGATTACAGACTGTAATTGCTGATGATGGTGTTAAGAAGCCTTGAAACATATGTTTGACAAAAATAACTATAAGAGGTAAGAATGAACAGACAAAATGTTTTAATTATTAAACAAACCTCTTAATGTTACTTCCTATTAAAATAACAGTTACCATATTACATCTATGAGAGATCTATTGTAGAGATTAGAATCTGTTCAGCCTGATTAAGGATCTGACTGATAACTACTCTCAATATGAATGTCATGCCACTGCGTTTATTTTCTGTTTATAAATTTGAAATCTCCCTCTCCCATAGAGAAAAATCTGCTGTTATTTGTGAATCATATTTAGTACACAAAATGTTTATTGTGCATTTTAATACAATTTGAGTTTAAAATTTTTGTTATAGTTGGATTTATATTTAATAAAGGGTGATATTAATTAGATAAATTTGTTTGCAATGTTTCAGGGTGGTTATCCAGCAAAATTAAAGAAAGTTCTCATAGTCACCGCACCACTTTGGTTTAAAGCACCTTTCAAGATCTTGAGACTTTTTGTGAGAGAGAAACTACGAGATAGAGTGTTCACTGTTAGTATACCTCAGGTAAGTATCATTAATTCATGTTACTTTCCTATGTTAAATGCTTGCACTTTGGGCTTGATTATGCAGTTAACTATAAATTATTAGTGTTCTCTAATTTGTAAATTAATGAGTCATTTTTACATCTTAACTCATATTTCATGTTTCTTTAAACACGGGAACTAGTTTTCGAGAGAAACATCTCTCTCATTTTCAACTGACATTATGACTCAAATGTCAAATGTCATAATGTCGATTGAAAATGAGAGAGATGTTTCTCTTGAAAACTAGTTTCCGTGTTTAAAGAAACATGAAATATGAGGTAAGATGTAAAAATTACTCATTAATTTATGAATCAAGAACCTCATAATGTTATTTCCCATATTTAACGACGTGAAGTGTTCTCTAACTCTGGATGATACAGAAAAAGTTTATTTTAGACCAAATATTGAAGATTTTAAATTAACTGTCGATTTTTAATACTATTTTGGGAGAAAATTGTATCATATTTAGAATAAGTGAATGGAATAAATTAATATCGATGTTGAAGAAAGGGAGGAGGATGGAAAAGAAATATGGAAGATTAATGATTGCCAAAGTAGACTTCATTTAAAATAAGAGGAAAGACTTAGAGGAAGACCAAGCAATCAATGAATGATGTATATCCTAGCCACCATACCTTTGGCTCTGGAGTTTAGGTTATACGAGGGGTAAAGGGAGAATTTGCCCTCTACTGCCAATAAGAAAATGCTTGTAGTGGGACTAGATGTCTGCCACAACCAATCACTGCTCTTGACACAGCTATAGTGCGCTAGTAAGGTTTGAATTTGCAGAGATGTTGTCAGCTGTATGTCTGCTAACCCCATACATGAAGCGCCACTCCCACTGAATATCCATATTGGCAACACTGTCGTGAAAACATCAAGGCCGGAGAATCAGTGGCTGCAGTATAAGTAAAGAGGACCATTAAAATAAAGGAGAAAGTGATGGATGAAGAAATATGAAATTGATGTTTTTATTATTAATTTAATACATCTCATTGAAGGATAAATTAAATTTGAAGAAAAGAATTTTCGCCCAGACCGGGACCTGAATCCAGAACCTTTGGTTTACCATAAATGTGAAATTACTGTGAGTTGTTGGAGACTGTTATAAAAATTTGATCGTTAAAGGAGGTCACAAGCTATAACATGGTAATATTTCATTTAATCGTGGTGCTGAAAATCAGATTTGTAATACTGTTAATATCCATCAGTAATTATATCCATTTTTTAAAATGTCATTTATAATTGAAAAATTTCTAAATTGACATCACTAATTGAAAAAAGAGGAAAGCATCACACAACTTTAATAATTGAAATGAGGTGACAAAATCCAAATTTAAATTTAAAAAAAAAATAGTTTTGTAAGCAAATCTTCAACACAATAGCCAGGATGGATAAGAGGTGCAAGGATAGAAATTTAACAAAACAAACTGAATCAGTTACTTATTTCAGGAATTCACATTATGAGGTATATTCATTTAGGTAGAATTTTTTGTCACTCACCCCATATTGTTGTTCTTATTTGACTATAAACTAGTTTCAGAACATAGTTTCTGTTCCATCCTCAGTATCATCACGGCCATTGTTCTGTCGTCTTGAAGAACTGTCCTTCGCTCCTTCTTTCATGATGATACTGAGGATGGAGCAGAAACTATGTTCCGAAACTAGTTTATAGTCAAATAAGAAGAACAATATGGGATGTGTGATAAAAAATTCTACCTAAACTGAATCAATGTTTGAATTCCTGACAATGCCATAAAATGCTTTAAAATCTACAGCACATAGGGAAAATTCTATGTCTTCTCCTAGACAAGTATGAAACTTTTTTGTTATTGCAGCACAATAAAAGATATTGGAATAAGTAGTGCTTTAACAGCAAGGAAAAATATAAAAACTCTACAGTTCAGGTGCAAGAGTAGAATTTTAACAAAACAAACTGAATCAGTCTTTGCATTTCTGACAATGATAATGTCACAGAAAGCTTTAAAATCTGCAGCACATAGGGAAAATTCTATATATCTTCCTAGACAGGATCTTAAACTTTCGTATTTCAAATAAGTAGGCCCTATTACATTAATGGCGAGGAAAAAAATATTTAAAAAATGCACAGTTGAGGTGCAAGAGTAAAATTTTAACAAAATAAAGTAAATTGGGAAGAATCTATGTATCCTCCTAGACAGGAACTCAAACTTGTGTTATTGCAGCACATTTATATATATCTGAATAAATATTACATTAATGGTGAGAAAAAATATATAAAAATACCCAGTTGAAGTGTAAGAGTAGAATATTAACAAAACAAACTGAATCAGTCTACAGCTCTTAGGGAAGATTCTATATATCCTCCTAGTCAGGATATCAGAATTTTGTGTTAGTGTAACACAGTGAAAGATATTGGAATAAGTAATGCTTTAATGGTGAAACAATATAAAAACGCACAGTTTGAAATTAGATTTTCTTTAAACCGTCAGTTTGCTGCACCACTCAATACATATGAAATGTCTGTCATTGCTCTTTAACATATCAAGTCATTGGCACTGCCATGGACTTGAAAGTAGGACTAATAAAAATTTTGCTTAAAGGTCTCTAATTTCAGGCTTGAAGTTCTTGCATGTTATTAATCTATGATACGTGATTCATGTTTTTACTTCTTTGTGAAAATCATATCTAGAAATGCTACACTTAAAAATTTCTGCCCAACTCTACTTGCAAACTCTGGAATCAGGACAGAAGCTAGAAAAAGAAATAATGTATTGGCCCAAAATTGTATGTTAAAAAGAGTATGTGTTTATTTATTAGCACAAAAAAAACAGGATGTTTAAAAAATAGAGGGCATAATCGTTAAATATTATTATTATATGTAGAGAATAAAAACAGTCTGACCTGTAAATTCTGCTGTTATTTTCACCACTTTGTCAATGGCTAATGTAGGATATTTCTCACTAAACTGTTTGAAAAGATTCACAGTAATTGTTCTCTCTGCTTTTTGAATGCTTTACTTTCCAATATCTTACAATTCTACAGAAGTGGCCATTT
This sequence comes from Diploptera punctata, assembly GCA_030220185.1. NCBI lineage: Eukaryota > Metazoa > Arthropoda > Insecta > Blattodea > Blaberidae > Diploptera > Diploptera punctata. The sequence continues at coordinate 677,271 of JASPKZ010002722.1, read as the reverse complement.
TGAAACAACTAAAATTTCTATATAAACTGCATTGCACAGAAAAAAAAAAATTAATCTAAGAGCAAAACATTTCTTCCACTTACTTGTGTTTTGCACTCTTTTAACTTTGCTGTCTAACCTCTCTTGATTAGCTCTTGTTTTTTTCGACCTCGATGCTATTAGGGCATCCGAGGGCTAGGGAGTCTTTCCTTTCTTCCATTTCTTCTTTCCTTTATTTTCTTTTCTTCTCCAGAAAAGCCTGACCAGAGGCTATAAGATGGCAGCCCCATCGCTGGTCTTGCCTTCCTTTGGCCAGCAACCAATCGAAGGGACTATTATTATGCTTTCAAGTCTTATATGAGAATTTCCCGGAAGGATCAAACTTATGACGACCTAAGCATGAACGCTGGAGGAAAAATTTTCTATAGAATCGTAACAGGCCTTGGCCTAATACTTGGAAAGAAGAAGAAGATAAAAACAGTTCATTATTATATGTGTCCAGAAAAGCTTGGTTTCTGAGAATGGCCTTCAAAACAGTGATATTCATTGGAATGTTTTCTTTCTGCAAGTAGTTACCTTTACAGAAGATGTTCAAAATGTCCACATCCTGCTTGAAGACAGGCCTCACATAACATCTGATGACCCTGCAAACACATTCCCAATTCAGGAATATTACGTATTTCCTCGCATCCTGCCACAATTTGATTCCAAAGGATTCAATGTCAGGTACCAGAGACATATACCAATGATTTTAAATAGCCCCACAAGTAGAAACTGATAGGGTTCAAATCAGGTGAGCTTGGATGTCAAGCAATTGGGCCACCTTTATCTATCCATCGACCAGGAAATCTTTGATTCAAGTACTGGCAAGGCTTACAACTGAAGTGTGCAGGAGCGCCATATGCAAGAAGTGAGCTTGTTGGTGAATTATCAATGGAGTGTCTTCATAAACATGTGATATGGTGTCTTCCCCAGGAATTGTTTCTGCACCTGTTCCATAAGTACATGGGTTCAACTAACTCATCACTAGAGACCGGATGTTAGGGAAAATGCCTATAATTATTTACTCCAAATATTGTAAAAGTGACTTTCTATAAGTTCATACCAACGAGCCTGGAGTTGTTTTCCATGAAGTTAATTTTACCTATAAATGCCTATTTGCCATTTTCTCTAGAAATTAGCTTAGTATTTCAATGAAATTAATTGAATGGTCAAATCCCCCTCAATGCACTCCCATTAGGTGAAATAACAAGTATTGTATTTTCCACCTCATGCACTCTCGTTAAGTGAAATAGCCCTAAGCTATTTCCAATTGTATTATGCTCCGGCTCTAAGGCTTGGAGTAAGTTCTATAGTACAGCTTTGCTTCTTTTCAATACAAACATTGCTGAGTGACAAAAAGGGTAGATGGCTCAAGCTTTCTTTCTCCGTCTCACACCTGCTGCTGAAACCTCTAAGTGAATGGCAATATTATTTTTGATGCTGGTAACACTGTATTCAGTCTTTAGTCCTCGTTCACAGACAGGTGCTTCAAAGACAAAGTGATGCGATAAATGTATGTGGCTTATTTTTTTACCTTTAGAACAGTTGTTTTTCGATGCCTAAAGAACGACAACAGTAAAAGACACATTGACCAATTTCGTGAAAGAATTTGGTGCAGAAATATTCTCAAGCGATGGTTCAATATTGTTTTACAAAGTGAGTAAAATTTCAGTGAATTGCACAAAGAAATGCCATGTTTTGCAATATGTGCACACTGCAAAACATAAGTATGCCCTTTGTAAAAAGGCAAAACAAGTTCCAAAATCATCTCTAATATCTTCGTATGCTATTGATATCATATGTTATATTCTTTATGTAAGGCTGTAAAAATGTATGTTGTAGTCCATTTTTTGTAAGAGCCTATTTTGAATTTTTAATGTCTATATTAATGATTTTATAGTGCCTTTATTGCCTGCCTGTTTTGAATTTTTTAAGTGCCTAACATCCGGACTCTACTGATCACCAATGATATCTGCCCACATGTTGAGAGAGAACCACGCTTGGCGATGAGATAGAACAATTGCATGTGGATTTTCATATGGCCATACATGCTGACTGTGAAAATTTGTAATGCCATCTCATGTGAACTGTGAATAATAATTAGGCAGGAAAGTTCAAATTTGTACCACACTGCTGCAAGAACCACTGGCACAACATAACTCGTGCAGGGTAGTCTGCTGGTGACAGATCCTGTACACATTGCAAATGATAAAGATACAACTGTTGCTCTTGCAACAGTTTCCAGACAGTTGTATGAGGAACATCCACTTGCAACACTAATCTTCTTCTTCTTCCTTCCAAGTATTAGGCCAAGGCCTGTTACGATCCTATAGAAAATTTTCCCTCCAGCGTTTCACAGGACGGCCCAGTGACCCTCTTGGTATATAATTATAAACAGCTTTGGGGATCCGATTTGAACTCATTCTCACTAATCTTCATGTGCTGATAAAAGGAATCGTGTGCACAGAATATCCAGAATCTCCTCCAGGATGTGGAGTTGTAGATCTTGGTCGTCCTCTCTCCAAACCATGAAATGCAAACTTTCCATGACTGACAGATGCAATGAAAACGTTCAAATATCTTCCGATCTGGATATCTTTCATTTGGATACTTCTCTTGGTATGAATGACAAGCTAGCACAGCATTGATGGTTTGCTTTTACTATACATGAAATGCACTTCTGTCAGCTCCTGATTTGATACTTCTCTTGGTACGAATGACAAGCTAGCACAGCATTGATGTTTGCTTTTACTATACATGAAGTGCACTTCTGTCAGCTCCTGATTTGAGTACATGTCACCAAACACAACACTCAATATATCCTTCACCTCGGAATTAATATCTTCCATCATGGCAATTACCTGCGGGAAGAAAAAATGTTGCAGTGAATATCATTATTTAAAGGCTAACTCATAAACCAAGCATTTCTGGACACGTGTTATATTGAACCATTTTTATTGTCTACATATGGGAAATACATAAATGAAATTATGCCCTCCTTTTGAAACACTCTCTATTATAGTTTTTCTGTCCATTACCATATCTAAGCAGTCTAAGATTTGTTACCTTGACATACAGCTATGGGATGCATGCTGATTGAATCCCATAAGAGAAGAATTTTTTTGTTCATGAAATTTTGGCTAGTATATAGGACTATTGCCCAGCTAGCATTGTCATAAATTTAGGTAAGTACAAGGAGTAGTGGCTCCAGATTGAGAAAACCAGCTATAATGTCTGGAGAACCCAACGTACTGACCACATGTCACCCCTACACTGGCTAGATATCGTCAACCTCTAATTGACATATGTGCATGTGAGACCAAGAAATTTCTAGCTTTGTCCTGCTGTAGAGTTTAATTAGACAGTTTTTCTTACTCAATATATTTTGAATTTTTAGGATGCTCTATAACATCCTTCAAAAACAAACTAAAGAATTATTTAATAACAAACTAACTTACACACCTCACTGATAGTATTCTTTTAACAATTAATAAATTTAATTATTTATGAAAATAATATTCTACAGGGGCATCTCATTACTTTCAACTACGTACAAAATTCTAACAAATATATTAGTAAGCAGACTTACTCCCTATATTGATGACATTCTAGGAGATCATCAATGTGCATTTAGAAGAAACAGGTCTATAACAGATCAGATTTTTAGTATAAGACAGATTTTAGAAAAGAAATGGGAATATAGTGGTACTGTACATCAACTATATGTAGACTTCAAAAAAGCATATGATTCAATTAAGAGGGAGAAGTTATATAGTATCCTGCTGGAGTTCAGAATTCCTAAAAAGTTAGTTAGACTTATACGAATGTGTCTAAATGGCACAAAGAGTAGGGTGCGTGTAGGCAAACAGTTTTCGGACACTTTTGAAATCCAGAATGGGTTGAAGCAAGGAGATGCACTATCTCCTCTACTATTTAATTTTGTACTAGAGCATGCCATTAAATCTTTAGAGAATGAGGAAGGCTTACAACTGAATGGTATTAATAAGCTGTTAGTTTATGCTGATGATGTAGTATTGTTGGCCGATAGTGAGGAGATACTAAAGGACAATACATACACACTATTGAGTAACACTAAGAACTTAGGACTGGAAGTAAATATCAATAAAACTAAATATATGGTCACACATAGAAATACATTATATAATGGAAATGGACAGCTAATGACAAATGAGGGAAATTTTGAGGAAGTGGCTGAATTCAAATACCTAGGAACAATGATCACAAGTAGGAATGAGATGCACAAAGAAATTAAACATAGGCTCAATTCTGGAAATGCATGTTATTATGCATTGCAGAGACTCTTGATGTCCCAACTCCTTTCAAAAAACATTAAACTGAAAATATATAAAACTATTATTCTACCAGTTATACTATATGGGTGCGAAACATGGACTCTTACTTTAAGGGAGGAAAGGAGATTACAAGTATTTGAGAATAAAGTACTTAGGAAAATTTTTGGACCAAAGAGAGATGAACAGACAGGTGAATGGAGAAGACTACTAAACAATGAACTACATGGTCTTTATAGGAAGCCAGATATAATAAGAACAGTTAAGTCTCGTAGACTGCATTGGGCGGGACATGTTGCACGTATGGGGAATGAAAGACTTGCATGGAGGCTTCTGGTAGGAAAGCCAGAGGGAAGACGTCCAGTTGGTAGACCAAGAATGAGGTGGGAGAATAACATTAACTATGATTTGAGGGAAGTGGATTATACAGGGAATGATTGGAAAACATTGGCTCGGGATAGGGCTGTATGGAGAGCTTATGTCCGCGCGGCCATGAACCTACGGGTTCGATAGTGCCAGTGAGTAAGTAAGTAAGTAAGTATGAAAATAATATTAAGATTAATAAATATTTTCTTTTGTTTTGTTTTAAATATTGTATAATCGTAAAATTAGTTTTCTATATCTCATTATTTTCCTTTGTTTTTTATATAGCCTACATTAGACAGGGACAATTTAATATGTCTTGCTTGTATACATTTTATTATTAATTTTACTCTTAATTTTAACTAACATTAACTGGTTGCATTATAGATCGTAATATAATAGATATTATCTTTTTGATCAAATTTTTACTTAGTATTTAATATTAGAGTTAATTGAAATTGTTATATTCCGATGTAATTTATGTCTGTCCTGGTGAGTGGAAGAGAAGGCCACAATGGCCTTAACTCCACCATGCTAAATAAATCTAATCTAATCTATTTTTGAGCTAGTACTATAAATAAATATGTTATTTTAACTGTATCATTTGCAACAAATGAGTTCAGATAGAGTTCCCAAAGCCATGTTTTGTTATTGTCCAACAGGGAAGAGACCTCTGGGCCGTCCAAGGAAATGCTGGATACAAAATTCATCAGTGAGATCGTAACAGGCCTGTATGCCTAAGATTTAGTTGGATGAAGAAGAAGAAGAGATTTTAACTGTAATCAACTCACAATATAATTTATTATAATTGTGTTTCAGCTAACATTGCATATCCCACGAGGGTCACTGCCATCGCGACTGGGTGGTGAGCTGGCAGTGGATCATGCTGCATGGCTGTTACACTGCCTTAAGTCTGTGACAAACCGCCATGGAGATCTGTGTGATGTGGCATCTCCTCTTGGCTCAGGAGCAGCAATGGATTCTGCCCTTATTGCTACAAATGCTTCCACAGCCACAATTCCCAATGGTTCTGCCGGAAACCTAGAACAGGTAACCTCATTATAAATTATATTTTAAGAGAAAAATTTATACCTTGACTGGGGACATCTAGTTTTATACACTAATGCTCTGCCATTGAGCTATCCTAAGACCTCCAATCTAAACATACATTTTTCTCATATACAATTCCCAAGAGTGTCAAAGGCTATGAAATGTTGTTCGGCATGCCAAATGGCAGCTTCTTATTCAAAAATACTTTAAATGTGAATTTTAACCTAACTTTATAAAGCCAGTAGAGCTTATTTCAATGTTTTTGTTGTAAATTAACATATTTTCTCACATTAAGAAGATTAACTTTTTATCATCGTTAAATTCCATATTGTGGGATAAGTATATTTGGAAAGACACAAAAAAAATATTGCTAAAACATTGGTGGAATCTGTTGCAATGTATGGAAGTGAGGTATGGACAATCAATAAGTACTACAAGAATAGACTAATAGCTCTAGAAATGGATTATTTACACAGAAGTGCCAGAAAGTCTAAATTAGAACATGTCACAAATAAGGAAATTAGAAACATAATGGAAGCAGAAGAAAGCATAATTGAAAGAATTGAGGAGAAGGAATTAAAGTGGTTAGGACATATTTTATGAATGCAAGATGAGCGATGGCCAAAGCAACTATATGAATGGCATCCGAACAGAAAGAAGAAAAGAGGGAGACCAAAGTTAACATGGAAGGAAAACATGAAGACAGTAATGCAAGCTAGAGGGCTAAGCATCGAAGATGCCCAAGACCATAGGCTTTGGAGGTTTGGCACGGGAAGACGGCAGCAGCTGTAAAAACCCGAAGATAGAATAGAAAAGAAGATTAACTTTGATGTTAACTACAGAGCATCAGCTACATACATATTTTCTCACTGAAGGATAAATTGTATTTGAAGAGAAAAATGTATGCCTAGACTGGGATTTGAAACCCACACAGGCAGACTATATGATGTCAATTGTCATTTTTATCTTAAAAATCAAATACCTTAAAAAGTATTGTAATCATAAACAAAATGTGGGGAAATAAACTGCCAATTAAGACCGTAAAATTAAATATGTTAAGTGTTTCAAATTAGATTTGAGATTTTAATTACAAAATTGGTAGAAAATAATATTTTATCAAAGAAATGTAATTGATTATTTACACCTAACCAAAAAAAAAAAAAAAGAGTTAATTATATCTTCCCATCGCCCCAACAAAATAATTTTAAAAATTAAGATAATAACCCAACAAATTAAATTTATAAAATTATTAAACTCTATAGGGCATATTTTGTTCTCTCACTTGGATATGTTTCGAAAGAAATTTTCGGCTCAACAGTAAATAAGCTTTCCCTGATTTTCCATAACACATTATTGTAATTTTGTTGCTCTACATACTTCTTCTATCTGTACTAACATTTTGTAGAGAAATATTAGAGAGCAAGAATGCTAATGGCTTCATTGCCAAGGTCCAGCATTTGAAAACAACATTTTGTAATATTTTAAACGTTTAACATTATTTTAAAATGTTTACCTATTTATTTATTTACACAAAACATGGTAACATTATGACATTATTGTGATACTCACTTACTATTTTCCCTCCTCTTCCAATTGCCACCATCAACAACTCAGTTACACTATTTTTAAATTTGAAGAGAAAAATTTTTGCCCAGACCAGAACCCGAACCTGGGACCTTTGGTTTACCGTACCAATGCTCTTCCAACTGAGCTACCGGGGCAAATTCCAATCTAGATGCAAATTTTTCTCTTATATACGTTGTAATTCCCGCCCACCAAATGCTTGAAGCCTTTGCTTCTACTTACAAATGGTGGCTTCTTGGTTAAGAAGACTTTTATTGGGAATATAACACTACTTTTAAAAGCCAGTAGGCCTTCTATTGATGTTTTTATTATTAATTTAACACTTCTCATTGAAAGATAAATTGAATTTGAAGAGAAAATTTTTGCCCAGACCAGAACCCGAACCCGGGACCTTGGAAGAGCATTAGTACAGTAAACCAAAGGTCCCAGGTTCGGGTCCTGGTGTGGGCAAAAATTTTCTCTTCAAATTCAATTTATCTTTCAATGAGAAGTGTTAAATTAATAATAAAAACATCAATAGAAGCCATACTGGCTTTTAAAAGTAATGTTATATTCCCAATAAAAGTCTTCTTAACCAAGAAGCCACCATTTGTAAGTAGAAGCAAAGGCTTCAAGCATTTGGTGGGCGGGAATTACAACGTATATAAGAGAAAAATATGCATCCAAATTGGAATTTGCCCCAGTAGCTCAGTTGGAAGAACATTGGTATGGTAAACCAAAGGTCCCAGGTTCGGATCCTGGTCTGGGCGAAAATTGTTCTCTTCAAATTTAATTTATCTTTCAATGAGAAGTGTTAAATTAATAATAAAAACATCTACACTATTTTTGTTAGGTTTGTCAACTCTGACTCTTGAAATTCTACCATTACTACCAACTTCCAAACTTGTATTGGTGCAATTTTATGAAATTTCTACCTGAATTGAACTTGAACCCAAGACTTTCAGCCTTACACACTCGTGCTCTTTTCACCTGTGAATGAAGTTTCACTCTTACTGGGATACGAGATTATAAGGGAGAAAAATTTGTGTCACGTCAGTGTAGCTCAAGGAGAAAGAGTATCAGTGCATAAATCTGAAGGTATTTCGTTCAAGTTTCAGTTCAACCAGAGATGTTTATCTTTAATATTGATTTTAGACTAATTATATGAGTACATTAATTTATGTATCTCCATCACAATGAGACAACAATTTCCTTCCAGTCTGTCATGCATTCAGCATTGCAAAAATAATGTCACTGTAGAAAGCTTATAGTGCTTTATACCACTCTATTATAATGTAAGATTGAAGTTAATGTTATTACATTGTTTACAGAGTGATCACATGTGCAGTCATGCAACTAGTGAAATTGGAGATCGGAGATCTTGTCACTCTCCTGTATCAGGTCCAGAAGAAGAGGAGGAAGAACTGGAAATAACAACATCTCGAGATCTGGATAATGGTGATATCTGGCAACATAGTTCAGGTAGTGGAGGTGAGTTCTATATTTTCTATAGTGTGTTTCATAAAATTATTGACAAACTTATATGTAGAGAATTATAAAAGTCAACAAATTTTGGTATAGGAACCTTGTTATCCAAATTAATCTAATGTCAACACTAACTTTTAATTTGACAGAATTGCACAACATAATAATTAATGCGAGTCTTAACATCTTACCTCATACATTGTGAATTATTTCAATTTATGAAGTAAGAAGTTAAGACTGACATTAATTACTAAAAAGAACCTCGTAATGTTACTTCCTATTGTAATTTATTAATAGCACAACCATTTGAGGTAGTGGACTGAAGATAAATTATATTAAAACAGAATATATGGTAATCGGAGGAAATTCAGAAGATCTACAAATAAATAATATGATAATTAAACATGTTGAAGAATTTAAATATCTTGGATCTATGATAGATAAATCTGGTACTTGTGAAAAAGATATTATTAACAGAGTAAATTGCGCAAGGAAGGCGATTAGATCTCTGAATGGTCTATTATGGAATAGAAATTTGACCAGAAAAACAAAAAAAGAGATTATACGACAATAATAGAAAGTATGCTTACATATGGATCAGAAAGCTGGACAGTAAATGAAATGATGCAGAAAATAATCTTGGTGACAGAAATGGATGGATTATGGAGAAGTATGAGAGTATCCAGGCTACAACATATTCAAAATACATATATCAGAAAAAGAAATGGATGCACAAGAAACTGTTATTGATAGGATAACAAAGAGAGTTTTACAGTGGTATGGACATGTACAACAGATGTCGGAAGACCATGGCCTAAACAGGTGTTGGATTGGATGGTACCAGGCAGAAGGAAGGAGAAGTAGAAGAACATGGTATGAGGGAATATATGATGCCATGATGAAAAGGGGTATGGAAGAAGGACAATGGGAAGATAGGAATTTCTGGAAAGCAGGAATCAAGGGCAAACTGCCGTAAAGTGGAAAGCCTGTCTTAACTATTAAGTAAGTAACATTTTTATCAAAATATAAAAATTGGCTTTTTTCCACATTTAAATGGTTTTCTAGAACATCTAGGCTTGAATCTATGAACGCATTAGACCGTAAAAGTCATTCTCTGCCTGTACTCTGCTGAGAAAGTTGCACCCAAATATGTTTTTGCATACTCAAAAATCTGTTCATGCGATAATAATTGTTGAAATTCCTAAACTTGCACAGGTGCGCGGAGCACGATCCACTTCTTGACAAAACCTATGCTCTGCTGCCATTTTGTGCCGCTTGGGCTACAGAATTACATTCTGTTACCATTTCAGCACTGGCCTATAGAGAATTTACTCATATGTTTAGTTACACTTATAGTAGCATCCAGATCATAACTGTCAGTGCTATTTATAATTGTTTGCCCGGGCCCATCAGAGGCTAAGATTGATTCATCTTTCCTATATAGATTCATTAACATATATTAATTAATAATAATTCCTTAACACACTGTAGTAATTTATGATGATTTGTTATTAAACTCAGTATATTATTTTCAACCCTGAAAGCTAGACAGGAAAGGGGAGCTAATATAACCTTGAGGAAGCTCGTAGGCAGGAAACGTACAAGACAACAGTAGCATGACTAGCAAATACAATAATTAGACATTCTTATATACTTAAAATAAGATTTAATATATATATATATATATATATATATCAATTGTAAGTCTGAAGTTGATATGTAAAAAATATTAAACATAAGTTATACTTGATCATTCTAAAGTTTAAAGAAAACAATAATAACAAAAGTAATAATCTTTATACACTCAAACACCCATGCATACCTTTTTAGTCCAGCCTAGGGTACCCTACCTGGCTTACCGGACCAAACTCAAAACAACACAGCTCTCCTTGAGCTCACATCCTTCATATGATAACCAAACCAACTGAATGAATTGAATGAATGAATGATACAGTTTACCACTTGAATCGCCTATTTGAGAGAGGGGAAGTTGCACAGTACAAACAGAGCAAAGGGAGGGGTAGGAAGGAGAGCGGGAGTAAACTCAAAAAGAAAGGAAATTGGCATAGTTCATTAATCTCACTGTAGAGGAAGGATAACAGCACAGATGTTTTGTACAGAAATAGCACTTTTGGTACAAGCTACCTGGTGAGGTGACTTAACAGAGAAACAAATCGTGAGCAACCCGATGGGAACCGATGGTAACCGATGTAGTCTGAAACCTTGCCGCATACCTTGCTGCTTTATCCAAGATGTCGGACCTTGAAGACTTCGATCATGTTTTCGGTATACGCGGAGAAGAGGAATTTATAGAGTCTACCAAAGAATTCAACTGGAAGAACTGGAGAATCGACGTAATATTGCACGATGCGGATGTCATCGTATACGGTATTATTTGCAGGACGCAAGCATAAATGCGTTCCTCTAGCAGACAAAAATAATGGAAGTGGTTTTATCACTGAGAATTCTGGGTAATTTCTTGCCAATATTATGAAAATGATGACTTTCATGCATGACCAGTTAGTGGGTAGCTAATTCGATCTTTGCACTTGCTCACGGAAAGTCAGCTCACCAGTGATTGGAAGTAATTTGAGTAGAGACTAATGTATTTGCATGCGGCCCCTAGTGTTTTATTATTGAAATTCAGTATTTTCTTTCTGTTTTTTTCAGATTAAGTTATAAATATTTAATTTAAAAAATCAGGTAACTTCAGACCTTTCTTGATTTAAATCTATTAGGCATAATTGTATTTCATTCACTTTTTTTCTTTTTTTTTTCCCTTTAGTTATCATTACAAATGCTATATTGGATTTTCTTTGAATTGAATTATTTCATCATCAATCATTACTTCATATTATTATTTCATTAAATATTAAATTCATAGGATATTTATCATACGGGAGGCGAGGGATAATATGGGATCTGCAGCATCATTGTTTGCTGCTGGCAATGAAATAATAACACAAGAGTATATATGTGAGAGCATAAAACAAATGTTTAATGCTGTCGTTGAGACCTGGCAGCTAAGGGGAAAAACCCTGAAAGAAAAACATTATAACTGTAAAAAAAAATGTATTGCTATTAAAACCCAAAGGAAATGTCAATACTTTTAAAAATCATTAGGAAACACCTTTTAGGTCACTATGTAAAAGTTAAAAAATATAATTCGTACCTGAGATCTCAATTATGAATTTTATTTTTTAACTTTCCAAAAGAAATGGCTGATTAACTTTATAGAGAAACCTGGAAAAAAAGTTCTGAGGGAAACAGAGACTCAAATATGGCAGTAATACTAGCGATGATACAATAAACACATGACTATACATAATATAAATATACATCCAATCTCACTTTATAAAGCTCTATGTTTTCAAAGTATCGGTTTCAAAGGCCTTCATTGGAGGCAAGGCCTATGAAACTGACACTTTAAAAAGACGGAACTTTATGAAGTGAGATGAAAAAAAAAATCTGACTCAATTTATAAATTGTAAATTACTTCATATTGTCACTTCCCACCATAATTTTGATTAAAATACAGTCTACTATTTACACCCAAAAATCCTGAAAATAATAATAATAATAATAATAATAATAATAATAATAATAATAATAATAATAATAATAATAATGATGATGATGATGATGATGATGATGATGATGATGATGATGATGATGATGATGATGATGATGATGACGATGGTGATAATGATATTGATGATAATGGTAATAATAATCATCATCATTAATAAATAATAATGATGATGATGATGATAGTAATAATAATAATAGAATAATGAAAATAATGATGATGATGATAATAATAATAATAATAATAATGATGATAATAATAATAATAATAATAATAATGAAAGTAATAAATAATCCATCCATAGTAATTCTGCCCAAGGGCAGGTCTTTCACTGAAATTGTAGGATTTTCATGCTATGTTTTGCAGCTTTACTAGGGAATTTTAGGTGTGGTAGCTTCCCGTTGCTTTTCACACCGTGAAGGATAATGATGATGATAGCCGGATGATTTTCGGGGACTGTTGAGCCCTAAGCTTCCTGACATTTGTCGTACAGGTGAGGAAAAAACCCCGAAGAAAACCTCACCCAGGAGGTATCCTGACTAGGAATCGAACCCGGGCCCACTGCGTGACAAGGCAGCACGCTACCTCGAGACCACAGCGGTGGACTAATAAATAATAATGAATAATAATAATAATACACTATAATACTTATTTCAATTTTTTTCTTCTTGTTTTGTTTCCATGACAAAATTTAAAAAATCAGACCATAATTTTTTATAAATTTAGAGTGTTGTAAATTATTTTTATTACCAATATTGCATTATAAACTTATATTAATGGGTCAGCATCATGGTATTTATAGATGTTTTAAGCATAAAGTTTTCTATATTTCAATAGGCCTGCTCCCTGTTAGATATGTTATTTAGTTTTTGTATGATATCTTAATGTATAGATATTCTTTGATAGTCATAAACCTATAGCATTCTGATTTTTTTGTTATAAAACTCTGGTTAGCTGTACACTTTTCTGACATAGAAATCTGTTTTTTTTTTTGTCTTTTATTTAAAAAAATAGAATACAGATCAGTATTATCCCTATTTTCCTATAAAAATTATAGCAGTTTAAAAAAATCAAATTGAGGTTAGTTTTATTACCCATATTTTCTTTGTATAAATTGATATACTGGTAAACCTGTGTTATATATAAATTATTTTCCCTGAAAACAAATGAGTTCAGTTAGATAATATCTCTTGAGACTCATATTCTGGTGACCCCACATTCACAATGCCAATCAGCCTGATTGGGTTTTTTTTCCATGATGTTCTCCAGACACACAGGCAAGTACTAGATTTGAATTTCATTATTAAAATTCATTTCATCATAAATCATTATTTCATATGAGAGTTGGGACTTTAATAGTGGTAACACTGCTGTATAGATACTTTCCAACAGAACCTAATGATGTCGCTGATAGCACACATCACTTATATATGTACCTTACCTCAGAGCATATAAACTCACCCTTCCCACATCATGCACATGAGAACTGGCAAGAGAAATAGAGCCTCGTGTTAGTTAGCAGTCTAATGTAGTGTTGTTACGATATTTTCAAATCACAAACAGCGGAGTTGGATAATGATTGAATGTGCCAGAGGTTGTACAGCATGACAATGTCAACAAGGTCCTCAAGAGGCTTGTGGGGAATTTGTGATTGCCTTACAGAACAGTGGCACTGTGAGTAAAAGCCACCCATCATGCCATTGTTCTGGCCACCCAATGTGCCACTGTTCTGTAATCACCCAATGTGCCACTGTTCTGTAAGACAATGCAGATTGCCCACAAGCCTCTTAAAGATTTTGATGACACTGCTATGCTGTACAACCTCTGGCACATTTAATCTTTATCCAACTCCATTATTCTTTAAGTTATGTAGGTAGGAAATAACACTATGAAGTTTATTTTAATTTAGTTGAGTTGTTTCTTGACTCACCTCATACTTCTTAACTCCCTCGCAATCCGGATTTCGTCACTGTATTTGTGACATTCTCAATGCTGTTCACGTTCACAACTGACGTCCAATGGTCTCCTCTCCTGCAGACTGACCTCCGCACCGTCTGAGAACTTCCAAATCAATCCCCTCTCCTTATCATCGGGTATTTCAAAATTCATAGTTGTGTTTTTATTCTTGCATATGTAAATTTTTTCCCAAATTGTGAGTTCCTTCAGTTTTTTCAATTGTTTAAGTAATTTTGTTTTGGTTTCTATTCTATATTTTTCTGACCAGGCATGTGCAGCTATTGCAGATTTTTCTGTTTCTCCATTTTTAACATTTTTGAGGTGTTCCTTTAATCTTGTATTTAGATTCCTTACATAGTAGGAAAAACAAAAAGGAATCTAAATACAAGATTAAATTAACACCTCAGAAATGTTAAAAATGGAGGTGTTAATTTAATCTTGTATTTAGATTCCTTTTTGTTTTTCCTACTATGTAAGGAATCTAAATACAAGATTAAAGGAACACCTCAAAAATGTTAAAAATGGAGAAACAGAAAAATCTGCAATAGCTGCACATGCCTGGTCAGAAAAACATAGAAACCAAAACAAAATTACTTAAACAATTGGAAAAACTGAAGGATCTCACGATTTGGGAAAAAAATTACATATGCAAGAATAAAAAACACAACTATGAATTTTGAAATACCCGATGATAAGGAGAGGGGATTGATTTGGAAGTTCGTCGGCCAGCCATCAGATGGTACGGAGGTCAGTCTGCAGGAGAGGAGATCATAGGACGACAGTTGTGAACGTGAACAGCATTGAGAATATCACAAATAGAGTGACAAAATCCAGATCGCGGGGGAGTTAAGAAGTATGAGGTGAGTCAAGAAACAATTCAACTAAATCCATTATTCCTGTTTCGAAAACATCATTACAACACTACATTAGACTGCTAGTTAACACAAGACTCTTGTTTTTCTTGCCAGTTCTCATGTGCATGATGTGGGAAGGATGAGTTTATATGTTCTGAAGTAAGGTAGGTATTTAAGTGACTTCAGCTATCAGCGAAATCGTTAGGTTCCATTGCATGGTGTCTGTATAGCAATATTACCACTATTAAAGTTCCAACCTTTGTATATAATTAAAATTAAATTAGTAAACTTCTATAAAAAATAAGTTATACTGTATTTTCTTGTCATCAACCAATGATTTTGTTCGATCTGAATTGTTCAAATGAACTAATGGTTGATTAATTCATTATTGAAAAATGATTACCTTTCTCTACTAGGTATCTCACTACTACTTCTTCTATTACTATTTATATTCTCTACATCTATTTTTTTAATCCACTTTCACACTTGCACCATGTAATTCTGTAAATATATGTTTTTCAATCTATATTACCAATTTTATGGACTATAAGACACATTTTTTCTTTAAAAAATTGCCTTGAAAATTCAGGTGCATTTTATACTCAAAATTAATATAAAAAGTCCAGCGTTTGATTTAGAATTCCCGCTAGTCTTAAAATGGCCATATATCTGATGCTGCGGGAAACCTATCTCTATCTGATAACATTGGATTCAAACTGGCAGCAGCAGTGCACTGATGCAATGAACGTGAGTCACGAGGATTCACAAGCTTGCTAACACTGTCTCCCTCCCCATCGCACCATCACAAACCCAGACCACTGTCTGTCCTATGATGCATCATTACTGTCTACAATGCCAGTGAGCTTGAATTGAAAGTGATTTGTATTATCGGTAATGGTACAATATTTTTTGTTAGTAGCTAGTATCGTAATGGAAAAAAAATAAAATAAAAAAATAAAATAAAAGGTACAGAGCTTGCTGTTATTCCGGGGAGGACTTACTTCATAATTGCAACCTCTTGATGTCTTGATAAATAAACCATTTATAGTGTACAGTGTGATTCAGAAATATGGCTATAGTTTGATCACATTTTGTGATGAAAATATTATTATTAATGGAAATATGATGTTATCATTGGAAAGGGAATCCTTCAAATTACAACAATAGAACAGAACAAAACACTTACAACAACACTAAGGACCGCATGCAAATACATTAGTCTCTGGTGAGCAGAGTTTTCCGTGAGCAAGTGCAAAGTTTGAATTAGCAAGTCGCTGTCTGCTCATGCATGAAAGTAGTTTTTTCGTAATATTGGCAAGAAATTACCCAGAATTCTCAGCGATAAAACCACTTCCGTTATTTTCGTCTGCTAGAGGAACGCATTTACGCTTGCATCCCGCAAATAAAACCGTATACGACGATGTCTGCATTGCGCGATATTATGCCGATTCTCCTGTTCTTCCAGTTGAATTCTTTAGTAGACTCTATAAAATTCCTCTTCTCCACATATACCGAAAACATGATCGAAGTCTTCAAGGTCCGACATCTTGGATAAAGCAGCAAGATAGGCAGCAAGGTTTCAAAGTACATAGGTTCAGGTTCCCATCGGGTTGCTCATGATTTGTTCTCTGCAAAGTCACCTCGCCAGGTAGCTTAGGAATTCTGACAATTATTATCGCATGAACAGATTTTTGAGTACGCAAAAACATCTTTGGATCCAACTTTCTCAGCAGAGAACGACTTTCACGGTCTAATGCATTCATAGATACGACCCTAAGCAAGTCACTTTATTGCTTCAAACTGTTTGCCGTTTACATCCAAGCATAATTGGCAACACTTTGGGATGTTTAGAGGAATAGCTCTAATTTCTTCCTCAATCACTAATTTCAGCATGTCGACATCTTGAGGTTTCCGGGCATAAACCTTCTCCTTCAAATAACCCCACAACACATGCTGTGAGGTCAGGGGAATGGGCTGGCCATTAAATGGGGCCTCTTCTTCCCATCCACCTGTTTTGCAAATGATCATCCAAAATTTCCCTCACCGTAATTGCATAGTGAGGAGGTGCACCATCCTGCTGGATAAACATTGTTCATGTTCAGCACTTTGCATTACTGGCAGGACAATTTGTCTAAGGATATCACTATACCAATCACCATTAACAGTCTTATCCAAAATTCGCATTCCTAACAGTCCTTCCCATCCGATCATAGCCCAAACATTGATTTTGCCGCATCTTAAACGTGTCTCTTCAATAACATTAGGATTCTCTTTACCATAATAGTGACAATTGTGTCGATTAACACGTCCATTCACATGGAAAACAGCTTCATCAGAAAAGTGCAATTTTCTGTACCAATATTCGTCGTTTGCTGATTACCTTACAACAAATTCACAAAATTCCATCTGCCTGTCAGAGTCATCTTCATTAAGTTCGTGGACACGAATCAGTTTGAAGAGGTGGTACTTCTCACGCTTCAAAACACGACATACACTCGATTGACTGATATGAAGCTCACATGCAGCTTGGCGGGTTGATTTTTGTGGGCTAGCGTCAAACGCCTCCACAATTCTCTTCGTTGTTTCTGCATCTGTGCTAATGCGAGGTCTTCCAGGAGGTTTGATTTTCTGCATCCTTCCCATTTCCAGCAATCGTTTTCTCCACTTCCCCACAGTCGATGGCTGCAATGCTACGTTAAACTCATGTCTTGCCTGTCTTGCGGCCTCATGATCAATAGCATACGTTATTACCCATGCAGCAATTGTAATTTGCTGTTGCATATTCAATGCCATTTTGACTAATGGCGTAAGTTCTATGCTGTTTTGTTTTATTCCATTGTTGTAATTTGAATAATTGCCTTTCCAACAGTAATTTCATAGTTCCTGTGATGGTAATATTTTCATCACACAATGCGATCAAACATATAGCCATATTTATTATTCACCCCGTATATGAGAGAGGAATGGAACAAATGGATGAAACCCAACATGAATTCACCCCGAAAGGAACATTAAAACGACCTACAATCAAACAAGTGTATCAGTGGATAAAACAGTCATGGCCTAGAGTGAGAGAAGACATTATTGTTAAATCTTTCAAGAAGTGTGATATAAGTAAAGCTCTCGATGGCAGTGAAGACCATCTTATATATGAAGAGGACAACGATGACAATGAAGGAAAAGAAGAAAGTTCAGGTGACAATTTTCAAGGATTTTAAAGGTCAGTTCAGTTTTATAAACCAAGAATTTTTTTTTAGTCTGACTTTGGAATCTAATAATAAAAATAGTAAAAATGTTTATTTTTAAATTGCTTAAAAATTAAAGTGTGTTTTATAGTCTGTAAAATAAGGTACTATATCACACAAATACAACTCTCACTGACTTTGGGATCATGTAGGATTCAATCTAGGATCTAATTATCTGTAACATAATGCTTTAGACCCATTTGATTATTCAGTCATTTGAGAGTCGGTGATAAAAAAATATATATGTAGTAACTGAAGGGTTTTTGGGAATTAATGTCAGTTTTATGATTTATTATTTTATCTTAATTAATCTGAGAAAAAGGATGAATTAACATAATTAAGACATTTTGTCTGTACATTCTTACCTCTTACGGTTGTTTTTGTCGAACATATGTTTCAAGACTTCTGAGTCCCATCGTCAGCAATTAGAGACTGAATTTTCTCAAGTTGTTGGCCCTGATTCTTGATTCCTGTTCTCTCTGCCTCTGGTCCAGTGAATTTAACCAATGAGGTTCCTTTCTCCGGGAATTTCAAAATTCATAATTCTTTCCTTGTTCTTCTGTATGTAGATTTTTTCCCATATGGTGAGTTCATTTTTGTTTTTTAACTGTTCTAATAATTTTGTGTTTACATCTATTTTGTGTTTTCTGACCAAACGTGAGCAGCCACTACAGATTTTCTACTTCCCCTTTTTTTTACATTCCTTATATGTTCTTTAGTTCTAATGGTTAAATTTCTTTTTGTTTTCCCTATGTATATCTTATCACAGTCTGCACATTATATTTGATATATTCCTGAAATTTAACCAACAACTAAAGAACACATAAGGAATATAAAAAATGGGGAAGTAGAAAAATCTGCAGTAGCTTCTCACGTTTTGTCAGAAAAAACACAAAATAGATGTAAACACAAAATTATTAAAACTGAAAACAAAAATGAACTCACCATATGGGGAAAAATCAACATACAGAAGAAGAAGGAAAGAATTATGAATTTTGAAATTCCCAGAGAATGGAACCTCATTGGTAAATTCATTGGACCAGAGACAGAGAGAGCAGGAATCAAGAATCAGGGCCAACAACTTGAGAAAATTCAGTCTATAATCATTGGCGATGGGACTCGGAAGTCTTGAAACATATGTTCGACAAAACAAGCATAAGAGGTAAGAATGTACAGACAAAATGTCTCAATTATTAAACAAACCTCTTAATGTTACTTACTATTGTATTTAAAAAATGAATTAACATGTTTTAACCAAAATATTATGCAGATTTGATTACGTAACTACAATGTAAAAAACTATTGTGTTTTTCTTGTGACATCAGTCATTGTTTCAAGATCAAAAATTCTTAAAAATCAACAAGCAGAAATTCAGTCTAATTAAGGGTGTGTATAAATGTGAAGTTATGAGTGATTTTCAAGTTATCATAAATCAACAAAACATTTTTCAAGACCGAGAAATCTTAAAACTTAACCAACTGAAATTCAACATAACTAATGACTAGACAAAAAGGACAAATATATGTAGACCAAGAATGATGTGGGAAAATAAATTAACCTTGAGGGAAGTAGATTATAGAGAGGATAATTGGAAAACATTACCTTAGGATAGGGATGTATGGAGAACTTATGTCTGTGCGGTCATGCACTTATGGGTTCGATAGTGCCAGTGAGGTAGTTATAAGGTTAGCTGAGATATTTTGTTAGCTTTTTAAATTTAAGACCAATATATGTGCCAGTGAGGTGAAAGTGTGAAGGAAAACTCAAATATAAATTCTTGTTTTGTTGTAAAATTGTAGGAAATTATTTTCTCTTATTTTAAAGTTGCCTTTAACATCTATGTCACATATTGTCTATTTATTTCATTTTGTGTATTTTTAATTATATACTTAATGATATGAAAAGGTAAATATGTTGTAATGAGTCCTGGTAATATAATTCCAACCCAGCATTTGCCTCGACAATTAAGGAAAACCATGATTGACCAGGATTTGCACCTGGGATCCCTGAATACGGATCTCAAATCTACTGCTTGAGCCATCTAACTTGGTGATCTGCAGTTTAAATACTAATATAGACATCAGAAAACAATTCCAAAATTGTGACTAGGCTTTGCACTTGTTATTAATATTTCCATGGTTACAGTGAACTGATAGTTTATTTTTCATCCTTCATTTGAACATAATCATTGTTCGACAAGTAAATAATTACCATTGATAAATATGCAAACTGATAATTAATGTTTCATCATTCATTTGAACAAAATAGTTATTTGACAAACAAGTAATTGGCATTGATTTATAAAAGAATAGATTCACAGCATATGGCCTGCTAGATTGCATCTAAAGTTCTTAGTTGTGATATTATCTTGAATAATAAAAATTAAATAAAAAATATTTACTAATTATGTAAAATATAAATACAAAATTTGGTATTTTAATTTAAATAAAATAATAATGCTCCACAATTATTTGACAGTCATTAATTATGTTTAAAAATTCAATGTATGGTATGTAAACGCAAAGCACTTGCAACTCTTATTTATTTATTTATTTACATATATATTTTTTTTCTTCCTTTAAGTCATTTGGTAATTACTATGTTTAATGCTAAATTTTAATGTTGTAATGCTTATGTAAAACATAGTTTTTTTTTTTTTTTCACAAAATGTATATATTTTCTTTACACATAAAATAATTGATATTGTATTCTATAAGATGACCTGTCATATGTGTAACAATTTTAAAATGCAGCAGATTCATTAAAAAAAAGTAGTTTATTACTATTCAGTTACAATTTTACTGTAAAAATGCAAAGACCAGAGTGATGAAGCACCATTCTACAATACAAGTTTCTTGATAACGGAAAGTAGTGAAATTAAAGGTAAGAATTATTAAATTTCCAAGAACATTACATATATATCAGTTTAATAAATCCTGAATGAATAGTAAATATTTAAAGATAATTATAAAATCTGTCTAATTAAAAGTCTGAAAAATAATGGTCTTGGTATCAGGATATTTGTGATCAAATATTTTTTAACAAACAATGCTTTTTTAAGATTAAATTAAAATGTTTCATATCTCATCTCATATCCAGTCTTCTAACTAGACCGGCTTTGAAGCGTGGGCAGCTTCATCTTCAGTAATTTCTTGTCGACTGATGTTACGCCAATCAGAAGAAGCAGTTCTTCTGATCAATATAACAGGCCGGTCTAGTTAGAAGGCTGGCTATGAGGTGAGTATGAAACATTTTAATTTAATCTTATATTAAACCTCATAGCGAATTTTTCCTATAAAAGTTCAAAATAGCACTTTTTTACTTTTATTGCTTTTTTTAAAAAATTACCAAATACTTCTTTCATCACTTACAAGAATTATTCTAAGGGCCGCATGCAAATACATTAGTCTCTACTCAAATTACTTCCAATCACTGGTGAGCTGACTCACCGTGAGCAAGTGCAAAGATCAAATTAGCTACCCACTAACTGGTCATGCATGAAAGTCGTCGTTTTCGTAATATTGGCAAGAAATTACCCAGAATTCTCAGCGATAAAACCACTTCCGTTATTTTCGTCTGCTAGAGGAACGCATTTACGCTTGCGTCCTGCAAATAATACCGTATACAACAACGTCTGCGTCGTGCAATATTACGCCAATTCTCCTGTTCTTCCAGTTGAATTCTTTGGTAGACTCTATCAAATTCCTCTTCTCCACGTATACCGAAAAACATGATCGAAGTCTTCAAGGTCCGACATCTTGGATAAAGCAGCAAGGTATGCAGCAAGGTTTCAAACTACATTGGTTCCCATCAGTTCCCTTCAGGATTCTCACGATAAGTTTCTTTCTTAAGTTACCTCGTCAGGTAACTTACAAATTTCAACAATTATTATCGCATGAACAGATTTCTGAGTAAGGAAAATCATATTAGGATACAACTTTCTCAGCAGAGAACGCCTTTTACGGTCTAATGCATTCATAGATTCGACCCTAAGTAGTCTACAAACATACATTTTGCAGAGCAGCTCTGAAGATCCATTCAAATACATAACAGATGAAGGTAAATTAATAAGGCTAACTCACCTATTATACCTGGCATCTTAGTAGTAGTACCAAGCAAAAAATAGACAACCTATTTTTTTTTACTTATGTTTTATACAAGCAACTGGTATGACATCTTTTTTTACATAACAAATGAGGGGAGTGATTAAAAAAATTAAATTATTTTTAATTAAGAGTAGCCTAGCCAGGATATGATATGCATGATACATGATTTGTTAGATTACACTGGGGAACAAAAAAATATTTTTTTCTTGGTGCCTGAAATTTTTCACCTGATTCTGGGTATTTCGGCACTGCTGATTCCAAAAATGTCATCCATTTTGTTGCAGCAGCTCTAGTTTGCAAGATATTGATGATACTGCTCTTATGTACCACCATTGTAAATCGATTGTTTGCATAATACTAATTGATTTAATCCAAGTTATATTCATGTTGTTGTTGCCGTTTGCATATGTAATTTTACTAATTTGACAATTGTTTATCCTTTTTCTAGACTGACATGGCTTCAACACGAAGAAAATGTGTGAATAATCCTGATGTGTTTTGTTTCATCTGTGGGGAGTACACATTCACTCAACAAAGAAAACCTATAACTGACTTTGTAAGAAGAGCTTATTTGGCCTATTTCAAAGTACAACTGGGAGATCAAGATAAGCCTTGGGCACCTCACATTGTATGTAAAACGTGCACAGAGCATCTACGACAATGGACAAATGGGAAACGGAAATGCTTGAAATTTGGGGAACCAATGATCTGGCGAGAACAAATTAACCATAGTGATGACTGCTATTTTTGTTCAGTCAATGTAAAGGGCATCAATAGCAAAAACCGGAATAGATGGGTATATCCCAATCTACGCTCCGCAAGACGCCCTGTTCCACATTCAGAGGAGATACCTGTTTCCAATTTTTACCAGTCTTCCAGAGTCACCAGAAGAAGAGGATGATTCAACTGAAAGCTATTCTGAGGGAAATGACAGCGATTTCCCAGGACCTTCATCAGTTTCATCCGGTTTTAGTCAAGCGGAACTGAACGACCTCATAAGGGATCTAAGTCTTCCAAAGAAGTCATCTGAGTTGTTAGCTTCCAGGCTGGCAGAGAAACAATGTCTGTTACCGGGAACAAAGGTCACAGTCTATCGCAAAAGAGAAACAGACTTCCTGCCATTCTTCACAGTAGAAAATCAATTTGTTTTTTGTATGAATGTTGAAGGACTGTTAATGAAGCTGGGTGTAAGAAAATACACACCAAGTGAATGGCGGTTTTTTATAGATAGCTCCAAACGCAGCCTAAAATGTGTTCTTTTGCATAATGGGAACATATACAGGTCAATCCCAATTGGTCACTCAGTTTCTATGCGTGAAAATCAACATACAATAGCTACAGTGCTAGAGAAGATCTCTTACCGTGATCACCAATGGGTAATGTGTGTCGATCTCAAGATGGTGAATTTTCTTCTAGGACAACAAGGTGGGTACACCAAATACCCATGCTTTATATGTTTATGGGACTCTAGAGCCAAAGATCAACATTGGGTGAGAAGGCATTGGCCTCTTAGAGAAAGCATGACCGTTGGAGAAAAAAACATCGTTGCAGAACCTTTGGTTGACAGAAACAACATCATCTTGCCACCACTGCATATTAAACTTGGTTTAATGAAACAGTTCATCAAGGCATTGAATAGAGATGGAACATGTTTTGGCTACATATGTACAAAAATTTCCTGCACTGAGTAAGGAAAAAATAAAAGCAGGTATATTGGATGGACCACAAATCCGCCAACTTATTAATGACCATCAATTTCAAGACTCAATGAATGATACTGAAGCAGCCGCATGGTCTTCGTTCTGTATGGTAGTGAAGAATTTCCTTGGAAACTATAAGTCTCCTAATAGTGATGAACTAGTGGAGAATATGCTCACTGCTTTTTGTGCACTAGGTTGTAACATGAGCATCAAATTACACTACCTACACAGTCATTTGGATCGATTTCCAGACAATCTTGGAGATGTAAGTGAGGAACAGGGTGAGCGTTTTCACCAGGAATTAAGTACAATGGAAGAAAGGTATCGTGGACGGTGGGATATACATATGATGGGCGGACTACTGTTGGAGCATCCACCGAGAATGTCCAAGATCATTGCATCGGAGGAAATCACAGAAACGGGGATTCTGCGACCTGATGGAGGAAAATTAATGATTCTAACGAGACTAATGTGTAAATAAATTATGGTAGTTATATAGATACAGTTGTTTCATGAAAAAGAAAGTATTTGTTCTTTTGTATTTAATTGTATGCGAGTAATATAGTTGTATATGTGGACCAGTATTTTTGAACTGGTATATAATTTGAATAAACTCTATCTCAAAAACTAGAGCTGATAGGACGAAACTGAAATCATCTTTGGAATCAGTGACCCAAATATACCCATAAATAGGTGAAAACATTAAGGCACCAAAATCACTGTTCCCCAGTGTTATATATTCATTTTTATAAAAAAGTCTCTCTTTCAAGTAATAGATGAGGATAGGTTGATTTTGGTCATGAACCTGTACTATATGCATATTACCAGGGGTATGCAATGACTTGTAAGGGATACTTAAATTTTAAAACACCATTAATAAATTACAATAGGAAGTAACATTATGAAGCCCTTCTTAATAAATAAGATGAATCCAGAATCATCTAGAGTCTGATGATGGTATACATGGCATATCGAAACATGTTCAAATAGAATGCAACAAGTTATGAGGTAAGATGACTCCGGATTCACCTTATATATTATTAAACACTATTCCTGTCAGAGATGGTTATTGTGATCTATTTTCATGAATCTCTATTACTTTATAGAATGATTTTCCT
This sequence comes from Diploptera punctata, assembly GCA_030220185.1. Taxonomy (NCBI): domain Eukaryota; kingdom Metazoa; phylum Arthropoda; class Insecta; order Blattodea; family Blaberidae; genus Diploptera; species Diploptera punctata. The sequence goes on along the minus strand of JASPKZ010002722.1, from coordinate 651,911 downwards.
TTTTTATAATTTACTAAAACAGGTTGATTTTAATGAGTAGTGAGTGGAGAACATATTTTTAATGACTCACCTCATATAATTTTCAAATTTCTTTGATACCGGCGGTTTCAGACAATATCTTGTCCCTCTTTTTCCACTGAAGCCATGACTGATGAGGGACAAGATATTGTCTGAAACTGCCGGTATCAAAGAAATTTGAAAATTATATGAGGTGAGTCGTTAAAAATATGTTCTCCACTCACTATTAATGATATAACCTCATAATGTTTACTTCCCAATATTAATTTAAATATATTTAATGAGTGTTGATACACTGTGATTTTGAGTTTGTATTTTATGTTTTTGATAAATTTACTTATTTGTCCTCTGAAGTTGTCTGATACAAATCATGCTTCATAAGTATTTATATTTTTACATTTTTCAGGTGCTTCATCGCCAGCTCCACCTGCCTCTTCTGCTAGTAGTGGTTTTTCAGATGACGATAGTCTTCACTGTGACCTGGGCCATGGTATGTCACTAGAACAGTTTGTGGAAAGTGTTCGGAGTAGAGGTCGAGTCGGCCTAGCACAGGATTATGCTGAAATCAGGGCACGTCCACCAGATGGATCCTTTAATCATGCAAGGTAAACATGTAATATCACAAGGTACTCTCACAAGGGAATATTACACATCGTCAGTCATTGTCTTGTAATTTCACATCCATAAACTAACTCACTGGCACTATTGAATCCATAGGTTCATGGCTGCACAAACATAAACTCTCCATACATCCCTATCCTGAGCTAATGTTTTCCAAACATCCCCTGTATAATTTACTTTTCTCAAATCATGGTTAATGTTATTCTCCCACCTCATTCTTGGTCTACCAGCTGAGCATTTTCTCTCTGGTTTTCCTGCACCTCTTTCATTCCCCATCCATGCGACATGTCCTGCTCATCACAGTCTACGAGACTTAACTGTTCTTATTATATCTTGCTTCACCCCCTAGAAGAAATAAACATGGCAGACCAAGATGGAAATGGAAAACCTACGTCAGAACTATAATGGATGATAGGAATTTGGAAGAGGGAGATTGGAATGATAGAGATAAATGGAAACTGAAGACGGCAAACCTATAAGTGGGGGAAAGCCGAAGAAGAAAAAGAAGAATTGTATCTTGCTTCCTATAAAGACCATGTAGTTCACTGTTATTTAGTCTTCTCCATTCATCTGTCTGTTCATCTCTCTTTGGCCCAAAAGTTTTCCTAAGAACTTTATTCTCAAATACTCATAATCTCCTTTCCTTCCTTAAAGTAGGTGTCCATGTTTTTGCATCCATGTAATAAAACTGGGAGAATATCAGTTTTATGTATTTTCAGTTTAACATTTTTTGAAAGGAGTTGGGGCAACAAAAGTCCCTGTAATGTATAATAGCAAGCATTTCCATAATTAAGCCTATGTTTAATTTCTTTGTGCATTTCATTCCTATTTGTAATTATTGTTCTTAGGTATTTGAATTCAGCCTAACATTAAATACGGAAAATGGCCATCCAATACAAACTCAATCCCTCCCACAGGTTTTGTCTCTTGGATTCTTCCATCCTAAAAATCCCACGATCCTCGGAACTAAGCAAGGAACATAACCACTGGACCACCATGGCTGACATGTATTTATGTGAATAATTTTATGAAGATTTTATCTAACAAATTGTTATTTATATTTGACAGGTTAAGAACCAACTTACCAAAGAACCGATACACAGATGTTCTTTGCTACGATCATAGCAGAGTCTTGCTCTCACAAATCGATGGTGATCCCTGCAGTGATTACATCAATGCCAATTTTGTTGATGGCTACAAACAAAAGAATGCCTTTATATCTACCCAAGGTAAGTTACATTTGCAGTGTCTGTTACATAAGAAAACACTTATGGTTAGAGAAATTCTTCATAACCTGTTACTTATGTGAATGAAGTTTTACTCCCAGATATCCAAAATAGTATATTGAAGATCCTAAGTGTTCCTATTGTTTTCTGATGTTTCACAAACTGTATGTAAAAATTGAGAAAAATCTTGTAATCTTCGTGAAGATATGGATCGAGATCATCATCTTCTCTGTCCATCCTTCATTTGATTTTCAAGTCTTCCTTCTAAATATTGGAGTGCAAGGGAATGAATGGCATCATCGCCAACTGCTTGACATTAGATACCAACCAAACAAATTGACTTCTAATCAGGTAAATATAGTAAAGTCCCCTTAACTCAACTTTGTTCTTTGATTTAGAAATATTAGTGAAGTTTCATAATTAATTAAGTATATAAATACATATATTTATATATAACAATAAACAATATTTACAAAATTGATAGGAAAGAATAAGTAACCTATATTTAAATCTGGGTTCTCTGTAAGAGAATTCTTAGGGGAATTATTACTTCTTTTTAGAGGAATCAACTTAAAAAAAACAACTCACTCTAACCATCCATTACAGTTTTTTATGTGCAAAGGTTCATGGCTTCACAACACTTAGCAAAATTCTAGAAAATACCTAATTTACCAGATTCCTCAAATACACACGTCGGACTTACATTAAAAAAAACTAATAAAAAAATTCACCTTAACTTTATATTTATCACTTTTGTTTAACATAGATTACACTGAGCAACAAAAAAGAATTTTTTTTTTGTCTCAGAAAGAAAAATATGTGATTCTGATAGTATTTTTTCTCCTGAATTCAAATATGATATTGGTTTTTCTCCATCACACAAGGTTTGCGAGAGACAGGAATTTATAATTTCAAACACTTCAATATTTTTTACATTCGTAACTACACAATATTCAAACATTCGGATTCATCTAGAAAGTAAGAAATGACGATTTTCTGCTATATTTTGCCTGTGGAGCATCCCTCTTGATGGTCCAACAATAATCGGCCAGCATTTTAGGATTCCATTTGCCTTGATATCTCTTTTCCATAGCTGAAATCTCTTGAGTTGGCTCGTTTGGTTTTATTTTACAATGGACAAATGGACGAAAAAATGTTTATTAAAAAATAATTATTTAAATCCATTAATTGAAATTGAAAAAAAAACTGTGGGTGATGGATAGATTCCAAATGCATATTTGAAAACACGATAAAAAACTGCATTAAGTACAACTATTGGTACTCATGAGACAAAAATCATGTTGAGCAGTGTTATTAGTTAGGTTTTAATAGCTACCAAAATGATTTTGATCAAGAATTGACATATGCACATTTGACATCTGGTACATTACTGAATTATAGCATCAAGTTTTCTTTAAAAGTTGAGTATTCACCTGAAAGGTCCGTCTCCTCAACTTAATTATCATTTAACTGTAGCGCTTTCGGGACTTGTCCCATCATCGGCAGGATTCAAAACTGGTGTTTCACTGAAGATCTGGTAGAGGGGGTTGCATGTATTGGGTTCGTTTTCGTTTATCAGGCTGTCGTTGTGAGCTGCTTTCATGATTTCCATCTCTTCGAGTACGTTTATCTTCGCTGGATTATTTTCTCTGTGCATTACTGTTAGGGTGCACAGAGAAAATAATCCAGCGAAGATAAACGTACTTGAAGAGATGGAAATCATGAAAGCAGCTCACAACGACAGCCTGATAAACGAAAACGAACCCAATACATGCAACCCCCTCTACCAGATCTTCAGTGAAACACCAGTTTTGAATCCTGCCGATGATGGGACAAGTCCCGAAAGTGCTACAGTTAAATGATAATTAAGTTGAGGAGACGGACCTTTCAGGTGAATATTCTATAATTTTATATTAATTTTGAATAAACCTCAACGGAACACATCATGAATCTTATAAAAGTTGAGTAGAGAATATAATGTGGTACAAGGACTACATAATGAACATTTAAATTTTTTTAGCATTTTAAATTGAGTGGTAAATAATTTAAAGGAAACAGGAAGAATGATTAATTAAAATGTAAATCATTAAGTTTAATTTTGGCCCAGGTTGCAAAATATGACAATGTGAAAAATACATTAAATAATCTACGACAACATTCATGTCTAGTTTTCATGAAAGTTTAAATGCCAGAAGAATTAAAATAATTTGGACAATCTTATGCATCAACTGGCTAAGTGCATTTTTTAAAAAAAAAATTGAGGTTTTGATGCCATCTGTTACACTGGCTCATGAAGTAAGTATAAGCACACTTTTAGTGCTACATTTTTAAATATAGCCTTATTATTAAAGAAAAATGCAAATGCCACCAATCCTATCAGAGATTCTATGTTTTGCAACAAATGGGTATGAAACCAGATCTTCATAAATGCTAATCTAAATTTTGCATCATGCAGCTAAGTACCAAATGTTCCCACTCTTAGATTGTTGATGCATAACTATCAAACAAGGAAAATAACTTGCAGTATCCAATATTGTTAGATTAGCACTATAATAAATTGTAAAGTTTAACTTAAACTTTAAGCGTATTTTTGTTGAAATAGCCGGTTGATGCATAACACCATCCAATTACCTGTGTAGCTATAGTTGCTTTAGACCAGAAAAGGCATTTGTCTTCAAATTAGAGTTTATTAAAATATGCTAAATGAGATAAAATTAATGTTGTTGATAATAATCTAGTATTATATAGGAGTAAATTCTTCTACTATATCACATAATGTTTTTAAACATTTATTTTATGTTTATTTCAAATAAACATTCCTGCAAAAATTATAGCATCCTATAATGTCATAACAAAAGACATATTGTATTAAAAAAAGTAAATTTTACTTATTTTTTTATATTTGTGAAGTAACAAACGTAACGTGTGATGCTGCCTATATGAAAATCCACCTCAAGGTATCAAATATAAATTTTATGTGTTTTTTATTGCACTGGAAAGAGGAGAAAATGTTTAACTATTTTTTTTTAAATTCATGTTTCTAGGACAAAAGTTAAATTTTTATTGAATTTTTTAAAATGTTCCTTTATAATAGGTATTTTAGTAAATTTAGTTAAAAATTTAAAATAGAAAATTTAGTTAAAAATTTAAAATAGAATTCTTTCCACCTCACCTCATGTCATGTTTGGGGCACGCTGTAGCGTAGTGGTTAAGGCAGTGTTTTTTTTTTAATTCATGTTACTAGGACAACAAATTAGATTTTTATTGAATTTTTTAAAATGTTCCTTTTTAATAGGTATTTTAGTAAATTTAGTTAAAAATTTAAAATAGAATTCTTTCCACCTCACCTCATATCATGTTTGGGGCACGCTGTAGCGTAGTGGTTAAGGCAGTGTTTTTTTTTTAAATTCATGTTACTAGGACAACAAATTAGATTTTTATTGAATTTTTTAAAATGTTCCTTTTTAATAGGTATTTTAGTAAATTTAGTTAAAAATTTAAAATAGAATTCTTTCCACCTCACCTCATATCATGTTTGGGGCACGCCGTAGCGTAGTTGTTAAGGCAGTGCGCTACAAACCGGAAGGTCGAGGGTTCAAGTCCCGGTGGGGTCAGGAATTTTAAACTGACCCAAACCCTCTGTTGGCACCATGGCCCTGGGGTCGACTCAGCCTCTAACTGAAATGAGTACCAGATGCTTGTTCTGGGGGTAAAGGCAGCTGTCATGCAGGGCTGACAACCCGGCTGACATCAAGTGCCGATTGTCTAGAAAAAGTGGGAGCCTTAACATCCTACTACCCCAAGGGCCTCCCAAGGCCTGTAGTGGGAACACTTTACTCATATCATGTTTATTAGACTGGTTTCGTAACCTTAATGGTTACATCTTCAGTAGTTACATGACCAATGTTCTGTCCAGAACATTGACAGAACATCGGTCGTGTAACTACTGAAGATGTTATCACTAAAGTTACAAAACGTTTCTAATTAGAAGACAGGATATGAGGTGAGGTGGAAAGAATTTTATTTTAAATTTTAAATTAAACCTCATAATGATATTTCCTATAATAATGAATTTAAAAATTGGATTATAATTTGGATGCTGATAAAATATGTTTGCACATCATTGGCAGCTTTGGAGCTGTATTTTATATGTAGTTTGTGAAGTAATCTAACAGATGGCATCAGGATTTCAAAATTGAATGTTTTGTCCTGATTTGTTTTATTTTGCTCTACTAAAAAATTATGTCTGCTGACATAAGGTAGGGTTTCTCAGGCAGCATTACATATAGTAAAACTCTCACAAAGTGGAATCACATGTGACCAATATTTTTTTTCTCATTAGATAAATTTTTTGCATTATAAATAAAAATTATGTATATATAAACAATCTTTGAATATACAGTATTGTATCTTTTTTGTGTACCTGGGAGTGATTTGTTTCATTGCCAATGAAAATAAAATATCCAGTTGGTTTATGTACTCTACTACTATATTACTGGTTTTGCTTTATTATTGTTTATATTGCCATAAATATTTTCTTCTGGTGGACTGAGGTGAACCCAATGCCTATTGGAATTATGGGGCAGAAGAAGAATTAGTGCCATGAGTTGATTAGATCAGCTCTGATGCTTTGTCCATTACCTGCTGGACAATATACTTAAACTACTTGCAAAGCCGATCACATCAGCAGATGCAATTTAAATACTACTTGCAAGGCGATCACATCAGCAGATGTGATTTAAATACTACTTGCAAAGCCGATCACATCAGCAGATGCGATTTAAATACTACTTGCAAAGCCGATCACATCAGCAGATGCGATTTAAATACTACTTGCAAAGCCGATCACATCAGCAGATGTGATTTAAATACTACTTGCAAAGCCGATCACATCAGCAGATGCGATTTAAATACTACTTGCAAAGCCGATCACATCAGCAGATGCGATTTAAATACTACTTGCAAAGCCGATCACATCAGCAGATGCGATTTAAATACTACTTGCAAAGCCGATCACATCAGCAGATGCGATTTAAATACTACTTGCAAAGCCGATCACATCAGCAGATGCGATTTAAATACTACTTGCAAAGCCGATCACATCAGCAGATGCGATTTAAATACTACTTGCAAAGCCGATCACATCAGAAGATGCGATTTAAATACTACTTGCAAAGCCGATCACATCAGCAGATGCGATTTAAATACTACTTGCAAAGCCGATCACATCAGCAGATGCGATTTAAATACTACTTGCAAAGCCGATCACATCAGCAGATGCGATTTAAATACTACTTGCAAAGCCGATCACATCAGCAGATGCGATTTAAATACTACTTGCAAAGCCGATCACATCAGCAGATGCGATTTAAATACTACTTGCAAAGCCGATCACATCAGCAGATGCGATTTAAATACTACTTGCAAAGCCGATCACATCAGCAGATGCGATTTAAATACTACTTGCAAAGCCGATCACATCAGCAGATGCGATTTAAATACTACTTGCAAAGCCGATCACATCAGCAGATGCGATTTAAATACTACTTGCAAAGCCGATCACATCAGCAGATGCGATTTAAATACTACTTGCAAAGCCGATCACATCAGCAGATGCGATTTAAATACTACTTGCAAAGCCGATCACATCAGCAGATGCGATTTAAATACTACTTGCAAAGCCGATCACATCAGCAGATGCGATTTAAATACTACTTGCAAAGCCGATCACATCAGCAGATGCGATTTAAATACTACTTGCAAAGCCGATCACATCAGCAGATGCGATTTAAATACTACTTGCAAAGCCGATCACATCAGCAGATGCGATTTAAATACTACTTGCAAAGCCGATCACATCAGCAGATGCGATTTAAATACTACTTGCAAAGCCGATCACATCAGCAGATGCGATTTAAATACTACTTGCAAAGCCGATCACATCAGCAGATGCGATTTAAATACTACTTGCAAAGCCGATCACATCAGCAGTTGCGATTTAAATACTACTTGCAAAGCCGATCACATCAGCAGATGCGATTTAAATACTACTTGCAAAGCCGATCACATCAGCAGATGCGATTTAAATACTACTTGCAAAGCCGATCACATCAGAAGATGCGATTTAAATACTACTTGCAAAGCCGATCACATCAGCAGATGTGATTTAAATACTACTTGCAAAGCCGATCACATCAGCAGATGCGATTTAAATACTACTTGCAAAGCCGATCACATCAGCAGATGCGATTTAAATACTACTTGCAAAGCCGATCACATCAGCAGATGCGATTAAATACTACTTGCAAAGCCGATCACATCAGCAGATGCGATTTAAATACTACTTGCAAAGCCGATCACATCAGCAGATGCGATTTAAATACTACTTGCAAAGCCGATCACATCAGCAGATGCGATTTAAATACTACTTGCAAAAAGCCCGATCACATCAGCAGATGCGATTTAAACAAATACTACTTGTCAAAAGCCGATCACATCCAGCAGATGCGATTTAAATACTACTTGCATGCAGCCTATCACATCAGCAGATGCGATTTAAATACTACTTGCTCAAGCCGATCACATCAATCGATATGCGAGTTTAAAATACTACTTTGCAAAGAGGCACGATCACAATCAAGCAGAGAGGCGATTTAATAACTACTTTTGCAAAAGGCCGATCACGATACAGCATATTCGATTTTAAATACTCCTTGCAAAGCCGATCACATCAGCATATGCGATTTACTAAATACTACTTGCAAAGCCGATCACATTCAGCAGATTTTGCGATTTAAATACTACGTGCAAAGCCGATCAACAATCAGCAGAATGCGATTTACATACTACTTTTCGAACGCCGATCACATCAGCAGATGTGATTTAAATACTACTACTGCAAAGCCGATCACATCACAGCAGATGCGATTTAATACTACTTTACGTTTGCAAAGCCGATCACATCAAGCAGATGTGGGAGTTAAATACTACTTGCAAAAGCCGATCACATCAACAGATGGCATTAAAATACTACTTGATGCAAAGCCTATCACACTCAGCAGATGCGATTTAAATCTCTGACACAAGATATTTTAACAGTGGCATGCAGAGAGTTAATATTGGTGTAATAATTCAATCGTTTTTTTGCTTCTTCTTCTTATTCGATCAAGGCTCTACGACTCCCAGTAGAATGTCTTGTTGGCCTTTCACAACTATTTTCACCGCCATTTCTTCCTATCTTGTGCATAAGATTTCAAATCAAAAATCCCCATCTCTCTTAAATCTTCAATTACGTCATCTTCCCATCGATCTTTAGGTCTTCCTCTTGCTCTTGTTCCCTGTGGCTTCCAATTTAAAATATCATTCGGCAATCTTCCCTTTGGCATTCTTAGTGTATGTCCAAACCATAATCTGTTTTGCACTCTTCCATTAATAAACTCATAGCTTTTGGAATCAGATAATAGTAGGGGCACTTTGGAAACAAAATACATCCTATTACAACATTTATTATTAATATACTCTACATTTATTTTTTTTAAAAGAAAAATTAACACTTGAACTGGGAATCAAACCTCGGACCTCTGACTCTATGCCTCAGTATGCAGTCCATTACTGCATTCAAGACCCAATATGTGTTTATTCCAATTTAGATGCTTATCAATTTATAATGTATCTAGATACTATGGCAGAAAATTTTGAATTTCAACTACATTGTTTTATACTATTATTTCACATAATTTTCCATGTAACGTGAGTTAAAAAATGTACATTAAATTCATAGTATGATTCAGTTAAGTAAATTATTTATATGTAAATGCTCAAAAATAAATTAAATCTGTGTAATCTCAGTAAATGAGATGTGGTGATAACTTGTGAAATTATATCCAATATTAACAAAACTGAAGATTTTTACAATTAACTGAACTAAACTCCATGATGCACCAGGACTAGAACATCCTAGCCTAGCAGCTGGCTGCCGGCCTCACATCCATATACCGTATTTTCTCGAATAATCGACCCTCTCATGTAATTTCCCCCTTACGTTTTTCATATACTGTTTTTTTAATCCATCTCTGATACAATATGCATTACCTAGGCCAAAAATTTACAGTTACAACTTTGGACACACTTATGAAAATTTCAAGTACAAACACAAAGGAATTAACAAAAAACGCAAGGTCGAATCCATCCCCTTCTACAAAGACATAGCAATACCTGCAGTCTCTGTCACCCGCGCATCTGTTGTCGTCAGTCTGAATACAGTTTGGTATCATTGTGCATTGGCAACAGTGTTATTTCGTCACAGCGTGAGTGTCGTTAAACTCAACTATGGGAAGAAAGTGTAACAGCTAACTGCAAATTTTAAGTTACATGTGATAAATTTCACCAAGGGAAAAGGAGTGAAACATGAAGGAAGAAAGTTTGATGTAGAACCGAGAGTAGTGCAGTATTGGAGATGTCAAAAAGAATAACTAGAAAAAGCAAAAAGTTTGTTTTGTGACCTAAAGTGTGGCATCCCTTGGCAGGGTATTCTTTTGTTAACATTTATGAATAATAGATTAATGTGTTTTGGCCTTCAACTTCATTGTGATCCATTGTACCATTATCTTTTGAACAGTTTAAGTGTCTGAAAATAGAGAAACATTCAATACAACTTACTCTTTCAATTTGCCAAAATTGAAACAGTTTGTCAAAATGTCTTCAAGAGTAAAATTCAATGACCATGATGGAATTACCATAGATGTCTAATTGATAGTATTCTACATTGTGAAAGTGTATTGATATTTTCATAATCACCGCAGTAAATATGGTATGCCATTTTAGATTATGTAACCAGTATAAGGTAACATGTGGTCAGCACTTTGAGTCCCCAAGCCCTTATAGCTGGTTTCCTCAACCTGGAGCTGCTACTAATTTTAGCTATCCCCAATTTCAACATGATGCTAGATGGACTTGGTCCCATACTGACGAAATTCCATGAGAAAATGTTTTCTTTCATTGGATCTTGAATCAGCATATCGTCGGCCAGCGATCAAAACATCATAACTCCATTTAAGAGTAAAATCTGGATTTTTGCATTATTCAATAAGCAAAGGCATTGTCTGCATGCTGTTGAAGTCTTTCAACTCCATGATGATTTTGCTGCCATCTATTAACGATTACAGAAATCTGCATTTCCTCAGCTATTAACCTCAGGTCCAAAAAACTTGCATCTCCAATGGAGAGGAATAGTGAGGTTTTGTCTGCTCTAATCTCAAACTCAAAAACTCGCATCTCCAGCATAACACTTTACAGAAACTACGTATTTTAAAAATGTTATAGATTTTGACTCAGTCAATCAGTTGTAAGGTTTCTTCTTTCTCCTGAACTTTTTTTTTATTTATGGAGTTATGAGATATTGTTTGCCGGCCAATGATATGTCCTGTAGTTCTGCATGATGAATTTAATACTAGTAACAAAATGTTTACACTGCCAACAATTATTTCAAACTAATAGCTGGAAAATTATGAAGTATACCTATAAAATCAGTTAATGATGGAAACATTTTTTAATTTTTTTCTTTAGGAACCGAAGTTAGCCTAAGGAGACTGTATGGTCAAAAAGAGTTGTGAATCTTGAAGATAAATAATTTTTAACTAAATAATAGCATATATTGTTTCAGGTCCACTACCCAAGACATTCTGTGATTTCTGGCGTATGGTGTGGGAACAGCAAGTTTTGGTAGTTGTAATGACTACTAGAGTGATAGAACGAGGTCGGACAAAGTGTGGTCAATACTGGGAAGAAGAAGAGGGCAGTACTGCCACATATGGAAACTTCCGAGTTGCAACAGTATCAGTAGAACAACATGCAGATTATACTGTCACCTCTCTTCACCTCACAAATCTCAAGGTTTTTCATTGTATTGTCTTTTAAATTATAATGTAATGTAAGTAATTATAAAGAGAAGGTCCTCTTGTTAACGATTTGTTCAGTTGAATGAACAATAACTTTATGAGATCTCATAATGTATACTTTTCTCTACCAATTGGAAATCTTACATCATCATCATCATCCATGTAAGTATTAGGCTACGTGGCCTGTTATGGTCCCAAAGAGTGATTTTCCATCCAGCGCTTTTTTGTACGTCCCAGCGATCTTTTGACTTGGGGGCAGTAATGAAGCATGGCTTTGGAATTCTATGAGATGGCATTCGTTGAAGATGGGCTTTCCAGTTGTTCTGGTAGTTTTGTATATGGTGGAGAATGGATTCTACGTCCAACTCTTCCATAATTTCCTCATTTCATTTATGGTCCACTTTGTATAGCCTGCTGTATGGCGCATAAATTGCATCTCATTTGCTGTTATTCGGATTTCATCTCTTCTTTGTATTGTCCATACTTCACTACCATATCTTAATACTGATCTTGCAAGAACCTCATACAGCCGTAATCTTGTATTCCTTTTGTACAAAAGATGGTTTCATTATACTGTTAATTATCCCCCTTATTTTTGTGAAATTTATGATTTTCTTTGATATATCAGCTTCATCTTGAAATGCTAAATTATAACCCAAATAATTAAATTCATTTACTCATTCTAAAATTTCATCGTCCAAAACAATTTTGCTAGATATAGGGTATTTCCCACAAAAAGGCCATCACTTTAGTTATCTTTGTATTGATTTCCATATGGTACCTTTTTGCAATTATATTAAAATTGTGTATAGAAATTGTGTGGAAATCTTACACTGTTACTTAACTGTAGTGAAGCTGTGAAAATACAATAGGAAGTAACATTATGAGGTTCTACTTAATGAATAAGTTGAGTCTGATGTCATCTTAACTCATATTAGTTGTTTCTTGTAGGACATGTTTCAGAGCATCTTTGCTCTATCTTCAGCTTGTACAGATGATGATCTTTAAGCTCCCTCTTTTTAGTGTCCAATGAATTTGCATATTAAATCTCTCTCCCCGGCACAGAATCATAAATTTTGAAATTCTCAGGAAGAGAGATTTAATATGCAAGTTCTTTTGACCACAAAAAGAGGGAGCAGGAGTCAACATCCAGGGCCAACAGCTTAAGGATTATCAGTCTGTATAAGCTGAAGATAGAGCAAAGATATTCTGAAACATGTCCTATAAGAAACAACTAGTATGAGGTAAGAAACAACTAATATAAGGTAAGATGATCCCCTTGGCATTGTTATGTAGTGAAGCTCTTAATGCTAATGCCAGAGATGAAAAATTATCAGTGGTAGTATAACAGAAGTCCAGATTGACAAATTCAAGAACAAATGTTTTGCAAGTAATTTGTCTAGAGAGAATTTGAACCACAAGTTATATTTATTTTGATTATTAAGTAAATAAGTGATAAAAATTAAATATTTTTTATTATCCATAAATTATTAACCCTTAATTACTCATGATTACATAACCTACATGAGGACTCGCGCGGGGTATGCTTTTGCCTTCAAATCTTTATCACAGTTAATAACACTGTATCACATTATTACAAAGTTTAATGATTTTTTAAAAAATAATAACATATATACACACCTCACTCAACAGAATAGCAGTCTGGACAGGACTCCACCACATGATCTTTGCAGATCGGCTTGCCGCAATTGGCGCAACACTTAGTTGGCTTCCGGTCTTTGGCCCTGGGACAGAAGTGGCTCCTCCCTCCTTTTCTGATGATCAGTGGTTCAGCTTGCTCCACAGGTCCAATGAGATGTCTAATTTTCACCTAAAGAGGTTTTGGCAAAGTGTTTGTGGTTGCCCTTTTCTTCAGATACCTGTCCAATAGACCCTGACCAAGGTATTTTAGGAAGTTGCGGCAAGCAATCTTTCTTCCCACATTTTCTTGTATAATTACATGTGCATTGATGCCGCCAACATTCAACAGGAAAAAAGGAGTCAGTGGCCAGCGATTGGACACCCTCATCTTCTGACATAATATCATCCTGATCACTTTCAGCGCTCTATATAGAGTTAGAATTATGATCACTGTCTTCTACAGTTTTTGTCTGATGAAGAAGAAATTCCGCCAACAATTTCATCATCTGATGCTTCCAACAGTTCTATAGTTTTATCTTCTGTCAATATTTTGTCTTTGTACTCATATTTACTCTTAGGGTCGTATGTTAGAACATTACTCTCTACTCAAATTACTTCCAATCACTAGTGAGCTGATTCACCGTGAGCAATTGCTGAGAACGAATTAACGGCCGACTTATCGGTCATGCACGAGAGTCGACGTTTTCGTAATATTGGCAACGAATTACCCAGAATTCTCAGCGATAAAACCACTTCCGTTATTTTCGTCTGCTATAGAGGAATGCATTTATGCTTGCATCCCGCAAATAATACCGTATACAAACACGTCTGCGACACGCAATATTACGCCGATTCTCCTGTTCTTCCAGTTGAATTCTTTGGTAGACTCTATCAAATTCCTCTTCTCCGTGTATACCGAAAACATGATCGAAGTCTTCACGTCCGACATCTTGGATAAATGTTGGATAAAGCAGCAAAGTACATCGATTACCATCGGTTCCCTTCGGGATTTTAATTTGAGTTGCTCATTTAAGCTACCTCCGCAGGTAGCTTACAAATTTAACCAATTATTATCGCTTGAACAGATTTCTGAGTAAGCAAAATCGTATTAGCATACAACTTGCTCAGCAGAGAAGGCATTTTACTGTCTAATGCATCCAAACATGCGACCCTTAGACTTCAAATTGTAAACACGGCAATAGAAAATAACTCTCTACAAATGCTAGGCACGCGCAGGGTAAAATTTTTCTGCAGGCAGCAACAATGACATAAAATAAATATAATTGCATCATTAGCTCTTCCAAGAAACTAAATACAACTGAAACACATGATAGACGAGTCCATTTGAGAATAGGTGAGTTCCAGGGAATGTCATAAATGTAATTGTCCTAAATAGTAGCGTCTTTCAACCTAATGGAAAAAAATTACCCCACGTGAGTAATTAAGAGTTAATAATAATTTATGGTTATGAATGGAGTAGTTGATTGGAGATTAGTTGATTTGCTTAGTTTTGCCCCTGGCTTTCCACTATTGTGCTTATAGGTTGCTGCTTGTCAGTCCCTTGTAAACAGCAAGATTGTATTATAGGTAAATGTTCATTTTAATTTTTGCTAACCATCAAGCAAATTAAATACATGTTTTTAATGAAATGAGCATTTTATTTCTCAACAAAATTCTTTGTAAAAAAATTGCAGGCAACAGTGAATAATGATAAGTTGATAACCTACAAAAATAATTAATAACAATTGAAGGCAATAAGTTATAACTGTGCTGTTCTGTTGAATTTGGAAAAACAAAAATGTTCAGGCCAGCAAGTGTCAGCATATCAACATGTCAAATTTTTTAGAAAGAAATATGTATGTCAATCTTTTTTTTTTTTTGATTAACAAAGTAATCCTGTTCTGGCTCCTCTTTCATCAATTTTTCTTGATAGAAAAAGGATTAATAATGGGAGCCTTTCAAAGTTTTTGTCACCAAGCCTTGTTTTGAACAACAGAGGTCACTATTCTTTCCAAATGTTTTATAGTAAAACTTGTTTAAAGCGAAATCACATGGGACCAATTTTTTTTTCCACATTAGACAACATTCCGCATTATAAAAAAAAACAAAAAAATATTAACCAATCTTAGATTATAGAGCACCGTATATGTCTTTTTATGTACCTTGGATTAATTGTAGTTCCGCTGCCGTTGGAAAGTGAAGTATAGTATGTACGAGCGACTCTGACAGTAATGTACAAGAAAACAGTCCCATTTCATCAGCATTAAAAATGTCTCTTAGGCGCGTATCCTGAAATTAAAGTATGTTTCTACTCACTAACTATACTTTTGTCTACATCCTTTGATTCCCCGCAAATTTCATTCCACACTACATTGTGTCATCTTTTAAAACTGTCCAGCCAACCTGAAGATGCCTTCAAATCATTATTCCCTAGGGATATAGCAACAGCTAAGGCTTGACTTTGGAACATTGGTCTGGAAATTTGGAGATTTTTTATCTCTCTTTTTTTTCTCTTCATTTGACCATTTCCTTGCATCCATTCATTCATTATTTTTTCCTTGTGTTCTAAAATCTCATAAACTTGGATTTTTTTCACATTTAAATTTAGTCATTATTTCGCTTACTGAGAGTTTGTTTTTCTTTATCTTCAATCACTGTCACTTTTTCATTTAATGACAATGATACATACGTTTTAGCCATCTTTATTCCATAACATAAATCCAGGACACTACCTGTGAAAGATACATACTCAATCGGTCTCAGATCTTAAACTATTTTAAGATTTTACAGTGCACTTGTTATTTGTAAGACAGATGTCATACGCCAGATACAGGTAGAAACTCTACTTCACACGACAGCAGGAATAATTACTTTTGTTAATTCACCTAACGGGAATTCAATGTAGTGGAAACTAATTTATTTATCTCTCTATCTTTCCACCTTATAAACTTTTTTTTTCATTAATTGTGTAGAAATATCCTTCCATTTCCGCGTTGGACAGGTTCCGTTTTATACAAGATAAATACACATAAAATTACTATTATTTTGCCGGGACCAATGAATTTGTTAACATTGGATAGATTTCCGCATTATTCACATTCCAGATTTAACAAGTTTTACTTTATTAAGTTTTAACCAAGTCTAGCCATATCTTTTAACTTATGTGGACATAAAAATTTTACCATAAAACATCACTGAATTATATTTGAAAAAAAAATTATGCCTAGATTGGGTTTGAACCCAAGGTCTCTATTCTATACACTAGTGCTCTTTCCAACTGAGCTACCTAGGCCTCCAATCTAATTGTGAATTTTTCTCTTATTTATATAATTCCCAAGAGTGCCAAAGACTATGAACCATTGTTTGACATACCATTTGGCAGTTTCTTATTTAGAAGGCTTTAGTGTGGGAATTTAACATTACTTTATAAGCCAGTAGAGCTTCTTTTTTTTTTTTTGTGCTTATGAACATAACATTTCTCACTGTGTGACAGATTATATTTGAAGAGAAAAATTCCCATTATAACTGCTGATGATGCTCAGACCATTGAGCCATTGAGAAGGAAACCTGAATGACTCAGTGATCTGGGCATCAGCACATAAAGCTGAAGGTTCGGGGTTTGATTCCTGGTTTGGGCAGAAATTTTTCTCTTTACCATTGATTAAAGTTATTCTCCTTTCTTGTATCAGGAAAATGATAACATGAAAACAATGAAATAGTGACAATAAATAGCTGTGATTGGTTGAAAATTGTTATAATATTACATGCTGGATTGATCAGTGATTAATGAGCTAATTTTTAGTTGCGCTAATTATAGGCCTTGTGTGTTTGTTGCAGACTGATGAGTGGAGAGAGGTTAGCCACTACCAGTTCACATCATGGCCTGATTATGGTGTTCCCCATAGTGCCCTTGCTATGCTGGACTTCCTAAACCGTGTACGGCAACAGCAGAGCAAGATGGTAGCCACACTAGGAGACACATGGGCTGGTCATCCCAGAGGTCCACCCATTGTTGTTCACTGTAGTGCGGGTATTGGTAGGACAGGTGTGTGCTCTTTATTTAATATATAAGCTTTTCTTTTCTTTTGTAAATTTCATGGGTAGACAGAATAAGGTAAAGATAAAAGTAGAAGTACCACATTACCAGACTATTGAGTATGGATGCAAGGATCCATGATTCTTAGCCAAGAGCACAAGGAGAAGTTAAGGGGCTAGACTTATTCTCTGCCCAACTTAGCCCCCCCAAAAAATTGATAGTATTAATTTTATTGAAGGCTTAGTGAGTACATGGGCCAACCTGAACAAAATGACTGAAGAAAAATCCATACCCTTCCATTGTGTGCCATCCAATCTATAAAAATCTTTTTAAATTTTAGAATGTCACGATGTATATATATATATATATGTGTGTGTGTGTGTATTATATTGCAGATTTTCATGGATATAAGTATGAATAAGAAAGTTTTCTTGGGTTTTTCACATCATGATTCAATTTTGGCCTCTAGCCACTGATTCCGACGTTTCGGCATGATCCCACATGCCATTATTAAGGAATGATAAGTTCCATTCACAGGTTTAGGTCTTATGTAATGAAACACATGAGTTTTTGCTGTGGTCCGTTTGTGAAGACGTACACCCATCCAAGGTTTAGTTCTTATGTAGTTAAACACCTTCAGTTTTCAGTGTGGTCCGTTTCCGAAGCACATACGAAGAACTACATAAGAATTAAACCTTGGATGGGTCTACGGCTTCGGAAACAGACCACACTGAAAACTGAAGGTGTTTAACTACATAAAAACTAAACCTTGGATGGGTGTACGTCTTCGCAAACGGACCACAGCAAAAACTCTATGTGTTTCATTATATAAGACCTAAACCTGTGAATCGAACTTATCATTCCTTGATAATGGCATGTGGGATCATGCCAAAACGTCGGAATCAGTGGCCAGAGGCCGAATTTGAATCCATGATGCGGAAAACCCAAGAAAACTTTCTTATTCATACTTATATATATATATATATATATATATATATATAAATAACGGCTTAACAGCCCAATGTTGGGCCTTAGCCTCTCCTTTTGTTAAGAGTTACTAGGCCAAGTTAATTTAGTTAAGCTTATTTCCCAAAGATGTCATGAATGGCATGTGGTCAATATAGCAATTAAAAATTATACACCACCACCCTTCTTAGTGCCAAGATGGAGAATTTTAAATTAAAATTGCAACTATGCTACATACCAAACCAGGACTTGCTAGTCAGGAGCAGGATACTAATCACCTGAGCTAAGATTGTAGACTACACATTAAATATTAAAATGTCTTTCCTGATTAAATACTACAAATACAGCAAACTCCTGATTATCCGTGTTAATTGGGACCGAGATATGCACGGAAAATCAAAAAACACGGATAATCCAATTAAGTTATTTGGCGCCGTGGAAGTTGATTAGAAATTTATTTACCCACTTTAACACTACTTAAATGCAACAAATATTCATAAAATGTTATCCATCCATCCATAGTAATTCTGCCCAAAGGCAGGTCCTTCACTGCAATCATAGCATTTTCATGCTATGCTTGCAGCTTTATCAGGGAATTGTAGGTGTGGTAGCTCCCCGTTGCTTTCCACACCGGTGAAGGATGATGATGATGGCCATATGATTTTGGGGACCATTTGGGCCTTAAAGTTTTCCTGGCATTTGTCTTACAGGCGAGGAAAAACTCCAATAAAAACCTCACCCAGAAAAACTGCCCCGACCGGGGTTCGAACCCAGGCCTACTGTGTGACAAGGCAGCATGCTACCTCGAGACCACAGCGGTGGACATAAAATGTTATATTAAATGTATTTAAGTGCAAGTCATAATTATCATTATTTTATTTTACTCGTAAATATGAAAAAAAAGTGGGACTATTTCCTATCATGACCACTCTGATTACAACAGTTATTCAAAATAGCAGTAATAACCAGCGATAAACTCACTGCCACAGAATATCTGTGGTTTCAATCTGTTACAACAAACTATCAGTGACTCACACAACGGAAATTTCTGAAATTGTATTGTATTCTCAGAATGTGGTTGGTTGGTTGGTATCTAATGTCGAGCACTTGATAATGAAATCATTCGCTCTCTTGCACTCCAATATTTAGCAGAAAGGCTGGTCTCTTCTACGAAAGCTGGACAACGGAGGAGATGGTTTCTTTCCATATCTTCATTTAAATTGCAAAAAGGGCATTTAGGTGAATCTGTTATGCCAATTCTGTGTAGGTGTTTATTCAAGCAGTCATGTCCCGTTAGCAGTCTGAATGTTGCTACTGCAGATTTTCTTTGTAATGTAGTAATGTCATAAGCTTGAAGATTTTCCCATTCCTTTCCAGATGTTTTGGTGGTGTATTCTTCTCTAAGTTTATTGATGTATTTATTTGAGATAATTCTTTTGATAGAGTGAAAGGAAACTGGAGTAGAAGTTGGGTTTGAAACAATTTTGCTACCCTTCTTGGCTAGAAAATCGGCTATTTCATTGCCTGTCACTCCACAATGGGCCGGAATCCATTGAGTACAACTTTTTTATGTAGACGGGATAACTGTTTTATCATTTTGTGACATTCGATAATTTTGATGCTTTTGGGTGTTGTGTCTTGTGTTATAGCGAGAATGGCTGCTTTGGAGTCACATAGAATTAACAACTTTTGTAAATTTTTGGATGTGATATAAAAGATTTTGTAAACTTCAGAAAATTGCTAGAATTTCGCCATCAAAGTTTGTTGAATTTGTGTTTAGTTTACGATAAAAGGAAAAATGTGGACATACTGCACCAGCACCAGTGCCACCATCATTTGGTAGGCTGGAGCCATCTGTAAAAATATGTATCCATTCAGGAGCAGGGTATCTTAGATTTATTATTTCCAGTGACATTTGTTTTAAAATATATGGGGGAGTTTCAGATTTCTTGATGTCTTCTGTTAAATGAAGGTTACATTCAATTTCCAAAAATTCTAGAGGGTTGTTTCTCATCTGCATATTTTCTTTTGGATGAGGAAGTTGCAATTTCTGTTTGATTTCTTGTACTATGCTTAAGAAGCTTCGCTGAGATTTTATTTTAAACATACTTGTGGTTTTCTTTGGGTCCAATTATTAGGGGGTAGCCTTAAAAATTTTTCATACTGTATGATTGCTGTTTTCTCAATTTCAGATGTTATGTTTGGGTTATTTGTTAAGATTTGCATGGCAGTGATTGGTATTGTTTTTAACGGCTCCTGTTATCAGACGGAGGATTTAGTTCTGCAATTTATTAAGATTTTCCACTTTTGTAGTTACTAGGATTTCTTCACAATAATGAAGTATAGGTTTTATGTACATTTGGTAGAAGGTGTTAGGAGTTTGTGTGTTGCAACCCCACTTTTTCCCTGCTAATCATTTCAATAACGGTAACCTTGTTTCTATCTTTGTACATACATTCTCTATGTCTTTCTTCCATGTTAATTTTGTGTCCAGAAGTATTCCTAAATATTTTGCTTCATGTGTTTGAGTTAATAATTCACCCTCCAATTTCAGAGTGATGGGTAGTGTTTTCTTTCTTAATGTAAATAGTTGATAATTTGTTTTCTGTATATTTATCTTCATTAAGTTCTGGGATGTCCAATTCTCTAACTGTATTAGTGATTGTTGGGCTATGGTTATTAATTGTTGACTTTGGTTTTTCGGTTTGGAAACCCATATTACAACATCATCAGCAAAAAGTAGGGTTTTTGTTTGGAGCTTTTCTATATGCTTAGGTAGATCATTAATGTAGATATTGAAGAGAATGGTACTGAGTACAGAACCCTGTGGTAAACCTCGATGTGTTTGTTGGTTGGTATCAGAATGTTGGTTGGTATCATTAAACGCATGAGGGGAGGGGGTTGTGAGTGCTAGTTTCTAAGTGCAGTTCACAGTAGTACTTTTAAAAAGAGAGAATTTTTTCATAACAATACAAAATACAGTACAGTATTTATCTTCATTTTTAAAAAATACAGTAAAAAGATTCATTAAAATTCATCGGAGAACATATTGTTTAAACAACTCACCTCATAGGATTCATGCTTCCATGATATCGCGATTTCAAACATAATCATGTTCATCGTCAGCCATAACTCATAGTTATGGCTGACGATGAACATGATTATGTTTGAAATCGCGATATCATGGAAGCATGAATCCTATGAGGTGAGTTGTTTAAACAATATGTTCTCCGATGAATTTTAATGATTATACCTCATAATGTTTACTTCCCAAGATTCATGTCTGGATAATCTGCAAACCGGATAATACGCACACGGATAATCAGGAGTTTGCTGTATATGCATGTTTTAAATGATATTAATTAACTTTTTTTATTTACAGGTACTTTCTGCACTTTAGATATCTGTATCAGTCGTCTTGAAGATGTTGGCACAGTTGATGTAAGAGGTACAGTGGAACGCATACGTTCCCAGCGAGCCTATTCAATTCAGATGCCTGACCAATATGTCTTCTGCCACTTGGCCCTCATCGAATATGCTCTTGCCAAACAGCTTATACCTCATGTTGACCTTACAGGTTTTGACAACTTGGCAGATGATGAATCTGAATGAATCTGTGTACACAAAACTTTGCCTAAAAGCAAACTCTGATCGCCGTAATCAGAGAAAAGTACAAGTGTGTGCTTAAGAACAACGAGACAGTGCAGGATTTACACTAGTGTATGTGACTGCTATATTCTGTGGACTCAAGAATATTCCTTATAGAATGTGCAGAGTGCATCATAGTGTGGTTAACAACTTAAAAAATTTATTTTTATTAAACTACAAGAAATAAATTAATGTGCTTTATTATGTATTAAAAATAAAATTAATCAGTAGCATGACAGCATCAGAAAGCTAGGTCGATTAAAATGGTTGCTGTCATTATCTTGCAGATGATGAGAGTGTAGGGAGTCAAGTGCATATAATAGGCTTCAATCTCTCAACTTCGGTTTTAAAGTCAGAAAACTATAAAGAAGCAGGTGATGTTGTTATTCCTACACCAAATGAGATAAAGACAGTGCAATGTTACCAACTTTTTTTATTCATACAAATGAAAGTAGTATTAATTAACTGACAATTAATTCAATATTTTTGTATGCTTCTTTGAAATTTTTTTAGAGGAATTAGGGCCGCATGCAAATACATTAGTCTCTACTCAAATTACTTCCAATCACTGATGAGCTGACTCACCGTGAGCAAGTGCAAAGATCTAATTAGCTTGTCATCGTTTTCATAGTATTGGCAAGAAATTACCCAGAATTCTCAGCGATAAAACCACTTCTGTTATTTTCGTCTGCTATAGAGGGAACGCATTTACGCTTGCATCCCGCAAATAATACCATATACAACGACGTCTGCATCGTGCAATATTACGCTGATTCTCCTGTTCTTCCAGTTGAATTCTTTGGTAGACTCTACCAAATTCCTCTTCTCTGCATATACCGAAAACATGATCGAAGTCTTCAAGGTCTGACATCTTGGATAAAGCAGCAAGGTACGCGGCAAGGTTTCAAACTACATCGGTTACCATCGGTTCCCTTCAGGATTCTCACGATTCGTTTCTCTCTTAAGTTACCTCATCAGGTAGCTTATGAATTTCAACAATTATTATCGCATGAACAGATTTCTGAATAAGCAAAATCGTATTAGGATACAACTTTCTCAGCAGAGAACACCCTTTATGGTCTAATGCGTTCATAGATTTGACCCTTAAAACCCTATGGGTACAACTAGGACACGACACACTCAGTCCCAAGGTTGAGATTTTTAAAAATCCCTTACCCCACTGGGAATCGAACCTGGGTTGCCAGAGTGGAAGGTAGGGACACTATCGACTACGCCACAGCGACGAAACCCACTAAAGCATACTTCAAAACATTTTTAAGTGTACTGTATGCGTGGAATTATATATCATAAGCCTAGCTACGTAAAATCTGATACTGTATTTACGCTGTGAAGTTACTATTCATATATTTTGAACCACGAATGGACATCAGGTTTCACCTTCTCCTGTCTCTTCATCATCATCCCTCATACAACATACACTACTAACTAACTGGTACTATTTAAATCGTAGGTTCATGGTCGTGCAGACATAAGCTCTCCATACATTCTCATACTGAACCTATGTCTTCCAATCATCCCCTATATAATTTACCTCCCTCAAATCATGGTTAATGTTATTCTCTCACTTCATTCTTGACCTATCTACTGGGGTGTTTTCCCTCTGGTTTTCCTGCAAGGATTTTCTGAGACCTTCTTTCATTCTCCATTCATGCCACATGTGCTGCTCATCACAGTCTATGTGACTTAAATGTTCTTATTACATCTAGTTTCTCATAAAGATCATGCAGCTCACTGTTATGTAATCTTCTCCATTCACCTGTATGTTCATCTCTCTTTGGACCAAAATTTTTTCTAAGAACTTTATTCTCAAATACTGGTAATCTTTTCTCCTCCCTTAAAGTAAGAGTCTAAGTTTCGCATCCTTATAATATAACTGGGAGCATAACAGTTTTATATATAAGGAGTTCAAAGCTAAAATGGACCAAGTCCAAGAATTGAAAAACCTGGTTATATGTGAATTTGGGTTCAAAATATCAATAAAGAGCAATGGTGAACCAAGAATTGTGTTTGTTCTTTTTCACTGTAAAAAAAATAATGTGTAATTCTTCATCTGCAATTAAATGTAGTACCTCAACTCTATATCGGGTTTTCTCAAGAGAGTAAAATATTGTCTTGGTCCACTTTTACTCTGAACCACTCATATTTGCAGTTTGATGTTTTTTTTAAAAAGTTGAGATGACACTTAATCTACACACAAACATTTAAACATGCACTGATCCTACACTTCTCTCTGAATACAATACATCATCTATGCAAAGTGGTCTGCCTAAGTGATGCACAAATTGAAAATAGACCACATATTTAGCTAGTGCAGAACCTGAAGCATGAAAAAGTGCAGTGGATGCCATTGGAAAACACATACACATTTTGATAAAATGCTTACTTAACTCTTTCAAGCCCAAAGTATTTTGTATAGAATTGCTGTAGTGGGACACAACTTTAATATTTCAGAATACACTAATTAGTTAACATAATATAAATTGATGCGCTCAGAATAATAACGGCAGATCCCAACCGACATCAAATTTTGAGATAGAAGCATGACCGTGCACAGCTGCCATTTACCTTTCATGTGATGAAGTATCAAACAAATTGGAATATGCCAAAGCTCTCATTTTCCACCTTTAAAATTTGTCCGTAGTGAAAATGAATACATTCTCAGCATAAAAATGACATTTTATCATGAAATGAACTTTGGTTGGGATCTGCCATTATTATTTTAAGTGCCTCAATTATGCTATCAACTCACTGATGGTTACTGTCATTGTGTTGGATAAATAACAGAACTGCTACGATCATACCAGGTGGTTCAAGAAATCAGCGGCGTGCATTCAACCTCAGCACTGCTGGGGTAATTAGTATATTAATAATTTTGGATTAAAATAAAATAATATGGCTTATTTCATGAAGTAATATTTTGAGGTTCTTTTTAATCAAGTTTTTTGAGACTGGGAAACATCTTACCTCAAATTAATATTGATTTATTCTCAAACATATTTCGATATAATCTTCTATATCATCATCAGCTTGCCCAGACTGTTGCATTTTATGTTGTGAACAACCCTGGATGCCGATATCAGCTCCCTCCTCTGGCTGGTCAGGAACATGTTCGAGAATAAACCAACATTAATTTGAGGTAAGATGTTTCCCAGTCTCAAAAAAACTTGAATAAAATTACGTATTTGCCAAATTTCATTCAAATCAATTATGCAAGAACATTAAAATTCCCGTCGTTTTCTGCATATTTACAATATCTCCATAGAGGAACACAGAGTGTTTCCTCTATGTTATCCCACCAACACCAGCTATTTCGCTGCAGAAGAATTAGCGATAACCCACCAAATGAATATACCTGCTAAGTCCAGCGGTAACTCACATCAGACTAGCAATAACCTGCTAGACAAAGCTTGTACCTTGTGTCTTATTCCATCAATTTTTTTATTGAACACCAGCTAGCTGAACCCAGAAACGTCAAACTCGAAGTATACACAACGTCGAATGACCTTTCGACTTATCAATTCATGAAACATTCATGATTAGCTGTTTGGAAAGTGCCAATTCCTCAATAATAGAATTTTCAGAAATAACATTTTTTTAATTTATAATATTTAATTTATGTTAGTTATATTTTTACCAAATACAAAAAAAAAATAAAATTATGTGGTATGTTTTGTCAGTTACAGCATCCTGTTAATTTAAGAAGCTTTATTTATATTGTATATCTGAATAACAACAATTGAATTATTACAAACTTGTATATATATATCATTTGTGGAAAGCAACAGTTGAATTTAATATCGACACTGAGTTCGTTCAAATGTATTATTAATATGTTTTAAAGTGTTACTGATAAATGTGATTTGTCAATTTAGTAAAAATGAATGTGACTATAATTTATAATTTACATAGATCATTATCATGCAGACCTTTCAACGAGAAAAATGACCTTATACAACAAGATAGGCCAACTCCAGATTTACTGGATCTAACAAAAAAAAAATACAAAACAGTAAGTTTTTATGTATATAAGTCATATTTTCGTCATACAACTGGGGTAATTGCTCTGACCACCCCTTGCCACTGCAAGAAATATGCCCCACATTTCATTAAATATTCTTTTAAAAAATGTTACAGTGTATGTACTACCATGCACAAGATGTTGCAGGATTGCTTTGTTCCACCATGCAATAAATAGTTCATCTTTTACCAAAAAAAAAAAATTCATAAGCAACATAGGATTTGCTGCGCCGCGCGATCCTACCTTTTTATTACATTGAGTTTGAAAGTTTTGAGTGACTATATCAACATTCCTTTGCCCGGGCCCGTAGAAGGCAAAAATTAATCCACCTTTCCTTTGTAAATTATTTAACATGTAGTACTGAATGCTAAACAGTATTATAATTGTAGAAGCTAGAAGGAAAAGGGGGATTAATTTGGCTTGAGAAAGCTTTAGAATATATATCAATATGAAACATGACTAGCTACAATTAGTAAACGTATGTTAACTAAAAGTTTTAATGAAAATCATTAGGTCATTGAAATACAAATAATATAACAAAAATTTTATCTTCTTGACCGTTAAAAGATATGAATAAATTAACATAATTCGGTCAACAATAATTCAGAAAAAAAAAAGACAAGAATAATAATAATATTCATACATACATACACACACACAATCCAGTACAGCCGAGGGCTAGGATCACAGTCCTGGTTGCCCTACCCTGGCTTATAGGACTGATGAAACCAAACAGCTCTTTCGAGCTACTGTCGACCTAACCACGACGATTTCAATGTTGATGATGACCCTGATACTAACTTACACAGCTTATTTGAGGCTTTTGATAACGAGGGGAAGATGCGCAGTCATATGCAGCATATAAAGAAGGAAGGGGGAGGTACGTAGGAGAGAGGACAACGAAGACAGGAATTTGGCACTGTTCTATAACATCCCTGTAGAGGGAAGACATGATGACATAGTTGTTACGTACCGAAAAAGTGATTTTGGTACATTGCTATTCACATAGTAGAAGGCTAGGGAGGGTACTGACATATCGTCGCTTAAGAAACAATACCGTGTAACTAACAAAATACAAATTTTACACAAGAAACAAAAAACTGTTTATTTTTCTCCTTAGTACCTATAGATTGAAACCATTGTATTTATAAGTTTAGCGAGGTCATGGTACAAAATTTCATCCTAATCTATGTTTGAACTGAGCGCACTTCTTCAGTGATGCTATACAGTATAAAAATGTCAATTTCACCAAAAGTGTCAGTTATGCAGTATTGTTTCTTAAGTGACGATATGTTGGGTAAAATGTTAAGTCATTTTTCTTTATCACTGCATATCCATGTTTAGGAGTGGGAATCTGTGTTCTCATATCTTTCAGATGAGTAATATTTGTGATTAATTTCTATTGTACTGAAGTTGATATTTCACTAAGTATGGCATTGTTTTTCTTTTAATGTGATTAATAAAAAAAAAAATTGAAATATATGCCAAACATAGTGAAAAATATAATGATAGTGACCCCAAGCATAATCCATATGCCAAAGTATAATCTGGTAAATGTAAAAATTAAAATCAAATCCCTATGTAAAATAATACTTCTTAATCAATATTTACTTTTAAACAAACTTATTTTTTATGACTAGTAAAATATATGAAGAGGATATCAATTCATTTTGAATAAAGATATTTCTGTAAATGTGAAAACTGTTGCTCGAGATCTAAAGTGACAGATTTTGTCCAATATAGTTTATGTACAACACCAACAATAGAATATTTTTGGATCTCTAAACCTTGTAAATCATAGTGAAATATCTTCATGGCCTAACAAATGATATAATCGTGCACAGTTCATATTCAAAGACTCACTTCCCAGAAAGATGGCCTCAGAATTAGAGATTGTAATTTGATAATTTCATCTGCTGTTAGTCCTTGAATGTATTTTACTTATCTGGAAAAGAGATATTCAGTATTTAGATATTTATTTTTTTCACATTCTGCAGAGATTTTCTTTTAAGAAATTTAACATGGCATGTAACTAATCAAAAGTATGCTATTGTTGCTTCTGTTGTTGATTGTATGACATTTCTGATATCGGCATGTAATAACAAAAACCACCAACCTTAAATTAATTTTTCTAAATATAAAATTTATTAATAGATTCTTATTTTCTTTCTTCAAATGCAATAATGTGGTAATGTTAGCAGTATATATTTGATTATCAGATTCATACTAGGATTGAAAAATGTTTTTTAGACTACCAAAAATACAAGGGTTGTTTCTTTAGTTTTGTCAACAAATAGTGTGGAATCCAAATAAAGCTAGGGTTGACAATTCTGTTTATTGCAAATGTAATTTCAGTGCCTCCCCTCTATCCGAGCATATGGATTCGCCTCTCCCCCCTCCCCTCCTCATGTAACAATGAGCCCAAAGTTATCAGTTTAGATCTAGGCGTTACAGTATAACGTAGTACAAGTTTTCAAAGCAGGAGCAGAGAATCTGGTAGAAGATTGAATGTTTAGAGGCAGAAACGCACTACAGTGTCATCAAAGATTGCGAGAGGCTTGTGGTGCAGATACATTGCAGTACCGAACAGTGGCAAGGTGGGTACAAGCCTTTAGAGGACACGAAAATGTGTCACATGCGCCTAGGGGCAGTGTCTGATTTGTTCAGTCGCTGGGGTTGGGAGGTGCTCTACCACCCTCCATACTCTCCAGACATAAGTCCCTGTGACTTCGACCTCATTCCTAAACTCAAGGAAGAGATTCAGAACAGTGGACGACAGTCTGAGTGCAGTTAATCAGTCTCTATGCACCATCCAGAGATTAGGCAGTGCTGACGGCATTCGACGGCTACCACATCGCTGGGAATACATTGTATGCAATGCTGGTGACTACACCGAAGGCCTCTAAAACTTACAACCATGTATGTATGCTATGTATCCAGAAAATAAATAGTTGCCAAAACTAAAGAAACAACCTATGTACTTAATTTGATCTACTGGACCAGTGATATCCAACCAGAGAATTGTGGCACATTAGGATACCAGTCAATCAGTTAGGGGAAGGAAAATATTTATTTTTACTTAGATTTAACATGATCCTGATATAATTATATATTTCAGTTAGATTAACGATTAAAACAAAGCTAAGAGAAATTATTGAATCAACTAAACTCGTCCCCAACATAAAAATGTTGGGAATTCCTGTACTAAACTGGAAATTTGATATCATGTCATCAAATATTGTTCCACAGTTCCAAAAATCTATTTTATAAGTGATAGCTATGAATTTTTATATTTTTTAAATAAAAAAAATGTTAACAAACATCTGCTGTTAGTATTTTACAAGAGATAAAACCTAAGTTATACCAAGTCCATAATATGTATGTTCAATTGAGAAAGATAAGGTACACTAGAATTTCTAAGCAAAATATGGCAATTTTACTTTGAACCAAATTAAAATATTTTTAGACCATATTTAAGAAAATTAGTTGAAAATGATAGGTTACAAAGAATCTTATCTCAGTATTTCTTGTAGTTTATTTGAAGTGAATTATTGAAGTTGTTTTTCACATGATGGTACATCTTGCATATCAGTGTGTGCAGTTGTTATTCTAGACTGGACTGGAGATTTGTCTACATTATTATTTTCACAGCAGCAGGATCTTCTTTGTCTGGTGATGTCATATCAAAATGGGAAAGTATACCAGTGACCAATTAAAAAAAAACTATTAACAAATGCATAATGTGTATAGATGTTGCTTCTCGAGGAATGAATGTGGACAGTGGACATCTCTCTTGAGAGTAGTTACGTGAACTGTGTGACGAAGGGCATTGTGCATATTAATAAACTGTTGTAATTCTGTGTTTCTTACTTGTGACTATAGTTTAATTGTACATTACCTGTGTACATAATTATTAATATTTAATATATATATCCCAAACAATATGTGATACATGACTAATTAATGCTATGAAAAAAAATTGTGAATTTTTTTAAAACTTTTTCTCAGTCTTTATTACGATATACTTCCAAAAACATGTAATTTTACATTTAAAATGGGAACATATCAATAAGTGCTATTTATAAGCAAAGGGAATTGTCAAAACATAACTTAAAAACAACATAATTAGTCTTTGATTTAATAAAAAAACAAAAATGTCTAGAAAGTGAGCTATTATATGGAATGGTGATTTTTTTCATTGTAGAGAAGATAAAAAATGTTTGCTAATCCTATTTAAAGCATGAATTTAACTCCTCTCGAGAAATATTTTAGAATAGAAAATACAAGAAGAAATGAAGATTACTAACATTTGATGTATTCTAGCTGTGAATCCATTGTATACGTACTACAACTTGTAGAGGTCTCCGGCCAGTTCTCTTCTGTTGCATCTTCAACTCGTCCCCTGTATGTCTTGCTGACAGAAATGTATTTCTTAACATTTTTAAATTGTCAAAAGTTTAGCACAAAGGATTTGGAGCTGGTTGCACAAAGTATGTATGGTAGAGAAAACTGCACGATGCTGCATTACTGCACAGTTGAAAAGTGTTTGTGGAGATGTGCTGTTGGTTTTGTATAAGATGTCTTTTTGTTTCAATTTGCAATCACCAATCAGGCTGTGACTTGTACGTCATATAGCAGTGCACCCACATGCCAAGCTACTGTGCATCTGTCAGATAACTCTGCATTATCCCATATTTAGTGTGCATATGTTGTAAAGATTCAAACATCTGTCTTTAGTAATTAATATTTAATTTTAGGAAGTGATATTTTGAGGTTATTTTAATTACATTATATTTAGTCTGATCATCTTACCTCAATATTAATGTTCAAGAACAAATCAACATTAATATTGAGGTAAGATGATCAGACTAAACATAATATAATCTGTCTTTAGTATTCTTCTGGTAGTATGTTGATTTCTGGATCCAAGCTACATGATTTTAACCTAGCAAAATCAATGGAAAATTTTAAGTGAGGGAAATTTGAGAATTCAGCTTCCTTCAGAGGGGAAGTTAAAACATCTAACTCCATATCATACGTAAGTATGACACATTAAAGATTCCTTAATTTGAAAAGCATATCTGTGGAAAAATTCCAGTTAGAGGAGCTCATCCTGACATGATTAGCTCGAAGTAAAGACAGGCAATGTTAAACCTAACAGACAAAAAAGAACTGAAAAAATCTCATCATCAGGATGTATTTTCCTGCAATTGTTTTATAGAAGGATTTTCCTAATGAGCAAGTTGGCTCAGACAGTAGTGTTTGAGATTCTTATATTCAGGAGGACAGGGTTCAAATTGCAGTGCTGACAGATTTTTTTTCTGGCTTACTTTTTTCAGACCACATGCTGGATTGGATTTCCATTACCAGAACTCATTTCATTATAATCATCATCATCATCCAGGGATTAAGCATGTTGCTCATTCCGGTTTCATGAAATCTAGAATTGTTAAGATTGTTTAATCCATCTTCTGTGTGGGCATCCAACATTTCTCCTTCCGTGTGGTTTATAATTTAGCAATAATCCTGGAAATCTTTGTTCTGGAATTCTATCATGTTCTTTCCAGGCGTTCCTATATTTAATTATTCGGTCTGTAAGTTTGAAAATATTTAGTTCCTTTCTTATATCATTTCATAATATTATTGAAAAATTAAGGCAGTGAATTTTCATAGGAACATGTGACTACACAACCTAGAGGATGCAACCAAAGATTTTAGATGTGACATAAATATAACACAATCAAGAGGAACAACTTAAGATTTTAGAAGTGACATGACATTAGATGTTAAAGCATCTATAAATAAGCACAAACTTTAAAAAAGGATCTTCCATGCACATTAAATATGAGATAATGCATAGCCTTTTTCCTTTAGTTATGATCATATTTGAGTAAAATGTTTTGAAGAGAGTTAATTTTGCAGTTTCCCTCAAAACATTCATATTGTTAGTACTGTAAAGTTATTTGTGGAATTCTGTTTTTAAACATTTGTAGAATATTTTCAAATCAAGGACATTACAAAAGTTTGTTAAACTCTTATTTTCCCAATGATTTATACATGTGAACATTATCACATTTCAGAGCCTAAGTTAAGTTATAGGTCCCCTAAGTTAAATCTTATTTCAGGTAGAGCTTCCTTCACGGTCTTCACTAGCAGATGAAGGTCTGAACTTGATAAAACTTTATAAAGCAACTCTTCATATTTTCAGTATTAATATATGAAATAATAATTTTTATATTGTATCAGTAACTCTTTATTGTAATAATTGTTTTAAGAATAAGATATTTAATTTTCTGTGAACTGATAACAGAATGGAAGGGGGACCACAATGATTGTTCGTTAACTTCTCAAGTTTTATGAACTACAATAATTAGTGAAACACTGTTATATGAAATATCAAGTTCTAGGCATATCCTAAAATGATTGACAAGAAAGCATTTTTTTATATTTTAAAAAGTAATAATTGACAATAAAGTTGCTATTGTTTTTGGGAAACATATTCAGTGAATCGTATACATTAGTGTTATTGTACAGTGAAATTGACAAAGAATTAAATTTCTGTATTATTTAGTTTGTTGTGAAATTTCCTGTTAACTACATTTGAAAGGACAAAACTCCCTATGCTGCTATCCTTAAGTTTTCTAGTGCTGTTACTGTTGACAAAAGATATTAAAATTCACCTTCAAATAATTATTTCACAGTTATTTGATTAATCTTGCACCTTGTCCATCAATGTTCCCTCACACAGCATGAATAAAGTGTTCAAATGTATAGACCAAAATACTAGTACAAATTTCTGGAACAATATATAATTTGTAAAATTCCATAATGTATAATTTTAGAATTAATAGATTAAAATTCAAGAGATGGTGACTAGTAATATGTGTACAAACACTCTCCAGAAATAAGATAAATTAATCAATTGATTTGACGTTTACTTGATGAAAATCCATTTTTATGTTAATAAAATAAAATAAAACGTAGTTTTATATGATTTTCATATTTATTAAAATACAAATTTGTAACAGCTGTTTCAGTGAAAGTTAAATAAAAAAAAGTGTTTCAGTACTTTGTATTTTAATAAATGTGAAAATCATATAAAACTTTTAAAATTTTATCACCTCATCTCATACTCTGTCTTCTATTTAGAATGATTTTGGAACAACATTCATTTCATCTTCAGTATTTTCACAACTGTTCTTCTGTTGTAGTGATGCACAGCTTCTTCCTCCATCTGTGGGTATACCGATGAACTTCCACATCAAATTACATTCCCTGGAAAATTTCAAAATTCATTAATTTCTCTTCGTTCTTTTTTTTTTTTTAATGTGGTGGATTTTTCCTAAATAGTGAGTTCTTTAGGGTTTTTTTCTATTTTTATTAATTTATCCTTTCTTTTCATTATATGTTTTCTGACCAAGTGTGAGCAGCTAATGCAGATTTTTCTACTTACCCATTTTTGACATTCATAATATGTTCCTTCACTCTGGTTTTTAAATTTCTTTTTGTTTTCCCTATGTAGATTTTATCACAATCCCTTCATTTTATCTGATAAATCCCTGATTTGTTTTTTTCTTCCATCATCTCATTTTTGTTGGATTTGTTTATTCTATTGAGGCTAAAATCATTTTTTGATGCCAATCTTACACTGAACTTTTTTAAAAGTGCCGCTTCAATGGATGATACCCAAATTTCTTGAATTTTATAATTTCTTCTCTTTCTTTTAGCAGTGTACTTTGATTAATTAATTTTTGTCTTTTGAACTTATTTATTTTCTTGTGTATCATGCTTTCTTCAAATCCATTCTCTATTACTATGTTCATTATGTTTCTTTTTTTTATGGGTATTTTTTTAGTAATTTATGTGTCAGACTATTGAAAATTGTCCTTTTGAGAGAAATGTGATTAAATGCAGAAGCTTTAATATAGATATCTGAGTGAGTCTTCTTTCTCTATTTTCCAAATTTTATCTTGTTTTCTTCATTTCTTATTAAATTTAGATCTAAAAATGTTATTTGGCTGTATCCATAGTAAACTTTATAGTTTGACTCTGAATGTCCAACAGTTTTAAAACATCATCTGGGTATGGTGCAAAAAGTGGACATCCCAATTTCAAGATAATTTTGGTTTTAAAATGAAGCTCAGGAACGTCAAAAATGAAAGCACGAAAAAAAATTGTGGACCATCCAGAAACAAAGCAGAAAATAATTTATAAAGCTTCCTATCTTACTTGAATAATGTGGCAGCCATAGTGGTCATGACGTCAGTTCAGATATTCACATGTTAGTCCAGGATGGAAATATGCTTAGATATTTTCTTCAGTAGAGAGATGAAAGAGATTAAATATTTTATTGTAATAAAATAGCACTGCTATGTTTTCAAAATTACATAGCAAGGAAATTGAAATTTAAGAAAATTGACTTCCACACAATAACGAATCTAAAGAAATGTCTGTCAATTGAATCGATTGTTGACAATAATTAATAATATTTTATTTTAGGAAATGATATTTTGAGGTTATTTTAATTAAATTATTTTTAGTCTGTTCATCTTACCTCAATATTAATGTTCTTGAACATATATTTGAAGAGAAAAATTTTCGCCTAGACCGGGACTCGAACCCGGGACCCTTGGTTTTCTGGGCTAAGTGCTCTACCAACTGAGCTACCGAGGCGAGTTATGATCTAGACGCAAATTTTTCTCTTATGTACGTTGTAATTCCCTCGCGCCAAATGCTTGAAACCATAGCTTCTATCTTTGCAAATGGCGGCTTCTTAGTTAAGAAGACATTTATTGGGAATTTAACACTACTTTATAGCCAGTAGGGCTTCTATTGACGATTTTATTATTAATTTAACACTTCTCATTGAAGGATAAATTATATTTGAAGAGAAAAATTTTTTTGAACATGTTTCGATTATATCATAATCATCGTCAGCATCTTGCCCAGACTGGTTAGATTTATGTTGCACACCCTGGATGTTGATGTCAGCTCCATCCTGTGGTTGGCCAAAGAACCTCCAAACAAGGTCATGCTCCGTCGGTATTTCAAAATTCATAACTCTGTTTTTGTTCTTCTGAATATATCCTACATATTTCTCAAAAATGAACAGCAGCAAAATTAACCCGTTGAACCAATCGGAATAAATTACATATTATATTTGACTCATCTGGTGTACACTAACTTGCATTCATGTAAACCTAACCAAATAAATTACTCACCCCGTTAAACATTCTGGTTTATGCCTGCCCTCATCTAAATCCAACTAAATAAATCACACACGCCTATAAACTGATCTGGTGTACACTAACTTACTCTCATCTAAACCTAACTAAATAAATCACACACTTTTGTAACTTATTTGGTGTGTATTTTAACTCGCTTTATCGCATTCTATTAGAAGTTATGTATTCATGTGCAAAGAAAAATGAACATCACTCAGCATTGCAATTTGATGTCGTGTGTAGTAAACTAATGGAGGCAAAATGTGTAATAATTCTTTACAAATTGTTATTTTTCAGGTTTGTTTTTTAATGGTCTGCAAATTTTTTTTAATGTTTTATTGTTGGACATGTACAAGCTTCATTTTAAAACCAAAATCCTCTCAAAGTTCGGATGTTCACATTTTGTGCCATAACCGCATCATCTATTTGAGCAATTATATCAACATATCTATACCAGAATTTGAAAATTAAAGGGTCTCCACTAATGATCTTATGTTCAAAACTTCCCATAGATTGTTATAATGACATTCCAACCCAGCATGAACTTTGACGACTAGAGAACATATTTATTTGATAGTAATATACAATTTATATAAATTAGATATTGTATTAACCCATTTGCTGTTATGGACAGAAATTCTATGTCAGGCAGAAATTCCTACCACAGGTTATAGAGGGAGATTCTCCTCTAAGGGTCGTATGCAAATACATTAGTCTCTACTCAAATTACTTCCAATCACTGGTGAGCTGACTCACCGTGAGCAAGTGCAAAGATCGAATTAGCTTCCCACAAACTGGCCATGCTGAAAGTCGTCGTTTTCGT
Source organism: Diploptera punctata (assembly GCA_030220185.1). Taxonomy (NCBI): domain Eukaryota; kingdom Metazoa; phylum Arthropoda; class Insecta; order Blattodea; family Blaberidae; genus Diploptera; species Diploptera punctata. Next base: position 615,773 of record JASPKZ010002722.1, on the reverse strand, counting down.
AATATTGGCAAGAAATTACCCAGAATTCTCAGCGATAAAACCACTTCCGTTATTTTCGTCTACTATAGAGGAATGCATTTACGCTTGCATCCTGCAAATAATACCGTATACAACGACGTCTGCATCGTGCAATATTACGCCGATTCTCCTGTTCTTCCAGTTGAATTCTTTGATAGACTCTATCAAATTCCTCTTCTCCGCATATACCGAAAACATGATCGAAGTCTTCAAGGTCCGACATCTTGGATAAAGTGGCAAGGTTTCAAACTACATCGGTTCCCTTCGGGATTCTCATGATAAGTTTCTATCTTAAGTTATGATCTTAAGTTACCTCGTCACGTAGCTTACGAATTTCAACAATTATTATCACATGAATAGATTTCTGAGTAAGCAAAATCATATTAGGATAAAACTTTCTCAGCAGAGAACGCCTTTTACTGTCTAATGCGTTCAAAGATTCGACCCTAAGTGTTGGTATTTGCCAAGTGTTTATTCTTTACTTTTATTTCATAAATTAAATATATTTGAACTCAATATTTATGAAACATGCATTTAAAATATTTTAATATAATAAATTTGAGAATTTTTAACATGATGAGGAAAAACAAAAAGGAACTTGGAAACTCGTAAAAAAGAACACTTTAGAAACATAAAGAATGGAGAAATTGAAAAATCAGCTGTAGCAGCACATAGTTTATTAGAAAATCATAGAATTGAAAAAGAAGCAAAACTTTTGAAACATCTATCCAAACCTTTGGATTTAACAGTTTGGGAAAAGATATATATTCAAAAAAACCATACTAGAACCATGAACTTCGAGATTCTAGACAAACAAAGCTTGATTACAAAGTTCAAAAATACAACAGATGGCAGTTTAGAAAATGATTCCTTCGAAAGAACACCAGATGGCAGTTTGGATAATTACCGGCAAAAGAAAAATTGACAGTCGTGAAAACAGCTGATGATGATGACGATGGTCGCCGATACTGCGGTGCTGTGTTTAAAAAAGCATAGAAGTATGAGGTAAGAAGAATTCACGATTCATTTGATTCTTATTTTAATGTTACCTCTATAAGTTGAGTCAGGTGTGGTAGGACTCAAAGGAAGGGTGAAAACAAAGAGAAACATCACACCGAACACAAATTGTTTACATTCCTTTTCATTGACCATTTTTTATTTTGCACAGCACACATTTGTCAACTTGCATATTTCTGTCTGTTGCTGGTATTTTGAAAAGAAAAATGGTCTTAATTTTCCCTCAGATATTAGATTATCTTTAACTCTTTGCTGATAAAGATTAGTTTCCCTAACAATAATTCTAGTAAGATCTTGGTCAAAGAAAATTTTAAAAATGTCAGTGGGTACACTGTCAACACTGAGTCCTGTTTGTGCACACCATTTACACAATCCGAATAATTATGGCTCTTTATTGAAGGGCTACATTTTGTTTTTTCCATAACCCTGAATCTTCTCTGGATCCAGCTGTTATATAATTATTATCACATTTCTCTAATCCTAAATTGTCATTATCAATTTCTGCTTTACCTAAACCTATATTATCATATTTCCTCATTATCACTAAAATCTAGTTCAATATCACTGTCCAACACACCTTCAATGAACACGGTCATCATTTCCTATGTACTTACTAGGATTTTCTTTCATGATATTTTCAACATGTCAAAACTATTAGAAGATATTGTGAAAACTAGAAAAATCCCTTAAATTTATTTGCAATAAAACATAATATTATAGTCATGTTTCAAAATTTTTTAAAGGATAGCTAAGTTTTTTTTTTTTAGTTTTGGTCTACAATTTTTTTTTACATATTTAGAATTTATGATTGTCGTATTTTGTTTCCATCTTTCATCCTTGGGACTGCGAGCAATGTATAAGATACACCTTGAAGTGGGTTGCTAGCCCGTTTTCATGGCAGGTTTATTATTCGGGGTTTCCTCTCTAGGCTGATTGCCTTCACCCAGCTCCAGAGCTCAGCCTGCCCCGTTTTATTTTGGAGTTGTCTCTCCTAGATGGGTTGTCTTGCAGGACTAACGAACCCCATCCGCCCTACAAAGCAGTAGATGTAGAGTTGCCTCTTCCGTCAGGTATACCGTACTGAAGGACTCCTTCTCCGCTGTATCTGCTGTTGAGGTCTTCACTGTAACCCTGGCAAGGGGCCTTCACAAGGTACTAGCTGGGCAAGCTGAACCAAGGTTTTTTTACGAGGTGTTACTCCTCCCCCTCACCCTTTTTCAACCTGGCTAGAAAGAATGGAAGAAAACCTACTTGAAAAAAAAGCTAAAGAAGATAGACCAATGAACAGGAGAAGAACAAGAGGAAGACCAGCCAAGAGATGGATAGACAATGAATGCACATCCAATACATCTTCCTCCGATGAGTTATTTTGGAAATAAACAGGATGAAAATCTTACAAATTATGTTTAAGAAGAAGAGGAAGAATTTATAAGTGGTGGTAGAGTCTATAGGGTGAATTGAATGAGGAGGGTGTCTTACATTGCAGAACAGAGATAAAAAGCTTCTGCCTGACAATTGCTTCAAGTACACAGTCGTAAATCAACACTTCCATTATGTACAACAGTTTTGTACAACATTTTATTGCACAAATTTTTCCAGAAAAACTCTTCCCCCCCCCCCCGTTCATCTTGAAATTTTAGGAATCAAATATTTTTCTTTTGTACATAATTATTCCATCTTTTTAGTGGTGTTTGCTTTATTGGAATATATGTACAAATAACAAAGTTATGACTATTTTTCTTAAGTTCTACAATTTAAAGGTTCTCGATGAATTTAAATCTCTATAGGGGAGCCAACATTGGGGGATTTAAATGGAAAAAAACATTTCTGGATGTTCCATGCATGTAAACTGTATTGAATATAGTTTTTATTTATTCTGCCAACTCCTTTGAAAATGTATGTAACTAAAGAAATGCATCCAACCTAGGACTACTATGTGTAAAAACGAAGCTGGTAACCTTGTTGCAGGAGAACAGGGTATAAAGTTGTGGACTGAACATTTTAAAATGATTTTAAACAATTGTATAAAAGAAAATACAGAATTCATATCATCTTATTTTGGACCCAACCCCTATGTACCTGTATCCACTGCCACTTTGGTATTAGATAAAACTTGAAGATTAAAGAAAAACTTTGTTTTAGCAAAAAATGATTTTATCACATTAAGGTTAAAGTTCAGAATAAGCTTTCTGAAAGTTTTGAGACTTACAATGCCCCATCAGACAGGGCAATTCTCTGTCAACTTTGTTATTTAATATTGATCTTGAAAGACTCATTAGAAAAATCCTAATTACCCTGGTGGTACAATTTTCAACACAATGATACAATATTTAGCATTTGCTGATGATATCATTATTTTATCTCATATCCTAAATTCACTTGATGAGATAAATCAAGGTGAAACAGACCTGCCTGGATCAGAAATTAATTGTATCAAAAGTAAACATATGTATAACATGAGTAACATTAATTTATTGTGTCTCAAATGTCATTGTTTTAAAAGAGTGGACCATATGAAAAGGTGTCTACTTTTAAATATCTAGGCTCCATAATTACAAATATAATATTATTGTTAATATAGGTATAAGAATGGACCGTTTTAAAATATTAAACGTTTTAATGTATGCTGATGATGTTATTATTCAAGAAAAATGAAAATAATTTGCAGTACTCTTTACATCAATTAAATCAGTTATGCCAAGAATATGATTTTAAAATATCAAAAGAAAAAACAAAAATAATGCCATTTTGAGGAAACGATCATATAAGATCAAAAATCATAATAGACAACAAACCTCTGGAACAAGTAACAAATTTTAATTATTTGGGTTGTAATTTTACTATAAACACAAAAACTGAAAGAGACATAATATGAAACTGTCGAAATTTCAAATGATATGCAGAACTATACATAAAACTTTAAAGAATAAAACAAGAAGAGATACTAGATTGAAGTTTTTATAAAACATTGACAGTTCCTGAATTACTTTATGGGAGTGAAACTGGGTAATGACCAAAAAATTGCAAAGTAGAATACAAAGTACAGAAATGAACTTCCTTAGAAGAACAAAATGCTGCACAAGATTGGATCGGATAAGGAATGAAGATATAAGAACAGAGTTAAATATATATCCATTGAATGGGAAAATCAGAGAATATAGAGAGAAATGGTTTACACATGTGGAAAGAATGAATGTAACAAGATTACCAAGAGCAGCATTCAACTACAAGCCAAGAGGTTCAAGGAATGTAGGAAGACCAGTGAAAAGATGGACAGAAAAACTGTGAGGCAGAACAGGCAATTTATGCCTAGCCCGTGAAGTGAAGAAGAAGAAGAAGATATTATTGTGGAAATTAAAGAAAAAATATCAGCAGGCAATCGTATCAGATCCTTAGATAAACTAATGAAGGCCAGATATATCTCCAAGAAAGTAAAAATAAGAGTTTATAAAACTGTAATTAAACCTGTTGTTTATGAAAGTGAGACCTATACTCTGTCTGAATGAGTTATTGCAATGGGAAAGGAAAATATATGGTCCCATTTGTGAATGGCGAATCAGAACAAATGCAGAATTATAACTGTTGTACAAAGATTATGACATTGTTACTGACAACAAACTTAGAAGATTGGTATGGCTGGACCATGTTCTACAAATGGATAAGATCAGAATTCCCTGAAAATTCTTAGAAGATAAACCTGGTGGTAGAAGAAAGGTCGGCAGGCAGGAAAGATGGGGACTAAATGGAATGATTGGACCGCTGTCATGAGGGAGGCTAAGGCTAGACTTAACCCTTTAGGTACCATGAGCTGATTAGATCGGCTCTGATGCTTCTGTCCATTACCTGCCAGATAATATACTTAAACTACTTGCAAAGCCGATCACATCGGTGGATGCAATTTAAATCTCTGACACAAGAGATTTTGTCAGTGGCATGCAGAGGGTTAAAGGGCTGTAATGCCTATGATGTCCCTATATTGATGACATTCTAAGAGATCATCAATGTGGATTTAGAAGAAACAGGTCTACAATAGATCAGATTTTTAGTATAAGACAGATTTTAAAAAATAAATGGGAATATAATGGTACTGTACATCAACTATACATAGACTTCAAAAAAGCATATGATTCAGTTAAGAGGGAGAAGTTATATAGTATCCTGCAGGAGTTCGGAATTCCTAAAAAGTTAGTTAGACTTATACGAATGTGTCTAAATAGTACAAAGAGTAGGGTGCATGTAGGCAAACAGTTTTCAGACACTTTTGAAATCCAGAATGGGTTGAAGCAAGGAGATGCACTATCTCCTCTACTATTTAATTTTGTACTAGAGCATGCCATCAAATCTTTAGAGGATGAAGAAGGCCTACAACTGAATGGTATTAATAAGCTGTTGGTTTATGCTGATGATGTAGTGCTATTGGGCAATAGCAAGGAGATACTAAAGGACAACACGCACACACTATTGAGTAACACTAAGAAATTAGGACTGGAAGTAAATATCAATTAAACTAAATATATGGTCACATGTAGAAATACATTATATAATGGAAATGGACAGCTAATAACAAATGAGGGAAATTTTGAGGAAGTGGATGAATTCAAATACCTAGGAACAATAATCACAAATAGGAATGAGATGCACAAAGAAATTAAACATAGGCTCAATTCTGGAAATGCATGCTATTATGCATTGCAGAGACTTTTGATGTCCCAACTCCTTTCAAAAAACGTTAAACTGAAAATATATAAAACTATTATTCTATTATATGCATGCAAAACATGGAATCTTACTTTAAGGGAGGAAAGGAGATTATGAGTATTTGAGAATAAAGTACTTAGGAAATTTTTTGGACTAAAAGAGATGAACAGACAGGTAAATGGAGAAGACTATGTAACAATGAACTACATGATCTCTATAGGAAGCCAGATATAAGAAGAACAGTTAAGTCTCATAGACTGCGATGGGCAGGACATGTTGCGCATATGGGGAATGAAAGATGTGCATGGAAGCTTCTTGTAGGAAAACCAGAGGGAAATCACCCAGTTGGTAGATCAAGAATGAGGTGGGAGAATAACATTAACTATGATTTGACGGAAGTAGATTATACAGGGAATGATTGGAAAGCATTAAACTCAGGATAGGGATGTATGGAGAGCTTATGTCCGCGTGGTCATGAACCTATGGGTTCGATAGTGCCAGTGAGTAAGTAAGTAATGCCTATGATGATGATATAAATTATCATTCAGTTTTATTAGGGAATAAGCCTGTGCCATGAGAAATAGCCCAACATTGTAATACAACCTTCTCCAAATTTCTATGTTGGAACAATACATGCTGGCAGGTATCATTACCCTGTCCTTCTCAAACTACACAACATATAACACAACTCGTCACTAAAAATCACAGATTCCCAATGCTTCTCTGCTCAGTGAGTATGCTCTTTACACTATTGAAGACAATGTTTAGTAATTACAAAATAAATATTTTGATTTGTTTAGGAATTATTAATCAAGTTATGAAACCATCTAATGTACAAAAAACACCAGATTACGTTTATATAACACTTTGTCTAGACCAGTGTTGACCTATGGTAGTGAAGCATGGACACTAAAAAGACAACATGAAAGCAGAATAACGGCTTGTGAAATGAGATTCATGTGCAGAACAGCGGGTTACACCAGATGGGATCGGAAAAGGAACACTGATATCTTAAAAGAATTGAAGACTATGCCAATTTTGGAATATATTAAACAGTACCAACTAAATTGGAAACACCATCTTGAAAGAATGAGTTCAAATCGGATCCCCAAAGCTGTTTATAATTATATACCAAGAGGACGAAGATTACAGGGCCGTCCTATGAAATGCTGGAGAGAAAATTTTCTATAGGATCGTAACAGGCCTTGGCCTAATACTTGGAAGGAAGAAGAAGAAGATATTTGATTTGTGTGTAGCTGCCTAGCCATGATAATCCAATATCCTCTACTCACAATAAACAATCAGTGCTAACTTTACTGCTTTTAGCATAGTTGAATTCTTTGGATAATTGATTCAGCCAAAAACTGACGATTGTTACAAATCTTCTGCTTCAAAGAGTGTATCTTCTTATGACACCCAAATGTACTTTTTGTGCTTTTGGTTCCATTCTGGGCAGATAGATGGTGTTAATCTGATCTACTTTCAATTTATGCCCAACTTCGCGAGACCATTTTACATGGAAGATGTATTCTTGTATTGTGTACAGAAAGGAATACAGGATGAGTGTTATGTGCTTGTGTAGTGTCAAGTTTGTTGTATGAGAAATGATAATTAAGAGAAGGGAAAAAGTAAACTCGGTGCTGGAAAGTAGCCTACTCATCTCGAAAAACAACACAAATTCCTATCAACAGTACCACATGCCTTCTCAACATATGTCTTGCAGAAAGTTTTCCAATTTAATCCCAGAGACTGGTGCACAATCTAGCAAGGCCCCAAGATTGAAAGTTTTACGAATAAATTAATTTATTTAAATTAATTTTACAATTAAAAATTTCAACCCTGCTGGGTATTGAACCTGGACCTGCTAGTTTGGAAGGAGGCATGCTACCATCTGAGCCAGCCTACTGTGTCATTATTTACTTGTGGTAGTATCAACATGTTTCCTCTTTATAACATCATTTGAAATGGTTGATTTTGCCAGCTGTAGAAAAACAATATTCTCACAATTACCTATGATCATGTCACATTAAAAGTCACTAAGCTCTTTGACCTAACCATGTTGCTATTATTTGTAATACTGAACAGAAAACAACTAAGAAATTGGGACTGGAAGTAAACATCAATAAAACTAAATATATGTTCACACATAGAAATACATTATATAATGGAAATGGACAACTAATGACAAATGAGGGAAATTTTGAAGAAGTGGCTGAATTCAAATATCTATGAACAATAATTACAAATAGGAATGAGATGCATAAAGAAATTAAACATAGGATCAATTCTAGAAATATGCTATTATGCAATACAAATTGTCCCAACTCCTTTCAAAAAATGTTAAACTGAAAATATATAAAATTGCTATTCTTCCAGTTATATTATATGGATGTGAAACATGAACTCTTACTTTAAGGGAGGAAAGAAGATTATGAATATTTGAGAATAAAGTTCTTAGAAAAAAAATTGGGCCAAAAAGAGATGAACAGACAGGTGAATGGAGAAAACTACATAATAGTCAGCTACATAGTAAGTTAGGAAATCAGATATAATAAGAACAGTTAAGTCTTGTAGACTGCAATGGGTAGGACATGTGGCACAAATGGGAATGAAAGACATGCATGGAAGCTTCTTGTGGGAAAACCAGAAGGAAAACACCCAGTTGGTAGACCAAGAATGGGGTAGGAGAATAACATTATCCATGATTTGAGGGAAGTAGATGCATAATGCAAATAGAGCTTGATAATTCTTTTGTAAGCCCATGTTTTCCCTTAACAGAGATTTAGGTGCTCTTCCCCTACAGGGAAGAATTTGAATCATACTAATTTAGTTACACTTGTTTTTGTATAGATATCACTTGAGTGGCCTGTGGTCAGCTTTCCACCTATTACTGACATCTAGGGAACCAAGGTAGTACTAGAACGGGTAAATTTGGTAAATTTAGCTTAGAGGCATTTTCATTCAGATTTAAGGATCTTTTACGAGCCTGAAAATCTTCAGACTCTGGACCCATGGCTTAATGTCCCTCCCAGAGGACTTGCTCCTTGGATTTTTCATCCTAAAAAATCCATCGACCCTGACATTTTTCAGAAATGAATAGCAAGTGTTGAGTTGAAAATGCATAATTCAAAATTGAGGATTTCAGAGCAAACGTGGGCCAAACCAATATTTTTTTCTTTTGAGAAAAACATATAAAGTTAAAGTAATACATTTAATTACATATGAAGAATTAAACATTAATATTTTTACAGTAAAAAATAACAGATACAATATTTAGTTCACCATTACTCTGAAGAATTATTGATATTTGAACCCAAATTCACATATAACTAGGATTTTCAAATTTTTGAATTTGGTTCACTTTTGCTCTGAACCCATGAATTGCAAGGTTTGTTATTTATTGTTAGGATATTAACTTAATGATATTATAAAGAGAAAAAACATATTCAGAAAGTGGTTTATTGCTGTTCACAAAAGTCTTGTTACAGTTTTAACCTCAAGATCTTTTTATGCAAAACTCTTTTTAAAGTTGCCATTTAAAGCATCATGTCTTGTTATAGAGGAATAGGACTTGTGCTGGTTCAAGTTCCAATTGGGGAAGACATTTCGGTTTGATTTATGGTAAACGTACGGTAGTTTTAACTGTTAATAATTCTATACACTTTGTTTCTTAATTAATTACCGAAATTTTCCAATGGAATTTCGATTATTATTCGATTGGTGCACCCCCAGCATCATGAGGAATTTAGGTAGTTACGATCACAGAGTAAAATATTTAATACTCTATGTCATGACAATAAATAGCTGCTTAAGGTTCAGAAAACCAGCTATTGTCTGTCCAACTGTTCTGTGTCCCTGTAATATGTGCGAACTAAAGCCTACTTCCTTTTCTGCCTCAGCAAATAATTTCCCTCCCTGCATTCCTATCTCATGAAAATGAGGATATGATTGCAGATTCCAGGAGTATATTAAATAGATGGAAAAGTTACTTTAATGAATTATTAAATGTACATATAGAACAGGATATTGAAGAGGATAATTTACAGACAGCAGAAATGTTAATCATAGAACCAAGTGTATTAGAGGTTGAAATGGCGATAGAAAAATTGAAGATGTATAAAGCATCAGGTTCAGATGAGATCCCAGAAGAACTGATAAGATCAGGGGGAGAAAAATTGATGGCCAAGATACACCAGTTGCTTAATTTGATTTGGGGTAAAGAAGCTCTTCCAGATGAATGGAAAGAATCGATTATCATACCAATTTATAAGAAAGAAGATAAAACTGATTGCAACAACTATAGGGGCATCTCATTACTTTCAACTTCGTACAAAATTCTAACAAATATATTAGTAAGCAGACTTACTCCTTATATTGATGAGATTCTGGGAGATCATCAATGTGAATTTAGAAGAAACAGGTCAACAACAGATCAGATTTTTAGCTTAAGACAGATTTTAGAAAAGAAATGGGTATATAATGGTAATGTACATCAACTATATGTAGACTTCCAAAAGGCATACGATTCAATTAAGAGGGAGAAGTTATATAGTATCCTGCTGGAGTTTGGAATTCCTAAAAAGTTAGTTAGACTTATACAAATGTGTCTAAATGGCACAAAGAGTAGGGTGCGAATAGGCAAACAGTTTTCGGAAACTTTTGAAGTCCAGAACGGGTTGAAGCAAGGAGATGCACTATCTCCTCTACTATTTAATTTTGTACTAGAGCATGCCATCAAATCTTTAGAGGATGAAGAAGGCCTACAACTCAATGGTATTAATAAGCTGTTAGTTGATGCTGATGATGTAGTACTACTGGCCAATAGCGAGGAGATACTAAAGGCCAACACGCACACACTGCTGAGTAACACTAAGAAATTAGGACTGGAAGTAAATATCAATAAAACTAAATATATGGTCACACGTAGAAATTTATTATATAATGGAAATGGACAGCTAATGACTTGAGGGAGTGGCTGAATTCAAATACCTAGGAACAATAATCACAAATAGGAATGAGATGCACAAAGAAATTAAACATAGGCTCAATTCTGGAAATGCGTGCTATTATGCATTGCAGAGACTCTTGATGTTGCAACTCCTTTCAAAAAACGTTAAACTGAAAATATATAAAACTATTATTCTACCAGTTATATTGTATGGGTGCGAAACATGGACTCTTACTTTTAGGGAGGAAAGGAGATTACGAGTATTTGAGAATAAAGTACTTAGGAAAATTTTTCGACCAAAGAGAGATGAACAGACAGGTGAATGGAGAAGCCTACATAACAATGAACTGCATGGTCTTTATAGAAAGCCAGATATAATAAGAACAGTTAAGTCTCGTAGACTGCGATGGGCAGGACATGTTGCACGTATGGGGAATTAAAGACTTGCATGGAAGCTTCTTGTAGGAAAGCCAGAGAGAAAACGCCCAGTTGATAGATCAAGAATGAGGTGGGAGAATAACATTAACTATGATTTGAGGGAAGTAGTTTATACAGGGAATGATTGGAAAGCATTAGCTCAGGATAGGGATATATGGAGAGCTTATGTCCGCGCGGCCATGAACCTACGGGTTCGATAGTGCCAGTTTGTTAGTTAGTTAGCATTCCTATCTCTCTCTTCCACTCCAATGTTGTCAACTAAATTCCAATCTTGCATTACTCAATATTCAAGAGCCATGACACTGGGGGAAGTTTAGCAACATTCCTACTCTATATAAGTTACCTTTGACTGCCATTTGACATGGGGGGGGAGTGCAGTAAAATGGTGTGAGCATAGATGTGTACTTTTCTAAGAACAATGTCAGTGCTGTAGGGGCACAGATCCGCTGGTCCGAGTATAAAAGGCTGGGGGGCCGATATGCTAACCATATATCTATTTTGTCCACCGCTGTGGACTCGAAGTAGCGTGCTGCCTTGTCACGCACAGGGCCCCGGGTTTGACCCCCAGTCGGGGCAGTTTTTCTGGGTGAAGTTTTTATCGGGGGTTTTCCTCACCTGTAAGACAAACGTCAGGAAAACTTTAAGGCCCAAACGGTCCCCGAAATTATATGGCCATCATTATCATCATCCTTATCATTATCATCATCATCATCCTTAACCGGTGTGGAAAGCAACGGGAAGCTACCACACCTACAATTCCCTTCTAAAGCTGCAAACATAGCATGAAAATGCTATGATTGCAGTGAAAGACCTGCCCTCGATAGTGGGTTATCGCTGTATCGCCCCTATCATCATCATCATCATCATCATCACTTTGTGACAGCTATTGGCGCTGTCCAGTGTGCCTTTCCTGGGACTTGTGTTTGTCCCTTGTCGGCGAATTCGCGTGTGTATTCTGTATTGGGTTCAGCTGGTATACCCTAGCCTACACGGCGATTTTATGGGGATTTATTTTATTGTTTGAGTAGTGTGAGATTTATATGGATATTGTTGCCAAGGCGAATAGATCTCGCTTGATTGGGGCATCGGAAACCGTGTCGCTGAAGAGCTTGGCTCGATTCAGGACCGGAATGAGCCACGCCACTCTGCGCTCATCATTCTGACCTTGGTTGCTACATGCTAAGTACTATGGATTATTTATTTGGTCGAATATGTTTCTATGTGTAGTACGCCATTGTGGAAGGTGTCCTATATTGCGTACTATTGGGTTTTCATGATGATTTATGTTTTGAAACATGGTGATGACCCTTTCTGATATGATAGTATCAATATATGGCACCTTCGTGGCCTCGTGCATCTCTGTTATCCTTGTGTAACGCGGGGCCGAAAGTATGATTTTTAGACACTTGTTTTGCAGTATCTGTAGTTTCTTCTTGTGGCATTTCGCAAGGATACTCAGAGATTCACAGCCGTACAATAGCATACTACGGATCACAGCCACATATAATGTGAGCTTGATCCTACGGGACAGTGACGGCGACTTGAAAAACGGATATAATATCGCTATGCCTTGATGGGCTCTGGTTATTATATGATCAACATGGGCTCTAAATGTAAGCCTTTTATCCAATATTAGGCCTAAATATCTGACAGAAGTTTCTACTGGCAGAGGTTGTACACCCATAGTGAGCTGGATTGGACATGGAAAGTTCGATTTGGAAAACAGGACGACTTGCGTTTTGCCAGCATTTAGTTTAATGTTCCAGGAGCAAAACCATTCATATATTATGGTTATTGCTCGCTGGAATGTTGCAAGTCTGTGAGGAATGGATTTAAGTTTGGATTGCATGAATAGACAAGTGTCATCAGCAAAGGAAGCTATTTGGAGTGATGGAGGTGAAGGTAGGTCAGAGACATATAGGGAGTACAATAAGGGTGAAAGGACAGCTCCTTGTGGAACTCCTGCCCGTATGGGCTTCGTATCAGATTTATTTCCACTCACAGATACATAGAAGGTTCTATTTCTCAGATAAGTGGAGATTATTTTGACTAAATTTGGATTAATTTGGAATTGTATCAGCTTATATATCAATCCGTTTATCCAAGTTGTGTCAAAAGCTTTCTCAATGTCGAGGAAGACTGCTATTGTACTAGCTTGGCGTTGAAACCAGTGACTATTTGGTCTATAAGCCTCGCCAGTTGCAGCGGTGTGCTGTGTGAATTTCGAAATCCAAATTGATGGTTGGGTAATAGTTCTTTGTTTGAGACTTCAATTTTTAGTTTGGCCAAAAGTAGTTTTTCTAGGATTTTTCCCAGAACTGGTAGAAGGCTTATGGACGCAAATTGTCTGGATTACTTGGATTTTTTCCTGGTTTCGGTAGCACAATAACTTTAGCCATCTTCCAAGTTGCAGGGAAGTGATTAAATTGGATACAGTATTTAAGGATAGTAAGGAGTCGAAGTAACGCTTTGCGCGGGAGATGCTTTAAGGCTAGGTTACTTATACGATCATGTCCAGGTGCACTTGAAGTGCGAAGGGCCTGGACGTGAATGCGTAGGTCAGCGAGGTGGATGTCAGGTCTTTCATTTGTGTAGGGAGCAGCTAGGAAGGTGTCTACTCTATTATTGACTTCAGCTTCATGAACTGGCGACGTTAAACTCTTGTGGTCTGAATCGATTTGCGAAATTTTCCGCGAGAACTTGTGCTTGATCATAAGGATGATAAGCCCAAGTTCCATTGTTCTCAATTGCAGTCGGTTTAGAAGGTCCGCGGTTTAATTTAATTCTTTTCATAATCTCCCAAGGCGGAGTTTTTTGAGCATTGAAATTGGATAGGGAATTTTCCCATTGCGTAATTTTGTGATCTCGCAGTCTTTCTTTGACCAGTCGAGCATAGTAATTGTACTCCTGTTTCATTTGTGGGTGTCCATAGAGTCTGTACTGTTTGAGGGCTCGTCGCTTATGCTCTAGGTAGTCAAGAAGTGTTTGATCTGTTTGATTTGGACGTGTAGTGTTGTTTCTTGTTGTAGTTATGTCGAGGGCTGTTTGAATAGAAGCCTGGAAGTCATTTATAGAAGTCTCAAGTTCTTCAGTGGAGTTTACTCTTAATCGAGGTTTAATCCACTGTGAAAGGAGTCTTGAATAACGATTCCAGTCTGTATTCATTGTGTGAGATCGGAACGGGGGCTGAGGTATGAATCTAGTAGTGAGCTTAAACATGATAGGGACGTGGTCTGAGTTTAGCTCACCAGGCAGTGTATCTATGTGAGGGGAGATGGTAATGTTTTTCAAAAGTGCGATATCTAGAATGTCGGAGCATAAGCCTTGTTGAGTGTTTCTAAAGAAGGTGTGTTCCCTTGGTGCTGAGATTTCGATGTTGTGGGTATTACAGAAGTGTTGTAATACCACACCTGAAGCATTGGGTACTCTACAGTTCCATGCGCGATGCTTTGCATTGAAATCGCCTGCCAGTAGGTACCGGGGCGAGATCGATGCAAGTATGCGCATGTCATGTCGAGTGAGGGGCCTAAGTGGAGATTTATATATGGAAGCTATGAATATATTCATGTGTTGTGTGATTGGAAGTATAATGCCAGTGGCTTCTATGAAGTGAAGCCCTGGGACAGAAATGTGTCTGTGGGATATGGATTTTCGGATGCAGATTGCAGTGCCACCAAGGGGGGCATTTAGGCGATCTGTGCGATAAGTGTAGTAATCAGCGAGTCGGAATTTATCCTTTGGTTTCAGATGCGTCTCGCTGATTAAAAGTATGTCTATGTTGTGTGTATGAAGTACAATTTCCAATTCATGGACCTGTGAGGCAATACCATTGGCATTAAATGCCATGACATTAAGAAATTGTCCCTGAGCGTGTCTATACATCGTTAAAACATATCGACCACATTTGGCTGAGGAACATCATTCGTTCCATGGGATTTTTAATAGTACTTAGCATGGGTGTGACGCTTTGTAAATTAGGAGTGACCGCTGGTGCCTGAACTGAAGCAATGCGTTCTTGTATGCTGGTTTTCGGGGCTTGATTTTTGCCAGAGTTTACTGCAGCACTGAAGGAGGTTTGGGGGTTGATTTTCTTACTAGTAAAAGTGCGTGCAGTTACTGTCTTATTTTGTTTTGGTTCCCTATTTCTGAGGTAGGCCTGTTGAGCCTCTTCAAATTTAGGGCATTTCCTGAAGGATGCAGGGTGTCCTGATTCTCCGCAATTTGCACATTTGAGTTTGCTAGTGTCGATTCGTGCTTCCTCACGAACTGGGCATTGTTTGTGACTATGTTCCTTGGCGCATATAACGCATTTAGGAGTCAGGTTGCACCCTGCAAAGGTATGGTTAAATCTCTGGCATTTAAAGCATTGCTTCAGGCCAGAGCGTGGTCTATATGGTTCAAATGAGACCACAGTGCAGTAAAGTTTTTCCAGATGATAGATCTCTTTGGATCTTTCATTGTTGGCAAGTTCAACAATGTACAATGGGTACTTATATATGGACCCGTCCTCTAGTTTTTTTGTCACTTGCTTGATGCCTTTAACTTCAAAGTCCAATTCAGTTAATTCGGTTTTTATATCCTCTGTATCTACATTCGAGGGCAGCCGTTTGAGCATGACCCTTAGGGGAAGGTCTTTTTTCAATTGGAAGGTGTAGTATTGCCTTCCAATCGAGTCAAAGTACTTTATTACTACACTGTGGTCTTCCTGTGTGCTAGTGTAATATCTTAGACCTTCATGTGTACTAACAACTTTAAGGTCTTTTTTCACTAACATTTTTAGTGCCCTGTAATTTTGACTAGGTCAGTGTGACCTATGAGTGTTACAGGCGGTGGCCTGGTTTCTTTCTTTGGGATATTATTGTTGATTTTTACACTAGAAGGTTCAGATCTTGGTGGCTCTTCACGTGTGTTATCTGTTGTTGTGGTGTGTGAGGATGGTTTCTCTCTATGTGAGAGGCCATTTTCCTCGTGTGTTTCTGTAGCTGATGATACTTGTGTTACATCCTTACCTGTGGTTGGTTTCTCTTTTTTGTTGTTAGAGCCACCAATATTTGTTTTCTTTGTGTATTTTTTCTCCTCGCTTGGTATAATGTGCATGGAGGGCCCAGAAATTTCCTCATCGCTTGATAATATAGAGAATTTATTGTACAGCTCAAGCGGTGAGGTATCAGCACTGGCTGAAGTTTGCCTTGGCACTTTTGGTCTTTAGGATAGTCTTTATTTTTACGTTTAATGATGTTTTTTTGGTTTTGAATTATTAGTTAATTCAGGGAATTCCTTGTCGACATTTGAGTTGATTTGAATTGCCGTGGGTTTTGGAATTTCTTTGATTTTCGTAGGTACATTTTTGCGTCGTTTTGACATACATTCATTTTGAATTTCTAGATACGTTCTTTCACTATGTTTTCTACGGTTTCTAGATAATAATCTAGATCTCTAGTTGCAACGTTTAATTCATCAATTTGGTTTCTACATTGATAGGCAAGATCTTCAGCCAGTTGCGAAATAGCAAAATCTGGATAGATGTCTAGGAAGTTCATAATGAGTATTAGAAGACCTCTAATTTCAGTGGCTGTTTTGAGGTATTTTGATTTAGGATGCAAGCCTTTATTGTCTATTAAACATTCAAAATCTCTCAGAACATCTCCCCAGATTTCATCTACTTTCTGGCGGCCCTCGTCAATATCCATATTTTCCTCATGCAAATTACTCATGCTTGGAATGTTGCTTGCCATTGCAAGACTTAGTTCAGACACTTATATACTATAGGCAAGTACACGACTTACCAGCGTGTAATTTCACAGCACACTATCACTGATTTGAATTTGTACGTATACCAGCTAAAATTTAACACCGAATACACGGGAACGGTGTCTTTTTCACTTGGCCCTTTTGGGCCCACACTTTTGGGGCGTAATTTGTAATCACGTAAGCACACTGAACAACACTTTAAATATACTGCCACAAGCACTTCGTCTTCTTTGTTTGCAGCAGCCACTGAAGACCACGTGGTGACCGTTCTCTATGGGGTTCCGCGGCTAGATCGGCTAGATGATTGATTGTCTACCTCTGTAATTTACGAAAGTGCATGCGACACCAGCAGCCGGTTGGTAGGTCAAGGGCCTCTCTCTCTTTTTTGTTTTTTTTTATCAAAGAAGGTGATTGATATTTATAATAGTCAATCTGACAGATTTTCCATTATTTTTCAACACTATAACAAATATGCTCATAAACATAGAGAACCGGCTCATAGGCCATTATTCTCTATGGTAAGTGGGTTATCTCTGATGGTTACTAACAGTTCTAAATGGTTATCGGTGGTTACATTCTGTTTTAGCTTAGCAAGCTATCTCTGGCCTAGGACATTATTATTCAGGTGATGGTTTGTGAACTGTGATAATAGATATCTTTGTTTTGTGAAAGGAAACTAGCTGATGTTTTTATTTGGGGCTGTGGTCTTGAGGAAATTACTTATCTTTGTGGAAGTGGGCATGTATTTCGGAAGACAGAGGAATATTTTAACTTATAAACGTGTATCTATATAATTTTAATTTATTTTTATTAATGAATACGTGCTTAATATACTGGTTGTTAATAACATAACGCGAACTTTTTCAATAAAGACCAGGAGATCAGCCGGCTTAAGCCTAATTTATTCTTCAAGTCATGTCAAAAAATAAGTTAAATTTGACACTACCACCAGGGTCTATTGAGCCCACCCTGCCAATTACTCCTGCTGCACCAGTGCCAGTCCATGTGGAGGCCCCAGTGGCTCCTGAGTAAGTTGACACATCAGTCTTCTTTACTTTTTATAATATAACAACTTTTTTTTATATATATTTAAAGTGACATGTGTAAATATGATTGTTTTACAGAATCTGTTGCTCAGGATGTTGACACAGAAACTGGGAAACTTATTATTACATATTATTTTAATCATCACCTGTTATGGTTAGAGGTTAGGTTAGTTTAACTCCATTACTTAATATTTATACAACAACAGCATATAGGAATTCTAAATAACTGGTTCTCTGAAAATTACTATAAAAATTGTGACTGAAAACTATTTGGTAAGAAAAGATGGAAAAGCTGCACTTAAACTAGCGTGAAATATTTTCGAAGTCCTATAGAATAACAGTGTGCATGCGCCAGCAGTAACCCACAATCGAACCACAATATCGATTATCATCCTCGATTACTATCCATCGCTATGAAATTTAAATTACCAATCTTTGCAATAAATCCCCAAATCTATGTTAAAAAAAATTAATAATATTAAAATTACCAAAGTTTATTAAAAATGGGTATACACTTACTTATCACTCCCTAAGGCTGATCCAACCAGCGATAACCCAAAACAGCAATAGAAAAATCATAGACTAAGTAATATACTCTGTGTAGAAAATATCAGTTAGCATCACAATATTGTCTAACAGTGTCATAATATTGTGATTTGCATAGCATATTTAAATAAATACTTCAAAATTGTCTAATAATGTTATAAAAATTGTTTCAAAAAGTTTAAAATATTAAATAATGTTAGTAAATACAGAAGAAGAGCTATAGTTTACAACAATATAACTGAAAAATCAAGCGTTAGTAGAAGTGCAGTTGAGCCGAAAAGACAATACAAGTCAGAATAGTTAAGTTGCTTGTTAATGTTAGAATAGGCATAATGAGATTAATCATGTTGACATTATGATTATTCTTCTGAATTCAGAATATTGCTTACTGCTTATTTTGCATATGTTCTGCAGAAACTGGTTAGAAGTGTGGTTATCGAGATAGTGTGGCAGAGTGGGCTGAACTATTGTTTGTACCTCTCTATGCTATACCATACAACATTCATATGGCACTGTAGCACTGTTTACTTTTTCTGTTTCCACTAACATTTCCTACTGATTTAAATATTTTGTAATGATTACCAAACATTTTTATTTTTACAATTCATAAATATATATGCAAAATGTGGTAATTATATCTCTTTATTATGTTGTACTCTGTGATGATATTTGGGGTGGAATCCCCTAAATGTTGTTTGAGATTGTAGTCCTACATCATGGAGACAATTTATAACAGTTTGAGCAGACACTTTGACATCTGTAGCTCCTCGAAGCTCTCTCTATAAGGTTGTTGCACTAGTAGGGTTTCTCTAAGTGATAATGTGGATATATCGGTCTTGTGCAGCAGTTGTTTTGCGTAATAGACCTCTCAGAGGCCTATCACCTACACTTTCTGTCTGTTGGAACTTCTGCCAGTCTCAGGAAATGTCACTTTGACTGCATCGCACCATGTGATCTACCTCAACTTGTGTCATTAGACCATGCTGCATTTACATTGTTATTCGAATTTGGTCTGCTGCTGAAAGTGTCTGCCATTGTATTGCCATAAGTAAACAGCACGGAAAAGCTTTCTATGCTCTTTATTAATTTTTCCTCCACAAGATCACCCTCCTAAATGAATAGTATCTCTGCTTGCTAATGAAT
Organism: Diploptera punctata; assembly: GCA_030220185.1. Taxonomy (NCBI): domain Eukaryota; kingdom Metazoa; phylum Arthropoda; class Insecta; order Blattodea; family Blaberidae; genus Diploptera; species Diploptera punctata. The sequence continues at coordinate 596,168 of JASPKZ010002722.1, read as the reverse complement.
GAATGAATGAATGAGCGCATCGAAGCAAAACAAATGGTGTGAGTTTCAAAGATCATAGCAAAACAAAGAAATACAACTTTGTTTACCAGACATGCCCATAAGTCAGTTTTCTTACATTATACAAAACTTTTTTGACCAGTGTAACAAAAAAAAAAATAGCAAAATCAGATTAGAGTGGAGGAAATGGATAGAGGCAATCCCAGTACTGTAATGGAAGATGAAAAAGAATTAGTAAAGTGTTGAGAGTCTTTCTAAATTATAATGTTGAGATAAGTCTGAAAATAAGTAGAGAGGTAAGTGAGAGTAGAAGTGCGAAATGTTTCAGACAAGAGAAGTGAGAATATTTTGTCTGTCAGCTATTCAAAGTTTTTTTTTTAAATAAAAATAAGTGTATTCACTGTGACTATTTAACTGCATGTCCCAAATGGGAGTCAATGACCAATCACGTTTCAATGAATTTTGATTTACAACCAATCACAGTCTTTTTCACTTCAAATTTATCAACTTAAGTTTATCATATTAAAGAAAGCTCCTCCTTTCTAACATTCTGAATAGGTCAGAGCATTATTTTGCAGTGACTGACTCTCCAAGAAATAGTTAAATATAGCAGCAATTCATATATTAAGATGTGAGAATCCTAGAATGCAAGTGGCTACCAAATTGTATATACATATGTGACATGAATGTAAATAGATACTGCTTGCAGGATATAATAAAAAAACATTTGTAGTAATTGATTATACCACAATAAAATAAACCTCTATTGGCACTTTCTTAAACGTATTATTTCGCAAGTATTTACGGTTCCAGATAAAATATTAATGTCCTATTTTATTTTACATCATTTAGGACATCAGAAATTATTTACAAACCTATAACTGTTGGTTTATGAAACAGTTTGATGCTGTTTAAATGTTTCTCAACTAGGGTGACATTCTTACAATATTGTGGCCTTTGTCAGGCAATCATAATTAATATGATCTGGTTGCAAGTGATGAACAAATGAAACATTAACAAATGTTTCTCATTTGTTTTCAAACATAGCCATTTAATTTTATTAAAAATATACTACATATTTTAAAATAACTATATTCTGCCTTAAATAGTGACATTTGTGAGTAAAACAGCTTAAGATCCCGTTATTCATTTAAATGGTCCCTAACAACATGTCAATTTTGATTTTCCAAATTACCTCTAGCCGCTTCTGATAAATCCCACTCCTCACTTTGTCCGAATTCGTGAACTTATCCGATTATTTGGAAATCACTCGTGGCCCAATTACTTACCTCTCGATAAACGTTGGCCTATGTATACGGGTCATTCAAAGTTTTTAGATACACATCAGTTACAGTACTATAATTGAAACCTTACCATAACATTTTCTCAAAGTATTCTCCCTGAGCATCTATCCATCGTCGCATCCTCCTGAACCATGACTGGATCCCAGCCATGATTGCCACAGTCCACGTTTAATTATAGTGCACAGAGCTCTCCTTGGTTTGCTTTGCAACCAAACATACTTCAGGTGTTTTGATACATCTGCTTGCCACCCAGTCGGGCCTTCACCATAGGAAACAAAAAAGAAGGTCACACAGGTGTCAGGTCCGGATTGCAAGAGGGATGGGTCAAACAGCTGCAAGGAGCCCCCTCAGAAAATACATTGTCAAATGGGCAGTGTGAGCAGAGTCATTGTCATGGTGCAACAGGATGCCCCTCAGTCCAGCTCTTGGGCGCTTTTCTTGCAATTTTTATAGTACATGTGGGAGGACAACTGCGGTGTACCACTGTGCAGTCACTGTCCTTTGATGCTCAAGCAATATTGTTGCCAAATGACCACCTGTAGGAAAGAAAGTGAGCACCATTTTCTTCCCAACACTTTTTGCTCTTTTCACTTTGACATGTCGATCGTTATCAGGAAAGGCCCATACTGATGATTGACACTTCATTTCTGGATCATATTGGTAAATCCAGGTCTCATCACTTGTAATGATTTCAGAAATGCTGCGAGAGTTCTCATTGTTGAATCTCCGAAGCATTTCACAGCACCATTTCACTCAAGTGACCCTTTGACCTTCACTGAGATTGTGTGGCACCCAACAGGATGACACCTTGCTGACCCTAAGAGAGCTGTGCAGAATTTTTGCGACACTCCCCAATCCAATCTTTAGGGATGCCGCAATGTCTTTATAAGTCACACGAGAGTCTTCTCCACAGCATCAAAGTTTTCCTCAGTCACTGCTGTCACCCATTCCTCTCTTCATCTTCAAGGGAGGTTCTACCCCTCTTAAAGTCCGCAAACTAATTGAAAACTGTGGCACAGGAAGGAGCAAGGTCCCCAAAAGCCTGTGTGATTGCGCCTGGTTTAAGCCACTTTTAAAATAATAGGAAATAATTCTCGAAAATGTGCTCGCTGTGGTTCCATGCACTGGTTCCATATAACTAGGAGTTACTTTCACCTCCTACCATTTGACCTACAGCTGCTAAGGAATGAGGGATGTGGTCAGGCGGAAACTATGTTAACTGACTAACAAAGAACCTCCCAACACACTATTGGTACTGTTATCTTTCTATTGTATACAATACAGTCAGGTCTAAAAACTTTCCGAGTGACCTTCGTACCTTAGATAAGAACATTGTATACTTTTTTTTAGGCGTGGCACTTTAGGAGGCAAGACTAGCATTGAAGCACTACAGGAAAGGCTAGAGGAACTTCAAATGGATGATACTCAGCGAAAGCGTATGGAGTTCTTCTTGTGTCAGAAAGAAAAAATTGGTGAACTTGGAAGTGATGACGACTTTGAAAAATTAGGAGAATTAGGAGCTGGTAATGGTGGTGTTGTGATGAAAGTTCGTCATCGATCCAGTGGTCTCATTATGGCTAGAAAGGTAATATCAAGTAATGTTATCGGTATAACACCTATTATCACAAAGATATGTATGTATGTAGCTAATGCTCTGGAGTTAACAACAAAGTTATTCTCTTTCTTGCTTCCCAATACTTGGATGTCACATCTTGATAATTTTGAAGAAGATACATATTTATATAATCCATAACAGCTAATAGGACTGTTTTCTCTATTAGCCCCAGTGATCTAATGGCTATTATTTCCTCTCTGCATCTGAGGTTAATGGGTTCAAATCTGCCTTGAATAAGGCTTCCTTCAAGAGAAGTAAAGCTATGGTCCCTTGTATGTTTATAGCACATTAAAGAATTCATACTGGCATAAAGAGACCTCCCACTGATTTTTTGACCCCTTCATATCTGACTTCTTGATTTATAATGTTAATAACCTAAGATTTTAACAAGTGTCATTATGTAGAATACTACTTTATCTACCTAGGACTGCCTCTGTAGTTAAACAATTAGTATGCCTGACTATATATTAGGAGAATGAATTTGATTCCTGGTCATATCATATAATTTTTTCTTTGATTATAGGGTCTAGAACAACGTCTAGTTAGTTTAGACTCCTGTGAAGAACTGAATTTTTTTAAACTCCTGGCGCGACAGGCCTAGAAGGCACCTACCAGCCAGCTGCTTGCCTCACATCCACATGTGTCAATCACAGAGGTAGATGATCATCAGCCAGTATAGGGGTGACATATGGTCAGCATGTCGAGTCCCCCAGCCGTTATAGCTAGTTTTATCAAGCTGGAGCTGCTACTTATTGTAGCTACCCAAATTCCTCACAATGCTGGGTGGGCACCAGTCCCATACTAGCCGAAATACCATGAGAAAATTTCTTCCCCCATGGGGACTTGAACCAGCGCAAGTCCTGTAGCTCTGCGCCAAGGCTTCCTGCCTTAAACCACTCGGCTATGGCGCGGGACTGAAGAACTGAATAGCTATTCAAAATTTGGTTAAAGAAAAATTAAATGAAGATCAAGGAATTTAATAAGTAATGTCACTAAAAAAGAAAAAAATCTGTGTTTAAATCATGATGCCTAATAGCTTAAATCGTTAAAGCACTGGTGAATAGGACCAGAGATATTGGGTTCAAATCCTGATTTAGGCATATATCTCTTCAAATTTAATAACATATTATCTATAAAAATTTCTAGAAAATGACCCTATAACAATTTTCACATACGGCGGTATACAAACCATAAATTTAAGTAAGGTTCAACGTGGATTATCAATTGTGAGACAGATTTCTCTACACAAAAAAATTTAACTTTTTTTTTTGTAACCGTGATGAGAAGAACCATAAAATGATAATGATTAGCTCTCGTTTTTTAGTTATTTCAGAATTTCCCTTAAAAGCTTAAGCATTTATTTACCTTGAAAAATGGTAATTGAAATCACAATTGCTTGCTGCCATTTGTAGTCTATTGCTGGTGATTCTCTGATGAGTGACCAGCAGTAATCAGCTAACATTGATTCACTCCACTTTCCTCTGGTATCTTTCTTCCATTTCTAAAATTTGTTGGTGGAAGTGTTCCTCATGCTCATTCCTTACAGTGCTACAGTTTTTGGGGGAAAAGTTCCAATTGAGAATGCAATAAGTGTATGTTCAAAGACATATTACACCCCAGTCTCTCATAGCACTGTAGATTTATGTAGTTATCTGCCTTCTTATTCCAAGGAAGTTGGTGGTCATGTGAACAAAGGCATCCCAGGATAATGTGTCATTACCTGTGAGAGTATTATTGAAATTTTCATCTTTGAACAGTTTATGTATCTGTGGACTGACGAAAACTCCCTCCTTTATTTGTTTCACAGAGACTCTGAAATTTCTGATGCAAATACAGAAATTCTTCTCCTGTCTTATCCATGGTCTTAATGACGTTTTTCATAAGGCCCAGTTTTGCATAAGAGGAGGTAGTATTATTTTCCTGGAATCAAAAAGTACATTGTACATGACATTATGTGTTCCAGGTTCAATTGATTGAGCATATACCAATCTTTCTGTTTGTAGTGAAGTGCCCTGGCACAGTTGTCCCACAGATACAAGAAACAACAGAATTTGATGCAACATTGTTGTAGTCAAGTAATATGGCAAAGACTTTGGATTCCTGGGTATCTGTCATTTAAAATTATCATACTTTATTCTGATGTTTTTATTATTGATTTAACATTTCTCAATGAAAGTTAAATCAATAATAAAAACATCATTAGAAGCCTTACTAGCTTTATAAAGGAATGTTAAATTCCCAATAAATGTCTTCTTAACTAAGAAGCCGCCATTTGCAAAGATAGAAACAATGGTTTCAAAAGCATTTGGCGATAGGGAATTACAACGTATATAAGAGAAAAATTTGCATCTGGATCGTAACTCGCCTCGGTAGCTCAGTTGGTAGAGCACTTGGCCTGGAAAGCCAAGGGTCCTGGGTTCGAGTCCCGGTCTAGGCGAAAATTTTTCTCTTCAAATATACTTTATTCTGTATAACATTTGCTTCATGTTGTGATACGTTTCCTTCATATGAACTCCATAACCATTCGGAAAACAAGTTGCCATTATGCAGAATGACATCCTTCAGACTTAATTTGTAAGAGTGTGTGAATAATTTCCAAATATCACTTCTGTATGTAAATTAATGAGTTATTTTTTTACATCTTACCTCATATTTGATGTTTCTTTAAACACTGGAACTAGTTTTCAAGAGAAAGATCTCTCTCATTTTCAACTGACATTATTTCCCATAGGCCTATCTAACTATGAATCACTTCTGTAGTCTGTAGAGCTGCCATTAGACCTTTTATAGTACTACAGAATTCCAATTTTGAAAAATAAGAAATGGAGTAATGGCAGTTATGGAATGCAGCCACATTTACATTTTTCTTCTTCTTCATTGATGTAATGACCCTTATAGTTTGACCACATATGTATTTTCTTGACTTTTTACCTCCATTTTTTCACTCATAATTTTCTGAGATAATTTTCAACATCATCCATCCAGCTTAATCTGGACTTCCCTCTTTGTCTCCTTCCTTCTGGCTTTGTTCATTTACTGTCTGGTCAAGAAAATTCTATTGCTGTAGTCTAGATGCCAATAGTTCTGCTTTACCTTTAGGCAGTTGCTAGATCATTCAGCTCATCAGAATCTTTCGAAGTGCTCTGTTTTAAAGATGATGGAGCAGCACTAGAATTAGCAATTACGAGTATTTGAGAATAAAGTTCTTAGGAAAATTTTTGGACCAAAGAGAGATGAACAGACAGGTGAATGGAGAAGACTACATAACAATGAACTACATGGTCTTTATAGAAAGCCAGATATAATAAGAACAGTTAAGTCTCATAGACTGCAATGGGCAGGACATGTTGCGCATATGGGGAATGAAAGACGTGCATGGAAACTTCTTGTAGGAAAGCCAGAAGGAAAACGCCCAGTTGGTAGACCAAGAATGAGGTGGGAGAACAACATTAACTATGATTTGAGGGAAGTAGATTATACAGGGAATGATTGGAAAGCATTGGCTCAGGATAGGGATGTATGGAGAACTTATGTCCGCGTGGCCTTGAACCTATGGGTTCGATAGTGCCAGTGAGTAAGTAAGTAAGTATCATCACTTAGGGTCGTATCTATGAACACATTAGACTGTAAAAGTCGTTCTCTGCTGAGAAAGTTGCATCCAAAGACATTTTTGCATACTCAAAAGTCTGTTCATGCGATAATAATTATCAAAATTCCTAAGCTACCTGGCGAGGTGACTTTGCAGAGAATGAATCGTGAGCAAACCGATGGTAACCGATGTACTTTGAAACCTTGCTGCTTTATCCAAGATGTCGTACCTTGAAGACTTTGATCATGTTTTCGGTATACGCAGAGAAGAGGAATTTTTAGAGTCTACCAAAGAATTCAACTGGAAGAACAGGAGAATCAGCGTAATATCGCGCGATGCAGGCATCGTCGTATACGGTTTTATTTGCAGGATGCAAGGATAAATGCATTCCTCTAGCAGACGAAAATAACGGAAGTGGTTTTATCGCTGAGAATTCTGGGTAATTTCTTGCCAATATTGTGAAAGAAACTACTTTCATGCATGACCAGTCGGTGACTTGCTAATTCAAACTTTGCACGTGCTCATGGAAAACTCAACTCACCAGAGACTAATGTATTTGTATGCGGCCCTTAATGTACAAGATCGAGGTGGAACCAGAAAGGCAGCCTGACTCCATGTGGCACTGGTCGCATAGCCTTCTACATATTAGGATATGTCAAGGATGACTTTTTCTTCTTTGAAATACCATGTGATAATGAAGTTGTCTTACAAAAATAATAATCATTATCATGGTTCTCTCTGGTTCAGCAGTGTTAACAATGCCCATTGAAAATCTTTTATGATTCAACCAAGAATGAGGATCCAAGACACAAGACATGCAACATACAGAGTGAACAGTAATTGTACCGACAAACTTCAGGGACTGATTCCTGACTGGAAATTGAAGGGAAAAAAAGTTCTATAAACATGTGTCCAGAAATGAACAATGTGTGTGCAATGACAACAAATTGTCCCCATACATAACATAATCGCATTCACGTCACAACAGACGTTCAAAGTGGCCTCCTGGGATGCAATGCATGTGTTCAAACGTCATATCATGGATTGCCTCACTCTTTCACATGTTCTGGACTATCTCTGAATAGCGTTACAGGCGACGTGGACACGCTGTTGAAGGATATGCACATCAGGAACCGGCACAAACATTTTTTGAAGTCAGCTGTCTTATAGAAAAACTACCATACAAGAAGAAAATGTCAGAGTAGCAGTTTAACACAATTCAGAAAACTTTCCAGTGTAGCCCAAGTAATGTCTGAAGAGTTATTTTATTGGAGGTACATAACAGACATAATCTACAAGACTCCTGTGGTGGGTTTGGATGATTTCCATTTGAAAATGAATTGTAGATGCTTCTGTAACTGTCACTCTCTGCAGGTGTCACATCTAGATAGAATTATTAATTTGTAAAGAAAAATTAATGCCTGAACTAGGATTTGAACCCGAACCTCTAGCTTTATGCGCTAGTGTGCTGACCTCTTGTACCAGATGCCTGATTTGGTGTAATAGTTAGCACACAAGCATACAAAGCTAGAAATTTGGGTTCAAATCCCAGTTCAGACGTTAATTCTTTATAAATTAATAATTTGTCAATCATTGTGAGTGTTAAAATTTAATTATAACATCGAAATATAAAACTTTACTGGCCATAATAGTTATGTAAATTCACATAATGTCTTCTTGAATTAGAAGCTATCCAATTACATAGCTAGTTACTTTAGACGAGAGAATAGGAAATGAAAAACTGATGCTTGTGCTTGGAAGCTTGGTTTTTGATATAATGGTCACCACACAGCGTACAAAGTTAGATATTCGGGTTCAAATCTGGTTGCGCCATTATTTTTTCTTTATTTATTAAATAACACTATAGTTTTATTATGATGATCTTGTAGAAGATTAGCATTAGGCTGTTGGCCATGGTCTTGAGGCTTGTAGTTCCCCGACGTTTCACCAGATACTGCGTCCGGCATCCTCAAGGGTTGTCTTGAGACTGGCAATTTTGTCAACTACCTGCCCTATTTATACATTTATTCGCGACATGTTCTCTGAGCGATCCGTTACTTCGTAAATTGTATCTGGCTTCTGGTTTGGTTAGCATTAGGGTCTTCCATTGCACCAATGAGGTTGCTGTCTCATGTTCTAGTAGATTGTTCTTGTAGGGGTTTACATCAAGCCTTGAGGATGCTGGACGCAGTCTCTGGCGAAACGTCGGGGAACTACAAGCCTCAAGACCACGGCCAACAGCCCGGAAATCTTCTACAAGATCATCATAATAACTCTGGCCGTGAAAGCCTAAGTCAATATATCAGTTTTTTATTGATTTTCATTAATATTAATTTTAATCAATATTAATTTTTCTATACAAATTAATAATTTGTCCATCATTGTGAGTGTTAAAATTTAATTATAAATCAAAATCTAGATAGAACTTGAAAATAACTTGTACGTGTATTATGCTGCAAGAGATGCAAATGTAGAAGTTTATTAATAGCCATTTGAAACTTCGATAGTTAATGTATCATATTCTGCAAACATCATTATCATTCATCAAATATTTTGTGAGTAGTACTTTTTTTTACCATCTCTGTGGTGTAATTTTATTAGTATGTTTGACTATTGAAGGCAGCCAAGATTCTCAAAAAAATGTAGGACCACAGAATAAGTATGTGCCAGGTTTGATTTCTGGCTGCCATAGAATTTGTGCATAGGGTCAGGTACAGGATCAACTCACCCTCGAGTTGATAATTAAGGAGCTAATTGATACGAGAAGTAGAGAAATCCTGTTATGGAAACTAAACTTAAGATTAATGGATTGTATCACGCTAACCATATGACTCCCTGTACTTTCATCTGTTTGCACTGACAGCAACCAGTTTAGTCGGCTTTGAGTCTGCAGAATTATGTCATGAATTTATTTTTATTAACTAGTAATTTTTGTTCCCGACATACAGTATTAACTAATTAAGTAGTTTATTTATTTGATTGGGTTGGTAATTGTGTAGAAAAGACTGCTTATAGTTCAATTTAGTAAGTGATTAATAAATGAGTTGGAGAAAATGTTTTAACATCTTACCTCACAAAGTTGCGTGTCTTCACGATACCAGTTTCAAAAGTATAGTATTACTTCCATCTTCAGTCAAATTCCAACTGTTGAAATTTGACTGAAGATGGAAGTAATACTATACTTTTGAAACCGGTATCGTGAAGACATGCAACTTTGTGGGGTGAGATGTTAAAACATTTTTTCCAACTCATTAATTAAATTAGTAAGTGATTATTTTATACATAAACAAAAAAAATTAATCAGTCAATAGCAGATATGAAATCTGAACCAAAATTACAGTTTCACAAGTTTTTATTTTTATACCAACTATCCATCCATCCATAGTAATTCTGCCCGAAGGCAGGTCCTTCACTGCAATCATAGATTTTCATGCTATGCTTGCAGCTTTACTAGGGAATTGTGTAGGTGTGGTAGCTTCCCGTTGCTTTCCACAACGGTGAAGGATGATGGTGATGATGATGGTAATGATAAAGGATGATGATGGCCATATGATTTCGGGGACCGTTTGGGCCTAAAAGTTTTCCTGACATTTATCTTACAGGTGAGGAAAAACCCCAATAAAAACCTCACCCAGAAAAACTGCCCCGACCGGGAATCGAACCCGGGCCTGCTGCGTGACAAGGCAGCATGCTACCTTGAGACCACAGCAGTGGACATACCAACTATAAAAAACTAAAAATCCAATCTATTAATTTTGAAAGATAAATCTGAATCATACCCATGCTTTTATAAGTATTACTGTGGTGTTTCATTTTTTTTGTTGTTGTCATGGAAACAATAAAAAATTATAAAACCATGATTGGGGTTCCGACTTTGTTCTCCTTGACTAAATGAGGTGAATTAATATAACCTATAACATTTTTGATGAAGTGACATCACTAAAGTTTAAAGGTTGTATTAATTAGCATTCACTAAGAATCCTAGTGAAAAGCAGTTCTTTTTTACATAATAATCATCTGCTTATTTTGGAAATATTTACTTTTCTCTTAACTTATTTTAAAAAATCATACTGCTGGGAAGGATAGACCTTGAACAAAGTCATTCATTCCTTTTCAAACATTGAAATAAATATAAATACTACATTTTATCTTTGAAGAGAAAAATTTTCGCCTAGACCAAGACTCGAGCCTGGGACCTTTGGCTTTCCGGGCCAAATGCTCTACCAACTGAGCTACCGAGGTGAGTTGTGATCTAGATACAAATTTTTCTCTTTATACATTGTAATTCCCTCGTGCAAAATGCTTTGAAACCGTTGCTTCTATCTTTGCATATGGTGGCCTCTTAGTTAAGAAGACATTAATTGGGAATTTAACATTACTTTATAAAGCCAGTAGGGCTTCAATTGATGTTTTTATTATTAATTTAACACTTCTCACTTATCCTTCAGTGAGAAGTGTTAAATTAATAATAAAAACACCAATAAATATTAAAACTCTCCGTAGAACAAAAAATGCAACCGTTCATATTGTCATTGAGCTTATTGATGAAATTATATTATTTTTAGTCTGATCATCTTACCTCAATATTATTATTATTATTATTATTATTATTATTATTATTATTATTATTAATATTCAATATTATTAATATTGAGGTAAGATGATCAGACTGAAAATAATGTAATTAAAATAACCTCAAAATATCACTTTCTAAAATTAAATATTTATTGATGAAAGTTTGGTTCTGTTTGAATCATCCTAACTGTACTTTTCTTGTTGTAAACTAGAAATGTAATTTTATGGTAATAGATAAATAGTTGTATCTTGTTTTATAAAATGTTACATATATTTTTCAGCTAATTCATTTAGAAGTAAAACCTGCAATCAAGAAACAGATTCTTAGAGAGTTGACTGTTCTACATGACTGCAACTTTGCACATATTGTTGGATTTTATGGAGCGTTTTACAGGTACCAATTAATACAATATCTTGAGGGGAAAAAAATTATGTCCATTTTGTGTATGTGAAAATTTATAATAATGTTGTTACTTTATTTTAGCGATGGTGAAATAAGTATTTGTATGGAATATATGGATGGAGGCTCTTTGGATTTAATCTTGAAGAAAGCTGGGAGAATTCCAGAATCCATACTAGGCACTATTACTTCAGCTGTAAGTATTTATGTTAAAATTAGAGTTTGTATCATAAAATTATTAATTTTATTAAAACAATATTGGAAGTGATACTATAAGGTAATATTAATAGATTTACAAATATAATAAATAAATGAGATTAATCTGGTCTTCTTACCTCATAAATACTTGATATTTCATTTGACATGTTTCTATACATTGTTCATACCATCATCAAATTGTCCACACTTGATTTTTATGTTGTTAATTTTTGTCATTTATATTTAAAAAAAAATACCCCAAGAAAAATATTTGATTTGCATGTTCTTTGGTCAATCAGAAGATGGTGTGGGAGTTGATATCCAGAGTGTACAACATAAAAATCAGCAGTCTAAACAATTTGACGATGGTATGGACAATGTATTGAAACATGTCAAATGAAACATAAGTATTTATGAAGTAAGATGACCAGATTCACCTTATTTATTAATCAGAACCTCATAATTATATTTAATTAATGTTGGGAAGTAAACATTATGAGGTATAATCATTAAAATTCATCGGAGAACATATTGTTTAAACAACTCACCTCATAGGATTCATGCTTCCATGATATCGCAGTTATGGCTGACGATGAACATGACTATGTTTGAAATCGCGATATCATGGAAGCATGAATCCTATGAGGTGAGTTGTTTAAACAATATGTTCTCCGATGAATTTTAAGAACCTCATAATGTTACTTTCTATTGTAATTTATTAATAAAGATTACAAGTATGTTTAATAAAACTTTTACAATGTTGTTTTCCTATAGTGATTAGGATTTTGACTGTGTTGTGCCATTTTTTGTTCTCTTGCTTTCCAGTAGAGACCTTGAATTTCTTTTTGGGTTGATTGATTCTATTCTGATGTTTATATGTCAGAGGTGTTTCTTGTTCAATACTTGTCCTGTTTCATTACATATTATACATTTGGCATTGTCAACAATTACAATTTTCTGGAAGTGGTCAGGCAAACAGTAGAGTGGCCAGTAAAGATGCTGAATGCATCTAAAACAGATTTTCTTGGTAAGAATCAAATGAATCGTGAATTCTTCTTACCTCATACTATTATGTTTTTTAAACACAGCACCGCAGTATCGGCGACCATCGTCAGCTGCTTTCACGACTGTCAATTTTTTTCTTTTCCCAGTAATTATCCAAACTGCCATCTGGTGTTCTTTTTAAGGAGTCGTTTTCTAAACTGCCATCTGATGTATTTTTGAAGAACTTTTTAATCAAGCTTGGTTCGTCTGGAATCTTGAAATTCATGGTTCTAGTATGTTTTTTTTTTAATATATATCTTTTCCCAAACTGTTAAATTTTCTTGGCATTGTCAAGAGGTGGGATTGAAGGTGGATATTTCCATATCTCTTTCTGTTTAACTTACTCACTGGCACTATCGAACCCATAGGTTCATGGCCACTTGGACATCCATACATCCCTATCCTGAACTAATGTTTTTGAATCATCTCGTGTATTATCTGCTTCCTTCAAATCGTGGTTAATGTTATTCTCCCACCTAATTTTTGACCTACCTAATAGGCACTTTCCCTCTGGATATCCTTGGAGTTTCCATGCCCCTCTTTCATTCCCCATTCATGCCTCATCTCCTGATCTGCTCTTATGATATCTGGTTTCCTATAAAGATCATGTAACTCACCGTTGTGTAGTCTTCTCCATTTGCCTGTCTGTTCATCTCTCTTTAGTCCAAACATTTCTTAAGAACTTTATTCTCAAATACTCATAATCCTTTCTTAAAGTAAGATTCAATATTTCACATCCATAGGGAAAATTACAGTTTTATCTACTTTCATATAGTTATTATTTTCCAGAATTGACCCTTAAGACTTCTTCTCTCGAGCCTCCCAGTACAAGCCGATGAAATCTTTTAATTGTTGTGTGGTGGTGTTCAATACTGGACACTGCAGGAGGTGATTGGCTGCAGTGAACTAGTGGTTATGTTCCTTGCCTCTGGTTCCAAGGGTCGCAGGTTCAAATTTCTAATTCTAAGATGTAATGCTCATGGAAGTAAATATCAATAAAACTAAATATATGGTCACACATAGAAATACATTATACGATGGAAATGGACAGCTAATGACAAATGAGGGAAATTTTGAGGAAGTGCCTGAATTCAAATACCTAGGAACAATAATCACAAACAGGGATGAGATGCACAAGGAAATTAAACATAGGCTCAATTCTGGAAATGCCGTGTTATTATGCATTACAGAGACTTTTTACTTCCCAACTCCTTTCAAAAAACATTAAACTGAAAATATATAAAACTATTATTCTACCAGTTATATTATATGGATGCGAAACATGGACTCTTACTTTAAGGGAGGAAAGGAGATTACGAGTATATGAGAATAAAGTTCTTAGGAACATTTTTGGACCAAAGAGAGATGAACAGACAGGTGAATGGAGAAGACTGCATAACAGTGAATTAGATGGTCTTTATAGGAAGCCAGATATAATGAGAACAGTTAAGTCTCATAGACTGCGATATGCAGGACGTGTGCCACGAATGGGGAATGAAAGACGTGCATGGAAGCATCTTGTAGGAAAACCAGAGGGAAAACACCCAGTTGGTAGATCATGAATGAGGCGGGAGAATAACATTAACTATGATTTGAGGGAAATGGATTATACAGGGGATGATTGGAAAATATTAACTCAGGATAGGGATGTATGGAGAGCTTATGTCTGCATGGCCATGGACCTACGGGTTCGATAGTGCCAGTGAGTAATTAGTTAGTTAATTAAGATGTAATGCTCCCTTTCCAAACATGCTGGGAATCACTGTGATCACATAATTAAGGTGCTCAATTACATGAGCATAATTGATATTGGTTATTTATTACATAGCATTGTTTTGCTGGTGATACCACCTCTACTTCAAAAATATGGGCATTGAAAAAAAGAGAGAGAGAGAGAGAGAGAGAGGAACACTAATGTAAGTAATGAGAGATGTTCAATCAAGGCAAGAATGCTTTTATTAGCACTGCATTTTATTTGCTGTCAACTTTCGACTGGTTCTGACCAAATCTGGAATGAATTTTGGAGGGATCCTTCATTGCAACTGGTACTTCAAAATGAAAATACTGATTTTTTTCTCTTCAAATAAAATTTGTCTTTTGGTGAGAAGTGATAAATTTAATATGTAAAATCAATGAAAATACTGGTTTCAGAAAACATGTCATCTGTATGTATTTTAATACTGCTCCATAGCCGAATGGTTAAGGCAGGAAGCCTTGGTGCAGAGCTATGGGACTTCCGCTGGTTCGAGTCTCCATGGGGGAAGAAATTTTCTCATGGTATTTCAGCCAGTATGGGACCGGTGCTCACCGAGCATCATGAGGCATTTGGGTAGCTACAATAAGTAGCGGTTCCAGGTTGAGAAAACCAGCTATAACGGCTGGGTGACTTGACATACTGACCACATGTCACCCCTACACTGGCTAGATGATCTACCTCTGTGATTGATACATGTGGACATGAGGCCAGCAGCCGGATGGTAGGCCAATGTCGCGCCATCAAATTATTATTATTACAATATTAAATATGCATTTAATATTGACTATCTTGCTACATTTAATGTCTTGTTAAACTGCGGTAAAAATTTAAGTACTTGCCAATAGTTTATAATTATTTCAGTGATAAATGAAATATAAAGTCTTTGGATGCATCACCACTGTTTTCTTAAGTTTTTCCCTGGAGGGGAGTAGAAACTTATCAATGAATAACACCCTCTCCCCATTTCAAGAGTCCCCTGTCACATCTTCTCTGCAGTTAGGAAGGTGAATGGGTCAGAGTCTTCCATAAGGGAAAGAAAGATGATGTTTCCACCCTTTGTACAGTGTTCCCACCTTGTCCCACTCAAGAAAATTTCTTATCTGTGCTTATTTTCTGTTAAGGCAAACTTGCTAGAGCCTTTCCAGACACTGGACATTTAAAAATATCTTTATCTTATCTAGAATTCAATAAACAAGGTAATCAAATTGTTAAATATGTTAAGGATTTTTCTTAGTTATGGAGAAGGCAGTATGATCCGTAGTTAAATATGGGAATTACATTATGAGGTTCTTGATTCAATGAATGAATGAGTCACTTCTTATCTTACCTCATACTTTGTTTTTTTTAAACACAGGAACTGGAGTTTTCAAGAGGAATCCCTTCTTTAGCCGACATTATGACTACAATGAAAATCCTATAGTCATGATGTCGGCTGAAGATAAGAGGGGACTCCTCTTGAAAACTGAAGTTCCCGTGTTTAAAAAATAAAAATAAAGTATGAGGTAAGGTGAGAAGTGACTCATTCATTCATTGATTGGTAGTATGATGTTTAAAGTATTATAATAAATGAGAAAATGTTCAGATTTTTTCTCAAAATTTAGGTGAGACTCTGCCTCAGAGCCTATTTCCATTAAGCCATGTCTGACTGAGATATTTGAAAAAAAGAAAAAAAACAGACGAAAGATTTTAAATTTTGTTGTTTCTTGACTCACCTCACACTTCTTAACTCCCTCGCATATCTAAGATATATTAAGGTGAAAGATTAAATATTTATGAGTATTATTAACTATGTACAGAGTGGAAGTAAAATATATGTTAGGTTTTAAGCATACTTGGGGTAAATATAATCAAAATATCTTATTCATATGGGTTGGAAGTGTACTGTTTTCTTAAAAGTAACTTTTTACAGATGTTTGTTCATGTATATATATATAGATATTGTTTATTTTTTCTTTCACTCACCTCATACTTCATAACTTCTCTCAGACCCGGGTTTCGTCACATTATTTGCGACATTCTCAATGCTGTGTCACGTTCACAACTTGACGTGTCACTGATGAAACCCGGGTCTGAGAGAAGTTATGAATTATGAGGTGAGTGAAAGAAAAAATAAACAATATTAAAAAATTATATTATTTTTGGTCTGGACATCTTACCTCAATATTAATGTTGATTTGTTCTTGGACATGTTTCAAAACAATTCTGTTTTATCGTCAGCTATCCCAGACTGGTTTTATTTATGTTGCATTATGTTGCACCACCTGGATGTCGATGTCAGCTCCATCCTGTGGTTGGCCAAAGAACCTCCAAACAAGGTCACCCTCCATCGGAATATCAAAATTCATAACTCTGTTTCTGTTCTTCTGAATATAAATTTTTTCCCAAATAGTCAGCTCTTTTGTATTTTCTAACTGTTTTAATAATTTAGTGTCTGAATTTATATTATGTTTTTCAGACCAAACATGAGCAGCAACTGCAGATTTTTCAATTTCTCCATTTTTAATATTTCACATATCACCCCTGGGTACATAATAAATTTCAAAATATATTTGAGAAGTTTAATATTAAATTAGCACCAAAAAATAACTACAGTTTAAATAAACTAATAAAAACCAACAAAAATGAAAAAAACTGATAAAAATAAAAAGTCAGGAATATATAAAATTGAATGCATGGGTTGTGAAAAGATATATATAGGGAAAACAAAAAGAAACCTAAAAATTAGAACCAAAGAACACATAAGAAATATTAAAAATAGAGAAATTGAAAGATCTGCAGTTGCTGCTCATGTTTGGTCTGAAAAACATAATATAAATTCAGACACTAAATTATTAAAACAGTTAGAAAATACAAAAGAGCTGACTATTTGGGAAAAAAATTTATATTTAGAAGAACAGAAACAGAGTTATGAATTTTGATATTCCGATGGAGGGTGACCTTGTTTGGAGGTTCTTTGGCCAACCACAGGATGGAGCTGACATCGACATCCAGGTGGTGCAACATAATGCAACATAAATAAAACCAGTCTGGGAAAGCTGACGATAAAACAGAATTGTTTTGAAACATGTCCAAGAACAAATCAACATTAATATTGAGGTAAGATGTCCAGACCAAAAATAATATAATTAAAATAACCTCAAAATATAACTTCCTAAAATTAAATATTAATTACAATATTAAAAAAACCTCATAGTGTTATTTCCTATCAACATAACTTAATATATATAGATATCTGATTACATGGGAGTCGTAAAATGAAATCATTTTTTTCTGAGATGTTTTTCAATAAGACACATATCTGGCTGAAATGTAACCATTTCTCCTTTGCCTAATATTATTCGGACTTTCACGGGCAAACTTAGAATATTTTCTTTTTCAACATTAATAACAAATATATTTAAATTAATATTGGGAAGTAAACATTATGAGGTTATATCATTAATAGTGAGTGGAGAACATATTTTAATCGACTCACCTAATACATTTTCAAACTTCTTTAATACCCACGGTTTCAGACAAAATCATGCCATTCTTCAGTGGAAGCCATGACTGAAGAAGGACATGATTTTGTCTGAAACCGTCGGTATCAAAGAAGTT
The DNA here is from genome assembly GCA_030220185.1 of Diploptera punctata. Taxonomy (NCBI): domain Eukaryota; kingdom Metazoa; phylum Arthropoda; class Insecta; order Blattodea; family Blaberidae; genus Diploptera; species Diploptera punctata. The sequence continues at coordinate 578,093 of JASPKZ010002722.1, read as the reverse complement.
TGAAAATGTATGAGGTGAGTCGATTAAAATATGTTCTCCACCCACTATTAAATTAATAACAAATGTTTATTTTATTCTATCATTTAACTTGTGTTAAATCCTAATATGGAATATAAAAATAACAATCAACATCAAATTTCTTAGAATATTATGGGAAAGTGGAGATCAAACATATCAGCTTTTGACTACTAAATTTAATTTAAATCACTGATCCTTTCTGCTGAGTATTTGCTATCCACTTAAGTTAATATATGTGATTGGATTTGGCTGAAAATCTTTTGTTCCTTGAACTTAATAAAATGCTGTATTTCCTTGAAGCAATGGATTTGAATGTTGATTGATTGAATCTTTGATACAATCAAAATTATTTATTCTATTGATTGGATGTTCGTGAAATATTTAGGAATTTGTTTGTTGTTGTTAAAAATACTATAGTAAATAGATCATATTGATGCCATCTATCCATCTACCATAGAATTCAAAGCACAAAAAGTGGAACTAATGGTATTGGAACACACAGTTGTTACACTTTATACCCTCTATGCATTTTATAAAAAATTATATATCAGTATTGTCTGTCCAATGGATCTGTGCCCCCATAAGATATGCGAACTAAAGCCTACTTTCTTTTCTGGCTCTGTAAATCATTTCCCTCCCAGCATTCCTATCTCTCTCTCTTTTCTCTCTCTCTCTTGCACTTGCACTCCAGTGTTGTCAACTCCACTCCAACCTTGCATTATTCAATATTCAAGAGCTATGACACTGGGGGAAGTTTGGCAACATTCCTACACGATAAGTTACCGTGGCTGTTTGATGTAGTGGGAGGGGAGTGCAGTGAAATGTGTGAGTATAGACGTATACTTTTCTAAGAACAATGTCAGCACTGTAGGGGCACAGATCCATTGGTCCTAGTACAATTTCCATCATTATAAAAGTAATGCCAGAGCTTGAGTTGGGGCAGGATGCAGCAAGATGGCATTCCAATATTTTTGAAATTCCTTGAATCCATCCCCTTACTCTAAGCTAGAGTGGCACCATCTCATTGGCTTAAACACAATTTTGATTTCAAAGCACTAAATGTTCTACTGACCACATAAAATAGTGATTTATTACTGAAATTCCATTATTAGAAGATTACAAATATATATATATATAAGGGTAGCAAAATTGTTTCGAACCCAACTTCTACTCCAGTTTGCTTTCACTCTATCAAAAGAATTATCTCAAATAAATATATCAATAAACTTAGAGAAAAATACACCACCAAAACATCTGGAAAGGAATGGGAAAATCTACAAGTTTATGACATTACTACATTACAAAGAAAATCTGCAGTAGCAATATTCAGACTGCTAACGGGACATGACTGCCTGAATAAACACCTACACAGACTTGGCATAACAATTTCACCTAAATGCCCTTTTTGCAATTTAAATGAAGATATGGAAAGAAACCATCTCATCCGTTGTCCAGCTTTTGTAGAAGAGACCAGCCTTCCTGCTAAATTTTGGAGTGCAAGAGAGTGAATGATTTCATTATCAAGTGCTCGACATTAGATACCAACCAACCAACCATATATATATATATGTGTTATATTGCAGATTTTTGCAGATATAAGTATGAATAAGAAAGTTTTCTAGGGTTTTCCGCGTCTTGGATTCAAGTTCAGCCTCTGGCCACTGATTCCAACATTTTGGCATGATCCCACATGCCATTATTAAGGAATGATAAGTTGGAGTCACAGGTTTAGATCTTATATAATTAAACACACAGAATTTTCGCTGTGGTCCATTTCTGAAGACATACACCCATCCAAGGTGTACGTCTTCAGAAATGGACCACAGCGAAAATTCTGTGTGTTTAATTATATAAGATCTAAACCTGTGACTCGAACTTATCATTCCTTAATAATGGCATGTGGGATCATGCCAAAACGTTGGAATCAGTGGCCAGTGGCCGAACTTGAATCCAAGATGCGGAATACCCAAGAAAACTTTCTTATTCATATATATATATATATATATATATATATATATATATACACACACACACACACACACACACTTGTAATCTTCTAATGGAATTTCAGTAATAAATCACTATTTATATATATATATTATACATTATACCAAATCTTACACATGTATTGCATTTTATAAGAAAATAGTTAGCATGCCCTTTATATTGCAAATTGCTTATCCTTTCCTGCATCCAATCACTGATTAGTGCTTTTTGTATGAAATATCCACAAATATTTTTCTGTTGTTTATGTCATATGTAAATTTTTATTTATATATATATATATATATATATATATTTAGCCTGGTGGAGTTAAGGTCACGCAGCCTTCTCTTCCACTTACCAGGACAAACATATGTTTCATTAGAATAAAGCAATCATAAAATGATAATATTAAATACTAAATGAACATTTTATCAAACTGACAGTAATAATATCTATAACATAATAGTGTTAATGATAATTAAAACTAATAATAAAATGTACTCAGAACAAGATAAATAATTTTTTAACAGCATAAGAAGGAAAAAATATATTACAGGGAATTAAGAATGATATATTTCTGTCTATCGGCCACGGTGGACTAGTGGTTATGCTCCTTGCCTCTGGTGCCAAGGAGCAAGTCCTCCGGAAGGGATTTTAAGCCGTGGGTCCTGAGTCTGAAGATTTCCAGGCTCGTAAAAGATCCTTAAGCCTGAATGAAAGGCCTCTAAGCAAAATTTACCGAATTTTCCCATCCTAGTACTACCTTGGTTTCCTAGATGTCAGTATGAGGTGAGACGCTGACAATGGACCACTCAAATGACATCTATATGAAAACAAGTGTAACTAAATTAGTATGGTTCAAATTCTTCCCTGTAGGAGAAGAGCACCTAAATCTCTGTTAAGGGAAACATGGACTTACAAGAAGACAAGAAGAAGATATTTCTATCTTTACATAGCCTACATTCTGTGAATTTCATATTTTGTTTCAGACATGTAAGAAACTGAAACATACAGGTTTTATAAGTAAATATTTCAAGCAGGTTATTAGTATAGGCCCATTGTATAAGCTCTAAAAGTTGACAGCATCCCAGTTCCTTTTTTCATCCCACATCAAGCACTGAGTAATGCACTGTATAAGCTTTGTAGAAAACCATGTTTGATACCCAAAATCTGTAAGACTTTTGATTATGTTTATAAAGAATTCATACTTAAAAATTTGTACATTTACCATTCTTCCATCCTAATTCCATGACTAAATAAATGATTTGTTTTATGCATAACTATAATGTAATTGTAGGTGCTGAAAGGTTTGAGTTATTTGAGAGATAAACATGCTATAATACATCGTGATGTGAAACCAAGCAACATTCTTGTAAATAGTGGAGGAGAGATAAAAATCTGTGACTTTGGAGTGTCAGGCCAACTTATTGATTCTATGGCAAACTCTTTTGTTGGTACAAGGAGCTATATGTCGGTAAGTAAAAGTGAACTTATCTATGATATTATATATAAAATTTCATAGTTGAATATATTTGATTTATTTAGCAGGTTTCACAATATTTGCCTCTGCCCAATTAATTTATTGATATTCTCCTCCATATCTTTCTGCTATTCCATTCTCCATCGTCCAATCCTTTTTCCCTTATTCTGCTCAACATGCCTTTAGTCCACAGTATTTTGGCTGTCCTATTCTTCTTCTACCAAGTGGCACCCATTCTAGTATTCTTCTTGGGAATCTGCCTTCTGCCATTCTTTTTTACATGACCATACCATTTTAAATGTTTGTTTTTTTTATGAAATCCACAATTGAAGTTTGAACGTTCATCTTTTGTTTAATTGTCCATGCATAGTAATTCTGCCCGAGGTCAGGTCTTTCACTGCAATCATAGCATTTTCATGCTATACTTTGCAGCTTTACTAGGGAATTATAGGTGTGGTAGCTTACCATTGCTTTCCACACTGATGAAGGATGATGATGATGATGGCCGGATGATTTTTGGGGACCATTGGGCCCTAAGCTTCCTGACATTTGTCTTACAGGAGCCTGTCCTGACCGGGAATCGAACCTGGGCCCACTGCGTGACAAGGCAGCAAGCTACCTCGAGACCACAGCAGTGGACTGTATAATCATAATGTTTCTTATTTTATCTCTTCTAGAAATTACAGCTGAATGCTTCCAAAAATCTATTTAGTTGGATATTTAAAAGTCATAAAAGATCTTTTCTTTTGCATTCCATCCATAGTAATTCTGCCCGAAGGCAAGTCCTTCACTGTAATCATAGCATTTTCATGCTATGCTTGCAGCTTTACTAGGGAATTGTAGGTGTGGTAGCTTCCCGTTGCTTTCCACACCGGTGAAGGATGATGATGATGATCATAATGATAAGGATGATGATGGCCATATGATTTCGGGGACCGTTTGGGCCTTAAAGTGTTCCTGTCATTTGTCTTACAGGTGAGGAAAAACCCCGATAAAAACCTCACCCAGAAAAACTGCCCTGACCGGGGATCGAACCCAGGCCCGCTGCGTGACAAGGCAGCACGCTACCTCGAGACCACAGCAGTGGTCTTTTGCATTGTGCATACAATTAATTTGTTGTACTTTCAGTTTTGGTAAAAAACTGCATTTTTGTTTTATGAAACATTTGTTCATTACTCATTACTAGAGCTTGGGGGTTTAGCAAAAAAAAAAATCATTAAAACAGGTTAGTGATGACTGGGTTATCACCTGTATCTTGTAAACATGAGAAAAAAGCTCTACTCACTTTCAGTTGTGCAAGTAATTTATACAGTCAGTAGTCAAATGACAGGCACAAAGCCATAGAATCAAATGCACATTTAATTGTAAATTATATACAGCAAACTTCCGATTATCCTTGCACGTATTATCCGGTTTGCAAATTATCCAGGCATGACTCTTTTTACTGTATTTTTTAAAAATGCTGTATTTTGTATTGTTATGAAAAAATTCTTTATTTTTAAACGTGCTAATGTGAATTGCACTTCGAAACTATCACAATGGAGTAACCTTCACTCACAACTCCCTCCCCTGACGCATTTAATGGTACCAACCAACATTCTGAGAATACAATACAAATTTGGAAATTTCCGTTGCGTGAGTCTGAAAGTTTGTTGTTACAGATTGAAACCATGGATATGCTGTGGCGGCGGGTTTATCGCTGGTTAGTAGTTTGGTCATAGGTGGTTACTAGTGTGGGAATCACTGATTATTTGTCATCGCTGGTTATAAGTGTGGATATCGGTGGTTACTAGTGTAGTTGCCACTAGTTACGGTGGCCATTTTGAATGACTGTCATAACCAGAGTGGTCAGTGACCAGGAATAGTCCACTTTTATTTTTTCATATTTACGAGTAAAATAAAATAATGATAATTATGACTCGCACCTAAATACATTTAATATAACATTTTATGATTATTTGTTGCATTTAAGTAGTGTTAAAGTGGGTAAATACATTTCTGATCAACTTCCACGGCGCCAAATAACTTAATTGGATTATCCATGTTTTTCAGTTTTCCATGTATATCTCGGTCCCAATTAACATGGATAATCGAGAGTTTGCTGTAAACACAATATATTTTGATTTCACACTCAAGGATATTCCCTGCCTGCTTATCTTATTCAACCCTACATGGCTTACAACAGTGCAACTTGTTTACTAACTCATTATTGTATGCCTTGTACACAGCTCATTTGACAATGATTTTGCTAAATTTCTGGGGCCCGCTCATTACTATTTAATGTATAGTCAGCAAAAGAGATTTCTTAATAATGTTTACTGAGTATGTTTGTTATAGTACATAAAAAGTTTACATATATTCTTAATAAGAATTGCTACAACTTCTCATATTCCTGTACTTCACAAGAAGATGCTATTATATAGTATTTTTATAATATAAGATGAAATTTTCATGTAAAATTTTAAACATGATTAAAAAGCTTAACCTTAATAGGAAAATAATACCTACAGTCCAGCCGCTGAGTCTCTGGCCCTGACATTTAGGTTGTATGAGGGGTAAAGAGAGAAACTTGCTCTCTACTTGATTAATAAGTCATTTATATACTAATTTATATAACATTGATTCTCATACTGTGTGTTTTTTTATTATCTTCCTCCAAAAACACTACATTTGTTAATTACATTACTGTCTAAAACCTAAGCTTCAGTACTATAGATAATGGATTTATTAATTTCTTTATAAATTCAAAGTTAGACTTTTAATAATAATTATATTAAGAGATAATATGTTAGCAGCTTTATTTTTATTTTACACTAGCTAACACGCGGCGTGCGCTGCTACGCCTAAATAAATGAAAATTAATGTGCTTTTATGTTCATTTGAATAAGTAGGAGGAAAAATAATTATAAATATATATTTTTAGATACCCCGTGCTGATCACCCGGCGTTGCCCGGGAATCTACTTATCCCGAATTTCTTGACATAAATGAGCTGAAATACGAATAATAATGTTTTATGTTTAGTTAAATAAGTAATAGGGAAAATTATATCGTAATTATTTTTAGATACCCGTGCTGTTTACCCGGCGTTGTCCAGTAATCTACTCATACCGATCTTCTTGGCATAAATGAGCTGAAAGACAAAAATTAATGTACTTCTTATGATTAGTTGAATAAGTCAAATGAAAAATAATTATTTATAATTATAATATATATCGTAATTATTTTAAGATTCCCCGTGCTGATTACCCGGTGTTGCCCAGGAATTCACTTATCTCAATCTTCTTGGCATAAATGACCTAAAAGACAAAATTCGTTATTGTGAGTTATCCGTAAAAGAATGCCCGTCATGTGCTTGCACATCAATCTACGTACTTGTGTCGATCTTATTGGTATCAATGAAAGACAAAAATGGTTATTGTGAGTTATCCGTAAGAAATAAACATATGTTGTCCAGGGCGTTTTTGTAGAGTTTTTTGAGATATTAAATTCTGTGTATATTAATTTTGCGTATTTTTTATGGGTTAGGCAGTGTAAGCAATTTAAGCGTCCAAAGAGCTACTTTTTCACGTTTCCCACTACAAAGGGCAATTTTTAAGGATGTAGGAGTTGAGTATTACAACTCTCTTAAAGCCTATGTTCATCCCGGGAACCTCCTCAATATTTTTCAAAAACCCATCAAAATCGGATCAACGGTATGGCCGCGCATAGAATACGAACAAACAAACAAACATTGATTTTTATATATTAGATTTAAATTCATTGTAATGAATTATTTATATTTAAATTTATTTTAAACTACTGAATGACAAAATGTCATCAGAAATAAGCACAAAATGTTTGTAAAACTTTGTTTTATTTACAGCCTGAGAGGTTGCAAGGAACTCATTATTCAGTGCAGAGTGACATCTGGTCATTGGGTTTGTCATTAGTTGAAATGGCTATAGGAATGTACCCAATTCCTCCACCTGATGCCAAAACTCTAGCTGCTATATTTGGACACAGAATGGAGTCTGATAACCATAATCATGTACCAAATTCTCCTGTTAATAGTGAGTATTGAAATATTTCAAATCTTAAGAATTCTTCAATAAGTGTATGAAGAGATTGTTTACTCAGCTATAAAAGAAAATATTCTTTTCTTCACCACAAAATAATTTGATCTTATAGTATCTTAGTAAAATGTTGATAAATAAATGAAATGAAATTATAGTCTGCAAAAAATTTTTTAAAAATGGGCCAAAATACATAACTCATAATAATTAAAAAAAAAACTCATATGGAATATGAACATCTTCAAATCAGGCATAAAAGGTCACGTCGAAGTGCATTATACAGATTTAAAATTTAAAAAAAATTTGAGTTCAATTCAAGCAATATACAGATCCTATATGGGAAATTGTGCATGTATGGATATACACACTAGATATGAAAAATCCACGTAATGTGGCAGGCATGATAATAATTTTAAAATTAGATCAAGGAAACATAGAATGGTTATAGAAAAATATTTTTTTTTGTAAATAGAACTGATGGTTGACTGGGATAATTTGCCCAGAACAACCTTCAATGACTTATCTCATTCTTTGGAATATTTAGGTATTTGCATGTGCACAAAAAAAAATACTTCTTCTTCCTTCCAAGTATTAGGCCAAGGCCTGTTACGATCCTATAGAAAATTTTCCCTCCAGCGTTTCATAGGACGGCCCAGTGATCTTCGTCCTCTTGGTATATAATTATAAACAGCTTTGGGGATCCGATTTGAACTCATTCTTTCAAGATGGTGTTTCCAATTTAGTTGGTACTGTTTAATATATTCCAAAATTGGCGTAGTAAAAAAAAATACTATGAATATAAAACATTTTAGGAAATGTTTTTAGAATAATATTGCCTTTCTTTTCTCCTACTTTGGTTTTCGTGAATTATACTATAATTTTCTAAAAGACATTTTCACTTTCCAAACACTGTAACTATCTCGCATATGCGAGCTTATCCTTGTAGTGTGAACACTGATTGGTGTTTTTGGAGGTGGGGATGCAGGTAAAATTCCTTGAGATTTACGCATCTAATACTGTGCGAGGGTTGACATTCATGTAATCAATGTCCTTAATACATTAGTTTAACAAACATCTTCATAAATATGTTTTCAAACAAAAAATTGTTATTTATACATCATAAAAATTATTACAATTTGAAGAGTTTCATAGACCACTTCTCTTTGTTGCAAAGGTTTATATATATCAGGTGCATATATACTTATAAATTGTATAATATTATTTTGTAACTTTTCTTTTACATATAAAATTCTATCATTTATATAATCAGCATCTATACTTTCTTCAAACATTTGGTGTAGCAACATGCCTACCCCAGATTGTGCTCTATTTTCTTTGGAAATTAAAATGAATAAGACTAAATGCTTAACAATATCAAAAGAACCAGTAAGATGCATGTTGTAAATCAATGGTAAAGAGAAAAAATTTTGCCTGAACCGGGAATCGAACCCCGAACCTAGCTTTCCATGCTAATGCTCAGACCACTGAGTTAATCCAGGCTTCATTCCCATCCAAGCAGAAATCCTTCCTTTTCCTTACTCTACTGGTCCCACATTCAATTGCAATTAATCATCATTCACAAATACACAATGAATGGCTTCTACTTAAGAAGACATGAAGGGACTCCACACAGCTATAGCATTATTTATTAAATTAATATTGAGAAGCTAAAGCTATTACTATGATAGAAATAAGTGAATTAATGAACACAATTAAATTATTGTAAATCAATGGTAAAGAGAAAAATTTTTGCTGAACCGGGAATTGAACCCCGAACCTTTAGCTTTCCGTGCTAATGCTCTCTCTTTACCATTGATTTACAATAATTTGTAGTAGAGTAAGGTAAAGGAAGGATTTCTGCTTGGATGGGAATGAAGCCTGGATTAGCTCAGTGGTCTCAGCATTAGCACTGAAAGCTAAAGGTTCGGGGTTCGATTCCCGGTTCAGGCAAAAATTTTTCTCTTTACCATTGATTTACAATAATTTAATTGTGTTCATTAATTCACTTATTTCTATCATAGTAATAGCTTTAGCTTCTCAATATTAATTTAATAAATAATGCTATAGCTGTGTGGAGTCCCTTCATGTCTTCTTCAGGTAGAAGCCATTCATTGTGTATTTGTGAATGATGATTCATTGCAATTGAATGTGGGACCAGTAGAGTAAGGTAAAGGAAGGATTTCTGCTTGGATGGGAATGAAGCCTGGATTAGCTCAGTGGTCTGAGCATTAGCACGGAAAGCTAAAGGTTCGGGGTTCAATTCCTGGTTCAGGCAAAAATTTTTCTCTTTACCATTGATTTACAATAATTTAATTGTGTTCATTAATTCACTTATTTATATCATAGCTTTAGCTTCTCAATATTAATTTAATAAGATGCATGTTATTTATGATATTTATATTTGTAACTTTATACTTTTCATTGTTATGATTCTTTTAATTGTACTCGGTTATTATTAAATATTTTTTAGCACATTCTTATTTCCTGATATAACTTTGGTAGAGATATAACCAAAAATACAGACAAAACTTATTATTATAGAGATATATCTCTCTACATACCCATTCAAGAAATGTAAAATAAGGAAATTAAAAATTAATTACTATGTTTTGCAGGTAACTACCTTCAAGGATCCAATGGTCCAAGACCAATGGCAATTTTTGAATTGTTAGATTATATAGTAAATGAACCACCACCAAAGTTACCAGCTGGCATATTTTCAGGAAGTTTTAAAGACTTTGTGGATAGTTGCTTGAAAAAGAACCCTGGAGAACGACCAGACTTGAAAACTCTCATGGTATGAAAAATTTTAATTGTTGTTTCATTCTTGCTAATTGTCCTCAGCATTATACTCTTGTTGATAAGAATGATTTGATGGAGGGGAGACAACGCCTGATAATTCCCTAGGACTGTGGGAAGAAAAATTACCGTAACTATACCCGAGCCGCCATATCTCCGGCTCTGAAGTTTAGGTTATACGAGGGGTAAAGGGAGAATTCGCCCTCTACTGCCAATAAGGATATGGTTGTGGTGCGAGTAGATGTCTGCCACAGCCAATCACTGCTCTTGACACAGCTATAGCATGCTAGTAAGGTTTGAAATTGCTGAGATGTTGTCAGCTGTATGTCTGTTAACTGCATACATAAAGAGGCCACTCCCACTGAATATCCATATCGGCAACACTGTCGTGGAAACGTCAAGGCCGGAGAAACAGTGGCTGGAGTATATTTAATTTTTTGTCTTTACATCTACATACTGGTATAATCCAGATAAGAAAGAATCCTACCATACTTTGGTCCCTTAACCAATTTTTTCATTAAACCTTTGTTTTTTTTCTTTTCTTTTCTTCTTGAAGCAATCCAACTTCTCATATTAGATACATACAGTTGGTACTTCTTTCTGACTTCTTGGTTGTAGTTTTGGCATAACCGCACATCTGCAAGTTTGAAGCTTTCACGTTAACTATGCCAAATTTCTGGGCTTAGTAAAGCTTTCTACACTAAATGATCCATTCATATCAGCATTCTTATCAATTTAATATTTAAAGGAAGTGACACTATGAAGTTTATTTTAAATTATAGGAGTTTTAATATTAACGACGCACCTCGTATTTGTAGATTTCTTGAAGACCCAGGTTTCGATGCATTAAGTATCATTATCAATTGACGATTTTATTATTAATTTAACACTTCTCATTGAAGGATAAATTATATTTGAAGAGAAAAAATATCATTATCAATTCTTTCTAACTATCACGTCGAAACCTGGGTCTTCAAGAAATACAAATATGAGATGAGTCATGAATGTTCTAACTCCTATTATTTATGTTTAAAAACAAATAATATGTACATTGTAAAAAGCACTACTAGCTTTATAAGTAATGTTTAAATTCTCAATAAAAAGTCTTCTTAATAAAGAAGCCGCCATTTGCAAAAATCGTAGCAACGGCTCGTAGCATTTGGTGTTAGGGAATTAACTATGTATAAGAGAAAAATATGTGTTTAGATTGGAGGCCTAGGTAGCTCACTTGGAATAGCGTTGACATAGAGAGTCAAAGGTCCTGGGTTCAAACCCCAGTCTAGGCGTATATTTTTCTTTTCAAATATAATTTGTCCCATTATTTATTCTTATCAGTGTCCAATTTCATACTGAAACAGAAACTGAATTAGAAGTTAACATAATGTTAATGCCAAAATACTGGTAAAGTTGTATTATTGTGTGATAAAATGTCACTAGTTTCGGTACAAATGCTACTTTATTGTTTGAAATGAGATAATTTTTAATGTCTAAGTTAAATAAAAAGTCAAAGTAGCGAATATAATATTATATTTGAAGAGAGACTGGGGCTCGAACCCAGGACTCTAGTCGAATGCTCTACCGAGTGAGCTACCTGAGCGAGCTCCAATCTAAATGCAAATTTTTCTCTTATATATGCTGTTAATTCCCGCACACCTATTTTTCTCTTCAAATATAATTTATCCATCATTGAGATGTATGAAATGAATAAGAAAAAGTAGCAAATATAAGCTGTAACTTGACTTTTTACAATTGAGATTTGGATGAAAGGTGCAGCTTATTTTTGGGCTAATGCTATAATTACATCAACATATTGATTATCGATTAGGGGAAAGTGATTAAGAATAAACATGCGATAATAATATTTCTACATAATGGTTATCATATTCTTAGTTTTATAAGCTGTAGTGTTATTGATATATATTGTTGAATTTTCATGTGAATTTACTCTCTGACAAATGCTTTACCTATGCACTTTATTAGTCCATAGAGTTTCACCTCCTAAAAAGCAGATAATAAAATCAGTACAATTTTTTGTTTCTGACATCCACTGTTAACCACTTCTTTACAAACCACCCAGAACAATTATGTTTTTTGGTTTTTTCCACTTAGTTGAACAATATTAATATTTTTAGGCTGAAAAGGCACCAGAGTTTTAAAGCTAATTTATGTTCTGTTTTTAACTGTGAGAATGGAATTTGAATCAAATTGAAATTTGTGAAACTAGTATATTATAGAACTTAAGTTTTAACACATTGCTGTAGATAGAATTGAACTATAATCTCAACTTTGAATTTCCAAGCAATGATAGTCTGTGCCTGTGTGTGGAGTTACCAATTCATGCACTGTTAGCATGGGAAGGTGGTGGTAGAAGGTGCAGGTAAGAAATGCTGGTTTTCAGTCTGTGTTCCTGTATGATATGTGAACTAAAGCCTACTTAATAAATTAATGAGTCATTTTAACATCTTACCTCATATTTCATGTTTTTCCGGTAGTCATAATGGCGGTTGAAAATGAATGACAAGATCATTTGAAAACTATAGTTACCGTGTTTGAAAAACATGAAATATGAGGTAAGATGTTAAAATGACTCATTAATTTATTAATTAAGAACCTCATAATGTGTTTCCCAATTTTAACTTTGAATAAAGCCTACTTATTCAAAGTTAAAATTGGGAAACACATTATGAGGTTCTTAATTAATAAATTAATGAGTCATTTTAACATCTTACCTCATATTTCATGTTTTTTCAAACACGGTAACTATAGTTTTCAAATGATCTTGTCATTCATTTTCAACCGCCATTATGACTACCGGATATTCGTTGGAATCTCCCTCTATAACGTTGCCATCTGGTGTTGATTTGACGAACTTCGAGATATCGTTGCCATCTGGTGTTGATTCGATGAACTTCGAGATGAGGTCACGTTCATCCGAAATGTCGAAATTCATAGATTTAAATTTGTTCTTCTGTATAAATATTTTCTCCCAAACTGTCAAATCCAAAGGTTTTTCCAAATGTTTTAGAAGTTTAGCTTCTTTTTCGATTCTATGACCTTCCAACAAACTATGTGCTGCAATAGCTGATTTTTCAATATCACCATTTTTAATATTTCTAAAGTGTTCCTTTGTGCGAGTGTCCAAATTTCTTTTTGTTTTTCCTATATATACTTTATTGCAATCTCGACAGTCAATTTGATAAATTCCAGATTTTTTACTATCTGGGGTGTTCATTTTCTTATTGGTTATTAATAAGTTACCAAGGCTAAATTTATTTATCGGTGCCAATGTAATATTGAATTTCTTGAAATTTTTTTGAAATTTGTTATGTATTCCAGGATGATAAGTGATTTTCTTAAATTGTTTTCCTTTCTTTGAATCAGATTGCAGGGTAGTGTATTCTTTTAATATTTTTTGTTGTCTGAATTTCTTCAATTTAGTTATAATTATTTCCTTTCCAAACCATTTAAATTAGCTATGTCCAAAATGTGATTGTATTCTTTCTTAAAATCCTCTTCATTTAGTGGAACATTCAATAATCTATATATCAAACTGTTGAAAATTGCATGCTTATGCGCAATATGATTGAAACCTGAAGACTTTATGTAATTGTCAATATGAGTATCTTTTCTGTATATATTGAATTCAATTCTTTGTTGTTGTTCATTCCTTCTTATGTAGAGGTCCAAAAATGGGATTTGGTTATTATTTTCTAATTCCATAGTAAATATAAATGAAAAACCAAAAAACAATAGAGCCATTAAGAACATGAAAATATTGAAGAATATCAACAACAAAAAAGCAATAATTTTGAAAGCCGATAAAGGAAACAAAATTGTAATTTTGAATAAAGACGATTATATAAACAGAATGAACCTTCTCTTAAATTCAAATGAATATGAAGAAATTACATGCAATCCTCTTCCAAAAGCAATAAAATCATTTACTAATACAATAAAAACATCAAATATGCCATCAAAGAACAAGATAAATACAAGTTGAAAGTATCAAACCCACAGATTCCAAAATTGTATGGGCTCCCAAAAATACATAAAGAGGGAAATAAGATGAGACCCATTATTAATAATATTGGCTCACCTTGTTACAATTTGGCAAAATGGCTTACTAAGAAATTTAATGAACTACCAAGTTTCGACAACAAAAGTATTGAAAATTCAATTGAATTAGTTAATGAACTGAATAATATCACATTGGATTGTAATGATAGATTGGTTTCTTTTGATGTCATTTCTTTATTTCCGAGCGTCCCAATTGGGAAGATGTTAAATATTTTAGAAAAATGGCTTATTTCCTTGAAACTACAAAGAGAAATAATTAATGAATATTTGAATCTTACAAAACTTTGTATCGACAATAATTTGTTTACCTTCAATGAAAAATTTTATAAACAAATCTCAGGTCTGGCTAGGGAAACCCACTTTCACCATTTTTGGCAAATTTATTTATGGGTTATTTAGAATGTCATATCACCAATGCTTATCCCTGGATGTTCAAATGTTGGTATAGATATGTGGATGATATTTTCTCTGTGATAAATTCTAAATATATTGAAGATGCATTAAAATTACTCAACCTCCAGGATGAATCTGTGAAATTTACTATGGAATTAGAAAATAATAACCAAATCCCATTTTTGGACCTCTACATAAGAAGGAATGAACAACAACAAAGAATTGAATTCAATATATACAGAAAAGATACTCATATTGACAATTACATAAAGTCTTCAGGTTTCAATCATATTGCGCATAAGCATGCAATTTCAACAGTTTGATATATAGATTATTGAATGTTCCACTAAATGAAGAGGATTTTAAGAAAGAATACAATCACATTTTGGACATAGCTAATTTAAATGGTTTTTGGAAAGGAAATAATTATAACTAAATTGAAGAAATTCAGACAACAAAAAAGATTAAAAGAATACACTACCCTGCAATCTGATTCAAAGAAAGGAAAACAATTTAAGAAAATCACTTATCATCCTGGAATACATAACAAATTTCAAAAAAATTTCAAGAAATTCAATATTACATTGGCACCGATAAATAAATTTAGCCTTGGTAACTTATTAATAACCAATAAGAAAATGAACACCCCAGATAGTAAAAAATCTGGAATTTATCAAATTGATTGTCGAGATTGCAATAAAGTATACATAGGAAAAACAAAAAGAAATTTGGACACTCGCACAAAGGAACACTTTAGAAATATTAAAAATGGTGATATTGAAAAATCAGCTATTGCAGCACATAGTTTGTGGAAGGTCATAGAATCGAAAAGAAGCTAAACTTCTAAAACATTTGGAAAAACCTTTGGATTTGACAGTTTGGGGAAAATATTTATACAGAAGAACAAATTTAAATCTATGAATTTCGACATTCCGGATGAACGTGACCTCATCTCAAAGTTCATCGAATCAACACCAGATGGCAACGTTATAGAGGGAGATTCCAACGAATATCCGGTAGTCATAATGGCGGTTGAAAATGAATGACAAGATCATTTGAAAACTATAGTTACCGTGTTTGAAAAAACATGAAATATGAGGTAAGATGTTAAAATGACTCATTAATTTATTAAAGCCCTTCCTTTTCTGCCTTGGCAAATCATTTTCCTCCCTGCATTCCTATCTCTCTCTCTCTCTCTCTCTCTCTCTCTCGCACTTGCTCTCCAGTGTTGTCAACTCGACTCCAACCTTGCATTATTCAGTATTCAAGAGCCATAACACTGGGGGAAGTTTGGCAACATCCCTACTCGATAAGGTTATGTGGCTGCTCTTTGACGTAATGGGAGATGAGTGCAGTGAAATGGTGTGAGTATTGACATGTACTTTTCTAAGAACAATGTCAGCACTATAGGGGCACAGATCCGTTGGTCCAAGTATACTAATGTTACCCACCCAGCAACTTGAGGAATTTGGGTATTTTCAGTGGGTAGTGGCTTCAGGTTGAGAAAATCAGTTATAACAGCTGGGGACCCTACATGCTGACATCATGTCACCTCTATACTGACTAGATGATTGTCTACCTCTGTGATTAACACATGTGGATGTGAGGTCAGATGCTGGCAGGTAGGCCAAAGGCCTTCTAGACCTGTCATACCACGGAGTTTAGTTA
Source organism: Diploptera punctata (assembly GCA_030220185.1). NCBI lineage: Eukaryota > Metazoa > Arthropoda > Insecta > Blattodea > Blaberidae > Diploptera > Diploptera punctata. Next base: position 561,618 of record JASPKZ010002722.1, on the reverse strand, counting down.
TTTGTATAAGCTACATACCTTTTGTAATATATAGACTCTCTATAAGGAATGTAAATAATATTTTATTTAACAATGCCACCACTTTGTCTTTATTACATTTCTGGTATTCTCTTCTGGCATTGGCAGAATTGTAACTCATTCTTAAGTTGGAGCACATGGAAGACAGAGTTACATTATCCCAATGATATGATATGTGATGAATAATAATTAACTGCCAGGAGACTCCTTAAACCTGAACTTAACCTGAATCCAGACCATAGCCAACCACAGAATAATTCACTTTAAAAAAATCTTGTGGTCTGACTGGGAATTAAATCCAGGACCCCATGAACTGTAGTCAGAAGCTCTGACCACTAGCCCATGAGCCTGGTCACCTAAATAATATAATTTACTTATGGTTGATTGTTTTGATTACAGAACCATGAATGGGTGAGGAAAGCTGAGTTAGAGAATGTAGACATTGCAGGTTGGGTTTGCAAAACTATGGATTTGATGCCTACAACACCAACAAGAGTTGCACCAAATTTCTGAGGAATAGAATGTTACGGATGGAGACCTTGAGTCTTCTCCGTTGTGATGTTTCAATTAAGTGAGTCGGTTAAAAATTTCCATTTTACTTTTTTCTCCAGAGCTGTACATATTATTGATATTTAAATATATATATATATTGATAATTGTGTATGTGTATATACGTATCATAATATTATATTGTAGTATTTTTGCTGATAATTCATAAGAAATTCAAAATATAAAATGAAGTTATAATCTTATAATAAGGGCCTGGATTTTTATGTAAATGTTACCTTATATTTGAAGAGGAAAATTATACGCTCAGACTGGGGTTTGAACTCAGGACCTTTGGCTTTCTAGGCCAATGCCCTATGAGTGTGCTGTTCATTACACCATTCAAACAACGATATTTGAATGATTTAATGGACCTCGTACAGAGAATGTGAGGTCCTGGGTTCAAACCCTGGTTCAAGCATTATTTTTTCTTTTCAAAATAATATTATCCAGTATTTGAAAGTGTTAAAAATTTAAAATATTTCATCAAAAAATCTATATACTTGTTTTAGTACTTTCCTCGTATTAGAATAAAAAACTTTATCTCAAAAAAATTCAGTAGGCTTGCTATTAAATTTCTGCTGATTCAGTAACATGTCTCAGAAAAGAACAGAGATTATATCATACATTGACTTCTTTCTTAATGTGACAAATACACTTGCTGTAAAGCTAAGATTTCTTGTTTGTTTGTATTGTATTGTCAGAACCAGATCACTAGACCAGTCGGGTATAATCTCTTGTTTAGCTACAAGTGGTCAGTTCCAGTATTCATTTTTCTAGTAAGTTAAGTGTTTTCTCATTTTTTTCTTTTTTTAATACTTTTCAGTTTTTAGCTCATATTAAGTTTTATAAAGTATAAAAATCTAGGCCCTAGTTATAATTATGGCCTTGTGTAAGCAACAGTTTTAAAATATACCACAATGGATTATCTCCATGGTTGGTAAAATTTTTAATATTAAATTATTTGTAACATACTTTGTTGGTGTATTATCTTTTATTTAGTCAATCAATGTCTCTTCAATTTTAATCAGTGTTGCCAGATTAACAAAATGAAAACATAGAAACATACTTTAAACTAATAGCAACAAATCAAATCACTTAATTTTCCAAGATACTTTTATAAAAAATAGTCCTAGAATAATTGTATGATATATTATGAGATTGTTATACTATGCAACTAGATCTCATAACTTGCAACCTTTGTTTCTATGCAGTATTCATTGTAGTATCCCTTCTTTAGAAGAAAATATAATTCTCTGAAAATAACCATTCACTTCTATACATGGCTCACTTCTTCTGAATGTTATTAGAAACTGCAATCACCTTCTAATGTAAAATTTTATGAATTTCCACAATAGGGGTTAAATGTTGATTTTTATAATACTAAAATGGGAAGAGACATATAATATTTTCGCCTTAGTGAAATAATATACCTACCTCTCATGTTCTCTGGGTAGATTAGTACATTCTTCATTAAACATCATAATATTTCATGAGCAATTTTGTTGTGGAAATGGACAGAGAACATTTTACAAACTGTGCAGCTCTTCAAAATTATCAAGATGTGACATCCTAGTATTGGGAAGCAAGAAGGAGAATAACTTTATTATTAACTCCAGAGAATTAGCTACATACATCATTAAACATCATTCTTTAAACCAAGTGTATGCTCCATTGTATAATCATCTTGACTTCTTCTGTATCATTTGTGTAATCGAACAAAGTCTCGTAGCATTCAGCGCTCGGGAATTAACAACGCATAAGAGAAAAAATTGCATTTAGATTGCAGTTCTCAGGTAGCTCAGTTGGTAGAGTATTGGCATAGAAAGATGAACAGACTAAAAATAATTTAATTAAAATAACCTCAAAATATCACTTCCTAAAATAAAATATTAAAGCCATAGATCCTGGGTTCAAACCCCTGTCTGAGCGTATAATTTTTCTCTTCAAATATAATTTGTCCTTCAGTGAGGAGTATTAAATTAATAATAAAAACATCAAAAGTATCCCTCACTGGCTTTATAAAGTAGTGTTTAAATTCCCAATAAATGTCTTCTTAAATAAGAAACTGCCATTTGAATAATCGAGCAAAGGCTCGTAGCATTCGGCTCTCGGGAATTAACAATGTATAAGAGAAAAATTTGCATTTAGATTGCAGTTCTCAGGTAGCTCAGTTGGTAGAGTATTGGCATAGAAAGCCATAGATCCTGGGTTCAAACCCCAGTCTGAACGTATAATTTTTATCTTCAAATATAATTTGTCCTTCAGTGAGGAGTATTAAATTAATAATAAAAACATCGAAAGTAGCCCCCACTGGCTTTATAAAGTAATGTTTAAATTCCCAATAAATGTCTTCTTGAATAAGAAGCCGCCATTTGCATAATCGAGCAAAGGCTCGTAGCATTCAGCTGTTGGGAATTAACAATGTGTAAGAGAAAAATTTACATTTAGATTGAAGTTCTCAGGTAGCTCAGTTGGTAGAGCATTGGCATAGAAAGCCAAAGGTCCTGGGTTCAAACACCAGTCTGAGCATATAATTTTTCTCTTCAAATATAAATTATCCTTCAGTGAGAAGTATTGAATTAATAAAAAAACATCAAAAGTAGCCCTCACTGGCTTTACAGAGTAGTGTTTAAATTTCCAATAAATGTCTTTTTAAATAAGAAGCCACCATTTGCGTAAGAGAGCAAAGGCTCGTAGCATTCATCACTTGGGAGTTAACAAAGTATAAGAGAAAAATATGCATTTAAATTGGAGTTCTCGGGTAGCTCAGTTGGCAGAGCATTAGTATAGAAAGCCAAAGGTCCTGGGTTCAAACCCCAGTCTGAGCATACAATTTTTCTCTTCAAACATAAATCTACAGTTCCTACACAAGCAGCATTAGAATGTAATCTTTTGATTGTTTATAAACACATCTATTTTCAATTAAACATAGCAGTCTGATAAATATAAACAAAACAATGGTATTTCTTTTACATTTGCCTATGTGCTAAATAAATTTATATCTAACAACTCTAACTAATTTACTGACACTATCGAACCCATAGGTTCATAGCTGCATGGACATAAGCTCTCCATATATCCTTATCTTGAGCTAATGTTTTCCAGTCATTCCCTGTATAATCTACTTACTTCAAATCATGGTTAATGTTATTCTTCAGCCTCATTCTTGGTCTACCAACTGGGTATTTCCCTATGGTTTTCCTACAAGAAGCTTCCATGTCCCTCTTTTATTCTCCATTTGTGCTACATGACCTGCCCATCGCATTCTACAAAACTTAACTGTTCTTACTATAAATGTTTTCCTATAAGGATATGTAGCTCACTGGTATGTAATCTTCTCCATTTGTCTGTCTGTTCATCTCTCTTGGGTCCAAAAATTTTCCTAAGACCTTTAGGGCCATCTAGGCCTGTCGCGCCAGGAGTATAGTATAGTATAATTTATTCTCAAATACTTGTAATCTGTTCTCCTCCCTTAAAGTAAGAGTCACTTGAAGAAAATTAAATGTGACAATTTAACCCAAATAGTGGATTGAAACACATTTTCATCATGGTACTTTTGTAGCCCAAGGAATTCATCCCCCAGGTTGTAATTATGTATCTCAGGAAAAATCATGTTTTTCTTCCTTGAAGTATAATTAACTATTACTTAAATCTAGCAAGTTTATAAAATTCTTTTTGTTGCAATATGTAGTGAGAAGAAAACATACTTAATCAATAGAACATAAAAGAATATGATGCAGTTTTTTATCAGAAATTCAAGTTGAATCTAGAAAATGTTTAGTTTAATAATTTTTACCCTAATGCTGTGGACTAGTGGTTATGCTCCTTGCCTCTGGTCCCGAGGGTCGTGGGTTCAAACCCGACCGTGGTCAATGGATTTTTTTAGGATGGAAAAATCTAAGGAGCAAATCCTCCGGGAGGGACTTTAAGCCGGGGGTCCCGAGTCTGAAGATTTTCAGGCTCATAAAAAATCCTTAAGCCTGAATGAAAAGGCCTCTAAGCAAAATTTACTGAGTTTTCCCGTCCTAGTACTACCTTGGTTTCCTAGATGTCAGAATGAGGCGGAACGCTGACCATGGACCACTGAAAATGATATCTATACGAAAACAGGGGTAACTAAATTAGTATGGTTCAAATTCTTCACTGTAGGGGGAGAGCGCCTAAATCTCTGTTAAGGGAAACATGGGCTTATAATAATATAATATTACTTAAACTATGAATTTGATGCTTATTCCTCAAACGAACTAGTTGAAATAGTCAACATCCAGTCCGACAACATAAAATCAACAGTCTCGACAAGCTAATGATAAAACAGAAAATTGTTTTGAAACATGTCCTAAAAGAATATTTGATTTTAGGAAGTGATATTTTGAGATTATTTTAATTATATTATTTTTCGTCTGATCATCTTACCTCAATGTTAATGTTGATTTCTTCTTGGACATGTTTCAAAACAATTCTGTTTTATCGTCAGCTTGTCCAGATTGGTTTGATTTATGATGCATTATGTTGCACAACCTGGATGTTGATGTCAACTCCATCCTGTGGTTGGCCAAAGAACCTCCAAACAAGATCACGCTCTGTCGGTATTTCAAAATTCATAACTCTGTTTGGGAAAAAATCTATATTCAGAAGAACAAAAACAGAGTTATGAATTTTGAAATACCGACGGAGCATGACCTTGTTTGGAGATTCTTTGGCCAACCATAGGATGGAGTTGACATCGACATACAGGTTGTGCAACATAAATCAAACCAGTCTGGACAAGCTGACGATAAAACAGAATTGTTTTGAAACATGTCCAAGAACAAATCAACATTAATATTGAGGTAAGATGATCAGACTAAACATAATATAATGTCCTAAAAGAACTCAACTACTACGAGGTAAGATGAAAACAGACTCACTTTATTTATTAGTTGAAATTCTATGAAATAAAAAAATTGATATTCTATGAAATAAAAAAAGGAAGGCATTCCTCGTCCCACATTCGTTATAGATTACCAAGTTATGAGCAACTGTTCCAACAATATCATGAACTCTAAAAGGAAAATTAATATTATACATTTTTATGTAATAAAAATGGAATTGACTAAATAACCATAAAATATCATACACTAGGTAAAAAAATTCATCGAATTCATACTGCAAAAAAATAGATTTTTGTAGAAAAATATGTGAGTCTGGCAACTCTGATTTTAACATATTTTGAGAGAAGTTAGCCTGTAGTTAAATTGATAGAATTAATATATATGCTCGTATTGGTACTTAATGACAGAAATATACATTTTACCAATTTTATACATGTAATGTACTTGTTATAGTAAAAATTTGTTACATTCTAGGGATATAGGGGCACATTTTTATTTTTTTAATTTTATTTTATTTATTTATTTATTTTTTCTCTGATAATTGTCAAAAGTGCAGTAGAAATTAATGTGAAAAAATGTGTATGATATGTAACATCTACAAGAAAAGTTTTCCTATTCTGTATGTACCTTTGCTGAGTCATAAATAGGGAGCGGATTTTTAGGTTCTAAAAGTTAATATTGCAACATAGTATAACAATCAAATTAGTTCAATAAATAAATTAATGAGTCATTTTAACATCTTACCTCATATTTCATGTTTTTCAAACACGGTAACTATAGTTTTCAAATGATCTTGTCATTCATTTTCAACCGCCATTATGACTACCGGATATTCGTTGGAATCTCCCTCTATAACGTTGCCATCTGGTGTTGATTTGACGAACTTCGAGATATCGTTGCCATCTGGTGTTGATTCGATGAACTTCGAGATGAGGTCACGTTCATCTGGAATGTCGAAATTCATAGATTTAAATTTGTTCTTCTGTATAAATATTTTCTCCCAAACTGTCAAATCCAAAGGTTTTTCCAAATGTTTTAGAAGTTTAGCTTCTTTTTCAATTCTATGACCCTCCAACAAACTATGTGCTGCAATAGCTGATTTTTCAATTTCACCATTTTTAATATTTCTATAGTGTTCCTTTGTGCGAGTGTCCAAATTTCTTTTTGTTTTTCCTATGTATGACAAGATCATTTGAAAACTATAGTTACCGTGTTTGAAAAACATGAAATATGAGGTAAGATGTTAAAATGACTCATTAATTTATTGATTAAGAACCTCATAATGTGTTTCCCAATTTTAACTTTGAATAGTTCAATAAATCTTTATATCCAATCAACTGAATTTTATTGTATAATATAACTTACAAAAATGTTTCTCAACAATTTTTGTTTGGGATCTAGCAATAATACATTTAAAAGTAAGATGTGTAATATAAGTGTAATATTGCTAGATCCCACACAAAGTATTGAGAAATATTTTTTTGTAAGTTATATTATAAAAAAATCTGTTGATTGGATATAAAGACTTATTACATTAATTTCATCACTGTACTATGTTGCAATGGGGGCACGCCGTAGCGTAGTGGTTAAGGTACTGCGCTACAAGTCGGAAGGTCGAGGGTTCAAGTCCCGGTGGGTCAGGATTTTTAAACTGACCAAAACCTTCTGGCGGCACTATGGCCCTGGGGTCGACTCAGCCTCTAACGGAAATGAGTACCAGACGCTTGTTCTGGGGGTAAAGGCGGCCGTCACGCAGGGCTGACAACCCGGCTGACATCAAGTGCCGATTGTCTAGAAAAAGTGGGAGCCTTAACCTCCTACTACCCCAAGGGCCTCCGGGTCTGTTGTGGAATCACTTTACTTTTTACTTTTTTTACTATGTTGCAATCTTAACTTTTAGAACCAAAAAATTTGCTCCCTAGTAATAAAGAACTTTGGGAGATCCTAATATAATTTTTGGCATGTGATAAAACTTGAACCCAAATAATGAAGATTCTATGTGATTTACCAGTCTACAAAAATTCAAATAAAAATATAAAAATTATTGTAGTAGTATTACCTAAGGAATAAAACGTATTTTAATGTAATAAATTTGTGAATTTTTAGCAATATGAGGTTTTATTAATAAGAATTAAATGAATTGTGAATTCTTCTTACCTCATACTTTTATGTTTTTTTTAAACACAGCACTGCAGTATCAGTGACCATTGTCACCATCCTCAGCTGTTTTCACAACTGTCAATTTTTTCTTTTGCCAGTAATTATCCAAACAGCCATCTGGTGTTCTTTTGAAGGAATTATTTTCTAAACTGCCATCTGGTGTTACTTTGTAATCAAGCTTGGTTCAGCTGGAACCTCGAAGTTCATGGTTCTAGTATGGTTTTTTTGAATATATATATTTTCCCAAACTGTTAAATCCAAAGGTTTGGATAGATGTTTCAAAAGTTTTGCTTCTTTTTCAATTATATGATTCTCTAATAAACTATGTGCTGCTATAGCTGATTTTTCTGAAGTGTTCTTTTTTATGAGTTTCCAAGTTCCTTTTTGTTTTTATTATATATATCCTATTGCAATCTTTGCAATCAATTTGATAAATTCCAGATTTTTTGTTGTCTGGGGTGTTAACTTTATTATTAGTTAACAGAAGATTACCCAGGCTGAATTTGTTAATTGGAGCCAATGTTATATTAAATTTTCTGAAATTTTTTGGAACTTATTATGAACTTCAGGATGGTAAGTAAATTTCTTGAATTTTTCATCTTTCTTGGAATCATGTAGGGTGGTGTTTCCTGTAACCTTTTCTGTTCTTTAAATTTCTTTAGACATAATAAAGAATACAACAGATGGCAGTTTAGAAAATGATTCCTTCAAAAGAACACCAGATGGCAGTTTGGATAATTACCGGCAAAAGAAAAAAATTGACAGTTGTGAAAACAGCTGAGGATGGTGATGATGGTCACTGATACTGCAGTGCTGTGTTTAAAAAAACATAGAAGTATGAGGTAAGAAGAATTCACGATTCATTTAATTCTTATGAATAAAAAGTAGTTAATTAATAGTTAGATTTTACACCTCACCTCATTAAATGTGAAACAAGCTTAAAATTGAATGAAAAATTGAGGTAAAAGTAATTTAAACTACTCCATATTAATATGCAAGATACTCATATTTTAACCAAAGGTCCTGGGTTCAAGCCCCAGTCTGAGCATATAATTTTTCTCTTCAAATATGATTTATCCATCATTGAGATGTATGAAATGAATAATAAAAACAATGGAAGATATTGTTTCTGTTGTCAGCTGCGGTGACTTGCCTCTTGTTCTGAGGGTCACAGGTTCATACCCAGCCACTTTCGATGGATTTTTTAAGGATGGAAAAATCAAAGAACAAGTCCTCCATGAGTCCCAAGTGTGAATATTTTCAGGCTTGTAAAAGATCCTTAAGCCTGAATAAAGAAGGCCTCTAATCAAAGTTTACCAATCTCAACTTCCTAGTAATACCTTAGTTGCCTGCTAGATGTCTCATTGAGTTGATATGTTGATTGTATGTCATTCATGGCATCTAAGGGCAAGTAAGGTAACTAAATAAATTTGGTCTAATAACTCCTAACAAAGGAGAGGTTATGGCTCAACGTTGGATATGCCATTATAGGTAAATTATACTGTTTCTATTAGTCATTGCTCGAACAAATTAACCAACCTATGAGAAACATGCTAACAAAAAAAAAATGGTCACTTGAGTCCTACTTAACCTAACCTAATCTGAATAAACATGTTGGCAAACATGAAGCTAGCACACATTTTAACCAATGTTATCTGATAAGTATCAATATAGTAGTATCTAATATTTTAGGAAGTGATATTTTGAGGTTATTTTAATTATATTATTTTTAGTCTGATGATCTTACCTCAATATTAATGTTGATTTGTTCTTGAACATGTCTGGACAAGCTGACGATAAAACAGAATTGTTTTGAAACATGGGTCAAGTGCAAATCAACATTAATATTGAGGTAAGATCATCAGACTAAAAATAATATAATAGTAGTAACTAGTTAGTCACTTGTTCTCCATTGCAAGATTTATAAGACTGATACATCAGATAGAATAGCTAAGTAACTTGTTAACAATAACATCTGTTTCAGTCAATTAAGGTCTCTGCCATAGCACATAACTCATTAAATGTTTCCAAAATAGAATTCTGTAAAAGGGATTCTCAAGAATGAGAACTATAAAGATCTATACAGTGAAAGAATTGGCTTCAGACATTCTCATAAGGCCTGTTTTTAAACCCCCATCTGCTCTCCCTCTTGGGATTCCAGTAAAAACTTAATTTGCTTTTCTCTCTCTTCTGAGGAAGTTGTAATGATATCGCAACATCGTGCATTTAGTCTGATATCTTTGATATTTTTGCTAGAATGAATGAGAGAAATTTCATGTTATAGCTGCAAATTGCAACTTGACTTTAGTGATCTTTCTTCCATGTCCTAAACTCTAAGGCTGGTATTCAAGAACCAGCTCTCTAGGCCATGCCATCTCTGTCTTCCATAAGTTGAGGCTCTCATCTATCAATTGTTGCCGGAATTTTTTTTAATAAATATCTTGTTAGTACATGATATTGAATAGAGTGAGAAATTAGAGTAGGTTATATTATTCAAAGTTAAAATTGGGAAACACATTATGAGGTTCTTAGAATTGTTTTGAAACATGTCCAAGAACAAATCAACATCAATATTGAGGTAAGATGTCCAGACCAAAAATAATATAATTAAAATAACCTCAAAATATAACTTCCTAAAATTACATATTAGAGTAGGTTCTGCACAACCCTCATTATTAACCAAGGAGAGATGGGCTGAGAGTCGCTCTTCGCAGAAAGTTTGGTTCTTGAATATCGGCCTAAATGTAAGAAGGAACTTCTTTTGTTATAACACCTGTTGTCAATATTAGAAACTTAAGAGATGATAATGTTTTGATGGAAAACTAACTAACTAACTAACTTAGTGGCTCTATCAAACCCATAGGTTCATGGCTTCAATGACATATACTCTCCATACATCCCTATCCTGAGCTAATGTTTTTCAATCATCCCCTTATAATCTACTTTCCTCAAATCATGGTTAATGTTATTCTCCTATCTCATTCTTGGTTGCTTTTCCTGTAAGAAGCTTCCATACACCTCTTTCATTCCCCATTGGATTTAATTATTTTTAATTATGTTTTAAGTTGAAATTATAAAGTAATAATCATCATCAACATCAAGGCTTAGGCCCTCTGGCCTGTTCCGACTTCAAGAGATTTGGTCTCTCCATCTAGCAAATGGTCTTCCTTCACTTCTATATCCTGTAGGTCTGTAGTTTAAAATCATTTTAGGAGGTCTATCATCTGGCATTCTTAGTAGATGTCCGTACCATTCTTGTCTTTGTTTGTCAATTTTATCTACCAATTTAAATATATTTAATGGATCTCTTATCTCTGAACTTCTTTTCTGGTTCATAAGAGTGTAGCCCGCCGTTGGCCTTAAAACTCATCTCCACAGCCTCTGTGTGTCTCCTATTTTTATGAGTCAAAGTTCAATTTTCACTGCTATACTTTATAAAATTTCAGTTGAGTTTCTCGAGTTATTTTATTCTTTAGAGTTCTTCTTATTGTTCCAAACATTCTTTGAATTTTCTGTATTTTTATATTTATATCATCTTTTTAGCAGTATGATACATTAAAACCCAGATAATTGTAGGATTTCACTTGTTCAATGATATTATTTATGACAATTTTGTATCTGAGATGATATTTTTCCTCGAAATGCCATTGATTTTGTTTTTGTATGTGAAATGTTTAAATTATATTCCTTGCCTACTTTTTGTAATTGGTTTGCAGCTCTCTGGGGATTATCTTTTGATGAATTAAAAATAGCCTGGTCATCTGTGAATAAAATTGTGCTTAAAACTTTGTCATTTATTATAAAATTTTCAATTAAGCCATCTTGCCATATTTTAATAGTTTGGTCAACATATATACTAAACAAAGCCGGAGATAGCAGGCATCCCTGCCTTACACCTTGGTTAACTTCTTCAGATATATTACTCTTCACTATTCCTTTGTCAGTGCTGATGGTTGTTTTGGAGTACAGATTTCTAATTACTTTTATAATGTGATTTGGATATTCACTTGTTTCCATAATGGTCCATAATTTCTTTTGGCTTACCCTATTGAAAGCTTAAGCAAATAATAATTACCTTAAAAGAGAGAGAGTCTGTGGGTTTATATGTTATATATATTAAATTGACAATTTTTGTAGATGTTATGCATATGAATTTTTTTTTCCCCCTTCTGTGATCAAAATTATATCTTTTGGGATATCTCTTAGTATCAGTGAAATTTTTATGAAGTAAGTTAAAATATTGTTTATTTTTTATTATTTCACTCACCTCATACTTCATAATTCATAGCAGACCCTGGGTTTCTTCACATCTTTTGTGACATTCACAAAAGATGTGAAGAAACCCAGGGTCTGCTATGAATTATGAAGTATGAGGTGAGTGAAATAATAAAAAATAAACAATATTAAAAAACCTCATAGTGTTATTTCCTATCTACATAACTTAAGTTGAAATATACTCATGATGTAACAAATTTTTCCTGTCTTTTTTTTTATTGATGATGCAAGATATTGTGATTATATTTATGAACATGCAAAAGTTTTTGCTATACTTAGTATGTAATAAAGTAAACTAGTCAGTATTAAACTGCATCTATAGTACCAATTAAAGTGTGTTACATTCTTTATTCTATATGTTATACATTTGATATTGGGATATGGTTTTTAATTTAGGAATACATAAAAAAATAATAAATTTGTATTTTGAAATAGAAAATCTGGAAAGGATATAATTATATGAATTTATTTGTTAGTACCTTAAGTGCACAATTATACAATTAAAGAGGAATGTTATTTCTCTCAGAAAACAATGTCAGCTTTATTGTTGTGTTTATGCCTCAAATTCCAGAAAAATGGCTTATGTATCTACAGTGTTGTACAATGCTGTTATTCATGTTCTTAGTATTGTGACATGTTTTGAGAAATGTTCCACAATGTTGGTCTGTTTCTTGAGGAAAAGACATTTGAATGGTTGCAGGCCATCAGAGATTTCAGATATCTGAGGTTTCGACATGTAGAACCAAAGCTTTTTGAAAGTGTAAGTGGCATGTTGCACTCGCTACTTGGTCTGTCTAGAACTCTCTGTCCCTCACATATATAAAGACAGGTAAAATGCCTGACAGCTGTCAAGAATTGAAAGTAGTGTGTGATGTCAATTGCACTCGCTACTCGGTCTGTCTAGAACTCTCTGTCCCTCACATATATAAAGACAGGTGAAATGCCTGACAACTGTCAAGAATTGAAAGTAGTGTGTGATGTTAGTTGCACTGGCTCTCGGTCTGTCTAGAACTCTCTGTCCCTCACATATATAAAGACAGGTAAAATGCCTGACAGCTGTCAAGAATTGAAAGTAGTGTGTGATGTCAATTGCACTCGCTACTCGGTCTGTCTAGAACTCTCTGTCCCTCACATATATAAAGACAGGTGAAATGCCTGGCAACTGTCAAGAATTGAAAGTAGTGTGTGATGTTAGTTGCACTGGCTCTCGGTCTGTCTAGAACTCTCTGTCCCTCACATATATAAAGACAGGTAAAATGCCTGACAGCTGTCAAGAATTGAAAGTAGTGTGCGATGTCAATTGCACTCGCTACTCGGTCTGTCTAGAACTCTCTGTCCCTCACATATATAAAGACAGGTAAAATGCCTGACAGCTGTCAAGAATTGAAAGTAGTGTGTGATGTCAGTTGCACTCGCTCCCGGTCTGTCTAGAACTCTCTGTCCCTCACATATAAAAAGACAGGTAAAATGCCTGACAGCTGTCAAGAATTGAAAGTAGTGTGTGATGTCAGTTGCACTTGCTACTCGGTCTGTCTAGAACTCTCTGTTTCCTCAAATATATAAAGACAGGTAAAATGCCTGACAGCTGTCAAGAATTGAAAGTAGTGTGTGATGTCAGTTGTGTTGTTGGAAGCGAATTACTAGCGAGAAGTAGTTTGATAAATTCTGACATTCAGTGCCAAACAATCGGAATTAACATACTAAAATTTGACGGACAACATCATGGAAGATTTTTAAGCGCCAATTTGAGATCATCTGCGCACATAATGAGTGGATGTCGGAAGAGAAGACAATGCATTTGATTACTCCTCCACAAGGACTGGCTGCCAAAATTCTACACAATTTTCCTTCAGACGCCCAGGCAGAAGACATCATAGGGAGCTTGGAAAACCATTATGGCTATTATCTCAGCTCTCCTTATACGGCCCAAATAAAGACTTGTGTCAGTTCACTAGGGAATCCATCTAAGAATGTACCATGGTAATAGAACTGCTGGCTCATAGGGCCTTAGTTAGACTCCCAGCAACATTCATCGATGAAGAGCCAGCATCCACTTTTGTATGCGGCCAAAGGCACAGAGCACCCGAATAGAGGGAAAACTGAGTACAGTGACATCTAAAAAATTTCGGTCATTTACGATGAACTACAATGGTAGCGCTGTTTCATAGTAGTAGAATATGTAACTAAATAAAACAAATGCAAGGCACACGGCATGTTCACTCGCATAGAGAACATTCACTCAGGATTATGGGAAATTAGCCATTTTATATATTATCGAAAGTTAAAAATCATTACTTAGATTTTATTTTACTCTAATTTGTAAGTAAATTAAAACTTGTTTACGTTTTTAATGTGAATCTATTTTCAAAGCTAAACCTACTAGAAGTGATATAATTCTAAGATTTGTTAGGTTAGGAAGAGTGATGTTACTGTACAGCCATTTCTAATAAACATTTAAAAAATGTGAGTGACTTTATAATGGATTTCAGATGTAAGACATGGCTAAGGTTCTTTAATAAATAATGTATAAAATATGTATGTGAGAATAAAGGGGTAGGTCAATTGTACATATTTAAAAGAGCTCATAATGCACGTTTTTAAATTTTAATAAACGAAAATAAATTAACAAGTTTTATTTATTTCCATTCTTCCCTTTTGTTAAAATAAAAAAAAATCTTTAGGTGTGAGAGGGTGGGTACAAATAATTCCATAATTTAAGATGAATTAAAATGTTATTTCTACAAAAAGGTAATTATATTTAAAATATCATCTATAAAAGTTCAATTCCATGATTATTCACCAGATGGCATTGTATAATTATAATTCATGATTTTACCACCAGATGGTGCTAAATTTCATATTAGTACCAGAAAAAATCGAAAAAATGTAGATGTCATTAGTTGTTCTACACTAGCGCTGCTTGTGGCATATACGTGAAACTTGTTCACTTTCTTCTCTGGGTCCTCTATGGCCAAAGGAACCGAGATGTGAAAAATCATCTTCTGCCGTTGGTGAGACATCGCACAATCAATGATGCCTTGAATGTGGCTTTGTGACTGGAGGCAGCCATGAAAACTATGCACTACCTCTACCTGGTGACACTCATCACCATTTAAGCATCGCAGATAAAGAACACCAGCCTGCTGGAACTGCAGGGAAATTGGACACCTGATGCATGCTACGGTAGGCCTGCAATAGAATAGGAAAGACAAAAATAGACAGATGAGAAGAAGGGGTCTATAACTTCGGCTCATCATTATCACCACCATCCCCCCACTTCTTACTGATTGCCTTAACTATATTAGATACTAAATTATTATATTTATTTCGATGAATTATTTTAAGAAACCAGAAATGATGAATGAACTCATTGCCAATGGGTGGATCCATGGACAGCTCTGCCGAATGCTCGTCAACAAAGAAAAGTGATGCTGACCATCTTGTGACCCAGAGTAGCAGAAGGATTACCTTAGAGGATGCTGCTGCGGAAGTTTGAGCTTTGTACCACGTCTGGGGATGTCGTAACAGTCAAGAAGGTTCTCTTGGAGTTTGTCATCGGGAGGTGCAAGCTACGATGGTGGGCATTTATTGTCAGAGATTCCAAGGATATTATTATGTGTTTGGTCACCCTAAGTATATATGATGCTACAATGGACGTTGAACAACGGGTACTATGTTTCAGGCAAGATAAAGTGATATTCAACAACACGGGACAAAGATCAAGAAGGAAATGAGATGGAAATGATTCCAGCTGGTTCTTAGAAATTGATGACAGTGCTGACAATAGGATGGCCACGACTAGATATGCTGCTAGGTGCTGGAAGAAATCCCCGAGGTAGACTGTATGTTGCCAGACCCAGTAATAGGATGAAGGTGCACTACAACCAACTAGCTATTCTGTTGGATCTTATGAGGACAACTTAGTGTGGCTGCAGTGCTCATGGAATGGTCATACTGAGTGATAGAGAATCAACAATATGTTCTACCAAATTAATGTTAGCCTAGAGGGAAGATGACGGTGGTTCATCTGGATCAACTGGCAGCATACAAAGGAAGTGCTTGGACAATCAACCCTGAGGAGGGAGCAATGTGATGTGTTTTGAGAAATACTCCAAATTGTTGGTCCATTTCTTAAGGCAAAGCCATTTGAATGTTCACAAGCCATCTTGTTATTTAGAGACTGCCAATTCCTGAGATTTCTGTTGCTAGAAGCTGGAGATTCTCAAGAGTGAGCAGCGTGGGCATGTGATGCTCGGCTGTCTAGAACTCTCTGGCCTCAAATATATTAAGATAGGTGAGATACCTCAGTTAGTTGTGGGTTGGAAGAAGTCAGTTGTGATTTGGGAAGCAAAGTGCTAGTGAGAAATTAAGTGTTCCAGCGAGCAGCAAAAAGAGACATTAATTAACTGTGAAGTGCTAAGAACTTACAGAAGAATAATTATATGTGATTGTAAAGAGGAGATTATCATTCAACAAATAAAGGAAAATTGAAAATTTTAGGGAAACAAGTATTGTAGTTATTTAAAAAAGTTCTAACTGGTATAACATTACCCGAACTAGACTTTTTTTACTTATTTTGCTTATATCACATGTTGAAAATTTACTCCATTTGCACTCGTGCATGTTTCACATCATCTTATGAACCTTCAGAGCAAAACTGTAAAATTCACAATGGAAACTGAAACTGACAGACAAATTTCATTTTTGGATCTAAACCTAACTAGAAAGGAAAAAACAAGATAAAATTTGGAATATACAGAAAGAACACGCATAAAGATAACTACATTAAGGCATCAGGATTCAACCATTTTGCTCACAAAGAAGCTGTATTCAATAGTCTAACACACAGATTGGTGAATGTACCCCCGAACCAAGAAAAATATGAAGTAGAAAAAGAATATATAATTAAAGTAGCAATAGAAAATGGTTATGAAGAAATGATGGTACACAAGAAAATAAATAAGTTTAAAAGGCAAAAACTAATCAATGAAAGCACACTTAAAAAACAAACAGAAGAGAACATAAGATACAAAAATTCACTTACCATCCTTTAAAACACCGCAAGTTCCAGAAAATTTTCAGTAAGTTTAACATTCAATTGGCTCCGAAGAATGAATACAGCCTAAACAAGATAATTAAAACCAACAAAAAATGAAAAAAATTGGAGAAGAATATACAAATTAGGAATATATCAGATCAAATGTAAGGATTGCAAACAAAATCTATATAGGAAAAAAAAAAAAGAAATTTAAAAAACTAGATTGAAAGAACACCTTAGAAATGTAAAAAAGGGTGAAGTGGACAAGTCAGCTGTAGCAGCCCATGCTTGGTCTGAAAAACATTTAATCAATACAAAAGCTAGCCTAATCAAACACACAGATAAACAAAAAGAACTCACTCTGGGAAAAAATCCACATCCAAAAAAACAAGAGAGATAAACTCATGAATTTCAAAACTCCTGCAAATTTTGACCTGATCCAGAGGTTCATCGGTCCACCGATAGAAGTAAGAAGAAAACTGCCAAGAAATGACATAACACTGGTCGACCAGAGGCTACTGATGATGGAGATATGCTCCAAAACTGCAGTCTAAAAGAAAAAAGATATGAGGTGAGATAATAAAAACATTAATTTAATTCTCCAGTTCTGATTGATTAAATTTCAGTTTGCATATTAACTTTTAGTTCATTCAGCATATGAAGGTTATTTCTGTATACCCTATCTGTTTGTGTTCCCCATAAACAGATATTGCATAGGGTATGATCTGGGCTGCAATGAGACCATAGATCCTTATTTTTAATCATATTCCCAAATATATGGCATATTTCAGTCAAAGATGCATGTGCAGATTCATGTTGAAAATAAGCAGAAAATTGTTCTGTATATGTTAATTTGCCAAAGAATGATTCAGGATATCATTTATGTACCGTATATTTGTCAATTGCACGCTCAAAAAAATAGCACCAATAACATGGTACACATTGAAACTACACCGGTCTTCAATTTCCTCGTCATGAAAGGGAGTTTCATCATGAAATCTGGTTTTTCTGAATCATAGTACAGTATCTGTTGTTTTAAATAGTAAGAGTTAGATATGCATGACTGCCCTCATATTTGTAGTTTTCTTGATGCTTAGAACATCGAAACCCTGGGCCTTCAAGAAAACTACAAATGTGAGATGTTATCTAACTCCTGTTATTTAAAATAAACCTCATAATGTCAATTCCTTTAAATATTAAATCTGTAGTTTTGCTTATTTACTGTGCCATATAAATAAAACCATGCAAGAACACAACTAATATATGTATAACACATGATGGAAGCAATTACCTTTAGAACTATAGGATAAACATTGGTAGGATTTGAGCCATGAATACAGCTGTCAAGTTGGTGCTGTTTCTTGTTGCAAAGGAGAATAACATTTATGTAATTCTCCATATAAAATTTAAACTTTTCACCTTGACTATGAATCTAGTTTAAGAATGTTGATTGTCACAGTATTGAAGAGTGGGGCACTAGTTTAAATTTGGAATCCAAAACAATAACAGTGAAGCCGAAGACATTTTCGTTGATGAATAATATTCATTTTATTATTGGAATGTAGCAATAAAAATACTTGGAAATCAAGAAATAGTATATAATAGTAGGTTATTAGATAATGGGTAGGAGGAAATTGTGTTGCCATATAATCTTATTATAGATGGAATGAAAACATCAAAACCTAATAAAGTCCATTAAAAAAAGCAAATGCATTAAAAAATCCATGTATATTTATTTATCCACAATTATGTAGAATAAACTTCTAAACTTTATTCAAGAGAATATGAGAGTACAGGTTGATAGAATGTAATAAAGTAATGAAAATATATTTTATGAATAAATAAGGTGAATCCAGAATCATCTTACCTACATCAGCCAAAAGATGGAATGGTAATTGACATCCAGAGTTGACAACATAAAATTCGAGAGTCTGGAAAAGTTGATGATGGTATGCATGGCACATGTAAACATGTTCAAATAGAACACAACAATTTATAAGGTAAGATTTTTTGGATTCACCTTATTTATTAATTATTCTTCTTCCAATGGCGCTACAGCCCATAGCGGGCCCGGGCCTTATTGATGCGATACCTCCAATCTTCTCTATCCAATGCTCTCTGTTGCTGGTTCCTACAGTTCAGGATTTGATGACAATCTTCCTTCACTGAGTCCACCTATCTTTTCTTAGGTTTTCCTACTGGCCACTTCCCAAACGTTTTCTCCGTTATCACTTAGGTATGCATTCTTTATGCATTCTTGAACTTATCCACCCCATTGCATTTTTTAAGTTTCACAAGAGTTGATATATCATGTTCCTTAAAAAGGTCATAGATTTCCTTATTGTACCTCATTTCTCATCTTCCATTCTCTTTTACTGGTCCATATATCCTTTATTTATTAATAACCTCATAATGTTACTTCCCATTGTAATTTATTAATATTATATGAAACTCGTTTTCACCTAAAATGGATGTTTCAGTTTTTAATGCTTCTTTTTTCATATATTTTTGAGTTGAGGAAGGTACTGGAGAAAAGGAATTTTAAGGTTACACATATAAAGTATATTGCATATTTTATTAAAAATCTACTAGAATTGCCTTTGGCCTGTTTGGTGACACAGCAAATTGTTAATTCTCATTGTAAGAGCATCCATAAAAACCTTGGAAAATCTTTCCTTGCATTCAGAATACCATTTTTGGAATTTTTTTTCACCCCTTGAACTGTAGTAAATCACATTTGGTTTGTTGCAGCTTAAGTGCACATATGCTTTATCATAAGTCAGTTCAATTTTCCATCTTCCTACCGTCAGATCATTTTTATATAATTTTATGCTATTTGTGTGACATTCTGGAATGTGATAAAGAAATAACTTGAGAATTTATTTCATTTTTCCAAGTTAAAATTCTGATTGATGATAATGTTCATAGTTTTCAATGATTTCCTGATTTATTTGTGATGGTTCTTAGTAATAATCATCCTGCCAGGTATTAGTCCTAGAAGAACTGTTACGGCTTGAGAAAGCGGTTTTCGTGCCATCTTTTCATAGGTCGACCAAGTGACCGTTTCCCATTTGGACAGTAGTTCATTATTGCCTTGGGGATCCTGGATCTAGCCATTCTTGAGACATGTTCCTTCCAGTTTAGCTGATATCTGGAGATGTAGTCCAGTATTGGTGACACATTAAGTTCTTGAAGGATTTCTTAGTATGGCTGGTTTACTACTGATGACAAGTGCCCTAACCATCTTTACCACCTTTGGACTCCAGCTTATTTTAGGGCATATATTGGCCTGTTTCTTGCCTTTTGGAATTAATCCCATGCAGGGTTTTCCCTTTTTATGTAATACTGAACTGATCCCATTCTTCTGTGCTACAAAATTTCTCTTCTTGCACCTTTCTATTATATCATAGTAACTATAGTTTGCATTAAAAAGGGCTGTAGTGTACTTTTCCTAGTAGGGCCCAATTTGCTTCAGCATCTTAGCAACAACATGCACATGAACACTCACATAGACACATTGACAACCGAGTCATGCTTCCAAGCCGGGATCTACAATCTCGCATGATGGCACCATAGTTGCACTGGCAGTTTGTTACCAGAGATTGGAAGCAACCCTCTATAAAATATTAGAGTCTAGTTATTAACATCTTCACAGAGTGCAGAAGGCATTATTTAACAATTTATTCCTGTAGATGTGTTAAAGGGAATGTTTTATTTCATATTTATATATAGTTAAAATGAAGGGAAATAAAGATTCTAGAGATACAAGAAAGAGAATGTAAATCAGAGAGG
The DNA here is from genome assembly GCA_030220185.1 of Diploptera punctata. NCBI lineage: Eukaryota > Metazoa > Arthropoda > Insecta > Blattodea > Blaberidae > Diploptera > Diploptera punctata. The sequence continues at coordinate 540,915 of JASPKZ010002722.1, read as the reverse complement.
AAATATTCATAATTAAAAACACATATTTAATGCTAGAATGAGTATTTTTAGATTTATTTATTTTTGTGCATTAAAGTAAAATGTGTAACCGAGCTTAGTGCAGCTTGTAACCTGTCAGAAGCACAAAATTATTATTTTGAATCCTAACAAAATGTTGTGATATTTGCCTTTTCAGATTTTCTTGTTTTTGGGTGTATAATTCTAGTTTATATCCAACTCATAGTTACTAGATTAAAACTCCAAAAAACGTTACGTAGCTCAGTGATCTATCCAAATTATTCTGTTTGGTTGAGCTTACAATGCTCATTAAACAAATTTCAATTGTACAGAAATTACTTTTAATTGTTACAAAATTAGTATTTTTAAATTTTACTACACATTCTTATCAATACATCTAAAATTCATTGTAAATCACCATTGAGGTTACATAGTAAAATTATATTTGAAGAGAAAAATATACACTCAGACTGGGGCTTGAACCCAGGACCATTCACACTCTAGGCTAAAGCTCTACCAACTGAGTTATCTGAGAAACTCCAATCTAAATGCAAATTTCTCTCTTATATACGCTGTTAATTCCCGCACACCATGCTATGAAGCCATTGCTTCTACCTTGCAAATGGTGGTTTCCTTTATTAAGAAGACCTTTACTTGGGAATTTTACATTACATTATACAGCCAATACGGCTTCTCAGTAAACTCAGTTGGTAGAGCTTTCGCCTAGAGTGTGAAAGGTCCTGGGTCCAAGCCCCAGTCTGAGCGTATATTTTTCTCTTCAAATATAATTTATCCTCATTCAGATGTATGAAATGAATAATAAATAAAAACATCAAAAGAAGCCATACTACTGGCTTTATAATGTAATGTAAAATTTCCAATTAATGGTCTTCTTAATAAAGAAGCCACCATTTGCAAGATAGAAGCAATGGCTTCATAGCATTTGGTGCACAGGAATTAACAGTGTATATAAGAGAGAAATTTTTGTTTAGATTGGAGTTTCTCAGGTAACTCAGTTGGTAGAGCTTTTTCCTAGAGTACGAAAGGTTCTGGGTTCAAGCCCCAGTCTGAGCGTATATTTTCTCTTCAAATATAATTTATGAATCATTGAGATGCATGAAATGAATAATAAAAACATATGTAGTAAAATGTTAAAATATTAAAATAAGTACCTGATATATCAGTCGTCATTAACTAAAATGGATCAGTACCGAATAACATGCCAAAGATAGAACATGTTTCTGAAAGCCTACATGGTTAACTACTTGACACAGGTTTTTAAACAGAAATCCATTTTAATTTAGGACAACTGATATATCAGGTACTTATTTTAATATTTTAACATTTTATTAAATTTCTGTATTAAAAGATTGCTTATGTATATTTTTTATTTTATTGTGTATAAAACAAGTTGTATGAATTTAAATAGTCATAAAAATTCTAGAAAACTTGTGTAAAAATATTTTAATGTACCTGAAAATTTTATTTTAGTTGAATATATAATTCATGTGATGCTTGTTCCTATGATCTCTTAAAACTGTAATTTCTCAGATGAAACAAATAGAAGAACACAGAGCGAGATGGCTCAAGCTATAGAATTTTGAGACTTATTTGGGAAGTCCCAGGTTCAAACCCAGTGTTGACCGAATAGGCTGAAGATTTTCCTGATTTTGTTCAGTCATCAAGATAAATGGTGGATTGGAATTTCATTACCAGTAGCCATTTCATTTTATTCACCATTTCGTAGTATTATTTAAAAAATATTTAGATGTGATATGACCTACATGTTAAAGCATCTGTAAAAATAAAGAAATTACTTTGATCTGCAGAAATTTTTAAGTCAAGATTACTTATTCGAGGAATTAAATCTAGAATATTTATAAATAGGACCCTGATTTTGATGAAAAATTATCTTTTTTTTCTGACAAAGGAACTGTCAACCATTGCATGCTGAAATCTACCTTGAAATTTCTCCCAGAGAAGCATTGTGATGTACCAGGGTTGTGTCCAAAAAATGATCTGCCTCTTTTAACTGCAAGACTCTAAAATCCAGTGCTAAATCTCTCATTTAAACTACAGGGAAGTAATATAATTCCTGACTTGATGAATTGTGAATTGGATACACTGACAACCTGCCCCTGCGCCGCATCCTGCCACACATCATCAACTCTACTCATATAGGGACGTCCATCTGCTTTATACAGTGGATTGCCATTTCTGGATTCTGGCTTCAATTTCTGTGCCTTGCAGTTAAAAGCAGCAGATAATTTGTTGGACACGCCCTTGGTACATCACTACGCTTCTCTGGGAGAAATTTCAAGGTAGGTTTCGTCATACAGTGGTTAAGAGTTCCCTTGTGAGTAGTCTGATATGATAGATGATAAATGATAATGAAGGACCAAAAGTGTTCTTATTTCTAAACTTAATCCAAATTCCAGCCCATGGGCGACCACAGGAATAATTCCCTTTAAGGAAAAATTCCTATGGTCTGAGCAGGGATTGAACCTGGACCATGAACTGTAGTCAGAAATTCTGATCACAAAACCATGAGTCTGGCCGATGTAGTCATCTGTATTTTTAAGCTATGATACTCAACGTAAACCTTCCTGGACTAATCTAACTGGTCTTCTTCTTGATTTGTTTCTATATGTATCAGTCTGGTGAATTCCTGATTTCTTCATGTGTGAGTATGAATTGTGTTAATATTTTATTTTAGGAAGTGATATTTTGAGGTTATTTTAATTAAATTATTTTTAGTCTGTTCATATTACCTCAATATTAATGTTTATTTGGCTTGAACGTGTTTCGATTATATCATAATCATTATCAACATCTTGCCCAGACTGGTTGGATTTATGTTGCACACTCTGGATGTCAATGTCAGCTCCATCCTGTGGTTGGCCAAAGAACCTCCAAACAAGGTCATGCTCCGTCGGTATTTCAAAATTCATAACTCTGTTTTTGTTCTTCTGAATATAGATTTTTTCCCCAAATAGTCAGTTCTTTTGTATTTTCTAACTGTTTTAATAATTTAGGGTCCGAATTTATATTATATTTTTCAGACCAAACATGAGCAGCAACTGCAGATTTTTCCATTTCCCCATTTTTAATATTTCTTATGTGTTCTTTGGTTCTAATTTTTAGGTTTCTTTTTTGTTTTTCCTATATATATCTTTTCACAATCCATACATTCAATTTCATATATTCCTGATTTTTTACCAGTTTTTTCATTTTTGTTGGTTTTTATTAGTTTGTTTAAACTGTAGTTATTTTTTGGTGCTAATTTAACATTAACTTCTCAAATATCTTTTGGAAAATACAAAAGAGCTGACTATTTGGGGAAAAAATCTAAATTCAGAAGAACAAAAACAGAGTTATGAATTTTGAAGTACCGACGGAGCGTAACCTTGTTTGGAGGTTCTTTGGCCAACCACAGGATGGAGCTGACATCGACATCCAGGGTATGCAACATAAATCCAACCAGTCTGGGCAATATGCTGATGATGATTATATCATCAAAACATGTTCAAGAACAAATCAACATTAATATTGAGGTAAGATGAACAGACTAAAAATACACGTATATAGAGAAAAATTTGCATTTAGATCGGTACTTGCTCAGGTAGCTCAAATGGTAGAGCACTTGGACTAGAAAACCAAGGGTCCTGGGTTCAATTCCCGGTCTGAGCGTATAATTTTTCTCTTCAAATAAGACTAAAAATAATTTAATGAATTGTGTTATTGCATCAGTCTGAGGAAATAAATGTCACTCTGTAAAATATTGGTGAGTTGTGTGATGTTTTGTTGTGCAATGCAGTTGAAATATAAAGATAAAAACAGTCATCTCCAAACCATTTAAAACGGTAAGTGTCAGAATTTGGTGAAAACTTATTCTCAATTGATGGTACTGAGATTTGAAACTGAATCCTCCTGATTGCAAATTCTGCAAGTAAGTATGGTGCCAATCTTTTTGATAGATATAGTGGTAATGGAGCAGAGATAATAATTGAAAATATAGGTCCCATATCCTTCATTTACTCTGTTTGTATGTTATATTCCATCAGTCACATCACTCTACACTATACATGAAGTTTAATTTTTCAGATAAGTATTAATTTTCTTGCAAATGCCATTTCATTGCTGTTTATTAAATAATAATTATTTAGATGACTAGTTATAAAAGCAGAGGTTTAGTAACGAGTTGCTTTCGGTTATGTCCTAAGAGCAGTGAGTTACTAAACCTAATTTTATAACATGTTGTCTACAATATTTTATATACTTTCAGAGTATTTTAGTATATGTTGTATATTTAGTACATTTAATGAAATTTATTTTTTGTGGAAACTATATGTTTAGAGAAAGAGTAATGTGGGCTTTGAAAAAAAAAAAGACATGACAAATCTACAAACATTGTTGTTATATATATCAATCATTAAAGTGTATTTTACATTTTGTTGAACCTGTATTTTATGTTTTGATAGCATGTTTTGTGTTTTGTTAGAATATAAAGTATAGGTTTTATTGTCTTACGAACTAAAGTGTCACTGATTGTTATAATAATAGATAAAAGATTTTGTAGGTAGTTTTAAACAGTATAAATGCATAGCACATCAGCTGAAGTTGATAATATTTTCTGCAGAAAATGGTATGTGGAGCTGCATGGTTAATGTTACACAGTTCCACAAACTTAAGGTAAATATTTAGTTATTCTCGTCACCATTTTAGTCTTAGAAGGATTTTTTGTCGGTATTTTCACAATGAATCTTCTAAGATGTGAAAATTCTGCTTACTGATGTGATTCTACGTCCTTTCATTTTATAAGCAGAAATCTGGAGAGATCACTGATATACTAAATGTGTTTATAATTTAAAATGTGATTGAGTGAATTGTATGCATGCATGTCAAAGTTATATTGAATAGTTTGCTTTTTGTTGCCTGTAAAGATGAAATAAAAATATAAAAAAAAATAAAATCCTGAATAATTATCAATCTTTGAGTTTTAAACTGATTTTAGCAACAGAGGTTTTGTTTCAGTAATAATCTTTTTATCACAGATCTAATACTTTTTTTATACAAAGACAAATATGTCTTCAGAGAAGCTTGAATTTAGCTATGACTAACTTACACTTGAATGGAATGCCAGCACTAAATTTGCATTCCAATATATCAAGCGCAATTTACCAAGTAAAGGTATGAAGTAACACTTCACCTACTTTTTGGCTAAACTTCCTTATTTTTTGATGTTTTTATTATTAATTTAACATTTCTCAATGAAAGATAAATTAAATTTGAAGAGAAAAATTTTCGACTAGACCGGGACTCGAACCCGTATATAAGAGAAAAATTTGCGTCTAGATCGTAACTCGCCTCGGTAGCTCAGTTGGTAGAGCACTTGGCCCGGAAAGCCAAGGGTCCCGGGTTTGAGTCCCGGTCTAGGCGAAAATTTTTCTCTTCAAATTTCCTTATTTTTGTTTATATTTGAAAAGAAAAATATATGCCTAGACTGGGGTTTGAACCCAGGACCTTTGACTCTCTATGTCAATGCTCTATCCAAGTGAGCTACCTAGGCCTCCAATCTAAATGCATATTTTTCTCTTGTATGTAGTTAATTCCCTAACTCCAAATGCTACGAGCTGTTGCTACGATTTTTGCAAATGGCGGCTTCTTTATTAAGAAGACTTTTTATTGGGAATTTAAACATTACTTATAAAGCTAGTAGTGCTTCTTTTAATTTATCCTTCAGTGAGAAGTGTTAAATTAATAATAAAATTGTCTATAGAAGCCCTACTGGCTTTATAAAGTAGTGTTAAATTCCCAGTAAATGTCTTTTTAATAAGAAGCTGCCATTTGCAAAGATAGAAGCTATGGTTTCAAGCATTTGGCACGAGGGAATTACAATGTATATAAGAGAAAAATTTGTGTCTAAATTGCAACTCGTCTCGGTAGCTCAGTTGGTAGAGCACTTGGCCCGGAAAGCCAAGAGTTTGAGTCTCGGTCTAGGCGAAAATTTTTCTCTTCAAATATAATTTATCCTTCAGTGAGAAGTGTTAAATTAATAATAAAAAAGCTTCTTTTAATGTTGATGTTATTCGTTTTTAAACATCTTAATGATGGACAAATTATATTTGAAAAGAAAAATATACGCCTAGACTGGGGTTTGAACCCAGGACCTTTGACTCTCTATGTCAGTGCTCTATCCATGTAATGTTTAAATTCCCAATAAAAGTCTTCTTAATAAAGAAGCCGCCATTTGCAAAAATCGTAGCAACGGCTCATAGCATTTGGAGTTAGGGAATTAACTATGTATAAGAGAAAAATACGCGTTTAGATTGGAGGCCTAGGTAGCTCACTTGGATAGAGTATTGACATAGAGAGTCAAAGGTCCTGGGTTCAAACCCCAGTCTAGGCGTATATTTCTCTTTTCAAATATAATTTGTCCATCATTAAGATGTTTAAAAACGAATAATATCAACATATATTTGTTTATGATGATCTTGCAGTAGATTTCCGGGCTGTTGGCCGTGGTCTTGAGGCTTGTAGTTCCCCAACGTTTCGCCAGAGACTGCATCCGGCATCCTCTCAACATATATTTGTTTATGATGATCTTGCAGAAGATTTCCAGGCTGTTGGCCGTGGTCTTGAGGCTTGTAGTTCCCCATCCTCGAGGATGCCGGATGCAGTCTCTGGCGAAACATTGGGGAACTACAAGCCTCAAGACCACGGCCAACAGCCCGGAAATCTTCTGCAAGATCATCATAGTAACTCTGGCCGTGAAAGCCTAAGTCAATATATATATTTGTTTATTTTTCTGTTTAATCTCAAGTAAGTAATAATTAATTGGAATTTGAAATTATGTTTAAAAATTGAACCTATGAAGTTGATTCAATAATTTCACTTTGTATCTTGGTCTCCATAAAGTGATGACTGATATCAGTTGCTTTTACATCAATATTACCATAGAAACGTGATATCAGAATTGCATCATCATGTCATGTAGTAAGTGCAGAGCATGTTCCTAATGAAGATCAGAGACATTGTATTGTGGCAATTCATATACTACTGTAGAACTACTGTGTCTGTAGAACAGAGCCATGAATAAGAGCTCAGTAGGTGTGAAAAGATGCTCTGCTCCTCCTATTCAACCCTACGTCTGATAGGCTGACAAGGTAAGACACTGCTACTCACTTGTCAATTGTGTTATTTCATTGGGTATGCACCTGATGCAGGTAGGAGGGGAGACTGTCTTTTATAGTGAGCAAGTTTTAACAGGCCTGCTGTAGAAGAACGAGCTTGAATATTGGTCAAATATAAACAAAATAGCAAAAGAGTTCTAACAAGGAAATAATGAATTTCCAGACCTATTTTGATGTTATATTTAGTTTTAATATGTTGTGGACAAATTTATATTTTGAAAAGAAAAATTATTGTCTGAACTGGGAATTGAACCCCGAACCTCCGACTCTATACATTGGCTTGCAGCCCTCTACACCATTCAAGACATGGTACAAATGTTAATATTTATTTCCACTTACACAATTCTGGTATGACTGAAGAGCTAGAGCTGTTAACACCATCAGACGACTTCTATACAAAGTATTTTTAAAGAGAATATTCATTATTTTCAAGTGGTAAAGCGTAATATTTTGATGTTATATTTAGTTTAACTTGTTCCAGTCTGGGACAAATTCCAGGCCCATGTTCACATATTTTAATTCTCTAGATGTGAAGAATATTATCTCAAAGTATTAACATATTTTTTGTTATATCCTGTACAAATCTAGAGAGCAGTGAAATTAAAAATGAGCAGAAAAATAAGAATTATGTTGTAGACTTATAAAGAAAAGGTATGAAGTCCAAAAATCAGAAAAGTTAATTTTAATGGTAATAAATATAATGCAATATGCTCTAATCTCGAGGTAGCATGCTGACTTGTCACGCAGTGGGCCTGGGTTCGATTCCCGGTCAGGACAGGCTCCTGGGTGAAATATTTTTTGGGGTTTTTCCTCACCTGTAAGACAAATGTCAGGAAGCTTAGGACCCAACAGTCCCCGAAAATCATCCAGGCATCATTATCATCCTTCACCGTGTGGAAAGCAACGGGAAGCTACCACACCTATAATTCCCTAGTAAAGCTGCAAAACATAGCATGGAAATGCTATGATTGCAGTGAAGGACCTGTCCTTGGGCAGAATTACTATGGATGAATGGATGCTCTAATAAAATTTAATTTAATAATTAATATCTTACCTCATAATTTTGTATGCTCTATCTATAAGGAAAAAGGAACTAAGTTCTAACATATTTAATTAATGTTGGGAAGTAAACATTATGAGGTATAATCATTAAAATTCATCGGAGAACATATTGTTTAAACAACTCACCTCATAGGATTCATGCTTCCATGATATCGCGATTTCAAACATAGTCATGTTCATCATCAGCCATAACTCCGACTGACGAAATTCTTCGGCCGTCAACTATTCTATTTCAAACATAGTCATGTTCATCATCAGCCATAACTCCGACTGACGAAATTCTTCGTCCGTCAACTATTCTATTGTCGCCATCTTCAGTGCTGCCATCTATGGTTGAATTTATGAACTTCGAAAAAATATACATTCAAAAAAACAAAAATAGATCAATGAATTTTGATATCCCTAACGAAATTACATTGATTTCGAAGTTCATAAATTCAACCATAGATGGCAGCACTGAAGATGGCGACAATAGAATAGTTGACGGCCGAAGAATTTCGTCAGTCGGAGTTATGGCTGATTATGAACATGACTATGTTTGAAATCGCGATATCATGGAAGCATGAATCCTATGAGGTGAGTTGTTTAAACAATATGTTCTCCGATGAATTTTAAGTTCTAACAGTTAATAATTCCTTACAATGAAACCTTTACAATTCCTAACACTGATATTTCATAAACATTCAAGCTTTTCAGTTCATCTATCTCAAAGCTATCTTTTTGTACTTAATACCTTTTCCATGTAAGCCCACAATATAGAAGCAAGGAACAATGGAAGGGCTTATATTTTTAAACAGTAATTAACTCACTCACTGGCACTATCGAACCCATAGCTTCATGGCATATGGACATAAGCTCTTATACATCCCTTTCCTGAGCCAATATTTTCCAATCATCCCTTGTATAATTCACCTCCCCCAAATCATATTTAATGCTTTTCCCCACCCTCATAATGACCTACCTAATGGTGCTTACCTTTCCTACAAGGAGTTTCAATTACTTTTTTTCATTCTCCATTTGTGCCACATGTCCTGCTTGTTACAATCTGAGACTTAACTGTTCTAATTACATCTGGTCTTCCATAAAGATCATGTAGCTCACTGTTTGTTAGTCTTCTCCATTCACCTGTCTGTCTCTCTTTGGTCCAAAAATGTTTATAGAACTTAATTCTCAAATAATCGTAATCTTTTCTCCTCCTTTAAAGTAAGAGTCCATGTTTCATATCCATATAATATAACTGGGAGAATAACAGTTTTATATATGTTTAGTTTAATGTTTTTTGAGAGAAATTTAGATGTATTGTGTAATAGCATGCATTTCCAGAATTGAGCCTATGTTTAATTTCTTTCTAGCCAACAGAGGAAGCAGAAATCAACCTACAGGATCGACAACTGCAAATTCAACAGTTAGGAACCATTGACAATGACACACAAATGTAGAGAAACTATGGTCTGCAAGAAAAAAAAAATGTGGTGAGTCAAAATCCCGAACTCATAATAATTAAAAGAAACCTCATAGTGTTACTTCCTTCAAATATTAATCCTTAATTACTCGTACACACATAACCTACATGAGGACTCGTGCGAGGTTTTTTTTTTGCCTTCAAGTCTTTATCATAGTTAATAATACTGTATCATATTATTACAAAGTTTAATGATTTTTTAAAAAATAATATCTATACACACCTTACTCAACAGAAAAGCAGTCTGGACAGGACTCCACCATATGATCTTTGCAGATCGGCGCAACACTTTGTCTTCCGGTCTTTGGTCCTGGGACAGAAGTGGCACCTCCCTCCTTTTCTGATGATCAGTGGTTCAGCTTCTTCCACAGGTCCTGTGAGATGTCTTATTTTTGCCTGAAGAGGTTTTGGCAAAGTGTTTATGGTTGCCCTTTTCTTCAGATAGCTGTCCAGTAGACTCCAACCAAGGTCTTTTAGGAAGTCACAGCGAGCAATCTTTCATCCCACATCTTCTTGTGTAATTACATGTGCATTGATGCCGCCAACATTCAACAAGAAGTAAAATATGGTCAGTGGCCAGCGATTGGACATCTTCATCTTCTGACATAATATCATCCTGATCACTTTCAGCGCTCTGTATAGAGTTAGAATCATGATCACTGTCTTCTACACAATTTTCATCTGATGCTTCCAACAGTTCTATAATTTCATCTTCTGTCAACATTTTCCTCTTTCTACTCATATTTACTCTTAGACTTCAAATTGTAAGCACGAGAATAGAAAATAACTCTCTACAGATGCTAGGCATGCATAGGGTAAAAAATTTCCGCAGGCAGCAACAATGACATAAAATAAATATAATTGAGTCAATAGCTATTCCAAGAAACTAAATACAATTGAAACATGTGCTGGACGAGTCCATTAGAGAATTAGGTGAGTTCCAGGGAATCTCATAAATGTAAACGGAAAAAAAAATTACCCCACGCTAGTAATTAAGGGTTAAATAAGAGTGTATCTTGTTGTCTACTAGGTGTCTCTTTATGACAATGAGTTAATTGCTGGTCACTTTCTAACATCTATAGGAAAATAAGCGTAACTAAATTAGCCTCAGTTAATTTATGAATGTTAGGAATTAGCATTATGAGCTTCTACTTAATAAGTAAGTTACACCCCAACAAGAGCATCTTTACCTTTTTTTTTTTTAACTTTTATAGAAATTAATCACTATGAGGTTTAATTTATGGTGAAATTAAATGTTTCTTACCTCTCCTCATATAAATCTTCTAAGTTGATCACGATTTTGAGACTATAACTGTCTCACCCTCAGAAATTTCTTGGCAACTGGTGTTATGTCGATCGGAAGAAACTCTTCTTCTTCCCTCTGTTGGTTCATCAGTCCACCAACAGAGGGAAGAAGAAGACTTTCTTCCGATCGACATAACACCAGTCGCCAAGAAAGTTCTGAGGATGAGACAGTTATAGTCTCGAAATTGCGGTCAACTTAGAAGATTTATATGAGGAGAGGTAAGAAACATTTAATTTCACCATAAGAGCATCTTTACTTCACATGGGAATGTATAAGCAGATAGTACATTCCCATAGACATAAGACATCTTCTAATAAATTACCTTTGTTTCTTTAAATTAAAATACAATCGTCATATGTGGTATCATAATATGTTTTACTTGGTGCTATTTCGTGGTCAATTTAAAACTATTTTTGAACAAATCATGCATTCTCAATTTAGTAACTAGCAGATTAATATTTTTGGGGAAGTTGATGGGGTTGGATCCTTTAAATTTTTATACACTTGATCAATAGGTGTTTTAATCTTCTTCTTAACTATTAGAGATTTGTTCATAGTTAAATATAGGAAATAATGTTATGAGGTTCTTAATTCAATGAATGAATGAGTCATTTCTTATTTTACCTCATAGTTTATATTTTCTTAAACACAGGAACTGTAGTTTTCAAGAGGAACATCCCTCCCATTTTCAATAAGTCATAATGTCAGATAAAAATGGGAGAGATGTTCCTCTTGAAAACTGCAGTTCCCGTGTTTAAGAAAACATAAACTATGAGGTAAAATAAGAAATGACTCATTCATTCATTCATTGAGTAGAGATTTGTATTCATAACTTCTGTTATCCAAACTGCCATCCTTAACCTGCCGTGGTAAACATGCTTTTACAAATGAGGCTCTGGGGACCAAGTGTAGGCAGTATATCATCCATCAGAAATGGAGAAAATGCTATTTTAACACTTTATGCTAGCCTGTCAAGGCATAGGGACGTTTCATAATATTGATGCTTGTGAAAATGGCCAGGGAACTGGAGAAGTTAAATGGTTGGATCAGAGGGAGCCATTGATCAGCAATAGGTGTGGCCTTCCAGTCATACCAGGGGTTTTGTTGGACGAAGTAACTGCCATAACAATAAAAAAACTATGAGTCCACTTAAAAATAAAGATTACATATGCTTAATGGCAGATGATTGCTCCTTTAGATAAATTTTTTCCAGAGTTAATGAAGTCACCCTTTTGGGTCTCCAGGTGAGGACATCTACAGGACAATGTCATCTAAATGTTAAACAACTGAAAATACTCCAGTGTAATGCAGGAGAGCTGTTGCAAGGTTTAAGAATTACCTGCTGGATCCATCATAGAAAAATACTGGAGTGCATGAGAGCTAATGGCTTGCCAAACATCAAGCATTAGACAACAACAGATATGTTTTTATGTTATAGATGAAAGATCATTTTATTGAATATTGTGTATTTCTTTTATATATCAAATTTGGGAATTTTTAACATTATGAGGTTCAATTCATAAGAACTAAATGAATCGTGATTTCTTCTTACCTCATACTGTTTTCACGACAGCTGAGAATGGTGACAATGGGTCGCTGATACTGCAGTTCTGTGTTTAAAAAAACATAGAAGTATGAGGTAAGAAGAAATCACGATTCATTTAATTCTTATATATTGTGTATTTCACTTACAATATTTGCAAGGTGTATTTTATATAAAATTATAAATGTTGGTATAAAATAGATAAAACATTTTTTTAAACTAATAGTACTATTTTTTATTTATTTAAGTAAAATTTAGAGGTGGCTTTTCAGGACGACATAACAACTGTCATGAAAATACTGATGATGGAATCCAAGAAGGATCCAAAACTAGTCTAAGAAAAAAAGGAATATGAGGTGAGGTCATAAACTAGTCTAAGAAAAAAAGGAATATGAGGTGAGGTCATAAAATTTTACTTAAATAAATAATATCTCATAGTGATGATCTTGAAGAAGATGTCTTGACTCAAGACAACCCTTGAGGATGCCGGACGCAGTCTCTGGCAAAACGTTGGGGAACTTCAAGCCTCAAGACCATAGCCTACCGCCTGGAAGTCTTCTTCAAGATCATCATTATAAATCTGGCCGTGAAAGCTTAAGTCAATACAATACCTCATAGGGCCGCATGCAAATACATTAGTCTCTACTCAAATTACTTCCAATCACTGATGAGCTGACTCACTGTGAGCAAGTGCAAAGATCGAATTAGCTACCCACTAACTGGTCATGCATGAAAGTCGTCGTTTTCGTAATATTGGCAAGAAATTACCCAGAATTCTCAGCGATAAAACCACTTCCGTTATTTTCGTCTGCTAGAGGAATGCATTTTTACTCTTGCATCCCACAAATAATACTGTATACAATGATGTCTGTGTCGTGCAATATTATGCCAATTCTCCTGTTCTTCCAGTTGAATTCTTTGGTAGACTCTATCAAATTCCTCTTCTCCGCGTATATCGAAAACATGATCGAAGTCTTCAAGGTCTGACATCTTGGATAAAGCAGCAAGGTACGCGGCAAGATTTCAAACTACATCAGTTCCCTTCGGGATTCTCAAGATTCGTCTCTCTCTTAAGTTACCTCGTCAGGTAGCTTACGAATTTCAACAATTATTATCACATGAACAGATTTCTGAGTAAGCAAAATCATATTAGGATACAACTTTCTCAGCAGAGAACGCCTTTTATGGTCTAATGCGTTCATAGATTCGACCCATGGTGTTGATCCCTGAAAAGTTAATTAAATAATTCTGTTCACTTTACTGAAAGGAATAAAAAAAACAATATGAGTGTAGATGTTTATTTCACAATGTAATGAATCACAAAGTTTGCAGTTGTTTGTTAATGTATATACAGTTCAAGCACATTTCATTAAAATGTGATAAATATTTTTTCCCTGGCCACATGTTCCATCTGTTACCTATATTCTGTACTACAAAAGCCAAAAAATCAATTTAAACAGAATTTACTTGCAAGTGAATCAGTCCCAATTTTTGCAGGACTTCATATGACGTTTAGAGGCACATACAACCAGACTAGGAAAATGTCTTATGATGTCTTCAGGGCTCAGTAAACATGCTGTTATTTCTGTTTAACTTTTTTTTGTTTGCTTTTGCTGGTGGTTGTTGTGTGAAGAACTGGTAGGTAGAGTAGCCTGGTAGTAACAATCAAAGGCACCACACACAGCAGCAAGTTGACAGCCCAGAATGCACAAAATGCTGAGTGATTGACTAGTGGAGGCAGCCTGAACGATGGCTTTGTCAAGTGATGGAATACCATACCAATGGTACAGCCTTCAGCCTAAAACACAAAGTAAGTTCACAGTTGAAATGATCATTTTTATTAGTTCATTCTTTTGTTCAGTTCATTCAATGATGCTACAGATTGGAATTAAACCTAGGCTCTACTCTAGAAACACTTGCTATTATGCATCACAAAAACTCTTCTCATTCCAACTTCTCTAAGAAATGTTAAACCAAAAATATTTCTTCTTCTTCCTTCCAAGTATTAGGCCAAGGCCTGTTACAATCCTATAGAAAATTTTCCCTCCAGCGTTTCATAGGACGGCCCAGAGATACCAAAAATATATATGAATAAGAAAGTTTTCTTGGGTTTTCCGCACCTTGGATTCAAGTTCGGCCTGTGGCCACTGATTCCGACATATCGGCATGATCCCACATGCCATTATTAAGGAATGATAAGTTCGAGTCACAGGTTTAGGTCTTATATAATTAAACACGTATTCCGAAACATTGGAATCAGTGGCCAGAGGTCAAACTTGAATCCACGATGCGGAAAACCCAAGAAAACTTTCTTATTCATACTTATATCCGCAAAAATCTGCAATATAACATATATATGTATATATATATATATATATAATTATTATTCCAGTTATATGGTTGCAAAACATGGTCTCTTTATGAGAAGAGAAAAGGTTACAGTATTTGAGAATAAAGTTGTTAGGAAAATTTCTGGACCAAAGAGAGATGAATAGACAGGTGACTTGAAAAGACTACATAACAGCTAGCTACATGATTTTTATGAGAAACCATGTAATATGAACAGTTAAGTCTTGTAGACTGCAATGGTCAGAACTAGTGGCACAAATGTGGAATGAAAAATTTCATCATGCAGGAGCTGCGTAAACTAAATTTCTCACTAAGTCAAATTTATGGTCCCATTTTGCTGGTTTATGGAATATGTATTTTCCTACAAATATTAAATGTATTTCTTTTGTTAAATTGGAGAAACTCAATTTTTGATGCCTGGTTATTTAAAAGTGGCAGACTACGTGATTATATATTATATAATGTTCATAATCTTTAGATTTTCTATTATTTTTATTAATTTAGCCTTTCTTTAAAATTTGACATTTTTCTGACCAAGCATGAGTGACTGCTGCAGATTTTTATACCTTCACATTTTTAACATTCCTAAGATATTTGAAAAAAAATGTACACCTAACCTGGGACTTGAACCCAAGGTCTCTGCCACTGAGCTACATTGGCATCTAAATTTAAACAAATTTTTCTCTCTCTTATATATAATCCCTGCAGTCCACCGCTGTGGTCTCGGGGTAGTGTGCTGCCTTGTCATGCAGCGGGCCCGGGTTCGATCCCCGGTTGTGACAGTTTTTCTGGGTGAGGTTTTTATCGGGGTTTTTCCTCACCTGTAAGACAAATGTCAGGAAAGCTTTAAGGCCCAAACGGTCCCCGAAATCATATGGCCATCGCAATCATCATCATTCATATTCATCTTAGATTAAGTTTAGGTTTAGAGACTCTCATGGCGCACCATTATCATCATCATCACTCATCATATCATCAGTGCAACATAACCCCGCCTTCCAGACGCCCCAAACCTCAGAAGTGGGTTACAAGTATGCCATGCCAGGACAGAAACCAGGAATGTCAAAAGACAAACCTGGGGCATTTGAAAAAAAAAAAAAAAAATATATATATATATATAATCCCTGCATGCCAAAGGCAATGAACCTTTGTTCCTAAGATGTTCCTTCACTCTAGTTTTCAAATTTCTTCTTTCCCCCCCTATATACAATAGATTTTATTACAATCCCTATATTTTAACTGACTATTTAACTCATGCCCCAAATGGGAGTCAATGATCAATCACATTTCAATGATTTTTTATTTACAACCAGTCACAGTCATGTTTTGCCTAGAATTTACCAACTAAAGTTTATCATAATAAAGAAAGAACTTCCTTTTTAACATTCTGAATAGGTTATAGCATTATTTTGCAGTGACTGACTCTCCAAGAAATATGGCTATCAAATTGTATATATAGTGCATGAATGTCAACAGAAAGCGCATGTGAGAGATAATATAAAAACATTTGTAACAATTGATTATACCAAAAAAAAAAAAAGAAACCACTGTTTACACTTTCTTAAATGAATTATTTTCCAGGAAATGACGTTGCAGAAAAATATAATTGACATATTTACATCATAGGACATCAGAAATTAATTAATACCTATAATGTTGGTTATAAATTTCTCCACTAAGATGCATTCTTATAACATTGCGATCCTTTGGCAATAAATAATAATATGATCTGGTTGAAGTGATAAACAAATGAAGTGCATCATTTGTTATCAAACATCACCGTTTACATTAAATATATAAATATTTTAAAATAACTATAGTTAAATAACGATTTGTGAGTAAACAGCTTAATTTTATTCGTTAAATAGTCCTAACAAATGCCACTCTTGATTTCCAAATTCTCTAGATAAATTGGAAATCACTCGTGGCATTACTTATGATAAATATCTGATTTATTTTATAGTTTAATTTCCTCATTTTTGTTGGATTGATTATTCTTCTTCTTCTTCTTCTTCCTTCCAAGTATTAGGCCAAGGCCTGTTACGATCCTATAGAAAATTTTCCCTCCAGCATTTTGATCCTTCCAGGAAATTCTCGTATAAGACTTGAAAGCATAATAATAGTCCCTTCGATTGGTTGCTGGTCAAAGGAAGGCAAGACCAGTGATGGGGCTGCCATCTTATAGCCTCTGGTCAGGCTTTTCTGGAGAAGAAAAGAAAATAAAGGAAAGAAGAAATGGAAGAAAGGAAAGATTCCCTAGCCCTCTATTGAGGCTAAAGTCATTTTTTGGTGTCAATCTTATGTTGAATTCTTTTAAACTTGTGATGCTTCATAGATTATGTATACTTCTTGAATGTTATATTTTCTTCTTTTTCTTTTTTGAAATGTACTTTCATTGATTAATTTTTGCTTTTGAACTTATTTACTTCCTGTGTATCATGCTCTCTTCAAACCCATTCTCTATTGCTATGTTTATTGTATTTTTTTATCATAATTCTCTCTGTTCATGGGTATGAACCATTATATCAGACTTTTAAAAACTGCCTCTTTGTGAGCAATATGATTAAATCCTGAAAATTTAATGCAATTATCTGTGTGTTTTCTTTCTGCATATTCCAAATTCTATTGAAATAAAATTATAAAGTTATTCTCAAAAAAATCAGTGAAATCTGATCTTTAGAAGTGGAGTTTATCTAAAACCTGAAATTAAAAAAATCACTCTAGCAGCTGACATGTTTGCATTGTCATAATGTTTCTGTATACCATACAATTTAATTAACTTGAACTGTTGTTTATTTTTTCTTTCACTCACCTCATACTTCATAACTCCTCGCAGACCCGGGTTTCGTCACAAATGGTGTGACGAAACCCGGGTCTGCAAGGAGTTATGAAGTATGAGGTGAGTGAAAGAAAAACTAAACAATATTAAAAAACCTCATAGTGTTATTTCCTATATACATAACTTAAACTTGAACTGTATTGAACTTTTATAGGAAGAAATCACTATGAGACTTAATTTAAGTTACATTACATGCTTCATACCTCTCCAGTCTACTTAGAAGACTGGATATGAGGAGAGGTATGAAGCATTTAACTTAATTTAATTAACCCTTTAAATTGGCAATGTATTCTATAAGATCAATGGTTTAATTAATTTAATATTTTTTTAATACAGTGATGGAAAAATTAATTGGTAGAAATCATTTAAATTTGTGTTAAATTATACAATGTATGCAATAATAACAGTCCTGCGCCGTAGCCGAGCGGTTAAGGTAGGAAGCCTTGGTGCAGAGCTACGGGACTTGCGCTGGTTCGAGTCTCCATGGGGGAAGGAATTTTCTCATGGTATTTCGGCCAGTATGGGACCGGTGCCCACCCAGCATCGTGAGGCAATTGGGTAGCTACAATAAGTAGCGGCTCCAGGTTGAGAAACCAGCGATAACGGCTGGGGGACTCGACATGCTAACCACATGTCACCCCTACACTGGCTGTTGATCATCTACCTCTGTGATTGACACATGTGGATGTGAAGGGCCAGCAGCCGGCTGGTAAAAGGGCAACCGCTGAAAAGTGGAAAGACCCTCAATCGGATGCAATAATAACTTATGGTAATGCATGGTTTGTTTTCACTGCAGTATGACGTATTTAAATAAGGTGGCATAAGAAACTGGGTTTCTCAAATTTTAAAATTAACAAACAAAAGATTAAATAAATAGAAAAAACCTAAACAAAATATATATTCCGTAAACCAACCAAATTGGAACATAAATTCAAATAGCTGAGGAATTTGGTTTGTATGTGCAAGTTCCTGGATGATAGATAAAATGAGATGTGTAGTGTGAGGTAAATTTAAAGCATCTCTTGTGTTGAGTAAGTACTTGCCTGTAAAGTAGCACCAGTTAGAACAACTGACAAGTCTCGCAGCCAGGGTTGTCCAGGGTTCACTACGATGCCCCATGCGATGATGACATAACATGGCAGGAAGTAGAACAAAGTGACCAATCCCTGCACTCCTGCAAATGGAGCTGGCTTGTCTTCTTGTAGTAATGGTTCAGCCATCATACGGTACCAGGACGGTATAGATTGGTTGCTGCCAAATGTAGCCTTAACACAAAATTAAACAACTGCATTATATAAAAAAATGCAACAAAGAGGAAGGAATGGGAAAACATCCCTATTGCCAAACTTCTCCCACTCCATATCTATACAATTGAATAAAAAATAAAAATTAAAAAAAATATCCTTAACTCGTGTCTAATTCAGGGTCGGGTTGAGGGATGAACTTCTTATATAGAGGTCTGTGAATGACAAGGGTGCCGGCCAACCATCAAGGGGACAGATGAATGAAATGGAATGAAGTGGATGATATGAGTGTGGAGAAATGGTGAAATGAAATCGTGATAGGAGAAAAACAGGAGAAACCCTGAGAAAAACCTGCCCAAGCTCTGTTTCGTCCGCCATGAAACCCACATGGAGTGACCGAGACTCAATCTTGGGACCCCAGCGGTGAGAGTGAGCATCTAACCTCATGCGCCACAGCGCCATCTTCAATACAATTAAATATTTAGACTTATTAATACTAATATGCCGATTTGAATATGAGACGAATGGGAAATAAAAGAGGGGCATGGAAACTCCTTGTTGGAAAATCAGAGGGAAAATGCCCAATGGGTAGGTAAAGAATAAGATGGGAGAATAATATTAATCATGATTTGAGGGAAGTAAATTATACAAGAGATGATTGGAAAACATTAGATCAGGATAGGAATGTATGGAGAGCTTATGTCTGCACAGCATGAACCTGCAGGTTCAACAGTGCCGATGAGTTAATTAATATGCAGACTTATTTGTTTTGGGATTATCAAACCCGGAGGTTCATGGCTGCACAGATATAAGCTCACATTTCTGTCCTGAGCTGATGTTTTTCAATCATTCACTGTAAAATTTACATATACCAAATCATGGTTAATTTTGTTCACCAACCTCATACTTGGAGTCTATCTACTGGGTGCTTTCTTTCTGCTTTTGCTATAAGAATTTTCTCTTTCATTTGCAATTTGTGCTACATGTCCTGCCAACAAAATACTAAATAGGAACACAACACAGGCAACCTCACTGTACAAGCTTTAGACAAAAACTGATTATCATTGGTTAGAGAAGATGACATCAGTTTCTTTTGCTACCATACATTAAATTCCTGCATTCATAACAGCTCAATATCTCCAGGGATTACTTCTTCTCGATAAATCATACATTCTTCTCACCTCAATACTCAAAACTGGAAATAACTAATCTTGTAGGCATAGGAAAGTTATCAAAAGAACTAATTTGCACTTATTTTGCAGAAACATATGCTTCTTGCATTTTATGCAGACTTTTGCATTTTATCGTAAATTCAAAAACTATTTAAGTTTTGATAGTCTGCATACATTTTGCACTAATACAGTTGCCAAAAATTACTATACTGTAGTTTTTATTATAAATTTAACATTTCTCACTGAAAGATAAATTATATTTGAACTAAAAATATATATTTTTATTTTAGAAAGAAAAATTAATGTTCGAACCGGGAGTCAAACCCCGGATCTGACTCTGTATGTAAGTGCAATAACGTCGGATGGCATTGTTGATAGCGATGGCTATCGGCCTTTGGATGAAAAGAGAATTGTATAAGTGCAAATAAATTTGATGTTCATATCGGAAGTTCGAATGGCATAACAATTATTGAACTGATGTACAAAATCTGAGATCCAGGGTTCAACTCCTGGTTCGAACGTTAATTTTTCTTTCTAAAATAAAACTACTCCAATTCTGGAAAGTGTTAATTTAGAATATAACATGAAAAATATATGCCTAGACTAGGATTTGAACCCAGAACCTTTAGCTTTATAATCTATTCCTATCCTATAAGAGAAAAATTTGCATTTAGATAGGAGGCCTAGGACAGCTCGGACGGTAAGAGCATTAGTGTATAAAACTAAAGGGACTGGTTTCAAACCCCAGTTTAGGCATATGTTTTTCTCTTCAAATATAATTACTACACCATATCTTTAAAGAAAGTGTCACTCTGATAAATTTATAATTCAAACACTATTATACCTAAATTGACATACTAGGCATTAATTTTTTATATTAAAGTTTCCTTTGTTGACCACATGTTGCACTGTATGAAATAATGGAATTTTCTGATGAATTATCACAATTGCTAAATTTGAGAGACCAAATTACATAGTGGCCTTTTGTGGGAAATACCCTATGCCTAACACAATTGTTTTGGATGATGAAATTTTAGAACTAGTAAATGAATTTAATCATCATCATCAAATTCACGGATTAGGTCTTTGCCTGTTCCGATCCGACATCTGTTCAGCCCAGCACTTTCTTGGTCTTCCTATCGATCTTTATCCTCCAGGATTATACATCAGTGCCATCATGAATTTAATTATTTGGGTTATAATTTAACATTTCAAGATGAAGCTGATATATCAAAGAAAATTGCAAATTTCACCAAAAATTCCTCTTTGAGACCGTAACAGGCCACATGGCCTAATACTTGCATGGATGATGATTATGATGATGATAGAGACCAAGTATCCACACAGAATCATTGTCTATGAACGAAAATCATCTAAGCTGAATATTTTATGTGCAGCACCACATCGCAAGCTGTATGGTCCATTTTTTTCTTTATGACTGACATTATCAATGTCATAATTATATTAGCTTGACAGCCTCAATCTGTAGTCATTGCCACAACTCAGTGAGGATTCAGATGATTATCTGTTCCAGCAAGATAGAGCATCACCTCCAAGTCAGGTTCACATCTATCTTAATCAGATCATTGGGTCGGACAAAGAGGACCTCTTGACATTGCTCTTATGAAATGGCCTCTGTGATCTCCAGATTTTTTCCAGTGGGGTTACATAAAGGACAGTGTTTACAGCCCTCCTCTACCACGTTACTTATAAAAAAAAAGGTAAAGTGACCCACTGCAGGCCATAGGAGACCCTTAGGGTAGTAGGAGGTTAAGGCTCCCACTTTTTCTAAACAATTGGCACTTGATGTCAGCCCTGCATGACGGCTGGCTTTCCCCCAGAACAAGTGCATGGTACTCGTTTATGAGTCGACCCCAGGGCCATGGTGCCACCAGATGGTTTGGGTTAGTTTAAAAATCCTGACCCCACCGGGACTCGAACCCTTAACCTTACAATTTGTAGCATACTGCCTTAACCACTACACTATAGAGTATCCCCCATGTGACTTACATAAACTTGAAATGAGGACTGAAGAAGCTGCTGCTACAGTCACACCTGACATATTTTCCAGAATTTGGTAATAATTGAACTACCATATC
This sequence comes from Diploptera punctata, assembly GCA_030220185.1. NCBI lineage: Eukaryota > Metazoa > Arthropoda > Insecta > Blattodea > Blaberidae > Diploptera > Diploptera punctata. The sequence goes on along the minus strand of JASPKZ010002722.1, from coordinate 518,649 downwards.
AATTTAGGTAAATATGAGGTGAGTGATAAAAGTTTACCTGAATGATTTTATCTCATAGTGTGAATTCCTTAAAAAAAGTAATATCATATCCATATTCATTAAGAAGAACCTCATAATGTTACTTCCTGTTGTAATTTTATAATAATACTGTATCAATGTTACATTACACACAGCACCCTCGTCAAGGTGCTATAATGCAAACAATCCCTCACAAAAAAAAAAAAGAAACCTTAATGTCTAGTGCGTCTAATGAGCTATCAGTCATCAGCTTAGATATGATAATGTATGAATAATAAATTTATCAAAATGTGACTTTCTTTAGAGACATGGTATTTATCATAAATAATGCCACGAGTGATTTCAAATGTATATAGAGGATTTGGAAATCAAGAGTGGCAGTTCGGTTCAGGAGTTGTATTTAACAAATAAAATTTTTAAGCCGGTGTTTGATCACAAATCATTATTTTTGTAAATATTAGCTTATTTTAAAACTATTTATATATGTAACGTAAACGGTTTGTGATGTTTGAAATTGAAAGCAATGAAAAATGTTTTTGGGATGGTTAATTGAACTTTTATCAGATTCATGATGTGTTCCGTTGAGGTATTATTCAAAATTAAAATATAAAATTATGGAATATTCACCTGAAAGGTCCGTCTCCTTAACTTAATTATATTTATGTTTAATTTTAGCCTGACTGGCTGCATAATCAACTTTTATAAGATTCATGATGTGTTCCATTGAGGTATTATTCAAAATTAAAATATAAAATTATGGAATATTCACCTGAAAGGTCCGTCTCCTCAACTTAATTAAGTTGTATCCTAAAAAAATTAGTTAATAATTAAGTTGAGGAGATGGACCTTTCAGGTGAATATTCCATAATTTTATATTTTAATTATGTTTAATTTGTTCATCCATTGCAACTAGATCATATTATTTATTGCCAAATAAAATCACAATATTGTATGAATGCACCTTAGTGGAGAAAAAATTAAACATATCAAACTGTATATTATAACCAACATTATAGATTAACTAATTTTTTTAGGATACAACTCCATAAAATCATTATTTAAAATCACAATTATTGAACACAATTATCAAATGTGTAGTTCGAAGGAATCTGTTAATTATTTGCTATATTCAACGTATTTGTTCGAGAGTCAGTCACTGCAAAATAATGCTCTGACCTGTTCAGAATATTAAAAGGAGGAGCTTTCTTTATTTCGGTAAGCAGAATTTGATAAATATTGAGGTGAAACACGGCTGTCATTGGTTGTAAAACAAAACTAATTGAAACGTGATTGGTCACTGACTCCCTTTGGAGCATGAGTTAAAATAGAATAAAAATAAAACTGTAAACTGAACTCACAAGTCCTTTTAGCAGAGCTGCAAGAGCTGCCTCAATTAACAGTAAAGCAAGCACTTTGTCTATCCAAGAGGACTTGGCACGAGAGTGGAGAGAGTGCTGTGAGAGACACTGGACTGCAACTGCAAGAGGGAAGAGAACATAAGGAAGATTGAGCAGAGTGCACCAACTCATACCAGACTCGCTGAGACATGCCCCGAGCAGCAACACAATCATGGAGTTGAGTATACCTGACGACCAGAACAAACCTACCGTGTGGTAACTCTTCCTGCAACAATACAAGCAGAATTAATCTATGTTCTTACACAAAAGAAAATGAATATTATAAAATACTTTAATAATCTACTAATAACTAACTAACTCACTGGCACTTTTGAACCTGTAGGTTCATGGCCACATGGACATAAGCTTTCCATACATCTCTATCCTGAGCTAATGTTATCCAATCATTCCCTGTATAATCTACTTCCCTCAAATCATAATTAATGTTATTCTCCCACTTTATTCTAGGTCTACTAACTGGGCATTTTCCCTCTGGTTTTCCTACAAGAAGCTTCCATGCACCTCTTTCATTTCCCATTTGTGCCACATGTCCTGCCCATCACAGTCTATGAGATTTAACTGTTCTTATTATATCTGGCTTCCTATAAAGACCATGTAGTTCACTGTTATGTAGTTTTCTCCATTCACCTGTCTGTTCATCACTAATAACTAATAAAAAAGTTAATGTCCCAGATAGTAAAAATTCTGGAATTTATGAAATTAGTTACAATGACTGCAAGGAATTATAATAGGAAAAACTAAAAGGAATTTAGAAACTCGTACAAAAGAGCACTTTTAAAAATTATAAAAATGGTGAAACTGAAAAATCGGCAATTGCAGCTCATAGTTTGCAAGAGAATCACAAAATTGGAAGAGAAACTAAACTTTTGAAACATTTGTAGAAATATTTGGAATTGACAGTTTGGGAAAAGATATATATTCAGAAGAATAGATATAAAGCCATGAATTTTGATATTCCCAATGAGAATAATTTGATCTCCCAAGTTAATAAAATCGACACCAGATGGCAATTCAGAAGATGGTGTAAATGGCAAAATTTTGACAGTTGGAGTTTGATTGAAGATGGAAGTAAAACTATACTTTTGAAACCGGTATCATGAAGACATGCAACTTTATGAGGTGAGATGTTAAAGCATTTTCTCTAACTCATTCATTAATATTATAAGATCTATTAAAAGAAAACCATTAGATTTTACAGCATTCCTTGTGAATGTACAGGGTCTTCATTTTAAGATGCAACCCTAGCGCCTGGCAACTGCTCGTTGCATGGACCTCGTATGGTAATCTCACCAAATAAATCTAAGTAGGTGTGAAAATGATTAGAGAATGTAATTGAATAAAATCAATTTTTGTGCTGTTTATTCCTTACCTTAAGACAAAAGATTTTCAAAATTATCTCCTTCAGCTTCAATACAATGTTCAAACTGGCGAAGAAGATTTTGAAACAACTACTCAATTTCTGCCTTGAAATGTTGGAGTTCACAGTTTGAATATTTTCTTTAAATTCCTCTAATCTTCGAAGATTTTAAATTGTGGCATATAATAATTATGATAATGCTCTAGGTGTGTGGAGTCCCTCCATGTCTTCTTAATGTAGAAGCTATTCAATGTGTAATTGTGAATGATAATGATTAATTGCATTGAATGTGGGTTCAAGAGAGTAAGGTAAACAGAGAATTTATGCTTGGATAGGAATGTAGCCTGCATTAGATCAGTGGTCAGAGCATCAGCATTCTAAAGCTGAAGGTTCGAGTTTATATTCCCAGTTCAGGCAAACATTTTTCTCTTCCATTGATTACAATAGTTTAGTGGTGTTCATTAATTTTCTTATTTCAATCATAGTAATAGCTTAACTTCTTAATATTAATTTAAGAGAAAAAATTCTGCCTGAACCAGAATTCAAAGTGGGAGATCTTGGGTTTAAATTCTGGTTCAGGCAGAATTTTTTTTTTCTTTAGTTGTAATATCACTACAGTTTCAAATTCATGTTTTGATTATATATTTGTGCATATTTATTAACTTACCCGTTGCTGGACAAATAAGCCATGTAGAGATAACATACTAAGTTAACAGTGCCATCCCAGTAGGATGCAAGGGCTCCCCATGCTGACACCAGGTAGGGCTCCCCATGTTTCAAGTAGAGTGTGAGGAACCCATGTACATATCCATCCATCTCCAGGCCCCGACAGAATGTCAATTATTCCAGAAAACACAAACATTGCAAAACCTGCACACGAACAGACACAGTGGTTGAGCATTTAGTGTATGTTTTCATTTAGTAGTAGTAATAATATGTATTAATCCATCCATAGTAATTCTGCCCGAGAACAGGTCTTTCACTGCAATCATAGCCTTTTCATGCTATGCTTTGCAGCTTTACTAGGGAACTGTAGGTGTGGTAGCTTCCCGTTGCTTTCCACACCGGTGAAGGATGATGATGATGATGGCCATATGATTTCGGGGACTGTTTGGGCCTTAAAGTTTTCCTGACATTTGTCTTACAGGTGAGGAAAAACCCTGATAAAAACCTCACCCAGAAAAACTGCCCCAACCGGGGATCGAACCCGGGCCCGCTGCATGAAAAGACAGCACGCTACCTCGAGACCACAGTGGTGGACTTATGTATTAATAAAGAAGACAAAATTCAAAAAGAAGTAAGCAGGAGGATACAAAGAAGTGCCAAATACCACCATTTAATTGAAAGCCTGCTGTGGAATTATAACATACCTTGAATTAAAAAAAAAACACTGCATAAAACATATTTTAAACTTATATTAATTTGTAGTATACAAAAATATGTATTAGAAGTGATACATGAGAAAGGATTATAGTGGTTTGGACAAGTAATTAGAATGGAAGATACAAGACTACTAAGGAAGTGATACAATGGACATGAGGTGGGAGAAACAGGAAAGGAAGACCAAATGGAAACTGGATTGATGAAGCAAGATGATCTATGGTACTGAAATGACTACAAGATATAGATGCATTGGATGGGGAAAAATGGAGAAAGAAGATTACATAGTGGACATTTAAAATTTTATTCTTTTTATTGTTTGGTTTTTTGCTTATAGTCCTGAGGGTTGCAGATTTGAACCTGATCAGAGTTGATGGATTTTTGGGATGGAAAAATCCAAGGGACAAATTCTCCAGAAGGGATTTTAAACTGTGTTTTCTGAGTCTGAAGATTTGTATGCCCTATTTATTCTCTAAAGATATGATGGCATGTTCTAGTACAAAACTGAATAGAAGGGTAGATCTTTTTGATGTCTCATACAATTTATGAACCATGATTTGTAAATTTTCCAGTATAAGTTAATCACCATCCCAAGTATGTTATGATTTGTGTACAAAACAATTGAACATAGTAAAAGATAATGGCCCATATTAATAAAGTGGAGCAAATGCTTTTACTTCACTATTTTGAAGCATATCCTTCGGAATGTATGAATAAAGTATGAATCATAACCTTTTACTAGCGGTGATGCATCGAGAAAAAAGCATATGCTTCCATGGAAGAAGCACGAGCTCGACCTTGAAGCATGTGCTTCAAGATTAGAAAAACTGTATGAATAAAGTGAACCTTTTGCTTCTTTTAAGAAGCACATGCTTCAAAAAAATTGAAGTGTTATAAACCACCTCGGTGTCCTCCTGAGGAAGAGTATAATTCATTATAGATGTTCAACGAGGAAAATGTTAAATGGATTGCTGCCCACTTTTTGCCAGAAACAGAAGAGAGGAGGTGTGCGCTATTCTCTGAAGATAGAATGAAGGTATTTTTTTGGTTCATGGCTGATCCAGGGTTTCAAACTGGTGTAGGAGAATAAATAGGTGTTCATCAATATTGATGATTCAGGCAATGATGATGAAGATATAACGAAGGAGAAGAAAATTTCACTGAATGAAAAATTATAAGAGGAGGATGCGAAAAAAGATTGGTTTGTTCCTTCTGTTCATATGTCTTTTCTTCAGCGTAGTTTTCATATGGCTGGAGGACCCGACATGCTAACCACATGTCACTCCTACACAGGCTTATAATCGTCTACCTCTGTGATTAACACATGTGGACGTGAGGCTAGCAGCTGACTGGTAGGCCAAGGGCCTTCTAGGCCTGTCGCGCTTGAAGTTCTAGTTCTCATATTGTTACTTTTCTTTAGCAACTGGTTTCAATTTATCGGCATGCCAAAATTAAGTTTAAATAATTTAATTATTTCCTGAATTGCTTACATGTTTTTCTTCTTTTTCCTTCCAGAATTTGCAACTTTTGTAATCATTGTGGATAATTTCCTTGAGCGGTAACTAAAAATGCCATTGTATTTTTTACAGACTTTGAACTATTTCTTGCATCCAAAACAGAAAAGGCCATTTTTACAAACCGCACTACATGTATAGTTTTGACTGCACTGAGAGAGCGAAATAAAAGTAGCGTGGTTATGATCTGTTTTGGTTGAAAATTTTGGAGTCAGCACAAATACTTTGCTTTTAAAGAATGAAAAAATAAACAAGCACTCAGGTAGTAAAGAATGCTGATGATTCATTTACGAAACGCGCGGCTGCTCGGCTGGGAAGCACATGCTTCTTATTTAGAAGGAAAAGGTAGAAGTGTAAGGTAAAGGTTATTCATATTATTCAAAGCACATGCTTATACTTCTACCTTTTGCTTCCAAGCAAATACTTCTACCTATACCTTGTGCTCACAAGCAAAACCTTCAGTTTTATTCATACAGCCCAATGAGATCATACCATAAAACATCTTGTTCTTGACTTGTGATATGGTGAGGGCAGCAGTGGTGACTAGAATTGTTGTCATTATAGCACCAGCGAATGCAAGCATTGCAGCCGGAGAGAGTGACAGCGAAATGCATGTATATGTATATGCGTAACTTATTGGTACAGCAAGTAGGCCAAATGTCAGGGCCACAAGTGTAGGCCATAAATTCTCCATCTGCAACAAACCACATCAAATCTCAAAAAATAAAATATACAAATTAGAATACAGTTCTACTTTATGGAAGATTATTATTGTCTCTGAAATAAACTATTAAACAAGTGAGTATAGTGGAATTAACATATTATTGAACTTATGACAGCTACAATTATAACAAACAAGTTCATTATTAACTGAATAGGCCTACTAATATTTACAATAAAAATTAATACCAAACACAATGAACAAAATCTGAACTAAAATCACATAAATGTATTTTGGAGAACTTGCATTTCAAAATATTTTGTGGGGATTATATTTAAGAGAAAAATATATGCCTAGACTGGGGTTTTAACCCAGGACCTATAGCTTTATATGCTAATACTCTGCCACTGAGGTATCCTAGCCCCAAAGGCATGCAAATCGTTACTCAACACGCGAATGGTGGCTTCTTATTTAAGAAGATATTTAATGGGAATTTAACATTACTTTATAAAGTTGGTAGACCTTTCAATCTTTTTATTATACATTTAACGTTTCTCATTGAAGATTAAATTATATTTGAAGAGAATAATTATGCCTAGATTGGTTCGCAAGCCTTTGGCAACTCTTAGGAATTAAAATGTATAAGAGAAAAATTTGAATTTAGATTTGAGGCTTGGGATAGCTCAGTGGCAGAACATTAGTGTAAAGGTGAAGGTCCTGGGTTTAAACGCCAGTCAAGATGTATATTTTTCTCTTCAAAATATAATCTGACCTTCAATGAGAGTTGTTAAATTTATAATTAAAACATTTTTTGGGAATGTTTGAGTTCTTGGGACGGAAGGTAAATGGTGATGCAGTTATTGGCTTTGTCAAGTTAGAATGCATTGCTATGAAAATGCAGACCTTCTATTTAAAATGCTGAAATTTTGGAAGTTTGAAGATTCATTAATTCCATTGCAGTGAAATGCTATATTTGGAGTGTAACAATGCATGGGGCTCAGACTTGGAAACTTAGATATGATGAGGAGAGAACACTGGAAATATGGATATCAATAAGAACAGAACAAGTGAAATGGACACAATAAATAAGAAACAAAGTTAAACTAATAACAGTCTATGATAACAGGTCACTGGCTGACAAAAATCTGTCTGTTGAAGGAATAAATTCCCAGGGAAGAATATGATACAACATGATAGACAACATAAAGATAAATGAATAGTATGCAGATACTATATAGAGATGCAAAACAATGATAAAAGTGGAGAATGCTAAATTTGCAGTGAATGACCTGCCCTTGGGCATTAAACTGGATCATTGAATTGTGTAAGATATCTACAAAGTAGATTAAGGTTGTGTATAAGAACTTCAGATTTAATAAGTTTTCACCTATATTGACATTTATAATGTTCATGCCTTTGCATTTGTTTAATTTGTAAGGTTAATAAATCAAACACCTCTGCATTACACAAGTAAAAAAATAGATTTTGGAGTTTCTCACTGTGCTTCTCCCTTCCTCCATTCTCATCCTTATGGGACTAAATGTTTATCAGACTCTCATATTTTTAGACCTGTCATTTTTAACTACTAAGCTTAATTTGTAATGTTATCTATTTTATATTTTTACATATTTTATATCATTGATATATTGATAAGGGCTGTCAAAAGCACATACGGCTTACAGTTATTATTGTCCTCGATGGTCTAGGGATTAAGTTCCTGGCCTCTGGTCCTGAGAGTCGTGGATTGTAACCTGACCAAGATCGATGGAATTTTTTAAGATGAAAAAATCCAAGAACAAGTCCTTTGGAAAGGACATTAAGCTTCAAGTCCTGATCCTGACCTTAGTTGCCTACTAGATATGTCCTGGAGACAATGAGATATCCACTTGTCACCCAACAACATTTGTAGGGATCTAAGCATAACTAAATTAACTTGGTTAAATAATTGCCGCAAGGGACCACCTTTGTCCCATCTGGGGATGTGCTGGTGTAGATAGACATTACTTTATTAATTTCCCATAGACAATCAAATCTCAGTTTTGGCTTAAATTTTTTCTCTTCAAATAGGCCCTTTTGTCCTTCAGTGAGAAGTGATAAATTTAAAGTAAAAATATCGAAAATGAAGCTTTACTGGGTAGAAAAGTTGTGTTAATTCCCATCTAAAGTCTTATTGAGAAGTTGCCAGATGGTGTGTGGAATGAAATTTCATTGTATTTGTTATGCTGGGATTATATAAGAGAATTTCCGTTTAAATTAAGATGCCTAAATAGCTCAGTGGTAAGAGTGCTGGTATTAAAACCAGAGACTCAATCCCAGTCTGGGCATGAATTTTTCACTTTAATTATAATATTAGGGTGAGTTGTATTCAGATATAGGGCTACATGGGAGCAATAGACATCCTAATCGTTCGAAAAAGTTATAAACGTTATACATTTTTTCGCTTGAAACTTTAAAATCGTAGCGTTGTTAAAAATAATAATCTTTAGAAAATAAAAAAAAAATTTAATATTAACGGTTGAGTTACCGCATTTCCACAATTTCGAAGATCGTCGGAAGATGGCACAGAGTGTTTCTCTATGGGAAGATGGCACTGGTATTTTTTACGTTCTCTATGTTCAGCAAATAAACCTCTATGAAATAAACCGTGAACATGATCGGAAACGTAACTAAAATATCTACCTGAAATTAATAAACGATCAATAAAAATGTAGACCTAATTTGAAACTAAGGATATTATTTTTTATGCTGTGAAAACTCATATTTTATTAAATGAGCTCCATATTTGATTTCATTGATCTTATAATTTTTTTTATGTTGGCATTTGAACGGTTTGAACGCAAAAATAACAAAAAAGATGGCTGATAGTAAAGGTTGTAAAATGTATAAATAATAAAAAAGCATATTCCTTTTTCTCCTCGCTTCACGAATTTCTATCTTTTAAATTTATTGTATGCCTATTTATGTAATTAACTTTGTTCCTGCGGTGTGGACCTCTATGGTGTGGACGGATTTAAGATCTCGCACGTTGTAAATTAATTTTGAATTAGTCTTAAAACTTTTAACTAACTGGCATCAGTATGTTGAAATATTAAAAATAGGCATATATTATTTAATTTAATAAAATCGAGAAATATGTGACTTTACTAACCTCAACCGTACTGGAGTCCCGCGAAAATCAAACGCCCGTTATCTAGAGGCGCACGGAAAGGTTATCTCATGGATGATCTGAAAAAAACTGTCTTTCTGTCGTATTAGATAACCATATTAGATTGGTACTTATTAGCGTTATTTAGTTACAGCCATGCTGGAGCTAAGGCAAGAAACTGTCGCCGTCCATATATGGGTAAGATTTTGATTTGAAGATCAAATGAAACTTGTGGGTGAATATGAGATTTTGTAGTTCAGTAAATTATTCTATTGAAATATGAATATTGCCCTTCAGGATCAATTTCAGATTTGTTGTATGTTCATATACTAGAATTGATAATGGAACTAACCTAGTTCAATTGCTTTTGATAAAGAAATAGCAGAAAGTAAGGTTAGTTGTTTGGGCAGTCCCATACTTTAGCGCTCCTATTGTGCTTATTTATTTATTCAGATTCCTACTACCTTTACTCAATTTACTGGAAATTTAGAAAATAATCTTTATGAAATTCTGAAGTGGAATTAAAAGCAACAGCACTGGTGGTGTTTTGATTTCTGTAACATTTTAACAATTGATAAAAAAATGTGGCTCTAAATGTACATACGACCACTTTGTGCTATAATAGCCTAAATTTAAGATTGAACAGTATTTTTAAAAAAAATTCCATAAAAGAGGGATTACAAGGTTACAGTATCATGGCTCTATCTATACTCGTACATCCCCATAAAGACAAAGGATGCCCTTGCAGGAGTTGTTTAACTAAGCTTATTTCCCTACAGATGTCACCAAGTTAAAGGTGGTTAGCTCATTGGTTCAAAGAGACATCTATAGCCTGACAGCGATCAAAATCTAGTGACAATACAATCTTGCCTTGACTGTACAATTGTACATCTCTCACTACTTAAGCCAGATCTCCCCTCTGTCCCTTTTTTTCAATAAATCAGCATCAATACTTATATTGCTTGAACTGGAGCTGGTATCACGATACTACATAATAACTGATAACAATGCTGCACATGTCCTCCCAAGGTTACAACCAAACTATTGGATCTTGGGGATTCCCAGCACAAGTTGACTGGAAGGGAAGCATTATTCATAAAATTTTAGCACAGCTGCAATCTGTTCACTGCCAAGATATAATTAGGCAAGTGAATAGAGTACCCTGTCTTAACATTTATGTTGTCTCAGAGGTGACCCTGACATTAAGCTGATCGTTCATCCAGGGTGGCCTTCCATGCATATGTGTGGTCAAAAAAGTATATGATCTAGATTTTCAGAATCCTCTCCCATACCATAAGACAAATATGATAAGATGGCCAAATAGTTCAATTGCTTTTGATAATGAAAGAGAAAAAAGTAAGGTTAGTTAAATGGGCAATCCCATATTTTAGTACTATTTGAGTTTTGAGTTTTAGTTGGCCATGGTGGTTTTATTCCTTGCCCTCCAAACCCGGCTGGGATCAATGCATTTTTAGGATGAAAAATCCAAGGGACAAGTCCTCCAGGAGGGAGGGTCCCGAGTCTGAAGATTTTTAGGCCCATAAAAGGATGCAAGCCAGAATAAAAGGCCTTTGTGCAAAATATAACTGACTTTCATTCATCCAAGTAACACCTTAGTTGCTTACTAGATGTCTCATTGAGGCAATGTACTAACCACATGTCACTCACTTACATCTGTAGGTAAAAAAGTAAAGTGATCCCACAACAGACCCGGAGGCCCTTGGGGTAGTAGGAGGTTAAGGCTCCCACTTTTTCTAGACAATCGGCACTTTATGTCAGCCGGGTTGTCAGCCCTGCGTGACGGCCGCCTTTACCCCCAGAACAAGCATCTGGTACTCATTTCCGTTAGAAGCTGAGTCGACCCCAGGGCCATAGTGCCACCAGAGGGTTTGGGGTCAGTTTAAAAATCCTGACCCCAACGGGACTTGAACCCTCGACCCTCCAGCTTGTAGCTCAGTGCCTTAACCACTACGCTACGGCGTGCCCCCACATCTGTAGGTAAATAAGCATAAATAAATTAGTCTGGTTAAGGAACTCCTGCTAGGTAGCACCAGTGTCTCCATGTGGGACTTATGGGGTGTGTGTGTGTGTATATATATATATATATATATATATATATACACACACAGTATTTGGGACTTAACATTTCCTGACATTTGTCTTACAGATGAGAGAAAACCTGACTCAGGAATCTTGTCCTGACTTGAGGATTGAAACCTGGCCTGATATGTACAAGACAGTGTTGTTTGATGTTACCCCGAGACCACAGCGGTGGACATATATTCAATTTATGTTATTATATTGAAAGAAGTAATGAATTGGTTGTATTAACAAATAGACCTACCTTCATGACTTCACAAATACTGAGTGGTACTGGTCCAGGTGTTTGTAGAGTAAGATTAGATAACTTTAAGATAAACAGTCTTGGAGGTCACTAACTCAACACATGTTTTGCTCCAAAATATAAATTTCTTGTCTCACACATTATATATTATACAGAGTATTCAGATATTTCCACTATAAACTTCTAGGAAATTATAAATTGATCATCTGCGAAGAATAGAGTTTTTAATTATATTATTTTTAGTCTGATCATCTTACCTCAATGTTAATATTGATTTGTTCGTGAACATGTTTCAAAACAATTCTGTTTTATCGTCAGCTTGTCCAAACTGGTTTTATTTATGTTGCACAACCTGGATGTCTTTGTCAGCTCCATCCTGTGGTTGGCCAAAGAACCTCCAAATAAGGTCACGCTCCATCGGTATATCAAAATTCATAACTCTGTTTTTGTTCTTCTGAATATAAATTTTTTCCCAAATAATCAGCTCTTTTGTATTTTCTAACTGTTTTAATAATTTAGTGTCTGAATTTATGACCTTGTTTGGAGGTTCTTTGGTCAACCACAGGATGGAGCTGACAACGACATCCAGGTTGTGCAACATAAATAAAACCAGTCTGGACAAGCTGATGATAAAACAGAATTGTTTTGAAACATGTTCAAGAAAAAATCAACATTAATATTGAGGTAAGATGATCAGACTAAAAATAATATAATTAAAATAACCTCAAAATATCACTTCCTAAAATTAAATATTAGAGTTTTTAATGTTAAGGTACTGGTTATTATGATTCCTGATGTGTAGATTAAGTTGCATTACCTTCCCTTTTATATGGAAGTGAGATTTGGACATTAAGAAAAAAGAGACAGGAGCATAATCAAAGCAACAGAAATAATATTTCTCAGAATGACAGCAGGATACACTCTTTTAGATTGAAAAAAGAATGAAGAAATTTTAGAACAATTAGAAGTAGAATCAGTAGAAGAAAAACTCAACAGATGTAAATTAAACTGGCTAGACCATGTAAACAGAATCCCAAAATGATGATGCAATATAAACCCAAAGGACATCGATGATCAAATAAAAGACTGCTAGATGGGACCAAAACAGGTCTACAAAGTCTAAATTGTGACAGATGATGATAAACTTCTAGGGCTTGTAGAGTGGATTGAGTAGATAACTTTTTTGAATAGGAACATTTGTCTGGAAAACTCCTGTTTTCATGCTGCAGGTACAAGTTTGCATTAAACATTTAAATCTTCCAAATCGGCTGGAGATATATCAATTACATTTACACTGAATCTAACATTCAGTGATTTCATGATGATGTCAAATGTCAAGAAAAAATAAACAAACTTCATTTTGTCACTGTAAGAATGATTGTTTATATACAATCTAAATAAACTTCTCTCTTGTACTTAACATTGTGGGTAGTACTTATCCACTACAACAGTGGTTTGATGTGGCAACCACTAAACTCGTTGCATACATTGTACATGAATAACTCTTTTTTTTAGTAACATTAATTTATGATTAATTGATTCAACTATTTTGATTAAAAGACAAATGATGTCCTGGCATACTCGCTCCAGCTTATTCTTACAGTGACAAAATGAAGTTTCCTTATTTTTCCCTCGACATTGGACATTGTCAGAAAATCAATGAATGGTGGGTTGTGTGAGTGTAATTAGTTGAGTCATAAATAATTAAATTACTACTGATTTATCCCTGGAGGATGCATGTGATTTAAATGCTAAATGTAAACTTGTACCTGTAGTACGAGAATGGTATATTTTCAGACTTCTATTCAAAATGTTATCTATGCAGCTCCCTCTACAAGCCTTAGAAGTTTGTAATAGGAATTTATAAATAGACAGGAAATTTTAAAGAAGTGGCTGAATTAAAATACCTAGAATAATAATAATTACAAACTGGAATAAGGTGCAGAAAGAAATTAAACATAGGCTCAATTCTAGAAACGCATATTATAATGCATTATAGGAACTTTTTTTTTTTTCAAATGTCCCAGGTTGTCATTTTGACATTTCTGGTGGTCTCCTGACATGGTTGGGGCGCCTGGAAGATAGGGTTACGCTGCTCTGATGATATGAGAGTTGATGATGATTGTAATGATGCAGCAGGAGAGGCCTTAAACTAAACTTAAGCTAATAATAATTCCCAAATTTAATATAGAAATAAACTTAAGCTAATTAGGCAAATATGATAATGATGGCCAGATGGTGTTCAGGGACCGTTTGGGCCTTAAAGTTTCCTGATATTTATTTTACAGGTGAGGAAAGACCATGAAAAAACCTCACCCAGGAAATTTGTCCCGACTGGGGATCGAACCCAGGGCCGCTGCATGACAAGGCAGCACGCTGTCTTGAGACCACTGTGTGGAATTCTTGTCATTCCTATTTCTCTTGAAAAACAAACTAAAAGTATATAAAACTGTTATTCTTCCAGTTACATGGATATGCAACATGGATTGTTATTTTAAGGGAGGAGAAAAGATTATGTGTATTTGAGAATAAAGTTCTTAGGAAAATGTTTGGACCAAAGTGAGTCAAACAGACAGGTAAACGAAGAAGAGTATATTACAATTTTATGGGAAACTGGATATAATAAGATCAGTTAAGTTTCTTAGACGGCAATGGGCAGGACATTGACACAAATGGGGAATGAAAGAGTGCATGGAAATTCCTACAGGAAAGCCAGAAAGGTGTCTAGTAGGTAGGGCAACAATGAGGTGGGAGAATATCATTAACCATGTTTTGAGAGAGGTAAGTTATGTAGGGAATGATTGGAAAATTTTAGCTCAAGATAGGGATGTATGGAGAGCTGATGTTCACATTGCCATGAATCATTAAGTGCCAATGAAGTTTTTTAAAGAAAAATTAACGCTTGAACCGGGAATCGAACCCCGGATTTCTGACTCTATATATCAGCATGCAGTCCATTACACATTCATGACCCGATACAAACACCAAATTTTCTTTTAGTTAGTTATTTAGTTATACACGATATTTCAAGCCTGATAATAAAAAATGTAAGTATGCCATAAATCTATGATATGGATCATAATCACTTGGGGATTAAAACAAGCTGAAAGTATTAAAAAATGGAATTTAGTCACAAGTGATATGAGTGGAGAATGGCAAAAGCTTCACTGGGATAAACTCCATTTATATTATTTTACAATTTTATAACTAGTCTGCTGTGCTGGCTCAGGATGACTAGCAGAATCTGGTTCAATACCCGGCAACATTGAAAATTTTAATAATCAAATTAATTTAATTGTAAAATTTTCAATATCAGGGCCAGGAAATGTGGTAGTGTACAATTTTTAATCATTAGATTGTCCACCAGATTTCTACATTAAATTGCAAATACCTCTGCAATACATATGTTGAAAAGGAATGTGGTATTGGCAATTTATCCATCAGATGGGGATGTTAAACCTGGTGGCCCCCTTGATGCTTTTCAACAGGAGTAGGCCATATGCCGGCATTGGATTTCATTTCTCGCTTCTCTCCATCATCATTATTGCCATAGAACACACTTTACTGTACACAATCATATAAACATATACATATCCTATACTCCTCTCTGTACACAATACAATAATATATCATCTATGTAAATTGGTTTGCAGAAGTTGTGCATAAATTGAAAATAGACTACATTAATGCTATCTCTCTACCCAGAATGGAACCTGAAGCATGAAAATTTCAGTGGTGGTTCTAGAACATTTAACTAAAATTTCCTACCTCCATCTAGTATCGAACCTGGGCAACTAGTCAAATGTGCAGACATACTTGAGAAACATTGTTCTCTAATGACTGACAGTGATGCCATTAGCTCTCATAAACTCCATATTTTTCTGTGATGAATCCAATAGGTAACACTTGTCAATATTTTTAAAATTCATTCTGAACCACCATTGAGGTTGTTATGTAAAAAGTAACATACTAGGGCATTCAATAAGTAATGGTAACATTATTGTAAATCAGCAATCCTAGTGGTGACCATTGTAATCTTGTAGTATGTTGTTGAATAGTCTTTGTTGCATAAATCTGTAATATTGAAAGTCTTACAAATATCAATATTTTGTGAATACATTTGTTTCTCATGTTTAGTAAGTAATACCACCCTAAAAAGATGTTCAGTAGAATTTGTTTAGAAGGTGGAATTGGGAAGTACTCTAACTCCACCAAATTCATTAGACATGAGCCTTTGTGACTGTAACTTATTCTCAAAGATCAAAGAATCCCTATGAGACATAATTTCAATCAAGGGTTGATATCCAGAAGGCCCTAGATCGAACGGTGAAAAGATATCTAGAAATGATGCTGTAAATGGAGTGCACCTTATTCCAAGGATTTTGCAACATATAGTTGACTTAACAAGAGACTATAAATGAAATTCATAATATCAAAAGTAACCTAAATCAATTTTTTGTGATGTTATAACAGCGTTACCTTTACTTATCAAATGCTCTAGTATTAAAATTTGTATGTACCCAGCTGATGAGAATGAAACAAGAAGATCTGAAAGTCCTTCATTTTTTAAATTAATTTTAATTTGTTGAGGACAACTGATATTTTAGGTATACATTTTAATTATATTTGAAGAGAAAAATATACGTCCAAATTGGAGTTTGGACCCAAGACCTTTGGCTTCCTATGCTAATGCTCTACCACTGAGCTACCTGAGCACTCCATTCTAAATGCAAATTTTTATTTTATACATTGTTAATTCTCGAGTGCCAAATGCTACAAACTGTTGCTTGATTACACAAATGACAGTTTTTTTTAAGTAGAGCTTCTTTCAATGTTTAAATGATAAAAGCCAAAGGTCCTGGGTTCAAACCCCAGTATGAGCATATATTTTTCTCTTCAAATATAATTTGTCCTTCAGTGAGAAGTATTAAATTAATAATAAAAACATGATATTCCTTTTTTTTTTTTTTTTCATATTTCAAGAGAAAAATTATATGCTCAGACCAGGACTTGAACTCGGGACCCTTGGTCTAGAGAACCAAGGGTCCCGGGTTTAAGTCCTGGTTTGAGTGTAATTTTTCTCTTCAAATATGATTTATCCATCATTGATATGTATGAAATTATTAATAAACATGATATTCCTTATTGCCTAGTATGAAGGTTCTTAATCTCTATACAATACAAATAAAATATGAAAGAGAAACTTTATATTTTACCTAATTTAGTTGAGAATAAGAGTGAAAATGTTCAGGTGAGAGGGTCATGTTTCATGAGGTAGAGTAAGAAGTTTCAATTTAATGTTTTTATTCTATCATTGTTCGTCTCATAGTGTCACTTCCCATGAATTGTTGATAAATTACTTAACTCTTATCCCCAGGTTTACATTCCATGAGAATTGTGAGATAAGATGTTACATTTGACAGATTGCTATTATCTATTGAAAAAGTGAGCTTCTGTGCCCTTGGGATGAGTCAGTATTCTAAGAAACTCAGTTCAATGTGTTATTACAACATTTCCTCAGGCAGTTTAAAAAAAAAGAGTTTTAGGAGCATAGAGAGTTATATTGTTACATATAGGAAAGTAGCCGGTGTTATAAGTCTTGCAGTGAAGCAATTTTTTTGTGTGAGATATTTGTGTTTCTGTTAATTTACTAATAATATTTCATCTGCAACCACACTAGACATCCTCAGGAGACTGTTCACTACCTGACTGACTGATGTAAAACTGTTTGGTTTATGGACTGATAGAACATATGTTTTATCTATTTGCTAGAAATTGATTCTTGATATGCTAGTAGTGGCAAGACTGGAGACAGGCATGGACTTGGATTTCGTATTGTACAAAAGAAAAATTAAATTTTTGTTTATTATATTGTTGTTTTGATCTGAAATTAAGAACTTGTATAATGTTTGAGTTAATTTGTACAAGAGAAAATTGGTTGGTCAGTTGGTATTGCAAATCCCTGCTATCCTGGCAATATTTAGAAGGAAGATTTGAAGGATGAACATAGAAAAAGATTGAGCTATACCAGTTACAGAAGATTTTTTTTATAAAGAGCAGATCAGGGGCGATAAAAATCAGATCTCCTAAAAAAATTGATTGCTGCCTTGATGATTCAAAATTAAGTTTTTCTGTAGCAAGCTCACTCATTCTTCAACTTGTACATGTGTTGCTTCAGTTCCAAATTTGGTTGTAAATTATATAGATGTGCAGTGCAATATAGTGCAATACAGTTAAGAAATATAGTACCCACCTGTGAAACATATTTTAAGTAATTTGTATTGTGCTTCGAAAAAAATTCTGTAGTCAATTTCTGGATTTGCCACCTTCAGGCAAAAGTACAATTTATAGAATAGTGCAAAATTGTGTGCTACTGTTTTAATTTTGGACATAAAACTGAGAATGGAAAAGTCTGTATAAACATTAGATTCTCTGCAGCGGTTAGCATAAGATGATGCTTCTTTAAGTTCAGCTGAAGATCAACATCTGAAATGAAATTCAGGACTGCTTGTAAGGAATCTGCAAAAGTTGTGCTATTAAATTTGGTGTTAGATAATTTCCCTGTTACTTGCTCATCAGTACAATTTTCCTGCAGCATGCAGAGAATTTTGTTGATGTTGTCAGTTAGAAACTTACATCCTAGTTAGGGAGAAGAGGACAGAAGAAAAACAATAATTTGCCTTTGTGTCTGATATATAATTCATGTGACAGTCTTACAATGTCATTGAAGGTTACTGACTACTTGCCTGGGTGTGCTGCAGGCAACATGTGGTGAAAATTCTGTGTATATCAGTTCAGTTCAGTTCTTTGACACCAGTTGAAAAGCATATATTTCTGACATGTCTTATGGGAAACAGGTGGATTTAGATTGTTCATAAAAATACAAATTATATAACAATCATTATTTATATTTTTTTAATGTTGCCAGTGGAAACCCAGGAATGTAGAACTATGTCTCTGCAATTTTAAATTAATATATCATATTCTGAATAATTATAAGACTGTCTTTACAGAATCATAAGAGAGCAATTGAGACAGTTTTTCTACTTTTTGTCAACAAAAAAAAAGTTTTAAAAATTTATACCATTGCATAAATACTGAAAAAAAAAAAAAACATAAACATGGATTTGTTAATCATTAGTATGGTTAACAGAAAGCAAATATAAATGTAATAGGGGAAAATAAGATTACGTTGGTATAGATTTGTATGAAGAATAGAGAGAAAAAAGTTCCCTGAATTAATACATAAATGGGAAAATGAATGGAATAAGGTAATGTGATATGATAGTCTAAAGAATACTTGGAAGAAGAATGTTCAATATTCTGAGCAAAATTGTGGTCTATCAGAAGAAGATACACAAGATAGAAATAAATTAATATGTTAATGGTTTATTTTAGGAAGTAATATTTTGTATTAAGAAAAATCTATATTCTAGAAGAAGGTAATTATTAAATTATAAATCTAATATCCAAATGACAGATTACCAAAGATCGTAATAAACATTAAACCAATCGGAGTGAGAAAAATGCCCTAATCCATAAAAGCTACAGTTGGAAATCTTATAAATAATATATAATCTTATTCTGAAACATTAGTGAAAAAATTTGAATCAATAAAATTGCTTAAAAAAACTGAATTTATGTTGAATTTTAGAAAATGGAAATTAGATGGGAAAGTTTTGAAAATAGAGGATATACATGCAACTAAAATAAGGGAGGACAGAGACCTCTTTGTAATAGTCAACCAAACAATAAAAAAAATACTTAAAGAAGAAGAAGGAAATTAAGACTTGAAGACTGAGGTAGTTGACAGTTAAGTAAAAGAATTCAGGTAGAAGAAGGTGTATTGATAGAAATGGTTGGAAAATGTAGAGTTAGACCTTAAAGGAAATAGGAATTGACTTGGTGAAGACATACTCAGAATAGAAAAAAGTGGACTTTAGATCTGCGGCAGGTCATGGTGTACAAGGATATTAACAAAAAAAAAAACAAAACAAAAATAGAATGTAAAAATGTCATTTTTTGATAAAATTAGAAACAAGCTTGCTTATTCAAGCATCAAAACAAAGAAAATTAAAAAACTGGGTTTGGGAAACTCAGTTCTTTCTACGTCCTGGGAAGCTGGTCTGTCAAAACAAGACTTTAGTGACAATGATGGAAGTATGCCAACTGTTCCGAACAGAGACGTTGTAAAAAGATCAGACAAAATATCAGCAGAAATTTCTCCTGAACACCAGAAACCTTGTCATGGTGAAACAGAAATTAATATTAAGTTGGTGAATTTATTGGATCAGAAAGTGTACAGTAACAAAAAGACAAGGGATATATCTGACAGTGAATCTGATGAAGATGTTGATGAATTGCTGCAGAGATCTGGGAGCAAAGAGTTTAGTGATAACATCCCCTTGCCTAAAGGTTGGAGTGGGACAGACAAAAGTGCAACTGGGCAGGTGGGTTATGTTAATGAACACTTAAAACCTTGCTGCAATAAAACAGAACTCAATATTTCTGACAGCAAATCTTATGAAGATGTTGGTGAATTGCTGGAGAGATCTGGGATCAATGTGTTTAGTGATAATGAGTCACTGAGCATGTCAGATCAGAAAGTGTACAGTGATAAGATTGGAAGACATGTTTCTGACAGCAAATCTGAAGAAGATGTTAGTGAATTGCTGCAGAGATCTATGATTAGTGGTATCATCCCCTTGCCTAAGGGTTGGAGTGAGATTTATGATGATAAAACTGGACAAATGTGTTACGTTAATGAAAGTAGTGATTCAAAATGGTTTTCAGCTAGCGATCCAGAAGGAAAGATTTATTTTTATGAAGAAAACAGTAGTGAATCATCATGGAAATTACCAGAAATTAGAATGTCTTTGTGTGATAGAACTGCAACAATGAAACAGACTACGAACTCTGCAGGAAATGACCAAGGGCAGAAAAATATTGTCAAAACTGCAGAAATTAAGAGTGAGTATTGCGAAGTGAATGCGAGTGGATTTAAATGACCAGTGGCCTCTCCTAGTCATGAAGTAAATCATTATATGAATTGGAAGTCTAATAGGAGTCTGCAGCAGAAACACAGTGTAGAAAATGATAATTTTGACTCATCAGAGAATAAAGATCTAATTGTTGTGCCAGATGGCTGGATAGAGGTCCGGGATGTTAATACTAGACTTTTGTATTATGTTAACAGTTGTACTGGTGAAAAGTGGTTTTTATCTAACAACTCACAAGGACAGATTTATTTTTTTGAAGAAAATAGTAATAAATCATCATGGAAATTACCAGAAGCATCTGATACGTAAGAACAACAATCTGAAGATACGAGTTTGTGGCTTTGATTTTTGTGTATAAGGAATCCCCATTTAGGGGTGGTGGTTTAGGTTTGGGATAGCTCACATGTAACCTAACCTAAGTTTTACCAATCCGAATCATTCATTCATTTGAACAATTCAGATTATTCTGGTACTATAAACAGATGGAGGGTGCATCATTCAGATTACCTGTAACAAAAATCCATTAGTTTCACTGTTTCTAAATTGGTGCATAAATTGAAAATAGATCATATTAATATCATACCCTTTTTACATTATATTAACAGTCACTGGAATGTTGCCCTTGACCCTATGGAAATGGCTGTGAATAAATTAAACAGGAGTTCTCTTCATGCCCCATGTTGTAACATTTTGAAGATGGATTTGAGTCCCAAAAAGGATTATTGGTTTAGGTTGGGTTTAATTTTCGGTAGAGCCGGATTCTCTTCTTAGGGTTGGAAGTTAAACTGGAGGTTGGGAAAACACTTCAAAATCACAAAAATGTTTCTTGTAGAAATAATTGCAAATTTATTCATTCTTAAGTTCCCAGCAGATTAAGTAAATGCAGGTGATATTATTCTTCACCATTATTTGAATATAAATTCTATCCTTTCCTTAAACCAATTATTCTTCTTGTATTAAATATTACATTTTATCAGGAGAGCTCTTATTGCTTCTATCCTTGATAAAAGTTGTATGGAGATGCAGAATGAATAGTGTTATTCTTTTATAATTTTAAGAACATTATTACATCACATGATGTTATTTTTAAATTCTATTGGTTAATAGTTCTTTAGATATAAGGTTTACTTTGATTTGTTAAATCAGAAAGATAAATGTTTTAATATCCAATCAGAGTTTAGTTTACTTTCATTTAAGAATATGAAGTTATGCAGGCGTTTTTATTACAGTTATAACAGGATTTATAATTTTGACAACAATGTGTGGCACTATAAGATGGACACTGAAAAATAAAACTTTGAGGAGCACACAACTAAAATTTTACAAAATTATGGCAGTGCCTGTCTTAACATATGCAAGTGAAAATTGGACTCTTAACCGTTCAGACAGAAGGAAAATAGAAACTGCAGAAATGAAGTTCCTACGTTTCAGTAGCAGGTGTGACAATTTTGGACAAGAAAAGAAGTGAGGATATTAGGAATGACTTAAATATTTTCAATTTAACAAATAGAATTGACAACATGAGAAACAACTGGTATGAACATGTCAAGAGAATGCCTACAGATAGAATCCCTCAGCTGTTACTAAAGTACAAACCAATAGGACATAGAAATGTTGGACGCCCATTTACTAGATGGGAGGATTTATTAAATCCCACTTGATGTGAAAACAGGTCAAAAGGCCTAATTTCATGAAGCAGAAGAAGAAGAAGAAGAAGAAGAAAACAATGACTTAAAACAAATTTTTAAAAGCATTCTTTACAAAAACCGTTATCTATTAAAATTTCTTTAATTATTATTGAGACATTTTTATTCAACAATAACTAACAATGAATTATTTAGATGTTTTTATTTATTTAAGTTATATTTAAATATTAAAAGAGTTTTAAAATACAAAATCATTAACTTTAACTTTCATATTTATTATAACATTAAATTCTGCTTTAATATCAATATTTACATACTGTGATCCCTCAGGGGTCCTCATCTAGGGGATATGTGGATGGCGACCACAAGGTGCCCAAGCTGAGCAAAACATTTCTTCCACTTACTTATGTTTTGCACTCTTTTAACTTTACTATGTAACCTCTCTTGGTTAACTCTTGTTTTTTTCGACTCCGACGCTATTAGGACATCCGAGGGCTAGGGAGTCTTTCCTTTCTTCCATTTCTTCTTTCCTTTATTTTCTTTTCTTCTCCAGAAAAGCCTGACCAGAGGCTATAAGATGGCAGCCCCATCACTGATCTTGCTTTCCTTTGGCCAGCAACCAATCGAAGGGACTATTATTATGCTTTCAAGTCTTATAAGAGAATTTCCCGGAAGGATCAAAACGCTGGAGGGAAAATTTTCTATAGGATCGTAACAGGCCTTGGCCTAATACTTGGAAGGAAGAAGAAAAAGAAGACATACTGTGAAACTATATAGTGATCCCATTACAGGCCTTAGGAGGGCTGTTTGGACTTTAAAGTTTCCTGATATTTGTCTTATAAGTAAGGAAATATTATATTTGAAGAGAAAAATATACACTCAGACTGGGACTTGAACCCAGGACCTTTTGCTTCATTGAGATGTATTAAGTGAATAATGAAAATATTGAAGTAAGAAAAAACCCTAAAGAAACCCATCACCCAGGAAACTTGTTCCGATGGGAGATTGAATGTGATATTTATTAATAAAATCACCAGAACTACACATTTTACACCTCAGATAGTGTCTGTAGTGTGGGAGTAATATTCATACTTTGGTGGCAAGTTTAGTAAATGTCTTGTGGTTTTTGGGTCACAAATGTAATTTCCTCAGAATAAAAATAAAAAAATTAAAAGATAGCGAGCATTGATTTAATTTTCACACAGTACAGAGGGGACATGAAATGGAATAAATTTTTCCTCTGATATTTTTTAATAAAATGCATAATAAGCTCCTTACACTCCATACTCCATAGTACAACAGGCCTAGATGGCCCTTGGGCTACCAGCCAGCTGCTGACATCACATCCACATGTGTTAATCACAATGGTGGATGATCATTGAGCCAGTATAGGGGTGATATGTTGTCAGCATGTTGGGTTCTTCAGTCATTGTAGTGTAACTGGTTTTCTCAACTTGGATCTGCTATTTACTGTAGTTACTCAAATTCCTCATGATGATGGCAGGGCATCATCCCATACTGGCCAAAATTCCATGAGTAAATTTCTTCCCCCATGGGGACTCAAACCAGTACCTTATCATATAGTGTTACCAATATTCCTTGTGTAATATTGATAAAAAATGTTTATCTCATTTTGTCTCTTTTAATTTAATTGGTCTAAAACAGATCATGGAATCAAAAAATACCAAAGGAAAAATTTGCTCCAATTTATGTCCTCTATGTACTATGTAAAAATCAATACAACACTCACCATCATTATGAAGTAACATTCTGTAATTTTTTCTGAGAAAAGCATACATTTTTGTGATTGAAAATGTGAAGTTTAATTATATTAAAAACAAGAAATTTGTACTAGGCGTTTACATTACTTCCAGCCTGTATACGGGTGTAATGTACCACATCATACTGGTTTCAGATCCAGAGAGAAAGAAACTGTCTATTTCTCATGCTTTGGGTACTGCTCTGGACAGAGAGATGTTATTAATGTTGTCTATTTTCAATTTATGCACCCTTTGGCAGACCAAATTAAAATAATATGTTTAAATTATTATATTGTCATCAATGATTAATTTTTCCTTTAAAAATAAATAAATTATGAAATCCTTGACCTCCAAAATATTTATGTACATTATGAATTCTTGTCAACCACAAAGACTGTTAAATCTCAAGATACAAGGAAAATAACCACATGATAGACCATGAGGAAGATGGATTAACTAGGTGAAGGAAAGTTTAGAAGAAAGAGGGTACGACTGGGAAGAACTAAAAAGAAGGAAAGCATGGGAAGATAGAGATGGTTGTAGGCATATTTGGAATCGACTTTCCGAAAAGAGGACATGATACGAGGATGATGATGATGATGATGATGATGATGATGAATTCTTGTATTGTGTAAGAGAGGAATATAGGAATTGGCATGTAAATTATCTAAAAGGTGAGAGGTTAAACCGCATCAATGGAATGGAATTATTATGTTTTTTTCTCCTTCTGAGCAATATGTTTTGGTCATTTCGATGGTATTTGAGTCTTTCAGTTATCTTATGCACTATATTAACTTAATTTTAAAGCTAATATTGAGAGTAATATAGTGAATCCCCAGCTAGTTTAAGCAGGAGCTGCTGCTGGTAATGGACCTGGGTTCAATACCCAGCCGGATTGAAAATTTTAATTGTATAGAAAACTACAGAGCAGAGTTTGTTTTCAAGTAGTTGTAATACATTATGATATGTAATTTTTTCTGTGTACCTATTTTTGAAGTTTTCCTCTTTAGTTGTATAATCAATGGCTTGTCAAGGTTTTTTATTAATTATAAAATTATAGATAGATCATCGGTTGATTAATGTCTTTGACATCGTCCGATTCCTAATAGCCAATTTTGTCGGTCCATCCAATCTCCTGGTTGTAGATGTTTCTCCTTCATATATAAACATATTCCCTGACTCCAGGAGGTTTTAGGTCTTCCTCTGCTTTGTCTTCCCTCAGGTTTCCATTCCAAAACAGATTTTGGTAGTCGATCCTCTTCCATTCGCTGGACATGTCCGTACCATCTTAATTGTTGAGTTTTAATATAATCTAAAATAGTGTCTTCAATCTTCATTTTCTCCCTTATAACTGAGTTCCTAATTTTTTCTCTTCTTGAAATTCTTGCGCCCTTCGTATAAAATCAATTTCCGTTGCCAAAAGGTATTTATTTGTTTTTGTTGTTAATGGCCAAAGTTCTGCTCCATAAGTAATGATGCTTTTAACAATTGTATGATATATATTCATTTTATTTGTATTACTTATATTTTTATCCCACAATATTCCATTGAGGCAAGCAATTGCAAATTTTCCTTTATTATTTCTATTTCTTATTTCCTCTTCATAACTCCCATTTTTATTTATTTTAATTCCTAAACATGTGAAATTATAAAATTATGATTTACTTTTTATTCATTTATTTAGCCTAGTGAAGTTAAGGCCATGCAGTTTTCTCTTCCACCCACCAAGACAAACGTAATATGTTACATTAGAATACAGCAATCACAACAAACTCTAATATAAAATACAATACAAAAATTTGACCAATTAAAGTAATATCTATAAGAGTAAGATCGATAACATAATAATGTTAATGATATTTAAAATTAAAATAATAATAATAATAATAAAATGTATACAAAAAGGACTTAAAATTGGCAGGAATTACTAAAGAAGATATCCCAAACATAGATATATTTAGAATTAAGGTGAATAAGTGGCAAGTTGACCAAGAGGACAAACCGAAGAAAAAAATTGGAACAACTGTGACAGATGATAGAAAACAAGCTCATAACAAAAGAATGAAAGAAATTTGGGCTCAAAGGAAACGCCTCTAAGTGCTTTGCGTAGTCCTACATGGACTCACCCGCAATAAAAAAAAATGTATACAAGTAAGATAAATTAAATTATTCGATAGACAGTCCTCATCTAATGTACATAAAAATTACAAAAATGTATAATGATATATAATAAACTAATTTGTCGGTTATACTTTGTTTAAAACGCCAACTTAAAATATTTTCAATCTTAATACTATTTTTATAAAATAAATTACATTGTAATTAATTGCTAAAAGAATACTGTCAGTGGGGTGTATAAGTTAGTTTGTTGTTAAATAACTTTTGGTTTGTTTTTTAACGATATTATAATCTGACAGTCTGTGACATAGGGCGGAAGGGAATTCCAAGTTCTGGCAAGTGAAACTGTAAAGGATTGTGAGTAATACACAGTGTGATGAAGAGAGTTATAAAGGACAATGCACTGATGGGATCGAGTGTCTAAATCATGTATATCAGAGAGTCTAATGAAGCAGCATGATAAATAATTAAACAATTATGTGTGTAGTATTTATAGAGAATGGATAAGAAATGGATAGCTCTATGATCTTGTAGACGAAGGTCATGATAATTGTTCCAGGGACGGTGTTGTATTATCATGTTATCAAATCTGTTAATATCACATATAAAACATACACAATAATTAACATGTTGAAGTCTTTGAGTGAAAATAATATTTAAGTAATCAATTGAGTTGGTGTTTACTTTGATGAAAATCCATTACCTATTTAATTAAATAATGTTTAAGACTGTAAGTATCAGAATAATCAAAATGGGGCTTTCTGTCTACTAACATTTTCCTTAGAGCAAATGCCAAAAAGTTTCTTATGCAATTTAATAAATGTGTTATTGAGAATATTGATTTTGCATGTGTGATTTATTTGTATATTCCAACTTAGATTTTTGTTCATAAATATTCTTAGATTTTCTACTGTTTCACTATAAAGGATTTGAACCCCATCAGGTAACAGAGGTGAGTCTGTATTTAAGTTATTTGTAGTTAATAGTCTCTTTGACCCATAATGATTCATTGTGATTTTCTAGAATTTAGTTGCAGTCCATATTTCACTGTCCAAGTCATTAGCGAGACTAGATTCTCATTTATTTTGGTAACAGCGTTATTTTTTCAATTCAATTTATTCATCCAACTGAACATATACATGATATGGGACACGTCAAATTTTTACAATAAAGTACAAGTACAAATAAAACTTAAATCAAAGCATTACATGTATACAAAATGAACATTCAACAAAATAAACATTTAAATTAAGATAAAATAATTTTAATACTCTTTAAATTAATTCTATAAGTCATAGTGTATTTATTGTTCATAATAACCACTTCATAAATTTATCAACAACCGAATCTATTTGGAACTACTGGCAAATACGCAATACGATTTGTCTGAGTGAATGTAGATCTGCATATTGTCTGCAAATAAATGATGTTTGCAATGCTTTAGGGTGTGAGATATGTCATTTATGTAGATTGAAAAACAAAGGTTCAAGCACTGAACCCTGCGGAACACTAGCTTTACAGAAGAACTAAGAAGGAACATAATATAGAATTTTCTACAACAAATTGCTGACGCTCACAAAGGTAGGAGTTGAATTATTGCATGTTTACTGTTGAAAGATTTTTTTAGTTTATGCAACAATAAATCCAAGTTTACCGTGTCAAATGCTTTGCTAAAGTCAAGTAATGTGAAAATGGTAAGTTTTGATCATCAGGAGCTTTGTATGTCTTTGCATATATTTAGCAGAGCAGTATTTGCATTATGTCCTGTCCTGAAGCCTGACTGAAATAGATCTAAAAGGTCATATTCATTTAGGTAAGTAATTTATTAAAGTATATTTTCAGGTATTTGCAATGAATTATAAGTTATATTTTTTTTGTGTACATTATTTTTGTTTCGCTAATTTTTAAATAAGATTTATTAGTAATTAAAAAGTCTGCGATTTATGCATAATTAGTTTTATTATTTCTATTAATTCTGAATTATTTGCATATCCTCCCAATTTCCATAAATGTAAGAGTAAGCCTGTCTTTCATGATCGACATTCACTTCTGGTGGTATACAACATAGAGATAAGTGTGTAATTTTTAATTTCCAAATTTCTCTGCAGTATATGTGTTGAGAAGGTATGTGGTAGTATTGATGAAAATTTATCCATCAGATGGGGTTGGAGATATTAAACCTATGATATTGATTTTAAGGCAAATAAGGCAATAGCCTAAAATCAAATAAAAAAAATTGGTTTTACATCAGAGATTTTAATATGTTATGCTCTTGTATTTACACATTTTAAGTGTAGTTTACAATATGGCAACTGTACACAATGGCTGGCATATTAACTGAAGATGTTCAAATATGAAATACTGTGGTATACAATTCAAACATTTCATTCACTCAATATTAACCTGAAACAATTAGATAATTAGTTTTTTTTTGTTTTATTTCTTATAATCAACCAGTAACTGTTGTTAATTACCGGTATTACTCATCATCAATCTATGTATGAAAACCGTATGTGACGTCCAGTTTCAAATCTCTGCTCATGGTCCACTTGATAACAAAATCAATTGGATTCGTTCGTTATCAAGTGAGCCGTCCTCTGCTGAACTTAGATTTTTCCTGTTCTAAACCATACAGAAAATGAAGCAATAGCGAGGAGGACCAACATGCATATAACGTTTGAGTAATATTAAGAAATTAGGGTTGGAAGTAAACATCAATAAAACCAAGTGTATGGAAACACACAAAAATTTATTATAATATAATGGGTATATTACGTTATTATATAATGCTAGAAATTAACCATACTCTAAATTACTGTAAATAATAAATTGCATTGTAACTAAAACCCTAACATACCAGATGGTGAAATAGGGTTCATATTATTGGAGATTCAATAAAAATGATAAAAAAAATATAATAGATATAAGCAGTTAATGACATCTGAGAAATTTTGAAGAAGTGGCTGATGAATTCAAATACCTAGGAACAATAATTACAAACATGAATGAGGTACAGAATGAAATTAAATATACCGGTAGGCTCATTTTTGGAAATGTATAGTATTATGCATTACAGGGACTTTTGTCACCCAACTTCTCTCAAAAAACTTTAAACTCAAAATATGAGGGTGATTTAGAAAGTAAGTTCCTACTGTGGGAATGTTTCATACATACCAGTGAAAAGTACACAATTAAATTGTTTTTCAACATAATTTCCCTTAGATTCAAACATTTGTCATAATGCTTCACAAGCTTTGAAATCCCTTCTGCCTAAAACTGACATCTGTGACTGTAACCATTCATTGATGATCTGCTTGAATTTCTCAACCATTTGAAATTACTGTGATCAAAGCCATTTCTTCACGTTTGGGAAAAGGTGGAAGTCACTCAGAGTCAAGTCAGGACTATACAATGGATAATCAAACACCTTCCATTGGAACTGTTTCAAGAAGGCTTGCTGTTCCCACCCTAGTATTTTTTTGAGCTTCAGACAGAATTTTTAGCACCCAATGAGTACAAAACTTGTGAAAGTGTAACCTTTGTGTCGCCACTTCATATAGATCAGCCAGACTGATTTACAGATATTTCTCTGAGAATTCAGAAATACTGAAACAGCAATTCTGTCTGACCACTTAATCCATTATTGCAACAAGTTCTTCATTTACAATATATAGTCGGCTACTTCATTTTTCATTATAGACGTTAGTGAATCCATCTCAGAATTCAAGATGCCAATGTCAAACAACACTGCCACTCATATTATCCCGGTACACTGCAGTAATCTCACAATGAATTGCTGTTGCTCTCAATTTTTTTCTCCACAGAAACCATATTAGCCCATTTACCATGTACCTCACACTTAGGAGAAGCTTATAGTGTTACGGACATTTTGAACACCTCTCTTAAAGAGAGAAAATGCTGAATTCAACCGCACAATATACTGTTGGGAGCGTACTGAACCCAGCTATACAATGGAACAAAGATAGTGATGCTACAGCCACTCGTTCACATGCAGAATGAGACCAAAACATACTTTCTGAATCACCCTTATATGAAAATGTTATTCCCCAAATATATTACAAGGATGTGAAACATGGACTCTTACTTTAAGAGAGGAGGAAATATGAGTATTTCGAAATAGAGTTGTTAGGAACATTTATGGACCACAGAGAGATGAACAGACAGGTGAATGGAGAAGACTGCATAACAGCGACCTGCATGATCTTTATAGGAAGCCAGATGTAATAACAGTTAAGTCTCATAGACTGTGGTGGGCAGGACATGTGGCACAAATGGGGAATGAAAGGAGCACAGAAACTCCTTGTAGAAAAAAACATTGGGAAAATGCTCAGCAGGTAGGCTAAGAATGAGATGAGAGAATAGCCCTGTTTTGGGGGAGGTGTCTTGGTGGTCTACTGGTTATGTTCCTTGCATCTAGTCCCGAGGGTTACGGGTTCAAATCCAGCCTGGGTCGATTGATTTTTATAGGTTGAAAAAGTGTAAGGAAAAAGTCCTCCAGGAGGGCGTGATTCGTAAGTTTGAAGATTTTCAGGCTCGTAAAAAACCTCAAGCCTTAAAAAAAGAAGCCTCTAAGCAAAAACCGATCAGATCATCCAAGTAATACCTTAGTTGCGTACTTGATGTCTCATTGGACCGATAAGCTGACCACATATCTGCAGGGAAATTATCGAAACTAAATTAGCTTGGTCTAGAAACTCCTAACAAGGAGAATTTCTGCCTAGATTCAAATGGTCGTAAAGCCAATAAGTAAGTAAATTATACAGGAGATGGTTGAAAAACATTAGCTCTGGCTCAGGATTGAGATGTATGGAGAGCTTACTTCCGCACGGCCACATATTCTATAGCTTAGAGAACCGATAGTATCAATGAATCATAGAGAAAAAGAGGGATAGTGGGTTAGTTATGCCACAGAGAAGCACTCGCTCGTTCGCTCGCTCGATGACAGCTATTGGTGCTGTACTCTGTGGACCTGCGTTTTGTACTTTGACGGCTAATTCGCATGTTTATTCTGTATTGGGCTTAGCTGGTTGGTCCTAACCTACACGGCGGTTTTTGGGGATTAGATTGTAACAATGGAATTTCGGAGTAGATCCCGCTTGAATGGGGCATCATATACTGTGTCACTGAAGAGATAGGTTCGATTTAGTGACCAGAATGAGCCACTACATTCTGCGCTCGCTGACCTCTCTTCCCTTGATTTCTCGATGCTGAGTACTATGGTTGATTTATTTCGTCAAATATGTTTCTGTAAATAGTACGCCATTGTGGAAGGTAGGCCTACCATATGTTGCGTAACGTTGGGTTTTCATGTTCACATATTTTTTTAGAATATGGCTTTAACCCGTTCTTATATGATGGTATCAATATATGGTACCTTCATGCATTTCTGTTATCTTTGTGTAACGTGGAGCCGAAAGGATAATTTTTAAATATCTATTTTGCATTATTTGTAGTTCCTTTTTATGACATTTCATAAGGATACTCAGAGATTCGCAGCCGTACAATAGCATACTTCGGATCACGGCCGCATATAATGTGACCTTGATTCTTTGGGACAGTGACGGAGACTTGAAAAACAGATATAATATAGCTATCTCTTGCTGAGCTCTGTTTGTAATCTAGTTTATATGGGCTCTGAATGTAAGTTTTTTTTAATTATGCCTAAATATTTAACAGAAGTCTCCACTGACAGTGGTTGCACACCCATAGTGAGCTGTATTGGGCAGAGAGTGTTCTATTTGGTGAATAGGACGATTGAGTTTAATGTTTCAGGAGTGAAACCATTCATATATGATGGTTATAGCTCGCGGAATGTAGCAAGTCAATGCGGGATGGATTTTAGTTTGGATTGTCTTAATAAACAATAGAAAGCCGGCAAAAATGAAATGGTTACATGAGCCAAGCGAGATAAATTTAGAGCAATTGGGTAGTATTAGACGGGAAATTACCAGGTTACTAAAGCGTAAATAGAGGGAATATTTGAGAGAGATGATTAATGATCTTGAAATGAATGCCAAAAATAGGAACATTAGGGAATTGTATCAGGGAATTAGAATAGAGAAGAAAGGGTTTCAAGCTAGAACAAACATAAATAGGAATGAAAATGGGGATACGATTGCAGATTCCAGGAGTATATTAAATAGATGGAAAAGTTACTTTAATATCACCTAGTACATGTGCATACAGAACAGATATATTGAAGAGGATACTGGACAGACAGCCGAAATACTAGTCGCAGAACCAAGTGCATTAGAGGTTGAAATGGCGGTAGAAAAATTGAAGATCTATAAAGCACCAGGTTCAGATGAGATCCCAGGAGAACTGATAAAATCAGGGGGAGAAAAATTGATGGACAAGATACGCAGATTGCTTAATATGATTTAGGAAAAGGAAGCTATTCCAGATGATTGGAAAATCGATTATCGTACCAATTTATAAGAAAGGGGATAAAACTGATTGCAACACCTGGGTTCGTACAAAGTTCTAACAAATAAATTAGTAAGTGGACTTACTCCTTCTATTGATGATATTCTATTGTCTTGCACACCATTAAGGATGGGTGAATACCTACATTTAAAATTGTAAGTAAAAAAAAACATGATTGAAATTGCATCGCTATCTGTGAAAGTGTTGCCTCTTGATATTTGGTGTATTTTAGTTGCAATGTAAATAGTTTTCGTTATATATTTATGTATGTATGTGTTATATTTTATATTGTTTATATATATGGTCATCATCATCATCCTTCACCGGTGTGGAAAGCAACGGGAAGCTACCACACCTACAATTCCCTAGTAAAGCTACAAGCATAGCATGAAAATGCTATGATTGCAGTGAAGGACCTGCCTTTGGGCAAAATTACTATGGATGGATATATAAATATACGTTGTAATCTGAATAAGTCCTAAAGCATCTACAATGCCCTAAAGGATAATAACAATAAATAAATAAATAAAATAAAATTCTAGGAGATCATCAATATGGATTTAGAAGAAACAGGTCTACAATATATCAGATTTTTAGTTTAAGACAGATTTTAGAAAAGAAATGGGAATATAATGGTACTGTACGTCAACTATACGTAGACTTTAAAAAGGCATACGATTCAATTAAGAGGGAGAAATTATATAGTATCCTGTTGGAGTTCGGAATTCCTAAAAAGGTAGTTAGACTTATAAGAATGTGTCAAAATGGCACAAAGAGTAGGGTGCATGTAGGCAAACAGTTTTCAGATATGAAAATATTGAAGAAGATTTCCGGGCTGTAGGCCGTGGTCTCGAGGCTTGAAGTTCCCCGACGTTTTGCCAGAGACTGCGTCTGGCATCCTCAAGGGTTGTCTTGAGACGATACATTAGTTTTCAGATACTTTTGAAATCCACAATGCGTTGAAGCAAGGAGATGCATTGTCTCCTCTATTGTTTAATTTTGTATTGGAGCATGCCATCAAATCTTTAGAGGATGAAGAAGGCCTACAACTCAATGGTATTACGTAATAAGCTATTAGTTTATGCTGTTGATGTAGTACTATTGGGCGATAGCGAGGAGATACTAAAGGCCATCACGCACACTCTATTGAGTAACACTAAGAAATTGGGACTGGAAGTAAATATCAATAAAATTAAATATATGATAACACATAGAAATACATTATATAATGGAAATGGATAGCTAATGACAAATGAGGGAAAATTTGAGGAAGTGGCTGAATTCAAATATCTAGGAACAATAATCACAAATAGGAACGAGATGCACAATGAAATTAAACGTAGGCTCAATTCTGGGAATCCATGCTATTATGCGAAAGGGACTCATGTCATCCCAACTTCTTTAAAAAAAATATTAAACCGAAAATATATAAAACTGTTATTCTCTCAGTTATATGGATGTGGAACATGCATTCTTTAAAGGAGGAAAGAAGATTACGAGCATTATGAGAGTAAAGTTCTTAGGAACATTTTTGGGCCAAAAAGAGGTGAACAGACAGGTGAATGGAGAAAACTACATAATAGAGAACTTCATGGTATGTATAGTAAGTCAGATAATATAATAAGAACAGTTAAGTCTCATAGACTGCGATGGGCAAGACATGTGGTACGATTAGGGAATGAAAGAGATGCATGGAAGGTTGTTGTAGGAAAACCAGAGAGTAGGTATGTAGGTAGGTCCGAGACATATAGTGAGTGTAGGAGGGGTGTTGTGGAATTCCTGCAAGTATCGTGCAGATATGGATTTGGTCAGAGGCAGAGATAGGGTCAGAGGTAACGATTTGTTGTTAGATTTCCACTCACTGAGACAGTGTGATGCTCTGTTTCAATGCAGCGAAAACCCATTTTTCATACCAACAATGTTCTCTCTGCAATGAAGGCACGAATGCCAGAATAACCAACACAAACGGAAATTCTTAATTTTTACTACGACCTTTTAGGTGTATATAAATAGACGATTCTAATCGTTAATTGAATGATTATTAATGTAGGGGTAGTATATGAATATATGTATTTAATTTGAGTACTGTGGCTATGTTAGAATTTCAAGATTTATGTCATATAAGAATTTTTTTCTTTATTGGTGAACCTGAAAGTCAGCTGTTGACTTGATTTTCTATCATTATCGAAATTAGTCATAAAATACTATTATTTTTTATATAAAATAAATAACCATTTACTATGAAATTGTGTATTATCTCAAAGTTATTCTTATTTGTTTAAAGAACTTATGAAGTTGAGGAGGTGATTTGAATTAAATTGAACTTCCGGTTTTTAGCTGTCAATTCCCGCGCTTTAGTAAAGTTTCTGAATACCTATAAATAGTTATATCTCGTGTAATTTATTTAAAATACGTTTAAGCATATGGGTTTTATTATGTCAAACTAAAAACAAAATCGTATGATACATGTAAATCAGTGTAACAGAACTATTAAAACAAGTTAATTAGTTTGTAGATTTTTCAAATGCTGTTTTATTTTAAGGACAGGCTTTTAGTACTGTGCCATTGTCCCTAATTTAAATCTATTATTTTTATACTGTAAATATAACACCTTGGTTTGAAATTCTGTTGGGATAGGCATTGTTGCTAAAAACGCAATAACCGTGAATATGAAAACAAAAAGCAATTCAAGTGAGAGAGGTGAGTATTATTATTTCAAGGTATTCTGAAATGTCTGAATATTCATATGCAAGGCAATAAACTTAACATGGGGTTGTCTCTAATTGTTTTTGTAACATATAAAATTGTTAAATGCTTCTATATATTATTCATTTACTAAGTTAAACTTGTGTTTGTTTTGTGAAAACATCCATGACTTGCCCCAAGTGTTTCCTATGACTTGGAAGTTTATGGTTTGAACCCAGATGGACATTACAATCTACTTAGTTGCTGGATAAAGTAGCTTTCTCTGTACGATTTGTTCAGATGGGGTGAACTTTAGAACATGACTTTTATGATTCTCCATACAACATTATGACACTGTTGCACTCTATACTTTTACCATTTTTAATAACACTTCATAGCATTTTAAACATTTTTCAATTATTCATAACACATATGAGTAAAGTTTCCATTAAATCAGGCAGACGCCACGCGCTTGTGCCAACAAACGCAAAGTGATTTACACTATGAAATCATGCAATGCAGGCAACATATACATGATATTTAATGAACCTAAAAGCTGACCTAACTCAATTTAAGGGTGGGGTTATACAAGATCAGCTTTTTACTTATGCGACTCATGCCATTTTTTATATAATTTAAAGTATTACAATGTGTTGATACCATTTATCTTCGAGAAATTACCATCGTCAAAATATGTAAACGTATCATGAAATGAACTAGTAGATATATGATTTTATGTTATAACCATCAGACATGTTGAATTTTTCATAGAATAACAGTTGTGAAGAGGTATAATTTATTTTATGTATTTAATCACATTTAAAATACGAGGAACCTAAAAGCTAACCTAACCTAATTCAATTACTGTAATCTAAATCAATTACTCTAACCTAGGTAAATTCCAGGGAACGTCCTGTTTATTATTGTTGTGATTAAATAAGTAAAAGATAAATTCAGACATAATTTGTTGAAACCACAGATATGCTTTAGCAGTGGGTTTATTTCTGGTCATCTTGGTGTATTGCTGGTTAAAAGTGTGATAATCAATGGTTTATCACTGGTTAGAAATGTCAACTGTTGTAACCTTTATGGTCATGACAGGAAATATTTATTTTCATGTTTTTTTTGTAAGCCCATGTTTTCCCTTTACAGAGATTTAGGCGCTCTCCCCCTACAGGGAAGAATTTGAACCATACTAATTTAGTTACACTTGTTTTTGTATAGATGTCATTTTTGAGTGGTCCGTGGTCAGCGCACCGCCTCATACTGACATCTAGGAAACCAAGGTAGTACTAGGACGGGAAAATTCGGTAAATTTGGCTTAGAGGCCTTTTCATTCAGGCTTAAGGATTTTTTACGAGCCTGAAAATCTTCAGACTCGGGACCCACGGCTTAAAGTCCCTCCCGGAGGACTTGCTCCTTGGATTTTTTCCGTCCTAAAAAATCCATCGACCCCAGCTGGGTTTGTACCTGCGATCCTCGGGACCAGGGGCAAGGAGCATAACCACTAGTCCACTGCGGCCGACATTTTCATATTTAAGAGTAAAATAAAGATGTGATAAATACTTCTTCGAAAGTAAATACGTTTAATATGTTTTATTAATATTTCTTGCAATTAGGTACTGTTAAAGTAAAAAGCCGCTTTTCACCCACCCGGCCAATTTAAGTAGTCTAGCCTGTGAAAGACCAATCTGAAAGCTAACCTAACACAATTTAAGCACTCTAACCTGTGAAAGAATGCAACGCCCAAAAATAAATAGTAGTTCTGAAATTCTGAAGTACATACTCTATGTTGGTTGCACTGGAACATGTATTCTAATTGAATAGAATATTCGTTAAAATCAATATGGCTGCCATGTCTTCGTTTTATATATGTAGTTAAATATTATAGAGAAATATATTGAAATAATCGTTTGAAAAAATGTAACATTTATTGTAAATGGTGGGAAATAATTTGAAAATGAAACCCTGTTAGCACATGAGCATGGTGTCTGCCTGAGATTTGGAAAAATTTCTCACTGTGCTTAATGGGAACTTCAGCCACACATATTTTACAATTATTAAATGTTTACGTATATATATATATATATATATATATATATATATATATATATGTGTGTGTGTGTATGTATATATGCTAATTGTGATTTATGTAGCCTATCAATGATTTTTTTCTAAGTTCTACAGAATCGCAGTGTGCATGCACGAATGCTTAATATAACTTCAACCAGATGGCACGACACATTTGTGAAATCTGTGTGACCAACATTTGGAATTCCAAAAATTATTTTATGAGTTCACCTAATTTTGTTAGGTTCTGATAGGACAAGTTAGTGTACATAGTTTATTAAATAATCATGTAATTTAATTTGTTAGGTTAGAAGAAGGGGAAGTTGGTATATATCCATTTCTTATAAACATGTTTGGGAATTTATTGTGAAGGTTGATCATATTGATTTCAGAAATATGTCCAGCCATCTGATGGTAGTTACATTAAACATGTGCACTGCGATTCTGTAGAACTTTGAAAAATCTTTTAGTAAGTGAATGGCAAATTCTAAAGTTTTTCCGAGAGATGTATTTCCTTTTGAAAATAGTTGTAAAATCGTAAAGTTATTTGCTTCAAGTTCATATTTGAGAACTTTTTAAATTCATACACCTCTAAGTCTACTTCGAATTTGATATAGACTATAATCTGAGTTACCGTACTGGTAATTAAGCAGGTTGCATAGTAGAAACTTTGGAGAAACAGCACTTTTTACTGAAAAAAGTCTAGTAATTGTCACTTTCAAATTTTTCTTACTTCTACAGAATCACATTGCACATGCGCGAGATGCTCAAATGTTTAATGTAGCTTCCACAAAATGGCAGCAAAATCGGTGTTTCTAATTTTTGCAATAAATTCTCAAATATTTATAATAAATCGACATACACCAACTTCCCTCTTCCTAACTTAACAAATAAATTGCATGCATATTATTTACTAAACTACAAAGTAATCTTGTGTACACTAACTTGTCGCATAAGAACTTAACAAAATGAAGTTCATTCCTTGAAATATTGTTTTGAATTAATTATGAATGTTGGTAACACTGATTCCATTGCCATCTAGCAGAAGTTATATTAAGTATTTGTGCATCTCGTGCCTATGTACTGTGATTCTGTAGAACTTCATTCACTATATTTGCGCAATTATATAAATATTAAAAAAAATCATAAGAAATGTTGGCTGTGTTTTTCTATTTGTCTGCTACAATTTTCCATACATTCTTATGCCACTGTTGCACTAAACACTTTTTGACTATTTATAATGTTTCATACTATTTTAAACATTTTGGAACCATTTTATAAACATTTTTTACAATTTTTAAATATTTGTATAATTATGCAAATATTGTGAATCAAGTTTTAAAGACGCCCAAATGCTTAATGTAACATCCATTAGATGGCTGTCGAAATGTGTTACCAATATTCACAAATAATTCCAAACCATATTTCAAGAAATTAACTTAATTTTGTTGTGTTCCGATGTGATAAATGAGTGTACATAAAATTAGTTTATAGTTTGTTAAATAATATGCATGTAATTTGTTTTGTTAGGTTAGGAAATGGGAAGTTGGTAATGCTGACTTTAGAGCCATCTAATGGAAGCTACATTAACTATTACAGCAACTTGTGCATGCGCACTGCTATTCTGTATAACTTAGAGAAGAATTTATGGCAGATAAATAGTTAACTTTTTCCGAAATGTTTAAAGAATTGTTGCAAAATGTTTAAAATAATATGAAATGGTATTATGAAAATGGTAAATGTATGTAGAGCAACAGTGGCATAAGAATGCTGTATGGAAAATTGTGAGAGACAAATACTAGACTTCAGCCTTTTGTACTTCACCATGAATTTTTGTAAGTCCTGCAGGATAGCAGTGTGCATATGCAGGGGTTATGATCTTGCTCCATAGATGGCAGGGCTATATGTGCATTTGATATGACTAACCTTCACAATAAATTCCCAAACATGCTTTTAAACATGGATGTACACTTAACACACAATTTGTAACCTAACAAAGTAAATAATTTACATATTATTTCAATAAACTATAAACTAATTCAATCTGTACTAACTTACGCCTTCTTAACCTAACAAAATAAAAAAAGTAGTAATGCAATTTCTTATTTTGAAGATCATACTGGACTGTTATCTGTTGCTGAGGACGTGCACTACGGTTATGTAGAATTTAAAAGAAATGATTGAGAGATTTTGCATACATAAGTAAATACTTTAAAATAGTAAAAAGATTAAAAAAACACTGGAAAATATAGGAAATGTTATTAGAAACTGAAAAAGTAAATAGTGTAACAATGTCATATGAATATTGTATTGTGTAGCATAGTGAGAACTAATCTATAGTTGAGCCGAAACTTTATCATAAGTAAAGTCACAAATGATTTCCAAATCATTGATCAATTCATGTCACAAAGTGACATTTATTAGGACTACCTAACAAATAAAATTAAGCTGTTTACTCAAAAATCATTATTTCATTATAGTTATTTTAAAAATTTATATATTTAATGTAAATGGCAATGTTTGAAAACAAATCAGAAATGTTTGGTTATGTTTCATTTGTTTATTCACTGCAACTTGATCATATTATTTATTGCCATATAGGATTGCAATATTGTAAGAATGCACCCTAATGGAGAAAAAATTAAACACATTGAACTGTATATTATAACCAACATTATAGGTTATTAATTTATTTTTTAGTAAACAACTCAGTAAAATCATGATTTAAAAACATAATTATCAAATGTGTATTTTGAAGGAATCTTTTAATTTAATTATATTAGTTGTGAATTTTGACTCACCTCATATTTCCTACATATATTTAATCTGTTCATTATTTGCTATATTCAGTGTATTTGTTGGAGAGTCAGTCCCTGCAAAATAATGCTCTGTTCTGTTCGGAATTTTAAAAAGGAGGAGATTTCTTTATCACAAAAGCAGGAGCTGGTAAAGAGAATTCGATACAGAGTGAGGTGAAAACAAAATTCATTGAAACAAGATTGGTCATTGACTCCCATTTTTGGCATGAGTTAAACAGTCTTAAGTAATTAGCTATGCCTACAAAGAAATGAAATCCATCAACATAAAAGGTCAAGCAAGAACTGTAGGCAATACTGGAAAAAGTTACTATTGGGTCACTCACACATTTCTTCCTATTTTTACAGAATAATAGTGCATATGCATAGGCTTATGAAGCTGACACTAGACGGCAGCACATTATCTATTAAGAAACAAGTATGTCCCACCTTTGCAATTAAATTCTCAAACATATTTTTAAGAAATGGTTATGCACGAACTTGCCCATTTTAACCTAACTAAATAAATTATGTATTCAATAATATGACTAGAAAATGAGTACTTAAATTTCAATTTGTATTGCATTCTGAGAAAACTTGATTGGGAATTTATTGTTAGGATTGGTCATACTGGTTTCACGTATAATATTCTTCCTCCAGCTTTGTGCATGTGCAATACTGTATAAAAAATCCTTCAGTGACCTAATGGAAATTTTTTTCTTTTATTTAAGAATTGTAAACAATGTTTTAAGAAGAATAGAATATGTTTAAAATAGTAGGCAATTTTAGTAAAAACGGAACCATAACGTGAGAATTTGACAAAAGTTATATTTGAAGAGAAAAATTTATACCTAAACTGGGATTTGAATCTGAGATATCTGGTTTTTTACACCAGTGCTCTGCCACCAAACTATTCAGGCATCTCAATTTAAACACCAAATTTCTCTCACTCTCTCTCTTTGTGTCCAATCCTAGTTTAGGTGTA
The DNA here is from genome assembly GCA_030220185.1 of Diploptera punctata. Classification (NCBI taxonomy): domain Eukaryota; kingdom Metazoa; phylum Arthropoda; class Insecta; order Blattodea; family Blaberidae; genus Diploptera; species Diploptera punctata. The sequence continues at coordinate 477,307 of JASPKZ010002722.1, read as the reverse complement.
AATTTTTCTCTTCAAATATAATTTGTCATTCAGTGAAAAGTGATAAATTTAAAATAATATCGTTGATAGAAGTTGCATGGGGTATTTTATAACTTGTTGCATAGTAAAAAAACTACATGGCATGATAGGCCTAATAGAACCTTGGCCTACCATCTGGCTGCTGGCCTCACATCCACATGTGTTAATCACAAAGGTGGATGGATGATCATCTAGCCAGTACAGGATTGACATGTAGCTACTTATAGCTGCCCAAATTCCTCACGATGTTGAGTGGGCACATGTCCCCATAATGGCTGAAATTCCATGAGAGATTTCTTCACCCATGGGAACTCGAACCAGCACAAGTCTCAGCACTGTGCCAAGGCTTCATGCCTGAAATCATTCAGCTATGGTGCGGGACATAATGGAAACTTGAGCCAAATTCCTAAAGACGCATAACACATTGTTTTCTAAGTTTACAATTTCAAACCTATAATTTTTTAATGTAACATAACAGAAGGACAAACTACATCCTCACACATTGACAGGCATATGCAGGATTCTGTGCTGCAAAGTTATAGGTACTACCAAATGTAGCGTTGTCATCAGGCTCAAAGAATATCAAAGATATAGCTGGCTAAAGAGCAAGCAGAGAAGTTAGCAGTAGCAGAACATTCAATGCTTGATGGTCATATAATACAACAACATAGACTAGTATCCAGTTGTACACATTATTTTACCCATCTACTATGAGAAGCCAGCAAGTTACTTAAACATGAAAATAGTTATAACAGAAAGGAAGAATCACTAAAAGTAAAGTAGCTCTGTAGATGTAAACCCCAGCTGCAACAGCAGAACCAGCAGCAGGAGCCTCTTAGAACATCAGACAACAACCACATTGGTTCATTTGAAGACCCTACTGCTGACCAATCAGGTGTCAGATATAATTTATAGTAAAATGGACTGTGCAGAGAGTGCACCATGGAAAACAGCATAAATAAGGCAGGCAATAGACGAGAGAGCTAGTCTCAATTCAACCCTTGGGGATGCCAGATGCAGTCTTTAGCAAAATGTCGGGGAATTTACACCCGATGACTATAACCAAAGAGCCTAGAAGATTTCTACTGATCATGATATCATGTAATAATTTTAAAGAAAATTCACACTTAGAGTATATGCAAATGTTTTTTTTATTTAAGTAAAATTTTATCACCTAACCTCATAATATTCTTCAAAGAAGATTGTGAAGAAGAAAATTATGAGGTGAGGTGTTTAAAATATTACTCAAATAAATAATACCTCATAGTTAAATATGGGAAATTAATATCGGTTGAAAATGGGAGGGAGGTTCCTCTCGAAAGCTGCAGTTCATGTGTTTAAGAAGCTGTTTATATTATATACCAAGAGGACGAAGATCACTGGGCCGACCTATGAAACGCTGGAGGGAAAATTTTCTATAGGATCGTAACAGGCTGGAAGGAAGAAGAAAGAAGAAGAGATAAGAAATGAACTCATTCCTTCATTGAATACCTCATAGTGTTAATTCCTAAAAAAAGTAATCCAAATATCATGTTCAGTAATAGTGTATATATTCCTAAGTTATATAAAATAAAATTCAATGTTGTGTGTGTGTATATATATATATATATATATATATATGTTATAATTAAGTGTTTAACATTGAGCAATGCAAGCTTAATATGGTATGATAAGAAAAATAAATGCCTGGACGGGATTCGAACCCGGATCTCTGAGTCTGTACCTCAGCGTGATATCCATTACACTACCAGGCGAATCCAATTCAAACACTTATTTGAATTGGATTCACCTGGTAGTGTAATGGGTATCACGCTGAGGTACAGACTCAGAGATCCGGGTTCGAATCCCATCCAGGCATTTATTTTTCTTATACCATATGTATATACATACATACATACATACATGCATGCACACACTATGGGTACTGACACATGTTCAGACTTTGTGATTAGATTTTATTTATTGTATCATCCTCTGATAGTGTGATTATGGTAACAGGCTGCTATGATTAAAATATTAATAATTATTATATTATTTTTGGTCTGGACATCTTACCTCAATATTAATGTTGATTTGTTCTTGGACATGTTTCAAAACAATTCTGTTTTATCGTCAGCTTTCCCAGACTGGTTTTATTTATGTTGCATTATGTTGCACCACCTGGATGTCGATGTCAGCTCCATCCTGTGGTTGGCCAAAGAACCTCCAAACAAGGTCACCCTCCATCGGAATATCAAAATTCATAACTCTGTTTCTGTTCTTCTGAATATAAATTTTTTCCCAAATAGTCAGCTCTTTTGTATTTTCTAACTGTTTTAATAATTTAGTGTCTGAATTTATATTATGTTTTTCAGACCAAACATGAGCAGCAACTGCAGATTTTTCAATTTCTCCATTTTTAATATTTCTTATGTGTTCTTTGGTTCTAATTTTTAATAATTATTCTTATCCTTTCCATTTTGTTTACTCTGTTTATTTAGTTTACCATTGAAATTTTGCAGATGACATAACTGATTCGAGGGATGTAGAAACTCCACCGAAGAAGAAATTAAAACAAGGTAACTTGATTAATTTATTAACATTGTATGTATATTCATATTCTTTGTGATATCTTACAATAAACATTTTTTCTTTCAATTGTATATAATATCCTCTCTTGTAATCTTCTCAATACTTTTAACCCAATGTTTGCTTCTGTATCTGAAATTTGCAGGTTTCAAATCAGTTCAGATAATTATAATTATTGACTGACTAAACATTTTCTAATGAATGATTCTGCCTATGGGGTTATTTTGTTCAGTAGGCCACTAAATATTTCATTAGAAGTAACTAATTCAGTTTTAATGATTCTATGTATTAAATTCTAAAAAGTTATGTACTGTTCTTTGTATTTATATGTTTTCTTTTAGGTCCTTCTCTCACCTTCTCTATACACCTCTCTACTCTACTTCTCTCTCACCTTCTCTATACACCTCTCTACTCTACTTCTCTCTCAGTTCTACCTCTACTATCTAATTTTGTGCCTCTCATAATACGTCATGTCCACAGAAACATTCCATGGTTACAACCTTATATAGCATCACAGTTGATGGATTTATGTGGAACTGGTGTCATTAGAAATAGAAACTCAAAGAATTTATAACTGATATGTTGATAAAAACAACAGATGGAAGCTCAAGAAGGGAAAAAAAAAAAAAAAAAACTTTCCCTGCTATTTTGCTCATCATTAAGACATTGTTGGAAACAAAGAAGTTGTGTTAATTGGTATGAATGTTACATTTTCGAGTGTGTGTGAATTATGGAGTCCCGCGCTGTAGCCGAGTGGTTAAGGCAGGAAGCCTTGGCGCAGAGCTACGGGACTTGCGCTGGTTCGAGTCTCCATGGGGGAAGAAATTTTCTCATGGTATTTCGGCCAGTATGGGACCGGTGCCCACCCAGCATTGTGATGCATTTGGGTAGCTACAATAAGTAGCGGCTCCACGTTGAGAAAACCAGCTATAACGACTGGGGGACTCGACATGCTGACCACATGTCACCCCTACACTGGCTGATTATCATCTACCTCTTTGATTGACACATGTGGATGTGAGGCCAGCAGCCGGCTGGTAGGCTAAGGGCCTTGTAGGCCTGTCACGCCAGGAGTAGTAGTGAATTATGGAACATTTAGAGGGTTTTGGCATATCCACAGGAACGTAATTGGTGTGTATTGGAATACCACAGTGCATGGAATATAATTAGGGTGCAGCATGTGTTCAAACAAATTTTTCATCATGAGGCACCTACAGACAAAATGCTTGTGAATTCATATCGAGATTTTGTAGAGCGCGGATGCATAAGTGAGAAAAAAGGAAAGGCCATTCAGGGAAATGGTTTGTGAGAGTAGAAAGTGTAGAACAGGTGCAGGAGGAGTTTGTCTGCAGTCATTGAAAGTCTCCATAGAGCTAGCCATCAATTAAACTTCTCTAAATCCACCATTTCCAAGATTCTTCATTCTCATCTGTGATTTCATCCTACAAACTGCAATTAGTGTATAAATTGAAACATATTTTCTGTGAAAAGTTGTTGACCCTAATGGCGGATGATGGTTTTTCATCCAAATTCATTTTTAGTGATGAGGCAAAGTTCCACGTCAATGGAAAAGTAAACAAGCACAATTAATAAATTAATGAGTCATTTTAACATCTTACCTCATATTTCATGTTTTTCAAACATGGTAACTATAGTTTTCAAATGATCTTGTCATTCATTTTCAACCGTAATGGCGGTTGAAAATGAATGACAAGATCATTTGAAAACTATAGTTACCGTGTTTGAAAAACATGAAATATGAGGTAAGATGTTAAAATGACTCATTAATTTATTAATTAAGAACCTCATAATGTGTTTCCCAATTTTAACTTTAAACAAGCACAATGTTTGGATTTGGGATAGCGGAGAATCCACATTGCATTTTGGAGGTTGAACATGACTCTCCTAAGTTAAATGTCTTGTGCCATTTTGAAACAGTAAGTGTATGGCCCATTTTTCTCTCAAGAGAACACAGTCACTGGAATTAATTATCTTGATATACTTACTATTTAGCTATTTCCACAATTGGAAGAAGAAGAAGGCAACACATTTCTTTTCCTACAAGATGGAGCACCTCCTTACTGGTATCTTGATGTATGCAATGTTTTAAATCAACAACTTGCAGGAAGGTGGATTGGGCATGATGGGAACCAAAAAAAAGTATTTTCCAGCTGGCCTCCAAGGCCTCCTGATTTAACCGTCTGTGACTTCTTTTTATGGGGTCACATAAAAAATCTTGTCTATATACCTCCACTTCCTCAAAATCTGCAAGAACTCCGACTTTATATCACTGCCACCATCAAATTTATCTGTATGTTGGAGCATGTGTGGTATGAGTGGTCATTGTCACCTTGATGTCTGCTACATGACATGTGGAGCACATATTGAGTGTCTCTGAAGTAGGTACTAAAATTTTTGTGTTCCTCTTTCTGATGACACCAGTTTCGTATAAATCTAACAACTGACTGCGACACTATACCAAATTGTAACTACAGAATTTTTCTGTGGACATTATGTACATTACTTCATATTATAAATGCAACTCTTAATTGGACAGTTATGCATCAACCAGCTAAAAGCAATTAAAAAAAATATTTTGATGTCGTCTGTTGGACTGGCTCATGAAGTAAGTGTATGCACACTTTTAGCACCAAATCTTTAAATATAGCATTATTATTAAAGAAAAATGTAATCGCCATCAATCCTATCAGAGATTCTGTGTTTCACAACAAACAGCCATGAAACTAGATCTTCATAAATGCTAATCTAAATTTTGCATCATGCAGCTAAGTGTCAGATGTTCCTGCTCTTAGATTGTTGATGCATAACTGAGTATTGTTAGTTTGACACTAGAGTTTAAAATGTAAAAAAAGAACTCTAAACATATTTTTCTCGGAACGAACATAATGGTGCATAGCCAGTTGATGCATAATGCCATCCAGTTTACCTTGGGTTTCAATAAACTTTTATAATCTATAACACCATTATTTAATGCTCTATGCTATTTAGCTACTTTGGAAAATTAAGATTTTGATTAGCTTATATGTTATTTTGGTTTGTGGAAAATTAGATTTAGGCATACACAATATGTAAATTATTATATTTGAAGAGAAAAATTTTCGCCTAGACCGGGACCCTTGGCTTTCCGGGCCAAGTGCTCTACCAACTGAGCTACCGAGGCGAGTTACGGTCTAGACGCAAATTTTTCTCTTATGTACGTTGTAATTCCCTCGCGCCAAATGCTTTGAAACCATAGCTTCTATCTTTGCAAATGGCGGCTTCTTAGTTAAGAAGACATTTATTGGGAATTTAACACTACTTTATAGCCAGTAGGGCTTCTATTGACGATTTTATTATTAATTTAACACTTCTCATAGAAGGATAAATTATATTTGAAGAGAAAAATTTTTGCCTAGACCGGAACTCGAACCCGGGACCCTTGGCTTTCCGGGCCAAGTGCTCTACCAACTGAGCTACCGAGGCGAGTTACGATCTAGACGCAAATTTTTCTCTTATGTACGTTGTAATTCCCTCGCGCCAAATGCTTTGAAACCATAGCTTCTATCTTTGCAAATGGCAGCTTCTTAGTTAAGAAGACATTTATTGGGAATTTAACACTACTTTATAGCCAGTAGGGCTTCTATTGACGATTTTATTATTAATTTAACACTTCTCATAGAAGGATAAATTATATTTGAAGAGAAGGGTCCCGGGTTCGAGTCCCGGTCTAGGCGAAAATTTTTCTCTTCAAATATAATTTATCCTTCTATGAGAAGTGTTAAATTAATAATAAAATCGTCAATGTAAATTATTCTTCACATTGAAAAATAACAAAATTACATATTTTTACAAAGAAAATCTAGAAGTATAGGCACAAAATAGAAATAATATTAGTGACATAATACTAAGATGATTCTCTTTCTCTTCAACATGTTGTATTTATAAAGATGGCAAAGCAGTTTTATTCGTTATTCTTTTCCATCATCATCTTCTTCTTCTTCAAGTTATGGGCCTTATTGACCCGTTCTGCTCCCCATTGCACAATATGCGACAGGTTGTCCTTCCAACATCATTTCGTATTTCCTATGTTGTTTCGTACTTCCTACATTTCTTTGGCCTTCAGGTCTATAATAAAGTATCTGTTTTGATAAACGATTATTTGGCATTCTTATTATTCTTTTCTAATTTAAGTATTAAGTTATATATATATATGTTATATTGCAGATTTTCGCGGATATAAGTATGAATAAGAAAGTTTTCTTGGGTTTTCCGCGTCTTGGATTCAAGTTTGGCCCCTGGCCACTGACTCCGACGTTTCGGCATGATCCCACATGCCATTATCAAGGAATGATAAGTTCGACTCATGCCAAAACGTCGGAGTCAGTGGCCGAACTTGAATGCAAGACGCGGAAAACCCAAGGAAACTTTCTTATTCATTTTATATATTTATTCTTTTCAAATTTAAGTAATATAAAAACTTAAAATGTTATCTTACTATAACCTACACTAATCAAAAAGGATAAAGATAAGGCTAGTGTGAGATATTTTGGTTTTATTTTTAAATTTAAGATCAATATATGTAAATGTGAAATAAGACTTAAATGCTATTGCTTTTATGTTGGAAATGGAACAATTTGTGTTACGAACCTGACATAGAATGTGTCAAAGTTAGGATTTTTTTTGTCTAGACATAACCTGAATTAAATGAGACTTTGTTTCCCTTTAATCCTCCAAATTGCTCAACAAACCACAAAAAATGCATGTAAATAATGAGTAAAACTGAAATGGGCTAAAAATAAAGCTAGTTGTTGCCATATTGAAAATAAGTCAAACCGACAAAATCATAGTTACTGAACTGCAATAGGATTCATTCTCTTGAATTGTTTAATAAATTGAACCTGTGCAAACAGTTCAGGCAGTCAGTACTGATATTTACCAATGGCCAATTTTTTTTTTCTGGGTGTAAAAATCCTGAGTGTAGCTTTCTTTGGAAAGGAAATATAGACTAGGTCCTATTTCACAGTTTTATGACATGTTAGAGAACCTTTCCATGGCGTGACAGGCCTAGAAGACCCTTAGGCTACCATTCGGCTGCTGGCCTCACATTCACATGTGTGGGTCCCAGAGGTAGATGATCATCTGGCCAATGTAGGGGTGACATGTGGTCAGCATGTCGAATCCCCCGCCATTATAGCTGGTTTTCTCAACCTTGACCGCTACTTATTGTAGCTACCCAAATGCCTCACGATGCTGGGTGGGCATCGGTCCCATACTGGCTGAAATACCATGAGAAAATTTCTTCCCCCATGGAGACCTGAACCAGCTCATGTTCTGTAGCTCTGTGCCAAGGCTTCCTGCCTTAAGCACTTGGCTACGGCACGGGAGAAGTAAAGTGATCCCACTACAGGCCTCAGGAGGCCCTTGGGGTAGTAGGAGGTTAAGGCTCCCACTTTTTCTGGACAATCAGCACTTGATGCCAGCCCTGCATGATGGCCGCCTTTACTCATTTCCATTAGAGGCTGAGTTGATCCCAGAGCCATACTGCCGCCAGAAGGTCTGGGTCAGTTTAAAAATCCTGACCCCACTGGGACTTGAACCTCTGGCTTGTAGCGCAGTGCCTTAACCACTACGCTATGGCATGGCCTGTTAGAGAACCTCGAACCTGAAATGAAAGGCCTCTGAGTAACTTTTAATCTGGTTTTAATCTACAAATCATGTTTTGATGTTAATTTTAAATTAACACTTTTCAGAATTGGACAGTTTTATTTTAGGAAGAAAAATTTGCATTTGGACCGGGACTCGAACCCGGATCTCTGACCCTAAGCGTCAGTATGATACCAATTACACCATACCAACCCCAACGCAAACCTTAACAATTCTTTCCAGTTATACAATTCTCTTTCATCCGAAGAATGGTAGCCATTGCTACTAACAACACCATCTGACATCGGATGATGTAATTGGTATCATACAGATGCATAGAGTCAGGGATCCAAGGTTCGAGTCCTGGTCCGAATGTTAATTTTTCTTTCTCAAATAAAACTCTGTCCAATTCTGGAACGTGTTAATTTAAAGTCAGATAATGTTGTTGGTAGCGATGACTGTGGTCCTTCAGATGAAAGATAATTGTATAAGTGGAAAGAATTGTTGACGTTTGTATTGTGGTTTGGATGTTTTAATCAGTATCATACTGATGCGTAGAGCCAGAGATTCAGGGTTCGAGCCCCGGTCTGAACATTAATTTTTCTTTCTAAAATACGAATCATGTATCTAAAGTCATGGATGTTGGCACAGAATACAGAGAACATTTTACCTTTATTTAACTCAGATCAATGTGCACCTAACTGTGGATTCTTGTATTTACATACCCATGTAACTTCATAGCCTATTAACAAAAATGTGCTGCTGCTTTTGCACTTGTCATTATAAATCAAAACAAAAAGTATAGTTAATTCTTGGTGTCCCAAAGGCAATAAAATTACCTCAATATCATAACTTTTTTTTTTAATTGCAGAAATATTTTTATTTGCTTTTTTTTTTCAGCTCGGCTGCCATTTCAAATTCTTTCACCTGAAGTTGAATCACCACCTCAACCTTTAAAAAACAAAAATAAAAGAAAGCTTGAATCATCTGATGATGTAAAAACATTGAAAATAATTCGGACAAATGAATCAAGTCAACTTTGCGAGACTAAGGAAAATGTTCATTCTCCATCTGTTTCTAGTGACTATAAAAAAGTAACTGACCCTAAATTTACAACTAATCAGTGTGCCACAAAGGTATCTGGAAATTCTGAAAATGAAGTAAATAAAAGTGAAACAATAAACTCACAAATAAATGGTAAAACAACCATCAAAACCACTAAAACTTCTGATAACAAAAGTAAAGCAGAAATCAAACTCAAACAAAGTTCTGAGGATGAGGATTCAGTTAATTTAATTGTTATAAGTGATAGTGAAGATAGTTTGTTGAACTCTTCAAATGCTGATAAAAGTAGTCTTACCTCAGAACAAAAAAAAGTGGAATGTGATATAGAAACAACTGATCCAACATTGCATCTTCATCTCTCAGATGACGAAGAAAGTGAAACTGAGAAGTCCCCATCAGTAGTAATAACTACATTTGAGGGAACTGTAAATAAAATTGATTCTGGAAATTCGGGAGGTGACAAATCCGAAAAATGCGCTCCTAAATCCAACACAAAATTGCATAATAATAATAATTCTACCAAGACTTATAGTTCTGCGGAAAATACACCAAAGAACAAAAATAAAAGTGATAAATCACCATCCATTTCAAGTGCACAGAAAAACAGAAAATTGACACCAAAGCAGTTGCAGAAACAGCTTGAATCAGCAAAGAAAAAGGAAGAGAAGGAAAAAATACGTCAGGTATGGATTTTGTAGATATGTTGATAATAATAAATACTCTTAATTCTTAGGAAAGTTCTAACAGTATTCGTGATGTTTTGGTATGGAAATTTAATATTTTTTAAATGGTTAATTTTATGACTCAGCCAAATAATTAGTTGTTACAGCTTTTACCATGGATGGCTTATTGTGTTCTGCCTGCTATGACTCCATATTCCTGAATGTTTGCAGAATTTTCAGAATTACTTGGATTATAAAAAAATGCTTTAGAATAGATTTAAATTAAACCTCATATGATTTTTCCTATAAAAGTTCAACTTTAGAAGAGATTACCACACTAGCTCAGGTATACCCTGTTTGCTCTTAAAGTGATCCTCGTCAAAACAAAAACCATGTGACCTGCTCGCTTTTCATTGTTTATGGACACTGATGTATGTTGTAGAAGCATTAAGTACACGAAAAAGTAGTTCTCTTCATTAAATTAAAAATATGTCCTCTGAATATATGTGTTATTCTTTGTGATTGAAAATAATATTATTCAAAACATACAAAATATTCTAAAATATACCTAATCAATAATTGCACTTAAAATAGTTTATTACATATGGGTGATACATTGAAGTCATACTTCAGTCGATTCTCATGAAACAAAATGCCAGAAAGTATCGGGTCTTCTGTTGCTGTGTCGTTATCTCCCTGTCAAAAGTGACAGTAAATGTAGCGTTAATAGCAGAAGGATATTGCTTCTACAACGTATGTCAGTGTCCATAACCAATGAAAAGCCAGCAGGTCACATGGTTTTGTTTTGACGAGGATCACTTTAAGAGCGAACAGGGTATAGTAGCATGCTTGACTCTTGACTCTCAAGTGTAGTTTAGATACCCAGCAGGGTTCAAAATTTCGATTGTAAAATATTCAATCTATGAATTGGAGTTATGATGAAGTGCAATTCATAATTGCTACATTGTGAAATTGATATTAGATTAAATTCCAAACCGCTTTGTGTATAGTAGCATGCTTGACTCTTGACTCTCAAGTGTAGTTAAGATACCCAGCAGGGTTCAAAATTTCAATTGTAAAATATTCAATCTATGAATTGGAGTTATGATGAAGTGCAAGTCATAATTGCTACATTGTGAAATTGATAAATTCCAAACCGCTGTGTGGTAGTGTAAAATCTTCAATTTAACAGACTATATGAGGCTGAGAGGTGTCTGTAAAATCAAAAGTCTGATAAATTGTGAATTTAGTTTTTTTCTTAATAGAATCAAATTAATTGTGAATTCTTCTTACCTCATATCTATGTTTCTTTAAACACAGCACCGCGGTATCAGAGAACCATCATTCCATCCTCAGCAGTTTTCACTGTTTTTTTCATTACATATTTGAACCAAAATAGGATTATAACACAAGGAATTTTATTCATACAAATGTTTTTATGTACACTTATTTATTTATGCTGGAGAAAAGTATCAAGAGTCAGTTGTTTTCCATCAGAATGTAGCTTATTTATTATTAAAGATCTAAACTGTGTAAAATGAATGTTAAGGGCACTCTTCTGGTTCTAATGATCCCTATGTATGTGATAATTTTGTCCATTCTGTTTCTTGTTTAGGACCCTCCCCCCTCTAACATGTTCATTCGTCTTTATCTTCTTGATCATTGTATATATCATATTCTGCGATCTTGTACTGAATTGGTAGTCTGGATCACACTCGTCCTAGACTAGCCAATGTTCTTTGTCATTCTCGGTTACTTCTTCGCTAGCTTTCTTTGTGGTTTTGCAGAAATTGGATGTTTCAAATCCTCTGAAATTGTACTCAAGTTCAGTTTGATGCAGTGATTGTTTCCACATATTAGCCATTGTTATTTCCTTCATCTCCTTCCATGCAGCAGAAAATTAAAGATGACATGTTTTATGCTGTATGCACATAGATTTTGCAGCATTCTAGCTCCTTTCGTGTTTATCATGGTCTTGTTCATCCTCCCGAGACAATCATCACCTCTTTAAGAATCTTCTTCTTGTAGAGTCTTTTGCAGGCAACAATTACTCCTTGTTAAGTTACATAGTAAAAAATAACATGAGGTTTATTTAATTAATTTTCAATTGTTTTTTGACTCATGGAAGTCAAGAAATTTGGAGAGAGGAAGACACAATTTATTTTTTCCTTTGTTGCTAATTAACCTCTCGGTATTGGGATGGGTGGTGCATTATCCAGCAGTAAAATGACTTTTAATGCATGTGATGATATTGTCATAATCTGTTATTGAAAAGTCACACTTCAGGCACAAAATGATCGAAAAACCAGTCTGAAAAAAATACTAGAGGTAAACCAAGGTTAATTAGCAACAAAGGAAAAATAAATTGTCTTTCTCCAAATACTATATATCCAATGAACCAAGGAGTAATTAATTTTCAGTTGTTTTTTGACTCGCCTCTTATTTCTTGACTTCCATGCATGTGAATTTAGAATAAATTAACTTCATTGGACTTTTAATGCATGTGATGGTATTGTCATAGTCTGTTATTGAAAAGTCACACTTCAGGCACAAAATGATGGAAAAACCAGTCTGAAAAAAATACTAGAGGTAAACCAAGGTTAATTAGCAACAAAGGAAAAATAAATTGATTTCCTATCTCCAAATACTATATATTCAATGAACCAAGGAGTAATTAATTTACAAGCTTATATGACATTACTACATTACAAAGAAAATCTGCAGTAGCACATTCAGACTGCTAACGGGACATAACTGCTTGAATAAACACCTACACAGAATTGGCATAACAGATTCACCTAAATGCCCTTTTTGCAATTTAAATGAAGATATGGAAAGAAACCATCTCCTCTGTTGTCCAGCCTTTGTAGAAGAGACCAGCCTTTCTGCTAAATATTGGAGTGCAAGAGAGCAAATGGTTTCATTATCAAGTGCTCGACATTAGATACCATCCAACCATTTTCAGTTTTTTTTTGACTCACCTCTTATTTCTTGACTTCCATGCATGTGAATTTAGATTAAATTAACTTCATTGGACTTTTAATGCATGTGATGGTATTGTCATAGTCTCTTATTGAAAGGTCACACTTCAGGCACAAAATGATGCAAAAACCAGTCAGAAAAAATGCTAGAGGCAAACCAAGCATTTTATTAACTTCATAGATGTCTGGTGACTGGTTCATAATGTTCTTTATCAAATGGGGTTTCTTAGCTTTCTGACTATGACTGGATAAGTTGATGCAAATCATCAACATTTGCACTCAGTAAGATGGAAATATTGTGATCCCACAACAGACCCGGAGGCCCTTGGGGTAGTAGGAGGTTAAGGCTCCCACTTTTTCTAGACAATCGGCACTTTATGTCAGCCGGGTTGTCAGCCCTGCGTGACGGCCGCCTTTACCCCCAGAACAAGCGTCTGGTACTCATTTCCATTAGAGGCTGAGTCGACCCCAGGGCCATAGTGCTGCCAGAGGGTTTGGGTCAGTTTAAAAATCCTGACCCCAACGGGACTTGAACCCTCGACCCTCCGGCTTGTAGCTCAGTGCCTTAACCACTACGCTACGGCGTGCCCCAAAATGGAAATATGCTCCTTGTTAAATTTATGCAATGGTATGGTAAGTTCATGTTTGTGTGCCAAAATACAAGGGTTGTTTCTTTAGTTTTGTCAACAATAGTGTGGAATCCAAATAAAACTAGAGTTGACAATTCTGTTTATTGCACATGTAATTTCGGTACCTCCCCTCCGTCCGAGCATATGGATTTGCCTCTCCCCCTCCCCTCATGTAACAATGAGCCCAAAGTTATCAGTTTAGATCTAGGCGTCGCAGTATAACGTAGTACAAGTATTCAAAGCAGGAGCAGAGAATCTGGTTGAAGATTGAATGTTTAGAGGCAGAAACGCACTACAGTGTCATCAAGGATTGCGAGAGGCTTGTGGTGCAGATACATTGCAGTACCGAACAGTGGCAATGTGGGTACAAGCCTTTAGAGGACACGAAAATGTGTCACATGTGCCTAGGGGCAGTGTCTGATTTGTTCAATTGCTGGGAGGAGCTCTACCACCCTCCATACTCTCTAGACATAAGTCCCTGTGACTTCGACCTCATTCCTAAACTCAAGGAAGAGATTCAGAACAGTGGACGGCAGTCTGAGTGCAGTTAATCAGTCTCTACGCACCATCCAGAGATTAGGCAGTGCTGACGGCATTCGAACATCGCTGGGAATATATTGTATGCAATGCTGGTGACTACACTGAAGGCCTCTAAAACTTACAACCATGTATGTATGCTATGTATCCAGAAAATAAATAGTTGCCAAAACTAAAGAAATAACCTATGTATTTTCAGACTTCGCACAAAAGTAGAGACCAGACTCATTGGCAATGTAGACCTGAGACAAAGTGAGATCCTCAGATTTGATTGTTTCCTTTATTTGTTGCCTAAAGGCTCAACTTGTTCATGTCTGCACACAAGCAGTTCACCACATGTTGGTCTATGTAAGATGCCATGATGTTTAGGAAAATGCAAAAGTCACCCATCATTTGCTTAAAACTATATGTTTACCAGTTTCTCAGCAGCAGCCCACATTTCCACACTATAAACAATGACATCACTAGAATGTTGAACAAACCATTTGTACACAGCTTCCTCTAAATGTTTGTGTTTAGCTAATTTAATGTTTTCTTTCTCCCTCATTCATTCAACCAAAAAACACTGTACTTAACCGAAAATTGAAAAAGTTTATTTTTATTCTTTCGAAGGTCTAAGATGGTTTGTTTCCTTATGCCATACAGTTTGCAAAAATGTGCAACAGACATGCCTACCTTCCAGTTTACTTAAAAATTCAAGCTTTTGCTTTATTCTCAAGGTCACACTTTTTTATTAAGGTCAGACATACTTAGCTGTGTTGTAACAATGCAACTGTATGCTAATTAACATGTGCAAGGTTAGTACTGTATAAAAGGAACATGTATTATACACATTGCATTCTCTTAATAAACTAATGTGACACTGATAATAATTAAATGAATCGTGATTTTTTCTTACCTCATCATCTATGTTTTCTTTAAACACAGCACTGCAGTATCGGCGACCCTTTGTCGTCATCGTCAGCTGTTTTCACGACTGTCAATTTTTTCTCCTTTTTGCCAGTAATTATCTAGACTGCCATCTGGTGTTCTTTTGAAGGAATTCCTCTTCAAACTGCCATCTGGTGTTGTTTTGAATGAATCATTTCCTAAACTGCTATCTGTTGTATTTTTGAAGAACTTTGTAATCAAGCTTGGTTCTTCCGGAATCTCGAAGTTCATAGTTCTAGTATGGTTTTTTTGAATATATATTTTTTCCCAAACTGTTAAATCCAAAGGTTTTGATAGATTCATTTAATTATTATTAATTGAACCTCATAATGTTAAAAATTCCCAAATTTAATATATAAATAATGTGACACTGTATGAATGTGAACTACTCATGCATATGGATTATCATGAAGATAGCCAAATATCCAATGGTAAAAACATGCATGTGTGCCTATGGTTATGAACTGCTGTCATATTTAAATCACAACCATGGAAAAATTTTATCATGACTTTTTGTATCAATTATTTATTTTTTCATATTTTATCCATATTTTTAATATATGATTTGATTTCACGAAGTCACATTAATGAGTTATGGTTATATATTAAATAAAAATCATTAGTTTAACAAAAAATTGTTTATGTAGTTTACCAAGTACAATAACACATGCCTGCATGGCAATCTGCCTGAAGATTAGTTGAAATTGCTAAAACAAATAAGTTGTATATGATTTTACAATTTGATATATTTTGAAAAGTTTTACACAGTAATTGCTTACTAAATCACAATAATAATATGACCAAGTGGAAAGAAGTACAGTAGCAGTGTTGTTTGCAAGAGACAGTTTCAAGGAAACTGTAAAATCTCAGGCCTTTGTTTCTCTTAAGTAGGGTACACCTACAATATAATAGGTTTAAAATGTTTCTTCTACCATTAAAGCAATGCCTTTCCCATAAGAATTGTTTCATCTTCTAATTGGTTTGATTCCATCATTAGAGCAAATGCTCAATCCGCCAATAAGATTTGAATACATAGTTTAATTTAATTTAATAGTCTGATCCTTATTTTGAACCTTTATATGAAGATTATTTAATTCATGTTACAGGAACGAGAGAAAAAGAAAGCAGAAGAGAAAGAGGAGAGAGAAAAGAAGAAAGCTGAGGAGAAAGAAGAGAAATTAAGACAAAAGCAAGAGAAGGAAGAGCAGAAGAAAAAAGAGAAGGAAGAAAAGGAAGAGCAAAAAAAGAAAAGAGAAAGAGGAAAAAGAAGAACAGAAGAAGAGAGAGAGGGAAGAAAAAGAAAAAAAGAAACAAACAGAATTAGAGTAAGTACTACTTTTCAAAGGGATATGTTCTGGCAATATGCTACAAGCTGGAAGATTGTGGGTTTGTTTTCTGTTGGAGTTGGAATTTTTAAACTAGCCTAAACCTTATGATGATCCTGGGGTTGATTAGGCCCCTAACAGAAATTGGTATCATGTTCAGGGGGTAAAGATGGCTATCAGGGCTGACATCTTGTTGATGATTATCTGGAAAGATGAAACCTACTGCTACCCAAAGGGCTTAATGGGATCACTTAACTGCTTTTTAATTTCTTCTAAGTTCACATTTGAGTTGTATTTAAAAAGTTTTGAGTAATTCAATCTGTTTTATTTATTCCATAGAGACAATTATGTAATTATTAAGTTATGTAGATAGCATTTTCATGCTACACTATGCAGCTTTACTAGAGAATTATAGGTGTGGTAGCTTCCTGTTGCTTTTCACACTGGTGAAGAATGATAATGATAAGGATGATTATGGCCGGATGATTTTCGGGGTCCGTTGGCCCTAACCTTTCTGACATTTGTCTTACAGATGAGGAAAAACCCGAAAAAACCTCATCCAGGAGCTTGTCCCGACCAGGAATCGAACCTGGGCCCGCTGCGTGACATGGCAGCATGCTACCTCGAGACCACAGCAGTGGTATGTGTGTGTATATGTGTATATATATATATATATATATATATATATATATATACATATATACTAGATGGCCTGGCGAACTTCGTATCGCCTTTAACTATTTTTACGTTAATTTTTCCGTATGGTTTTGTTGATTGAGATGAATTTATGTTGTCTGCATTCTCAGTATCATCCATAAGTGTATCATAAGGATTATATACATTTGTTGATGGAATATTTTGAGGAGGCTTGCTGATTTCATTATACTTTCGTTTTTTTTCGACGAACTTGTTGGCAGTTTGTTGGATTCTCATCATCATCAAGAAGTCTCTGTATAGTAATATCATCTTGTGATATATTATAGTCATCTGGTTTTTCATTTAATTGAGGCATGGAGATTGTTTCTGTAATATTAGGCATATTATTATAACTAACATATTTACTTACAGTTCTGTTATTCTGTTCCTTAGGACCTTCATATGTTTTTAAATTGACATTCTTCTTAAATGTAAGATTTATGTCACATATGCCTATACCAATTTGCGGAAATTCACTTGATATCTTATCATTCATGGTCTCTAGAACTGATTTGCCATATTGTTCAATGTCCCTTCTCGGTCCAGTTAAATTTAAATTAAGTTGCTGTCTTGCAGCCAGATTACTTAAAAATAATACTTACACATGAAATTAATATTATTATCAATATATTGAAAATAAAATAACACTGAACACACTTAAATTATGAAATAATCAATATTTGGAATTCAATTGAAATTTGCGGTTGCAACAAAAAGCACAGCCACCTGGATCTCTCTTTGTTAAATAATAAACCAATTACCTTACACCGTCATCTGTTATAATCGTATAGAACTCACAGATAATTATAACTCTTTGTTAAATAATAAACAAATAAGTTGCAATAAAAAATAATGCGACTATAAATTTAGTTATAAACAACCGTAGGTCTCAAGTTGGATCAAACAGCACACAGTGTGCAAAATTTGATTAAAATCGGTTCAGTAGTTTAGGATTCCATCGCGGACAAACAACGTGACACGTAATTTTTATATATTAAGTATATATATATATATATATATATATATATATATATCCATCCATAGTATTTCTGCCCACTTCTCACTGAAGGATAAATTATATTTTAAGAGAAAAATTTTCGCCTAGACCGAGACTTGAACCCATGGCCTTTGGTTTTCTGGGCCAAATGCTCTACCAACTGAGCTACTGAGGCGAGTTGTGATCTAGATGCAAATTTTTCTCTTTATACGTTGTAATTCCCTCGTGCCAAATGCTTTGAAACCTTTGCTTCTATAAAAAAAAATTTTTTTCTCTTAAAATATAATTTATCCTTTAGTGAGAAGTGTTAAATTAATAATAAAAACATCAATAGAAGCCCTACTGGCTTTATAAAGTAGTGTTAAATTCCCAATTAATGTCTTCTTAACTAAGAGGCCGCCATATGCAAAGATAGAAGCAAAGGTTTCAAAGCATTTGGCACGAGGGAATTACAACGTATAAAGAGAAAAATTTGTGTCTAGATCGCAACTCGCCTCGGTAGCTCAGTTGGTAGAGCATTTGGTGCAGAAAGCCAAAGGTCCCGGGTTCGAGTCTCAGTCTAAGCAAAAAAAATTTTTTTTCTCTCTTAAAATGTAATAGACATATATTTCTTCCATCATTGCAGTTAAACCATTAATGATGTGCAGTTCTTGTTAAGCCATTTAACTATTTATTATTATGAAATTTATATACTAGAATATAAAAAATCCAGAATTTCACTTTACAAAATATCAAATTTTGTTTAGAATGACCCTACTTTATTGTGTTGCATCTCATATCAGTTGTTAATTTGACACATATTTTGCATCATATATAGTTATATATATTTTATTTTATTAATTAAATAAAAATAAAACGTAGTTTTATTTGATTTTCATATTTATTATATAATTCAGTGACAGCTGTTTCGGTACACTGTACCTTCTTCAGACATGTTAACAAATTATGAATTGTGTTCCAACTGATCTAAGCAACAATACAACAATATTTATTTAAATTTTTTAATTTAACAAAGGGGATTCATTCAAATCAAATTTTATTTTAACTGAGTGCGGAACATTCAGCATTCTTAAAGAGTAAATTAAAATTTTTCTTACCATTACTGTACTAGTTAAGTATAATGATTTTAAAGCTGGTGGATTGCACCCTTTATTAATAACATAAACAAATTACCATTAAAGATAAGTAATATTAATTCTGCTCTATTTTTTAGACTTTAGTTTGGTAATATTAATTAGAGCTCATTGCAGTGCTCCCAACCTTAACAATTTACCAAACTTATATGACACCTTTTAATAATGAATTAAAGGTTCATAGGATCATATGATAGTTTTCAAATATATCCAGATTTAAAGAATATCCTTAACGTAGAGATAAATTATTTTAATGTTAATTTATAGATTGAAAAATGAAGAAAAGAGGAAAAAGGAAGATAAAAGACAAGCAGAGGTTGCTGCTTTCACCAGCTTTTTTGTTCCAAAGAAATCTGAGTCTAAGCCTCCTGAAGAACCAAAAGCAAAAGTTGAAGAGAATTTCATGCCTTTTGAGGTACGTACTTGATTATTGCAATATTAAACACACTTCATTGAATGACAAGCCTAGAAGGTCCTTGGCTTACCATGTGGCTGCTGGTCTCACATCCATTTTGTGACAATCACAGGAGAATGAACATCTTGCTCATAGGTTTTCAAACTATGCAACCACTTCCTGAAGAGGTGCCAAGTTTTTTTTAGGGGAGTCAATGAGAACTTTGAAAAAATCCTGAAATGTGGTAGTATAGGGCCTATACTATTTATTATCATTTATAATGCAATGCATATACTTGCACTCCATAGCGCGACAGGCCTAGAAGGTCCTTGGCCTACTTACCAGCTGCTGGCCTTACATCCACATGTGTTAATCACAGAGGTAGACAATCATCTAACCAGTGTAAGGGTGACATGTGGTCAGCATGTTGGTCCCCCCCCCCCGTTAAAGGTGGTCTTCTCAACCTGGAGCTGCTACTTATTGTAGCTATCCAAATTCCTCATGTTGCTGGGTGGGCACTGTTCCCATACTGGCCGAAATTCCATAAGAAAATTTCCTCCCCATGGAGACTCGAGCAACTGCAATTCCCATAGCTCTGCGCCAAGGCATCTTGCCTTAATCACTCGGCTATAGTGTGGGGCATGCATATACTTAATTCTTGCAATTTACTATCTGTTAGAAACCAGATTTTCAACTATGACAGTAATCAAGTTCAAATACAGGTCAAGAATAAATCTCCAAAAAGAGGTGTATCTTGCCATTTTGAAATAGGTGCCCAAGATTCAATAAATTGTATAACTTCAAACAGGCTCTTACCTAATAAATAAGTTTGGTCTGCCTTCATATTACCTCATATTTCATTGTTTCTTGTAAGACATGTTTCAAAACGTATCTGCCTCATTTTCAGGTGGTGCAAACAGATGATCCTTAAATTGTCGGCTCTATATCTTGTCTCCTGCTCCCTCTTTTTGTAGTCCAAAGACCTTGCTTATTAAGTTTCTTTCCCTAGGAATTTCAAAATTTATTATTCTCTCCTTGTTCTTCTGCATGTAGATTTTTTCCCATATGGAGAATTTGTTTGTTCATAGTTAAATATGGGAAATAACTTATATTTGAAAAGAAACATATACACGTAGACTGGAGTTTGAACCCAGGACCTTGACTTTCTATGTCAATGCTCTTCCATTATGAGGTTCTTAATTCATAAATTAATGAGTCATTTTTAACATCTTACCTCATATCTGTTTGTTTTTTGTGTTTCAATAATTTTGTGTTTACATCTATGTTATATTTTTGTGATCAAATGTGAGCAGCTACTGCAGATTTTTCTACTTCTCCTTTTTTAATTTCTTATGTGTACTTTTGTTCTAATGGTTCAATTCCTCTTTGTTTTCCATATGTATATCTCATCACAATCTGCACATTTTCTTTGGTATATTCCTGAATTTTTGCTATCATTAATCTTTTCATTTCTGTTAGTTTTTATTAGATTTTTTAGGCTATAATCATTCTTTGGTGCTAATCTGATGTTACATTTTTAAAAACTTTTTGGAATTTATTGTGCGCCAATTGGATGATATATGAGTTTCTGTATTTCTTTTCTTTTGGTTTTTCTATCTGAAGAGTGCTTTCATTAATATTGAGGTAAGATGAACAGACTAAAAATAATTTAATTAAAATAACCTCAAAATATTACTTTCTAAAATAAAATATTAGTGCTTTCATTCTTCAATTTTCATTTTATGTACTTATCAATTTTTTTTTTGTGTATCATTTTTTCCTTAAAATCATTTCTTTTGCTACTTCAATTATGTGTTTTTTTCTCTAACTCATAATTTTCTCTGTTCAGGGGTACATTACCAATCTATGTGCTAAGGCTGTTGAAGATTGCCATCTTGTGTGAAATATGATTGAATCCTGTTGATTTAATATAGTTATCTGTGTGTGATTCTTTTCTGTGAATGATGAATTCTATTTTTTTTTCTTTCTTAATTTTTATGTATTTTCAGATCTAAAAATGGTAATTGTTTGTTCTCTTCTGTTTTTAAAGGGAATTTTATTTTTTTTTCTCCAGTATATTCAAGAGTTTTAAGACATCTTCTATGTGAAATTAAATTGAAATGTTTCATAACTCACCTCTAGCCAGTCTTCTAACTAGACCGGTTTCAAAGCCTGGACAGCTTCATCTTCAGTAATTTCTCGTCGACTAATGTTATGTCTTCTTCTTCTTCTTCCTTCCAAGTATTAGGCCAAGGCCTGTTATGATCCTATAGAAAATTTTCCCTCCAGCGTTTGAGGGAAATTTTCATGTAAGACTTGAAAGCATAATAATAGTCCCTTCGATTGGTTGCTGGCCAAAGGAAGGCAAGACCAGTGATGGGGTTGCCATCTTATAGCCTCTGGTCAGGCTTTTCTGGAGAAGAAAAGAAAATAAAGGAAAGAAGAAATGGAAGAAAGGAAAGACTCCCTAGCCCTCGGATGGCCTAATAGCATCGGTGTCGAAAAAACAAGAGTTAACCAAGAGAGGTTAGATAGTAAAGTTAAAAGAGTGCAAAACACAAGTAAGTGGAAGAAATGTTTTGCACAGCTTGGGTACCTTGTGGTCGCTATCCACATATCCCCTAAATGAGGACTTCTTCCTCCCTCTCTTGGTGGACCGACAAACCGGATCAACTCAGAATCTGCAGGAATTTCGAAGTTCATAAGTTTTTCTATCTTCTTGTTTTTTTAATGTGGATTTTTTCCCAACTGCGAGTTCTTTTTGTTTTTCTATTTGTTTAATTAAACTGGCTTTTGTATCAATTAGATGTCTCTTTTTTTAAAAAAAAATCAGTCAACGAGAAATTACCAAAGTTGAAGCTGCCCAAGCTTTAAAACCGGTCTACTTAGAAGACTGGATATGAGGTGAGGTATGAAACATTTCAATTTAATCTTAAATTAAACCTCATAGTGATTTTTCCTATAAAAGTACAAAACCTTCTATGTGTTTTTATAACAATAACGTCCGTACATTTGCACCAAAATTTGAACATAAGAGGATGTTAAGTTATGTAGATAGGAAATAACACTATGAGGTTTTTTAATATTGTTTATTTTTTATTTCACTCACCTCATATTTCATAACTCCTAGCATACCCAGGGTTTCGTCACATCCTTTGTGACATTCTCAATGCTGTGTCACGTTCACAACTGACGTCCGGCTACCTTCTATCCTGCAGACTGAC
This sequence comes from Diploptera punctata, assembly GCA_030220185.1. Taxonomy (NCBI): domain Eukaryota; kingdom Metazoa; phylum Arthropoda; class Insecta; order Blattodea; family Blaberidae; genus Diploptera; species Diploptera punctata. Next base: position 454,505 of record JASPKZ010002722.1, on the reverse strand, counting down.
CTCCGCGCCATTTGGAAGTTCGTCGGTCAACTATCAGATGGCGCGGAGGTCAGTCTGCAGGATAGAAGGCAGCCGGACGTCAATTGTGAACGTGACACAGCATTGAGAATGTCACAAAGGATGTGACGAAACCCTTGGTATGCTAGGAGTTATGAAGTATAAGGTGAGTGAAATAAAAAATAAACAATAAGAGGATGTGTTTTTGTTATTTTACATTCAAAATTACTCATGAATAAATTTGCCAAAGAAGGAGATAATGGGTTATCCATTGACAGTTCTGGCTTTTGTATATAGAAATTCCCTTTATATGTGAAAAAAAAATTGCTTGATGCAAACTTTGGTTAATTTTAAAAATATTCTTCTCTACTCTCTTTGTCAATATTGTTTTTGATTAGCCAGTTCAAAATTTCCAATGGAATTTTTATGCACTAAAATAATCCATAGATCGTGACAGAATTTAAATCTGCAAATCTGGGATTCAGAGGAGAGCATAGTAATCACTTGACCAAGTACTGGTATATGCTCTGATTATTTATCTATACTTTTTTGTTTGGATAACCTTAGGTTCCTAGTAATCTAAATAAATGGGACCAGAATGAGTGGAAATTGCTTTAATAAATCTAAGAGCAAGACTGGTAGGTAATTAAGGGCCGCATGCAAATACATTAGTCTCTACTCAAATTACTTCCAATCACTGGTGAGCTGACTCACCGTGAGCAATTGCTGAGATCGAATTAACGGCCGACTTACCGGTCATGCATGAAAGTTGACGTTTTTGTAATATTGGCAACGAATTACCCAGAATTCTCAGCGATAAAACCACTTCTGTTATTTTCGTCTGCTATAGAGGAATGCATTTACGCTTGCGTCCCGCAAATAATACTGTATACAATGACGTCTGCATCGTGCAATATTATGCCGATTCTCCTGTTCTTCCAGTTGAATTCTTTGGTAGACTCTGTCAAATTCCTCTTCTCCGCGTATACCGAAAACGTGATCAAAGTCTTCAAGGTCCGACATCTTGGATAAAGCTGCAAAGGTTTCAAACTACATCAGTTTCCTTCGGGATTTTCACGATAAGTTTCTATCTTGAGCTATGATCTTAAGGTACCTCATCAGGTAGCTTACAATTATTATTGCATGAATAGATATCTGAGTAAGCAAAATGTATTAGGATAAAACTTTCTCAGCAGAGAACGCCTTTTACTGTCTAATGCGTTCAAACATTCGACCCTAAGAGTATTAATGGTCCATATCTACAACACTATGTTTTGTAAATTAATTAGTCATTTTTTAACATCTTACCTCATATTTTATGTTTCTTCAAACACGGGAACTAGTTTTCGAGAGAAGAATCTCTCTCATTTTCAACCGACAGTATGACTACCGGATTTTTGTTGGAATCTCCATCAATAACGTTGCCATCTGGTGTTGATATGATGCACTTTTAGATGAGGTCACGTTCATCAGGAATCTCGAAATTCATGGATCTAAATTTGTTCTTCTGAATATATATCTTCTCCCAAATTGTCAATTCTAAAGGTTTTTCCAAATGTTTTAAAAGTAGGGCTTCTTTTTCAATTTTATGATTCTCTAATAAACTATGTGCTGCAATAGCTGATTTTTCAATTAAATTTAAATTGAAAAATCAGCTATTGCAGCACATAGTTTATTAGATAATCATAAAATTTAAATTTAATTGAAAAATCAGCTATTGCAGCACATAGTTTATTAGAGAATCATAACATTGAAAAAGAAGCCCTGCTTTTAAAACATTTGGAAAAACCTTTAGAATTGACAATTTGGGAGAAGATATATATTCAGAAGAACAAATTTAGATCCATGAATTTCGAGATTCCTGATCAATGTGACCTCATCTCAAAGTTCATCAAATCAACACCAGATGGCAACGTTATTGATGGAGATTCCAACGAAAATCCGGTAGTCATAATGTCGGTTGAAAATGAGAGAGATCCTTCTCTCAAAAACTAGTTCCCGTGTTTGAAGAAACATAAAATATGAGGTAAGATGTTAAAAAATGACTCATTAATTTACGAATTAAGAACCTCATAATGTTATTTCCCATATTTAACTATGACTATGTTTTGTATTCATATGATTTTATTATTTCAACCTTTTGTTTTCCTGAATATTAATTATTTATAGGAAATCAAATGATATGTGTGTGTGAATAATAATTTGTAGTTCACTATATTTATTTTCTCATGTTACCTGAAGTTTCATATTTTTTATATATTCAAATTGTTATTTTAGTATAATTTTGTCTTTCTCTACCTGCTAATCATTATGATTCTTTTATGTTAAGGTAAAGGCAGATATGAGACTAGCACCGAACAGTAGAAATTGCCTTTCTTCTGAATTGAAACATTTTCTCGATGAAGAGCTAGTAACACAGAGTAACAAGAAACTATATCTGTATCAACTGAGACGAAAGGAAATAACTCCAAGATGTGCTGCATCCACATGGACATTTAGTGACTTCAGAGATGATGATGTTGTGATATTAGGTTTGTAATAATATTGTTATGCTTTTATAAATATAAATTTGTATTAATTTTTTAGGTTTTTATTTGAAATATATCACTTCTCAATGGATGCCATTATATTTGAAGAGAAAAATTAATGCCTAAACTGCAATTTGAAACCAAGGTTTTGTACATCAGTGCTCTGCCACTGAGCTATTCAGGTATCTCAATTTAAATGCAAATTTTTTTTCTCTCTTATGGAATACCTGTACACCGAGGGCAATGAACCTTCATTCCACGCTCCTTCTGGCAGCTTCATTTTCAAGAAGACTTTAAAACACTACATTATAACCAATAAATATAATAATATAATTTATCATTCAGTGAGAAGTGATAAATATAAAATAAAAACATAAAAAATGAAACCTTTCTTGGCTATAAAGTAGTGTTAATTTCCATTAAAATTTTCTGAAAAAGATGCTGCCAGATGACATGTAGAACGAAGGTTCATTGCTTTTGGCATACAGGGATTGTATAAGATAGAGAAAGATTTACATTTACATTTAAATTGAGATGCCTGAATAGTTCAGTGGCAGAGCACTGTTACAAAACCAGAAACTTCGAGCTCAAATCCCAGTTTGAGCATACATTTTTTCTTCAAATATAATTTGTATTAATATTTCTCTTCAAAAAATAATTTATCCTTCAATGTGAGTGTATAGATTTACATTAAAACATTGCAGTAAAGTCATATATTAATCCTATTTTCAAAAGAAAAATTAATTAATAAATTAATGAGTCATTTTAACATCTTACCTCATATTTTATGTTTTTCAAATGATCTTGTCATTCATTTTCAACCGTCATTATGACTACCGGATATTCGTTGGAATCTCCCTCTATAATGTTGCCATCTGATGTTGATTTGACGAACTTCGAGATATCGTTGCCATCTGGTGTTGATTCGATGAACTTCGAGATGAGGTCACGTTCATCCGGAATGTCGAAATTCATAGATTTAAATTTGTTCTTCTGTATAAATATTTTCTCCCAAACTGTCAAATCCAAAGGTTTTTCCAAATGTTTTAGAAGTTTAGCTTCTTTTTCAATTCTATGACCTTCCAACAAACTATGTGCTGCAATAGCTGATTTTTCAATTTCACCATTTTAATATTTCTAAAGTGTTCCTTTGTGCGAGTGTCCAAATTTCTTTTTGTTTTTCCTATGTATACTTTATTGCAATCTCGACAATCAATTTGATAAATTCCAGATTTTTTACTATCTGGGGTGTTCATTTTCTTATTGGTTATTAATAAGTTACCAAGGCTAAATTTATTTATCGGTGCCAATGTAATATTGAATTTCTTGAAAATTTTTTGAAATTTGTTATGTATTCCAGGATGATAAGTGATTTTCTTAAATTGTTTTCCTTTCTTTGAATCAGATTGCAGGGTAGTGTATTCTTTTAATCTTTTTTGTTGTCTGAATTTCTTCAATTTAGTTATAATTATTTCCTTTCCAAAACCATTTAAATTAGCTATGTCCAAAATGTGATTGTATTGGATTGTATGTGATTATTGAGGACTAGTTTCAGAAGTTAAACTGCTTCCCTTCTCAACTAGGCTAGTTTCTGACCACTGAATAGACAGTTGGTGGTCCTGTAAGTTGATTCTTCTTCCCTCTTTTGGTTGACCAATGAACTTCCAAACCAGATCTTCATCCATAGGAACTTCAAAATTCATAATTTTATCTTTTATTTTTGGATGTAGATCTTATCCCATACTGTGAGTTCTTTGGATTTATCAAATTGATGGATATTTTCAAAACTGCCTGCCCACTTTTATTCTCCAGGTATTCTTCCATATATATATATGTTGCACAAATGTTTGTTTATATATTAAATTTGGGAATTTTTAACATTATGAGGTTCAAATGTTTGTGTTTCTCGTGTGGTTGGCAATTAGTGTTCAGATATTCTATATAAGTTGACTGCATCTCGTGATCCAAATTTTTGTGTCTTTTATCTCCTTATGCATGTGCATGGTTTTTACTTTATATTTAAAACAAATTTTCGCTTCACGTAATGGAAACTTAATTCATTTTTCCCACTTTTTACTGGCCTTCTAATATGGTAGTACATTCTTCAGCTGCCCAGGAATGAAGAGATAGACTATCTAATTTGTTTCCTTCTGAGCTACCTGTCCCACCACTTTCTTAATAGATTATTTTATATTTTGTCTTGTTTTAATAGGTGATGAGATGAATCTAACTACAAATAGTGTTATCGAGACATATCCAACTGCCGGGCAGTTGCCTAAGCCAAAGTTACTGCAGTTTTGGGAAAACAGACGTCCTCCATACTGGGGCACTTGGCGTAAGAAAAGCTGTAAAATTACACCTGTGAAACCGTTCAATAAAGATGAAGTAAGTTTTAAACTGTAGATAGACATCTAATACACTAAAATTTAAATGGATATGAAACAATAGAAAGAGGAACGTTATGAGGGTAATAGTTATATTAAACATCAATTTTGTTTTAACCAATGCCACCTGATTATCAAAAACATGAATTGGCAATTATACATACAGTTTATATAATAAGTTTGGGAATTTTTAACATTATGAGGTTTTATTAATAAGAATTAAATGAATCGTGAATTCTTCTTACCTCATACTTCTATGTTTTTTTAAACACAGCAGTGCAGTACCACCATCCTCAGCCTGAGGATGGTGACAATGGTCGCTGATACTGCAGTGCTGTGTTTAAAAAAACATAGGAGTATGAGGTAAGAAGAATTCACGATTCATTTAATTCTTTACATACAGTATTACCCCTCTTTTACACTTTTCAAGGGACCACGGGAAAAATTGTGTAAAATAGGGAAAAGTGTAAATTGAGGGAAATTAAGATGAGCTCAAAAATGTTGACCCCCATACTCTGCATCCATTTCAGAACATGAAAAAACACAGATGGGGATAATATACTACTGTATTACCCCTCTTTTACACTTTTCAAAGGGACCAGAGGGAAAGTGGTATAAATTATAGGAAATGAGGAGCTAAAACATGTTGACCCTGTAACGGTAATGTGACCCCTAATTTAGAATAATGATTAATAAATATAATTAATCAATAAACAAAGAATGAACTGGAATATAAATAAATAATAGTTTTAAAAACTAAAAGAACACGTTTTATTAGAAAACTCAAAAATGAAAAATAATTTTAATTTTGAATACGCTTGGGATAAAATAAAGTGGTCAACAAAAAAAATCATTATATTATTTTTGGTCTGGACATCTTACCTCAATATTAATGTTGATTTGTTCTTGGACATGTTTCAAAACTATTCTCTGTTTTATCTTCAGCTTTCCCAGACTGGTTTTATTTATGTTGCATTATGTTGCACCACCTGGATGTCGATGTCAGCTCCATCCTGTGGTTGGCCAAAGAACCTCCAAACAAGGTCACCCTCCATCGGAATATCAAAATTCATAACTCTGTTTCTGTTCTTCTGAATATAAATTTTTTCCCAAATAGTCAGCTCGTTTGTATTTTCTAACTGTTTTAATAATTTAGTGTCTGAATTAATATTATGTTTTTCAGACCAAACATGAGCAGCAACTGCAGATTTTTCAATTTCTCCATTTTTAATATTTCTTATGTGTTCTTTGGTTCTAATTTTTAGGTTTCTTTTTGTTTTCCCTATATATATCTTTTCACAACCCATGCATTCAATTTGATATATTCCTGACTTTTTATTTTTATCAGTTTTTTCATTTTTGTTGGTTTTTATTAGTTTATTTAAACTGTAGTTATTTTTTGGTGCTAATTTAATATTAAACTTCTCAAATATATTTTGAAATTTATTATGTACCCAGGGGTGATATGTGAATTTCCTATATTTTTTCATAGGTGGTTCTTCTTTTTCAAGATTACTTCTGTTTATCATTTTTTGTTTTTTATACTTTTCTATCCTTTTATGTACCATTTTTCATCAAACCCATTTTCTCTTGCTTACTTTGATATGTGTTTTTCTCATGTTTGAAATCTTCTTCGTTTAAGGGTAAGTTTACCAATCTATGAGTTAAACTATTAAATGCTGCTAATTTATGTCCAATTGGATTGAACCCTGTTGATTTTATAAAATTTTCCGTATGAGTTTCTTTTCTATGAATCCTGAATTCAATTTTTCTTTTTTCTTCGTTTCTGACCAATTTAAGATCCAAAAAAGGTATTTGTTTATTGTCTTCTATTTCTTTGGTGAATTTAATGTTTGTACTCTGTAAATTTAATAGTTTTAGGGAATCTTCTACATGTTTTTCTTTAACAATACAAATTATATCATCAACATATCTACTCCAAAATTTAAACATTGTGGGATGTGCTTTAGTGATTTTACATTCAAAATCGCTCATAAATAAATTTGCCAGGAAGGGTGATAATGGTTTCCCATTGAGAGCCCTGATTTTTGTCTATAGAAACTCCCATTGAATGTAAAAAACATTTGATCAATGCATAACGCAGTTAATTTCAAATAATCTTCTTTGATCTCTCTGTCTATGTTGTTTTTTCTTAACCAATTGTTCAATATCTCCAAAGTTTTTTGTTTCGGTACATTTGTGAATAGTGAAACTACATCAAACGAAACCAACCTATCTGTGGGTTCAATTTCCACTTTTTCTAATTTGTTAACTAATTCCAATGAATTTTCAATCTGCAGACTTTCAAAATTATTAATTCTTTTAAATTGATTATTCAGCCATTTCGAAATTTTGTAGGTTGGTGATCCAATATTGTTAATTATTGGCCTCATTTTGTTTCCCGGTTTGTGAATTTTTGGAAGTCCATGTATATTAGGGTTTCTTGGGTTGCTTACTTTTAATTGAAATTTTTCTTTCTTGGATAGAATTTTAACATTTTAAAACAGTTTTCCACTTTTTTTATGGTTTTTGGTAGGGGGTCATTCTTAATTTTTTCATACTCTTTTTCTTTCAAAAGTTCTTCCATTCTATTTTGATAATCTTCTTTGTCCAGAATTATAATTTGGTTACCCTTATCTGATTTTGTATATACAACATTTTTGTTATTTATTTCTTTGAGTGTTTTTAAATTTGAGAATTTAAAAACACTCAAAGAAATAAATAACAAAAATGTTGTATATACAAAATCAGATAAGGGTAACCAAATTATAATTCTGGACAAAGAAGATTATCAAAATAGAATGGAAGAACTTTTGAAAGAAAAAGAGTATGAAAAAATTAAGAATGACCCCCTACCAAAAACCATAAAAAAAGTGGAAAACTGTTTTAAAAATGTTAAAATTCTATCCAAGAAAGAAAAATTTCAATTAAAAGTAAGCAACCCAAGAAACCCTAATATACATGGACTTCCAAAAATTCACAAACCGGGAAACAAAATGAGGCCAATAATTAACAATATTGGATCACCAACCTACAAAATTTCGAAATGGCTGAATAATCAATTTAAAAAGAATTAATAATTTTGAAAGTCTGCAGATTGAAAATTCATTGGAATTAGTTAACAAATTAGAAAAAGTGGAAATTGAACCCACAGATAGGTTGGTTTCGTTTGATGTAGTTTCACTATTCACAAATGTACCGAAACAAAAAACTTTGGAGATATTGAACAATTGGTTAAGAAAAAACAACACATAGACAGAGAGATCAAAGAAGATTATTTGAAATTAACTGCGTTATGCATTGATCAAATGTTTTTTACATTCAATGGGAGTTTCTATAGACAAAAATCAGGGCTCTCAATGGGAAACCCATTATCACCCTTCCTGGCAAATTTATTTATGAGCGATTTTGAATGTAAAATCACTAAAGCACATCCCACAATGTTTAAATTTGGAGTAGAGTAGATATGTTGATGATATAATTTGTATTGTTAAAGAAAAACATGTAGAAGATTCCCTAAAACTATTAAATTTACAGAGTACAAACATTAAATTCACCAAAGAAATAGAAGACAATAAACAAATACCTTTTTTGGATCTTAAATTGGTCAGAAACGAAGAAAAGAAAAAAGAAAAATTGAATTCAGGATTCATAGAAAAGAAACTCATACGGAAAATTTTATAAAATCAACAGGGTTCAATCCAATTGGACATAAATTAGCAGCATTTAATAGTTTAACTCATAGATTGGTAAACTTACCCTTAAACGAAGAAGATTTCAAACATGAGAAAAAACACATAATCAAAGTAGCAAGAGAAAATGGGTTTGATGAAAAAATGGTACATAAAAGGATAGAGAAAAGTATAAAAAACAAAAAATGATAAACAGAAGTAATCTTGAAAAAGAAGAACCACCTATGAAAAAATATAGGAAATTCACATATCACCCCTGGGTACATAATAAATTTCAAAATATATTTGAGAAGTTTAATATTAAATTAGCACCAAAAAATAACTACAGTTTAAATAAACTAATAAAAACCAACAAAAATGAAAAAACTGATAAAAATAAAAAGTCAGGAATATATCAAATTGAATGCATGGGTTGTGAAAAGATATATATAGGGAAAACAAAAAGAAACCTAAAAATTAGAACCAAAGAACACATAAGAAATATTAAAAATGGAGAAATTGAAAAATCTGCAGTTGCTGCTCATGTTTGGTCTGAAAAACATAATATTAATTCAGACACTAAATTATTAAAACAGTTAGAAAATACAAACGAGCTGACTATTTGGGAAAAAATTTATATTCAGAAGAACAGAAACAGAGTTATGAATTTTGATATTCCGATGGAGGGTGACCTTGTTTGGAGGTTCTTTGGCCAACCACAGGATGGAGCTGACATCGACATCCAGGTGGTGCAACATAATGCAACATAAATAAAACCAGTCTGGGAAAGCTGAAGATAAAACAGAGAATAGTTTTGAAACATGTCCAAGAACAAATCAACATTAATATTGAGGTAAGATGTCCAGACCAAAAATAATATAATTAAAATAACCTCAAAATATAACTTCCTAAAATTAAATATTAAAAAAAAATCATCTCCAACACATGTAGAATAAAATTAGAGTTATCAACAAAAAGAAAATAATTTTACCATCAAAAGCGTGGGGTGCTCTATATCAATTAATATATTTGATAATAAACAGATATTGTTAAAGTAAGCTCTCTAAGAAGAAAATGTAAAAATCATAAAAATCACCCCACGCTTTTGATGGTAAAATTATTTTCTTTTTGTTGATAACTCTTATTTTATTCTATGTGTGTTGGAGATGATTTTTTTGTTGACCACTTTATTTTATCCCAAGCGTATTCGAAATTAAAATTATTTTTCATTTTTGAGTTTTCTAATAAAGCGTGTTTTTTTAGTTTTTAAAACTACTTTTTATTTTTTAGTTTTAATATTTTACAGAATAAGATAAAAATGTAAATATCTTTAAATTCGATACTATTGTAGTATGAGCTAAAAGTCTTCTATAAAAAAACCCTCCCAACCGGATTTGAACCAGCGGCATATGGATTACTGAAATTATATACCACTAAGAGTTCACTGCTCTACCAACTGAGCTCTTACAACGATTGACTAAAAACTCGACAAGTCCGCAACCTATTATACCAGTTTTCATTTTTTTTAATTTTCTGATGATTCTGGCCAGGATTTTAGAAACAAAATATGAAATTATTGTATTGTCACGGGTCCTCTACACGTATACAAAGTTTCAATGAAAAAAATTAATAATTTCCTCTTTCTCCTTTTCAAATTTTAATTGCAAGACATCAAGTAATTTGTGATATAAAATTAATTCCTATAAGGTGCATTCTCAACTGTTATTTTTTTAAAATCCTATAGGCCTTTCGAAAATTGATTCCAACTTCAACAGAAGGTTGTTAAGTTATTGATTATTTTTGTGATTCAGTAGAGAGGTATATTTGTACTGGGTGCATTTTTGTTTAAAATCATGTTATTATCAGTTTATTGTAAAATTTCTATTTCCTCCAGTTGCTGTTTTATATGTTATTCATATGATGACAGGTTTCAATATTATATTTAGCATAACCTTTCAGACGGTCTATTCTATTGATTTTCAGGAATTCAGTATTATTTATTAGAACACAAGTAATTTTATTTAATTTAATTTTAAACTTATTCAATATTTATATTTATAGAAATACTTTGAATATGAAGTAGATTCTGATGATGAATGGGAAGAGGAAGAACCAGGTGAATCTCTGCATGGATCTGAAGATGAGAAAGAGTCAGAAGATGAATATGAAGTAGACAATGAATTTTTTGTGCCTCATGGTTATTTGAGTGAGGAGGAGCATGAAGAAGAAGAGAATGAAGTGCAGGTATGATATAAATTAAAATTATTTTTTTAAATTTCATGTGGTGGTTAGTGCATATAAGAAATGTATGTAATAAATAATAAAAATGTAATAATTATTACAACAGGCAGTAACATTATGAGGTTCTTATTAATAAATAAGGTGAATCCGGAATCATCTTACCTCATAACTTGTGTTCTATTTGAATTTTTTTTTTATTTATGATGTATACCATTGCCAACTATTCCAGACTGTTGAATTGTACATTGTCAGCCCTGGATATCGGCTCCCAATCCATCTTTTGGTTTACCGAAGAACTTATAAATCAGATCTTTTTCCCAGGGAATTTCAAAATTCATTATCTTATTTTTGTTTTTCTCTATGTACAAAACGAGATTATGAATTTTGAAATTCCTGGAGAAAAGGATTTGATTTACAAGTTCTTGATCAGCCAAAAGATGGATTAGGAGCTGACATCCATGGGATTTGATTTACAAGTTCTTGATCAGTCAAAAGATGGATTAGGAGCTGACATCCATGGCCAACAACATAAAATTCCACAGTCTAGAAAAGTTGACGATATACATGATATATCAAAACATTGAACTTTTATAAGAAAAATCCCTATGAGGTTTAATTTAAGATTTAAATTAAAATGCTTTATACCTCACCTCATATCCAGTCTTCTAAAATTATACTAGTTTCAAAGCTTAGGTAGCTTCATCTTCAGTAATTTCTTGTCGACTGATGTTATTATGTTGATCAGGAGAACTGCTTCTTCCTCCCACTGTTGGATGACCGATTACCTCTGGATCCCCGGGGATTTTAATTTGATCTGGAGTTTCGTCGGTCCACCAACAGAGGGAGGAAGAAGCCATTCTCCTGATCGACTTAACATCACTCGACAAGAAATTACTGAAGATGAAGCTGTCTAAGCTTTGAAATCGGTATAATTAGAAGACTGGGTATGGGGTGAGGTATAAAGCATTTTAATTCAAAAGTTATTTCAAAACATGTTCAAATATAACACAAGAAGTTATGAGATAAGATGACTCCAGATTCACCTTATTTATTAATCCATACTTTTTTATGTATAGACATTTGCTCTCTTTTATTCATCATTTCTGCTTGTCGTGTGGTCTGCTTTGATCTTATAAATATTATTTGTCGGTGTATAACATACATACATACAACTTGCAATTTTTTGTCTTCAAAATAGGTTTCTTAAACCCTTCATTTTTTCTGAAAATTTTCTTTATTTTGGTAATTTTTGGGATGTGTCTTATACACTGACAAATATGGTAATAGTTTTTATCATATTAATAATATTCACTAAACAACAATCTTTTACAGTCACCTGAAAGGATGAAAGCTAAATTAAAACTACTGGAATTGGAGTTTGAAGAAGAAATGAAACAGAAAACAGACCGTCTTAAACCCCGTCTTATTGGTTGCATATGGATAGACCAACAAAACACAGATACAGGTAAATATGGAGAATTTTATTATTAATTTAACACTTCTCATTGAAGGATAAATTATATTTGAAGAGAAAAATTTTCGCCTAGACCGGGACTCGAACCCGGGACCCTTGGCTTTCCGGGCCAAGTGCTCTACCAACTGAGCTACCGAGGCGAGTTACGATCTAGACGCAAATTTTTCTCTTATGTACGTTGTAATTCCCTAGCGCCAAATGCTTGAAACCGTAGCTTCTATCTTTGCAAATGGCGGCTTCTTAGTTAAGAAGACATTTATTGGGAATTTAACACTACTTTATAGCCAGTAGGGCTTCTATTGACGATTTTATTATTAATTTAACACTTCTCATTGAAGGATAAATTATATTTGAAGAGAAAAATTTTCGCCTAGACCGGGACTCGAACCCGGGACCCTTGGCTTTCCGGGCCAAGTGCTCTACCAACTGAGCTACCAAGGCGAGTTACGATCTAGACGCAAATTTTTCTCTTATGTACGTTGTAATTCCCTAGCGCCAAATGCTTGAAACCGTAGCTTCTATCTTTGCAAATGGCGGCTTCTTAGTTAAGAAGACATTTATTGGGAATTTAACACTACTTTATAGCCAGTAGGGCTTCTATTGACGATTTTATTATTAATTTAACACTTCTCATTGAAGGATAAATTATATTTGAAGAGAAAAATTTTCGCCTAGACCGGGACTCGAACCCGGGACCCTTGGCTTTCCGGGCCAAGTGCTCTACCAACTGAGCTACCGAGGCGAGTTACGATCTAGATGCAAATTTTTCTCTTATGTACGTTGTAATTCCCTAGCGCCAAATGCTTGAAACCGTAGCTTCAAATATAAATATGGAGAAGTCTAATCTTAAAAAAAAATTCTGGGAGTGAAAGCATTTCAGTATTTTTGTGTTTTATAATAAAAATTGGTTGGAATTTTGTGAAGTCCCTTGCTGGATATCTGAATGAAGGGCTGGCCAAGTTCTTATTTGAGGATTACATTTTTGATTTCAACATTAAATTTTAAAATCACAATGGAATTTATATTTAAATTAATGTTGGGAAATAAACATTATGAGGTTAATAATAATTAAATGAATCGTGATTTTTTCTTACCTCATACATCTATGTTTCTTTTAACACAGCACTGCAGTATCGGCGACACTTTGTCGTCATCGTCAGCTGTTTTCACGACTGTCAATTTTTTCTCCTTTTTGCCGGTAATTATCTAGACTGCCATCTGGTGTTCTTTTGAAGGAATTTCTCTTCAAACTGCCATCTGGTGTTATTTTGAATGAATCATTTCCTAAACTGCTACCTGTTGTATTTTTGAAGAACTTTGTAATCAAGCTTGGTTCTTCCGGAATCTCAAAGTTCATAGTTCTAGTATGGTTTTTTTGAATATATATTTTTTCCCAAACTGTTAAATCCAAAGGTTTAGATAGATGTTTTAAAAGTTTTGCTTCTTTTTCAATCCTATGATGCTCTAATAAACTATGTGCTGCTAATTTATATTTAAATTAATGTTGGGAAATAAACATTATGAGGTTAATAATAATTAAATGAATCGTGATTTTTTCTTACCTCATACATCTATGTTTCTTTTAACACAGCACTGCAGTATCGGCAACACTTTGTCGTCTTCGTCAGCTGTTTTCACGACTGTCAATTTTTTCTCCTTTTTGCCGGTAATTATCTAGACTGCCATCTGGTGTTCTTTTGAAGGAATTCCTCTTCAAACTGCCATCTGGTGTTATTTTGAATGAATCATTTCCTAAACTGCTATCTGTTGTATTTTTGAAGAACTTTGTAATCAAGCTTGGTTCTTCCGGAATCTCAAAGTTCATAGTTCTAGTATGGTTTTTTTGAATATATATTTTTTCCCAAACTGTTAAATCCAAAGGTTTAGATAGATGTTTTAAAAGTATTGCTTCTTTTTCAATCCTATGATGCTCTAATAAACTATGTGCTGCTATAGCTGATTTTTCAATTTCTCCATTTTTCATGTTTCTGAAGTGCTCTTTTTTACGAGTTTCCAAGTTCCTTTTTGTTTTTCCTATATATATCTTGTTGCAATCTTTGCAATCAATTTGATAAATCCCAGATTTTTTGTTGTCTGGGGTATTACATTTATTATTAGTTAACAGCAGATTACCCAGGCTGAATCCACATGCAATTCACTATTCCAAAAATTAGCGCATTCTCCTTTGCTTCGCTGTTCTTCATGGACCAGGTGTTGCGAGTTCACTGTCTTTAGGTCCAAACGAAATGTCACAGACCGAACTTTCTTTTGCATCATCTGTGATGGGATTATCAGTTTCATCGCAATCCTCTTCGTTCTCGATTTCGATTGATACTTTTTGTTGCGAAATGTTTCCTTTTTCTGGGTTTGAGAATATATATGTGTAGATAAAGCCGTCAAAAGAATAAGATCTATATCACTGACGGAGAATACTTATTACGCTGAGTCATTTGACATTGCGGTGAATCGTTTTCATCCATATTCAATAAATATGTTACCTACGTTCGATCGAACTATACATCCAATGCCATTATCATATTTGACGGATATCCGGAAGATATAGCAAACCATAGTACCAAATATACGGAGCAATCCCGACGATCATGAAAAACTGCTTCGGTAGACATACTTACTGATGAGACAATTATCCCAACTGTGTCACAAAATAAATTCCTGGGTAATGATGTAACATGAACCGCCTCGTTGGAATGTTGAAGACAAAATTTGAAGCTGAGAACTTCATGGTCAAACAAGCCACGGAATACATCAATACCACAATAAGCGTTTCATCGACATTTGATTTCGTAATACTGTCTGTGAAGATGTAGATCATCTTATTTTTTTGACGGCTCTATCTATGCGTTAAAACATGCATATTCTCAAACCAGGAAAAGGAAAATTTTTGCAACAAATGTATTCAACAAAAAGTATCATAGATAAAAGAGCCGCAGATTATATTTTATTATTGCATGTCTTCAGTGGCTGTGATACAACATCAGCATTATTTAATCAAGGAAAAATGAAATATATTAATCTAGGCCTACTCCGAAAAATCCAGATTTAAACGAGGTTATCCGGGTATTCAAAAATCCAAATGCTGATCCAGAGATCATTGCTAAAACTGGAGCACACTTCCTTCTTGAATTATACAGTTACAGTAATGTGAAAAGTATGTCTTTAAAAACTACAGATATGCATGCTTCACAACATCAGCATATAAAAGTAAATTTAATATTGCATTGCTACCACCAACAGAAGCAGCAGCACGACAACCTACACCAGGTTCAGCAGTTATATGGGAATGAACAAAATACAAAGCAATGGGGATGGAAAATAAACATGAACGGGCTAATTCCTGTCATCACACTCGAACCCCCAGCTCCGGAAAGCTTGTTAAAACATATTTCTTGCAAATGCAAAAAGAGATGTTAGTCTGTGGTGGATGCAGAAGGACTGGGTTAAAGTGCTCCATTATATGCACAAATTGTAATGGTACCTGTGATAACTCGCAAGTTCCTTCACAAGATAGTGATGAAGAGGAAGAAATGAAGACTAATTTTGATGAAACGTATGATGCAATCGAGAACAAAGAGGATTGCGATGGAACTGATAATCCCATCGCGGATGATGCGAATGACATTTCGATCGGTACTAAATTCAATGAACTCGCTACATCTGGTCCATGAAGAACAGTGAAGCAAAGGAGAATGCACTAAATTTTGGAATAGTTAATTGCATGTTGATTAGGCCTACTGGGGATACCACAATAAAAATGCGCGCCGCTTACTCTACCTCAAGGTGGTGTGGAAATGAGTTTTTTGGCCTAAACGTGTGTTGAACTTCACTTTGCGGTGCTTGTACGCCAAAACTATTGATTTTACGAAAACAAAGGTTATTACATGAATTGTAGGAAATTTTCTCTAGTTTAATTTTGTATATATGTTCTTATCGTGAAATGAGTCACAAAGAAGATATTGTCAGAAAACTGCTTTTAGGCGCCATTTTTTCAATATGGTGGTGCGAGCAGCAATGATACGAGGTGACAAAGTTGAAATTCGAAAAGAGCACATCGAAATCAATATAATTACAAATTTTCAAAACTCCTGGAAAACTTTCCAGGCAAAACTACCAAATGACTGTACTATATAGGCATGCTGGAATTTGAGAGATTGTTAGCGAAATTGATGAGCAGTATGTTATAGTAATAAAAATATGGCATCACAAAACTTTGAACTAGGATTCATTTCAGTTCAGAGGGAAAAAAATGTACAAGCTTTTGTGCATTATACAAAATATATTTCTAGTCATTTGTTTTATTTGATTAATTAGGTTGGAATCGAAAAATTGCAGTCTCTTTTAAGCTTACATATAACATGCTAACAGACTATATCTTTTATTTCTGAACATTGCATTTTCTGGTTAATGAAGTGTAATAAATAATATTTATTACATTTAAAGGCAATATTTGTTACCATGTTTTAATAGTTATTTTTGAAAGTGATAATATTGTTATTTGAGTTTGTATTTTTTTAACATTCTTACCACCGCTGTGGTCTCGAGGTAGTGTGCTGCCTTGTCACGCAGCTGGCCCGGGTTCGATCCCCGGTCAGGGCAGTTTTTCTGGGTGAGATTTTTATCGGGTTTTTCCTCACCTATAAGACAAATGTCAGGAAAACTTTAAAGCCCAAACGGTCCCCGAAATCATATGGCCATCATCATCATCATCCTTCACCGGTGTGGAAAGCAACGGGAAGCTACAACACCTATTGTCCACAGACGAAGTGAATGAAAGCAGTAGGTATCTCATACGTCACGAGTGTTCCCTTATTCATTGTATCGCTTGCAATTCCCCGTGCCCCCCTTCGTCCCATGCTTTCATTCTTTTCATCTGTGGACTATACAATTCCCTGGTAAAGCTGCAAGTATAGCATGAAAATGCTATGATTGCAGTGAAAGACTTGCCCTCGGGCAGAATTACTATGGTTGGACCTCATATGTTTATTTTGTTGGATGATCATTTCAAAGCTATTGCTCCATCTTCAGCTTTGAAACGATCATCCAACAAAATAAAGATATGAGGTAAGAATGTTAAAAAATACAAACTCAAATATTAAATTAAACCTTATAATGTAGCTTCCTAATGCTTTTAAAAAAAAGATAATATTTTTCTTTTCCTCCTGGTAAAGTTGCATAGTAGACATTCGTCTGTGATGTAGATTCTGTTTGTGCAAGAATTATTAAGAAAATATAAAACAAAATTCTTCTTCTTCTTCCTTTCCAGGATTAGGTCAATGCGACCTGTTCCGGTCTCAAGTCCATCGTTTAGCACTTGAGACTTCTGAGTGATATTTTTTTACTTGGGTGGGTTACCAGCCCAACCCCAAAACCCCCAACCTGGAGGACCAGAGTTTAATTTCGGAGTCTTTCTCCTAGACAGACTGCCTTACAAGGCTACAGAGCTCTGTCTGCCCCGAGCATCTGATTTTATGGTGCCAGAAACTTGCCATTCACCCTCCATCTTCAGTAAAAACAGTCCAACCATGTGAAGGTAGATGGAAGGGTTTGGTAGAGAGAGGCTATATTTTGCGCTGACTATTTGGAGCCTTTTGTAGAGTCTAAGAGCTCATCCTCAGATCTGCCCCAATCATTCTCTATCCTTTAGGGACCATAAAAAATTATCACATATTATTTAGGTAAACTTTTATCACTCACCTCATATTCTTGAGGTGAGTGATAAAAGTTTACTTAAATAAATAATGCCTCATAGTGTGAATTCCAAAAGAGTATTTCTCACATGTTTATTTTTTCTTCTCCAGATGGTGGACAGCTACTAAAACTTCTAAGTCCGTATCAAGCAGTATACCAAAATGGTCCTATTTCATTAGATGCACCTGATCCAGTAAGTTCAAATGCGAGTCCAGAATCAAATTTATCAACACCAAGTACTCCTGCTGCCAAACGAAAAACATTTCCGACAGAAGGTAAAAGTTATGATCTCTTTTATGTGAATTGTCATTGTATATAAATTATTTTGCATGTTTATATTGAAATAAAATTTATTCAAAGTATATATTTCGCCTCATAATAAGAATTTTCTCATCTGACATATTTCAGCAACTGTCATCCCCATTCTTAACTGAGGTAAATTCTTACTGACAATTTTTATTATTAATTTAACACTTCTCATAGAAGGATAAATTATATTTGAAGAGAAAAATTTTCGCCTAGACCGGGACGTACAACGTACATAAGAGAAAAATTTGCGTCTAGATCGTAACTCGCCTCGGTAGCTCAGTTGGTAGAGCACTTGGCCCGGAAAGCCAAGGGTCCTGGGTTCGTGTCCCGGTCTAGGCAAAACATTTTCTCTTCAAATATAAATTCTTACTGTTTGGATTGAGCTTCTGTTACAGCTATGGGGACAATGTATATGACACAAGTTTAATATACCATATTTTACAGTGTATAAGATGCACTTTTTTACCTTAAAAATGTCTTAAAATTGGGGTGCATCTTATATGATTGAAGATAAAGATTATCTTTCTCTTTTCAAAGTTATATGAAACCCTCTTTTATATTTTTAGGCATAAAAACTGCAGTTTCGTGAAAAGCATGAAATTTATGATGCGAGTTTTCAAAAAATGTTCTCTGATTAATTTAAAAGTGACATATAGTTAGTATATTGTCTCAAGGAGACATCTAATAGGAATCTAAGGTGTTAATCGGATGGAGGATTTGTAAATTTTTCTCAGAGGTCTTTTTATTCAGACTTCTTTTGCTAGCCTGAAAATCTTCAGGCTCGGGACCCACGACATAAAGTCCCTCCTGGAGGACATGTCTCTTGGATTTTCCCATCCTAAAAATCCACCGACCCCAGCTGGGTTTGAACCTGTGACTTTCAGGACTAGAGGCAAGGAACGTAACCACTAGACTTCCACTGTTGACGACGTACAATCTAGCAATTAAAAATTACACATCCTAGCTTGAGATTGAAAATTTTACAATTAAAATTTTCAACTGTACTGGAAATTGAACTTGAATGTACAGGTCAGGAGGCAGGCCTACTAGTTATTAAAATTCATCGGAGAACATATTGTTTAAACAACTCACCTCATAGGATTCATGCTTCCATGGTATCGCGATTTCAAACACAGTCATGTTCATCTTCAGCCATAACTCCGACTCAATTTAATATAATTTAATATAGGCCTACTAGTATCTGAGCAGGCACGTTAACTGATTCTCTAATTGCATTTGTTGTTCAAAAGAGCCGATTCCGATTGAGGGCCTTTCCACTTTTCAGCGGTTGCCCTTTTACCAGGCGGCTGCTGGCCCTTCACATCCACATGTGTCAATCACAGAGGTAGATGATCAACAGCCGGTGTAGGGGTGACATGTAGTTAGCATGTCGAGTCCCCCAGCCGTTATAGCTGGTTCCTCAACCTAGAGCCGCTACTTATTGTAGCTACCCAATTGCCTCACGATGCTGGGTGGGCACCGGTCCCATACTGGCCGAAATATCATGAGAAAATTTCTTCCCCCATGGAGACTCGAACCAGCGCAAGTCCCGTAGCTCTGCTCCAAGGCTTCCTACCTTAACCGCTCGGCTACGGAGCCAAAATTTGTAATTCCTCCTGAGTATCTACTTTCTTTTATCTGGTGTATCCTGCTATTCTTCAGAGCAATCACATTTTATTAGTCTTTTATTTTATCTACATCCTTCTATTTCTATTTTCACAGGTATACCAGCACTCATAAGACTTATTCATGGCAATATCAATAGGAGGGAATTCCTGGTAAAAGAATTCATAGCATATTGGAACAAACAGCAGAAACTACAGGAAAAAAATGTGGTAGAAGAATCTGTTGAAGGAACACCATCTTCATCTCCTGGAGTTATTGTCAAAAGAAGTGTTTCTAACAAAATAAAAGAACTAGCAACATGGGTAGCATGTCCTGAAGAAGGTCCAATGTTAGGTCGGTTGTGTTGGTATGTACCTCATGAAACACGTGAGGCTTATGGATTTACTGATCTCTCATCTTCAAACTCCACATGGGTATACACAATTAAACCGAAAAGACGCGAGAGCAACATTCAGTCAACTACATGTTCTCCTGCACCTAGTGGTGAATCTACTCCGAAGCAGCTAATTACAAAGTTTACAAAGCCGATGACAGATGAGGAACGGAAGAAGCAATTAATTGGGAATGAAGTAAAATCAGGAAATAATTCTTCTCATTCACAAAAAATAACAAAAAAACTTGTATTTAATTCAGTTCATAAAGCAAACCACAATTTGAATAATTCTGGTGAAAAACGTAAGAAAGTTTCGATACTACTGTCAGGTCCAAGAGGACAAGAATTACCAAAATCGACCACATTAATGAAATTTATAAAACCACAGAATAGTGCTGTAACAAAAGAAACAAGTGTTCCTAAAGCAGATAACAATGAAAGTAAAAATGACGTAAAATTAACAAGTGCCGATGATGATTGTATTGTTTTGGAATGATGTAATTGTAGCATTATAGGCAGTACACCTTCATGTTAGTGCTAACAGGGAGAGAAAAATTATGTAGGGACTTGCACAAAATTATACTGAGAGCAAAATGAAAAAGGAATTGATATTTAATGGAGAGACAAATCTTATGTCTCTGATGTAAGTTTGCATTTGTCATTGAATTTCATTAGTTGTGTATTTACATAATTTTATGACTGCAGCAGATGTTGGGGCAAGACAGGATTCCTAGATTCGACTTTATTAAGAATCTTTTTTCAATTGAAAAAATTTGTACCTTATAGAACAGTCGTCCTCAACTATAATAACTTCTGTTATAAACTTTGTCGCACTATTAATATTCAAGGCCTTTCAAACGCATGCTTCATCCTCAGGAATTCTTATGGTACTGAAACCAATGGTTGTATATTTCATACAGAGGGCTTTAATTGTTGGTTGTGTTCTCACTTAGCATATTTTTATTTTCTGCTTCCTTAATAATGAAAATAAAAATATGTTTAATGAGAACACACCCAACAACCAAAGCCCTCTGTATGAAATATACAAATGATTTCAGTGCCATAAGAATTCCTGATGAGGAAACATGTCTTTGAAAGGCCTTGAATTTTAATAGTGTGACAAATTTTATAACAAAAGTTACTGTAGTTAAGGAGAACTGTTTTATAACGTACAAATTTTATAAAATTGAAATAATTTTAACCTCATCGGTGTTCAAACATGATTATTAAAAGTATACATTTATTAAGAATATCAGTTCATGCAGTGCATGTAATTTTTAATTAATTTTATTTATCATAGAATTGGTGACATTTTAGAACTTAAACTACAAACATAATACAGCATTACCTCACTTTTACATTTTGCAACATTCTTTAAAGGTCCCTTCAGTTTCCCTATATTCACAATATATTAAAATACTTGATTTTACGTTTCTGCAATTTTATTTTCCCACTATTTACATCACATCATGTCGATCTTCAGCGTTAAAAGATCAAAGATATTCAATTTATTTGATTATCTTGCTCATGTACAATCGATATAGAGCAGTGCAAGTTTATTGAGCCAACGAACCTAACTTTTGTACATTCGATAAAGAACACAGCATGTTTATTGAACCAACAAAGTTGGCTCAGAGCTGATAAACATTCCTGAAATTTAACCTGCGCACTACTATGGCAAAAGAAATTTTTTTAAAATCTCTCAATAAAGATTCATAGTCTAGATCTCAACTCGCCTCGATAGCTCAGTTAGTAGATCATTTGGCCCGGAAAGCCAAAGGTCCCGGGTTCGAGTCTCGGTCTAGGCAAAAAATTTTCTCTTCAAATATAATTCATAGTTCTGCTTGCTGCACCTCTCCATGTTATTTATTTTTGAAATGGGGAAAGTGGAAGAAAGAAAGAAAGTCATTTTATGTTTACAGCAGTTCAAAACAGACATTACATTGAACTATTAGAAATATCATTATGAGGTATATTTTAAAATAAAATTCTTTACACCTTTTATTTTAAATTAAAAAAAAACACATTACATTAATTAAATTATTTGCAGTCTGGACAAGCTGACGATAAAACAGTTGTTTTGAAACATGTCCAAGAACAAATCAACATTAATATTGAGGTAAGATGATCAGTCTGAAAATAATTTAATTAAAATAACCTCAAAATATCACTTCCTAAAATTAAATATTAAACACAATACATTATTTAGCCAATATTGTATATTATCCCAGTCGGTGCTTTTTTTTCCTAGATCAATTGCATATTATAGGGGTCAATATTTTTTTAACTCCTCATTTCCTCTAATTTGCACCACTTTCCCTCTAGTCTCTTGAAAATAGTAAAAGAGGGGTAATACTTCTCAACATTAATTTAATGTAATACTGTATTAAGTTATGTAGATAGGAAATACTTCATAAATGGGTTTGCGAGGAGTTATGAAGTATGAGGTGAGTGAAATAAAAAATAAACAATAGTAATAGTATATCTGATTAAACATGATAAATTTCCAAGTCAGATTATAATATGTTTTTGAAAGGTTACAGATTATTGCTTCAATAGTTACGAATTTCTCTGTGTGCAAATTTAGATCAATGACTGATAATTATTAATATAATGATATAACATTTCATATAATTAACACCATATGGAATTTTGAAAGCTGGCAAAAATTTCAGGAACAAGCACTGGTTATCACAAATGAATCAGAGCAGTTTGGTCTTGATAATTTTATTAAATGCATAGCCTTTATTATTAATGTGCAATTTAGGTGTCTCACGTGTATTCATTTTTTATATTTTAGGCCAGCCTTATGGTCTTGTGGTCAAGAGCTTCTGACTACACTTCATGAGCTGGGTTCAATTCCTGATCAGATCCAGAAATGTTTCCTTAAAGGAAATTATTCCTATGGTTGCCCATGATCTGGAATTTAGGTTTAAGATTCTCCTGGTGCTTTGTTATCTTTTTATCATCCATCATATCATCGGGGTAAAGTAACTCTGTCTTTCAGGACCCGAAACGTCAGAAGTGGATTACAATTTTGGCAATGCCAGGAGAGAATGTCAGAAATGTCATAAGATAACCTGGTGGCAATGGACCAAAAATTATTATAATATTTAAGAAATCATAAAGAACTGTAGATTGTGGCAAAGGATGGAAAAAAGTTTTATTTAATTTCAGGTTGCCAATTTGTAATCCTGCTTCTATTGTAATCTTTTTCAAAGGTGGACTTCTTGGCAGCTATAGGATGTCTCTGTCTCTGAATAAAAATATTATTCTGTTTCCTCATAAAATAAATCTTTATAACATAGATGTTTTTAAAATTTATTTCATATGAGTTTGCTAGTTCAAAATGTGTGGACTAATAATATATGTGATGCAAAAGTGGATGCCATTTTTAAATGGGGAAATGCAGCATAGTTGTGTATAATTTAGCCTCATGGACTAGTAGTCAGCATTTCTGACTACAGTTCATGAGATTCCGGGTTTGTTTCCTGGTCAGACCATAGGAGTTTTTCTTTAAAGGGAATTTTTCCTATGGTTGTCCATGGTCTGGAATTTAGATTAAAGTTTAGACTAAGGACTCTTTTGGTATTTCTTTATCATTTATCACCCATCAAATCATAGAGATAACATAATTCTGCCTTCCAGGTTCCCCAACCTAAGAAGTGGATTTTAATTCCATCAATGCCAGGAGAGAAAGCCAGAAATGTTATAAAAGACAATTGGTGGCATTTGAAAAGAAGGAAAAAATATATGGAGGAAATAGGATAAAATATGGAGTGGATAGACAAATTGAGGTATAAAAATAAAAGTTTATATTGGAAACTTTAAACCTCACGTCATAAAATATGATTATTTACTTGGACATGTTTCAGAGACCATCACCCTTATTCTGAACCAAATTGAGTGTCAGAATTTTTAATTTAGTCTCTAAAACATGATGAGAGGACTTTATTTTATGAGGTGAAACATAAAGTTTATGAGTCATATTTTTATTCTGTTGTACCGCATAATGTCATGGCCTATTAATTTTTGATACAGTATACTACTGTATATTTGTCATTGATCCCATAAGAGTGTGTAGTTCATGCACCAAAAAAAAAAAACTTCTTACGATATGTAAGTAGTGTACGTCTTTCAATTATCTTCTGCTACCCTAATGGTCAGCCAATAAGAATTTGATCCTTCATTTATATGTTTATACTTCTGAAGAAGTGATGATATTGTTCCAACTTATTGTAATTGGTTCCAAATCTTCTAATAATTTTTTTTTGGTTGCTGGGAATAGTGTTGAGTAGGGCTCGGAAGTTGAGGACCTATAAAAGGCCTAAAGATATCCTAAAAAATACCTAAAAACTTAAAAAGGATGTAAAAAGGCAATTAAAATTAAAGAGTAATTTTAGTTTCAACTGCATTGATATTTAATTTTAGGAAGCTATATTTTGAGGTTATTTTAATTATATTATTTTTGGTCTGGACATCTTACCTCAATATTAATGTTGATTTGTTCTTGGACATGTTTCAAAACAATTCTGTTTTATCGTCAGCTTTCCCAGACTGGTTTTATTTATGTTGCATTATGTTGCACCACCTGGATGTCGATGTCAGCTCCATCCTGTGGTTGGCCAAAGAACCTCCAAACAAGGTCACCCTCCATCGGAATATCAAAATTCATAACTCTGTTTCTGTTCTTCTGAATATAAATTTTTTCCCAAATAGTCAGCTCTTTTGTATTTTCTAACTGTTTTAATAATTTAGTGTCTGAATTTATATTATGTTTTTCAGACCAAACATGAGCAGCAACTGCAGATTTTTCAATTTCTCCATTTTTAATATTTCTTATGTGTTCTTTGGTTCTAATTTTTAGGTTTCTTTTTGTTTTCCCTATATATATCTTTTCACAACCCATGCATTCAATTTGATATATTCCTGACTTTTTATTTTTATCAGTTTTTTCATTTTTGTTGGTTTTTATTAGTTTATTTAAACTGTAGTTATTTTTTGGTGCTAATTTAATATTAAACTTCTCAAATATATTTTGAAATTTATTATATGTATGAATGTAAAATCACTAAAGCACATCCCACAATGTTTAAATTTTGGAGTAGATATGTTGATGATATAATTTGTATTGTTAAAGAAAAACATGTAGAAGATTCCCTAAAACTATTAAATTTACAGAGTACAAACATTAAATTCACCAAAGAAATAGAAGACAATAAACAAATACCTTTTTTGGATCTTAAATTGGTCAGAAACGAAGAAAAAAGAAAAATTGAATTCAGGATTCATAGGAAAGAAACTCATACGGAAAATTTTATAAAATCAAC
This sequence comes from Diploptera punctata, assembly GCA_030220185.1. Taxonomy (NCBI): domain Eukaryota; kingdom Metazoa; phylum Arthropoda; class Insecta; order Blattodea; family Blaberidae; genus Diploptera; species Diploptera punctata. The sequence goes on along the minus strand of JASPKZ010002722.1, from coordinate 428,866 downwards.
AGGGTTCAATCCAATTGGACATAAATTAGCAGTATTTAATAGTTTAACTCATAGATTGGTAAACTTACCCTTAAACGAAGAAGATTTCAAACATGAGAAAAAACACATAATCAAAGTAGCAAGAGAAAATGGGTTTGATGAAAAAATGGTACATAAAAGGATAGAAAAGTATAAAAAACAAAAAATGATAAACAGAAGTAATCTTGAAAAAGAAGAACCACCTATGAAAAATATAAGAAATTCACATATCACCCCCTGGGTACATAATAAATTTCAAAATATATTTGAGAAGTTTAATATTAAATTAGCACCAAAAAAATAACTACAGTTTAAATAAACTAATAAAAACCAACAAAAATGAAAAAACTGATAAAAATAAAAAGTCAGGAATATATCAAATTGAATGCATGGGTTGTGAAAAGATATATATAGGGAAAACAAAAAGAAACCTAAAAATTAGAACCAAAGAACACATAAGAAATATTAAAAATGGAGAAATTGAAAAATCTGCAGTTGCTGCTCATGTTTTGGTCTGAAAAACATAATATAAATTCAGACACTAAATTATTAAAACAGTTAGAAAATACAAAAGAGCTGACTATTTGGGAAAAAATTTATATTCAGAAGAACAGAAACAGAGTTATGAATTTTGATATTCCGATGGAGGGTGACCTTGTTTGGAGGTTCTTTGGCCAACCACAGGATGGAGCTGACATCGACATCCAGGTGGTGCAACATAATGCAACATAAATAAAACCAGTCTGGGAAAGCTGACGATAAAACAGAATTGTTTTGAAACATGTCCAAGAACAAATCAACATTAATATTGAGGTAAGATGTCCAGACCAAAAATAATATAATTCAACTGCATTTTTAATGAATGTAATAAAAATGTTTAAAAAGTACAAAATTCAAATGAAATGCAACATACATTGCGAAAAAAAATTTCGACTGAAAGTGCTTCTTCTTTCATACTTTATTATTTTTTTAATTCAACATAGTTTGAAAAAGGAATTCTGTGTTCATTAAAAATAAAGTTCTTGGAGAATTTAGAATGAACGATTTTTCCAATCTATAATGAATTCAGCGAACCGCAATGGATATCAGGCGGTCAGTAGGCTTGTTAAAAATAATGAGTTTTTTTGAGGATTCAATAGTTTCTCATGGAACAAAAGTGTTTGCAATGTGAAAAGTCTTTGGAAAGTAAAACTAGAAACTGTTTTTAAAAGAATTTGGAATTGAGACTAGACTCTGCAGATTATTGAATACTACAAATGGTATAAATGTAGTCATAGAAGGTAAAATAGCAAAAAAAAGCCGCTAAGACCTAAAAAAAGGCTAAAGAGGACCAATAAGCAAAAAAATGTCAAAAGGACAAATAAAACTCACCATTTCCTGGCCTACAATGACCCAAAAGTATATATATGTATTAAATTGGGCCTCATCTTCAGACATACAATGAAAAAAAAAAGTATTTTCCTCAACTTCCCCGAGCCCTAGTGATGAGACAACTGCCATTAGATAATTACAATGTTGCAATCTAGTCATCTGTTTTATATGTACTGCATTTGATGTGAGAAGTCCTCCCTCCATTGTGTTCACTGTTTTATTGTGGGAGAAATCCCATTGAACTATTATTAGCTGTGTATGGACCATGTTCATAGAGCATAAATATTTATTATTTTAATGAAGAGTAAAGAATTGCTTTGGTAGACTTTTCTACACTCTTCATGGCCTATAACAAAGCACCTGTATCTTTATGTATATAAAGAAATACGTAATAAAATTCGATATGAGTATCAGAAAAGATACTGAGTTGTGAGAGATGCCAAGGTCATTAGTGGACTATAGAGCTGTAGATAATGATTATAATTATTTTTTTATGCACCTCTGATGTATTTCAATATAAGAGCTCTGTATGTTACATACAGATGTTTGATTCATGATAATTAATATTAAGAATATGGGATAGTAATTGACCTTTGTATTGCTGTGATGCTATTCTTGGCCATTTCTGTATCAATTTTTGAAGTCATGGCCAAAATTTTGTCAGCCCCTTTATTATTTTGCTTTAAGTATAAGTTTGATATTTGTATATAGAAATGCATATATATATATAAGCTGTTGGAAGACAAACTTTCATCAGGCTTTTGGAATTTTTAAACATTTTTCAAATGATATATGCATTACTATAAGAGTACACACTATAGTTCAAGATTGTAAGGATTATAAACATTTATCCACTTTGGATTTCTTGTATTAGACTTAATTGTTTTGTTATTCATTGGTTCTAACCATCTAATAACACATTCAGTACCGTAAACCAGTTAAGGTGTTTAAAGAGATTATCGTGTATGTGGCCATCGGTCAGTTAACTCGTTTTAGAGCGGGCGCAAACAAACTGCATTTATATTCGGCGCCTAAATATTGTGTTGGCTTAGTATGTCTTGGAGATCATAGATGGCATGTAAATGTACATTTTCTATTCCCGCTTGACACGTATAACCTTGGTGAATCCCCTTTTATTTTTAAAACAAACAACACATGGAATTCGTTCACCCAAACTTGACTCCAGGCAACAATCACGTCGTATATGTTTCTCGTTATCGTGCTGTTTTTTGTGCGTGAGTGAAACCATGACGAATGAAAAATATCTCACAGAAGAAGAATTAGTGAATATTTTGTATAATGATGATTCAGGTGATGAACTGATTCCTGAATTAGAAGATTCACAAAGTGAAAGTGAAGATGAACTTCCACTTTCTGAAATTGATACGCCGATACCATGTGATGTCAATCACCCAAATTATTTCATCATCAAATCCTACTAGGATATCTCCTTTAGGTACGTACAAAATTTGAATTTTCTAGGATTAACAGTTTGTGAACAATGGTCCATTTTCTGAAGTGCCACAAAAAGGGTAGCTGGGGTATTTAAATGGCTGGCCTGTGGGTTTAAATGCCCTGCTCAGTGCCTGGTACTGAATGTGTTAAGTGGCCTTAACTTGATGTCTCTTACAAGAAATCCATTGAGATTCTATCAGTTTAAGAGACACAGGTTTAGGAAAAAAACATAATTTAATCCTTAAGAAAATTAAGAGATATGGAGTGAATAGTTATTTTTTTCTTTTGCATAACAACTTTTATCTTTATATTTAAAGAGAAAAATTATACGCTCAGACCGGGACTTGAACCCGGGACCCTTGGTTTTCTAGTCCAAGTGCTCTACCATTTGAGCTACCTGAGCAAGTACCGATCTAAACGCAAATCTTTCTCTATATACGTTGAAATTCCCGCCCACCAAATGCTTTGAAGCCTTTGCTTCTATAGTTGAATGCAGGCTTTCACGGCCGGTAATCATAATGTTGTGTGATTCCGGGTTCTGTGGCCGTGGTCCATAGTTGGTGTTGATACCAGACGTTTCGCCCTCAACTGCGGAGGGCATCTTCAGTGGCGAGTGCTTCTAGGCGTGTTTCCTGGTCGGAAGATCTACTTAGAGATCTACAGAGCAAAGTAGATCTTCCGACCAGGAAACACGCCTAGAAGCACTCGCCACTGAAGATGCCCTCCGCAGTTGAGGGCGAAACGTCTGGTATCAACACCAACTATGGACCACGGCCACAGAACCCGGAATCACACAACCTTTGCTTCTATCTTTGCAAATGGCGGCTCCTATATTAAGAAGACATATTTGGGAATTATACATTACATTATAAATGCCAGTACGGCTATTTTCGATGTTTTTATTATTAATTTCATACATCTCAATGATGGATAAATCATATTTAAAGAGAAAAATTATACGCTCAGACCGGGACTTGAACCCGGGACCCTTGGTTTTCTAGTCCAAGTGCTCTACCATTTGAGCTACCTGAGCAAGTACCGATCTAAACGCAAATCTTTCTCTATATACGTTGAAATTCCCGCCCACCAAATGCTTTGAAGCCTTTGCTTCTATCTTTGCAAATGGCGGCTCCTATATTAAGAAGACATATTTGGGAATTATACATTACATTATAAATGCCAGTACGGCTATTTTCGATGTTTTTATTATTAATTTCATACATCTCAATGATGGATAAATCATATTTAAAGAGAAAAATTATACGCTCAGACCGGGACTTGAACCCGGGACCCTTGGTTTTCTAGTCCAAGTGCTCTACCATTTGAGCTACCTGAGCAAGTACCGATCTTTAAGTACCGAATTTATCTTTATGTTTAAATACTATACTGCAGCCACTGATTCTCCGGCCTTGATGTTTTCACGACAGTGTTGCCGATGGATATTCAGTGGGAGTGGCCGCTTTAATATGCGGTTAGCAGACATACAGCTGACAACATCTCAGCAATTTTAAACCTTACTAGCGCACTATAGCTGCGTCAAGAGCAGTGATTGGTTGTGGTAAACATTCACTCCCACTACAACCATTTTCTTATTGTAGTAGAGGGCGAGTTCTCCCTTTACCCCTCGTATTACCTAAACTTCAGAGCTGGAGAATCGGCGGCTCGGGTATAATAAAGTTATAAATGGTTTCAAGCATTTGGCGCGAGGGAATTACAACGTACATAAGGGAAAAATTTGCATCTAGATCGTAACTTGCCTTGGTAGCTCAGTTGATAGAGCACTTGGCCCGGAAAGCCAAGGGTCCCGGGTTCGAGTCCTGGTCTAGGCGAAAATTTTTCTCTTCAAATATAATAAAGTTATGTGAAAGATTTTCTATAATGCAGAATTTGGATATAAGTTCTTTGAATATAGGTTTCTCGTTTACTTATAAAAATGTTTATAACTCTGGGAATTAATAACAAACAGTGTGTGTTATTCTGGGTGCAATGTTTTCTGTATCATTACATTAGAGGATATTTATAAAGTGAATGCTAAGTTGTAAATACCATTGTATGTAGCTATGGCAAGAATATATTATTGCCTTTATTTTATTTAGTAATTTTATAAACTTGTAAGGTGATAGTAACAACAGAGCAATACATGGAGGTGAATCACTGGGGATGCATAACTTTGAGTTACAGAATTTTCAACCCTTCCTTTTTTCTGTCTTGAAAATTTTAGAATGATTTATAGAAATTTTCAGAATATATATTTTTATTGCTATAATTTGAAGTGGCCATTTCAAATTAACCTATGTAAATTTATGCATACAAATATTTGCTTCTACTCCTGATTACTTGCTTTTAATTAATATTCAAGGTTCAATCCCGGTCAAATTGTAAGTCCTAAAACACTCTTCACATGTGGAGAGTTTAAAGAAACCATGAAGCATAACTGAACTGTAAAATAAAGCAATGCTGATAACATAACCTTAAATTCTATTTATGGTACATATACTATGGTAAGTAATAATGATAATTTAAAAAAAATAATCTTATTAAAAATCTGTTTTAACCAAAATCTATATTCTAATCAGAAGCCACTACCTTAAATAATAGGAGTTAGTTTACTCACAACTCACCTCATATTTGTAAATTTCTTGAAGACCTGGGTTTTGGTGCTTTAAGCATCATTATCGATTCTTTCTAACTGTTGAATCATTTATTGGTGATCCTATAGGTTGATTTCTGCTCCCTCTGTTGGGTGACCGATGAACTTACAAATCAATTTTTTTTCTCTGGGAATTTCAGAATTTGTTATTTTCTTTCAATTTTTGTGGATGTAAATTTCCTCCTTATTATGAGTTCCTTAGATTTTGGGAGAAAATTTACATCCACAAAAATAGAAAGAAAATAATGAATTTTGAAATTCCTGGAGAGGAAAAAAAAAAGATTTTGAAGTTCATCAGTCAGCCAACAGAAGGAGCAGAAGTCAACCTACAAGATCACCAACAGTTGGAAAAAAATTGATAATGGTGCCTAATGCATCGAAACCTACAAATATGAGGTGAGTCATGAATAATCTAACTCCTATTATTTAAAATAAACCTCATACTGTCATTTCCTTTAAATATTAAAACAAAAAAGCCATAACCTTATTTGGATGGCAATGTTATGTGAATAATTGCTAAGATTGGCAAACTTATGCAGAGAAGGTGTCTCCACATGACATGACATACTTGTATGAAAATGTGCACTGGCTGGGAAATTTACAAGGAGATATGCCAATCTCACTATAGGTGAATTCCATGCAAAATTTGACATAGCACATGAAAAAGTTTCTTCCCTGCTTCTCATAGTGGTATATGGACTATTAAATAGATTTTCAAGTGCCTGTATCTCAAAATATTGTAAAATATGAACAAACTCATAAATAACAAAGAATTGTAATTTATTTTAATTAAAACTCTTAAACAAGCAATAGTTATTAAATCAGTTACATTTATTTTGTATAATTAGTGGCTAAAATGTATAAGAAGATAAAAACTCAAAACACATATTTTGTAACTCCTATATATATATATATATATATATATATATACTACATTCACAACTGCTTGTTGAAATAAAATTGAAAACTTCACAGAGATTATTATTTCTCTCTCACCCTGTAAAACATGTCATTCTACAGTTACGTACACTTACCTGTATAAAACCTTACATTTTAACCTTTAACAAAAGGGATTTTTAAATGCCCCTCATTACCCAGTTGCAGGAATTTAATAATAATATAAAGGAGCACTCAGAAGAGCATTAGTTTTGAAAGTTTTACGTTCTTTTCCACTGATCACTTGTATTCACTCTTTGCTGTATTCATTAATTGATTTTGTTCTGTTTTTACACTCTGTGATATGATAAAGTTTACACTTATCACCGCACAGTGCACATCTGCAGTCATCAGTTGGCTGGTGGAATTTTTTATTTTTGCAGACCTTGTGATGAAAGCCATGTATCGCTAGTCTGGTTACAACGTGTCTCAGTGTCTGACATTCTCTTGTCCAGTTGTCATGGCACTGGAGGTGTAAAATTCCTCATTTATTTCCTTCCGTTTCTGTTCCCTCACTTTTACTGCTTTTTGATATGGTTCTGTAGATGGTAGGAGGTATGTTTTCCTGATGTCTTCTATGAAATATGTTTCTCGCATGAGTTCATAAATTAATCTGGATGGTGCTGTTTTTCCAGTTCCAGTGATTCTCTTCATGAAGCTTGCTTTCACTTTTTCTATTTTGTTGAGGTCACTGACTGTTAATTTCTGCCATATGATCTCGATTCTGTATGTAACTATGGGAGCTATCGTTGTGTGGGAAAAGTGTCATTGCAGAGTCTGTTGTTAGTTTTGTAAGGTTCTTGATATTGTAGATCGCTTTTATTGCTGCTGCTGTTCTGTCTTGGACGTGTATGCTGAAGGATGTCGCTGTGGTGTGCATGGTGATACCTAGATACTGAAAAATAATAATTTAATATTTGTAAAATATGTAAATCCATATATATTAATTAAATAAAAATAAAACGTTTTATTTGATTTTCATATTTATTATATAATTCAGTGACAGCTGTTTCGGTACACTGTACCTTCTTCAGACATGTTAACAATTATGAATTGTGCAGGAATTTAAATGCCCTTAATACTCTTAATTGCAGAGATGTGAATTAAAATTTACTATTATTGTCTATAAGTGATAGAAATATGAATAACAAAGTGTTGTAGCTAAGGTATCACTCTTTGTTCTGAGAAAGTTTCATAGTAATACACTGTTAGGTTAATATGTATCACATAGCCACACGTGTAAAAAGTTTAGTTCCAAGTTATTCACAATTAACGTTTTAAAAAAGGTATAGTAGTTTAATATCATTTGAAGGAAGTAGCACTATGAGGTTTCTTTTAATTATTATGAGTTACGGATTTAGACTCACCTCGTATTTTTTAATTTTCTTGCAGACCATGTTTCTTCACGTGTGTGTGATATTGATAATATTCCAGCCAATCAATGGGTTGGTTTTACAAGATGCATTTGGAGTATGTGATTTTTTTACTCTTTTTGTAAGCCTAATTTTATTTCTACCACATACTGAAATTGTATGGTGTTAAATTTGGGCTACATATGAAAGGATAATAATGATAGAGATGATTTAATGATATTGGCATGTTTTAATATTTAAGTTGACCTGTGATCTAGTGTTGATGAAGTTACATGATAAAAAGTGAAAGCAAGAGGAAAAACTTAATAGGTGATAAGACTGATAAGTTACAAGATATAATTTGTGCATAAAAAAAGGAGCTACATATATATATATATACATTTGATTTAAAATTATAACTATTAGTTGAATGCAGGCTTTCACGGCCGGTAATCATAATGTTGAGTGATTCCGGGTTATGTGGCCGTGGTCCATAGTTGGTGTTGATACTGAAGATGCCCTCCGCAGTTGAGGGCGAAACGTCTGGTATCAACACCAACTATGGACCACGGCCACATAACCCGGAATCACTCAACATTATTATAACTATTTTTAAGAAATGCTTTTGTTTTCATGTATTGATGGTTCTATAAATCTAAATGACATAATCATAAACTTCTTTTAATGACCCATTTCAGTTAACATACCAGAACAACGATCCTGGGTTCAAACCCCAATCCGAATGTATAATTTTTCTCTTCAAATTTACCAGAACATGTTAATCAAGGATTGATGATATACGTTATATTGGCTTTTTTTTTACTTTTGTATGTTACTGTAAATGTATACTGGTATATTCTAATATTTACTTTTGTACTAGCATAAAATAGCTTTATCAAAGAAGATTAGACAATCTAATAGAAACAACACCTTTAGGCACTGATGTAGAAGAAGAATGGAAACATATAAAAACAATTTTAAAACAAGCAGCTAATGAAAGTCTTGGCAAAAAACGAAAATGGCAACGAGCTAAAGGCCTAAGAAACTTTGATGATGAAATTAAAAAGATTAAACAAGAAAAACAGATGGCATATATAAAATTCATTAGTACAAAAAAAGATGAAGATAAAATAGAATACCACAGAAAAAGAGCCATTGCCAAACGTGAAGCACCACAGGAAAAGTTGGGAACAATTTGTATCCTTTTTGGAGAATGATGTAACAAGGCCCCAACCATCAATATATAAAATTTTGAAAAATTTAAATAGTGAAAACAAAGATATTGCTAGAATAAATATAATTCCCCATGATAAATGGATTAAATATTATCAAAATTTATGGACAAACAACTGTCCCTCTTTACAGATACAAGAGCCAGATAATTTACAAAGAGACTTTATTTCCTTAGAAGAACTTCAAATAGCTTTAAAAAATATAGAGAGTAACAAAGCACCTGGTGAAGATGAAATACCCACTGATCTATTTAAACATTTTAGTCAACTATTTCTCAAAAGATATTTAAACTTCTTGAATATCATATGGCAAGGAGAAAATCCACCTCAAGATTGGTCAAAATCATTAGTAATTCCAATATTTAAAAAAGGAGATAAGACCAATTGTGATAATTACAGAGGGATCAGCTTATTAAACTCTGGTTACAAAATTTATTCCACTATTATCAAGAATAAATTATATAAATATTATGAAGATATATTTGGAGAAGAACAAAATGGCTTCCGGAAGGGTAGATCATGCTCTGATGGATATTTCACAATGCAAATCTTGATTGAGAAACATCTATCTATCTTCGGGTTTTTACAGCTGCTGCCGTCTTCCCGTGCCAAACCTCCAAAGCCTACGGTCTTGGGCATCTTCGATGCTTAGCCCTCTAGCTTGCATTACTGTCTTCATGTTTTCCTTCCATGTTAACCTTGGTCTTCCTCTTTTCTTCTTTCTGTTAGGATGCCATTCATATAGTTGCTTCGGCCATCGCTCATCTTCCATTCTTAAAACATGTCCTAACCACTTTAATTCCTTTTCCTCAATTCTTTCAATTATGCTTTCTTTTGCTTCCATTTTGTTTCTAATTTCCTTATTTGTGACACGTTCTAATTTAGACTTTCTGGCACTTCTTCGTAAATAATCCATTTCTAGAGCTATTAGTCTATTCTTGTAGTACTTATTGATTGTCCATACCTCACTTCCGTACATTGCAACAGATTCCACCAATGTTTTACCAATATATTTTTTTGTGTCTTTCCAAATATGCTTATCCCACCATATGGAATTTAATGATGATATTATTTTGCTACTCAATTCAATTCTATGTTTTATGTTCTCTTTGCCTATACCTTCGATGTTATCCATAATCATTCCCAAAATTTAGTTTGTTTCACTTGCTTTATTTGGATTCCATCTTCCAATACTAAGTTTTCTCTTTCATTGCTATTTATTGCCAGATATTCTGTTTTTTGTAAATTTACTGTGAGACCCCATGATTCATATGTGCTTTTCAACCTTTTTATCATGAATTCCATATCAAAATTGTCTTGCGCTAAAACCAGTTGATCATCGGCAAATTGTAATGTCAGCAAAAATCTATTGCCTATTGGGATCCCCATACCTTTGCAGCTTTGTTTCCATTTCGTTAATATAAATTCTACATAAATATTAAATAAAATTGGTGATAGACTGCACCCTTGTTTCAATCCCTTTGAGGTGTTTATAGGATTAGACATTATATTTCCCATTTTAACATAAGCGGAGTTATCTTTATAGGTTTGTTTAATAATTTCTATTAGGTTTCTGTCAATATTGTATTTCTCCAATACTTCCCATAATTTGTTCCTCGGAATTGAGTCATAAGCATTCTCTAAATCTATCATTGTCAAATGGGTTTCTTCTCCAACTGCAGTCCGTTTTTCAATTAACTGTTGTATTGCAAATATATTGTCAACACATGACCTTCCTGGTCTGAATCCATTTTGATCTTCTCCTAATTTGTCTTTAACATCTTTTTGTAACTTTGTTTTTAATAACTTCGTAAATATTCTATACAATGTGTTATTTATACTTAGTCCTCTGTAGTTTTTTGCGTCTCTTCTATCGCCCTTCTTGTATATTGGTACTATGTAGCTTATTTTCCATTCATCAGGAATCTTCTGTATTGCAATGCACTTATTATACAAGTCCCTCAATCTAAAGTACTATTCAGTATTAGTGGAACAAATAGAGAAAATACGAAGTAATGAAGAATTAATACTAATGGGAGATTTAAATGGGAAAGTGGGTAGAAGAAACAATGATGAAGCAGTAGGAAAATATGGGGAACAAGAAGTCAACGATAATGGAAATAGAATCATAGAGCTGTGCAAACAACATAAATTAAAGATAGTAAACACATTTTTTGACCATAAGGATATTCATAAATTTACTTGGGAACGACCTAGTCTCAATCAGAAATCAATAATAGACTACATAATTGTAAAGCAAAATACTTCCTTATTTATTAAGGACTCAAGGGTTAAAAGAGGAGCAAATTGTGGTTCTGACCACTATCTACTCACAGCACAGATCATCCCCAAATTCCCTACAGGGAAAAAAGTGCATGATGAAGCAAGGGAATCAACAATGCAACCGAAGCAGGAAGAAAAATTTAAACTGTATTTATTTAATCAGGATAGTATCAAAAACTTATATAAAGAAAGACTGAGGATTAAAATTGAGAATTTGGATTACAAGGAAGATTGAGAAACATCGTGAATTTAATATAGAAACACACTTGGCATTTCTTGACTTTAAAAAAGCCATTGATAAAGTGAACAGAAGTCTGTTATTTGAAATTTTGATGAAAGATCAGATCCCAAAGCAGATCATATATAATATTTATAACATTTATAAGTCAACTCTAATTGCAATAAAAATAAAAGAAAAAATAACTCATTGGAAAGAAATAAACTCAGGAGTCAGACAAGGTTGTGGCCTCTCCCCTCTACTTTGTTAACATATATATGAATGCTATTGTAAAAGATTTTAGAGAAACAAAACATGGAAGTATCACTATCAATAGAAATTTTAAATTAGATATAATTATGTTTGCAGATCTTGTTTTACTAGCAACATCTGAAGATGATTTACAATGGTCAGTACATAATTTAAATTTGATAGCCCAGAAATATTCAATGGAAATATCTACCAATAAAACTAAAATAATGGCCTTTTGTGGAAAATTCCTAATACCAAGCAAAATTTGTTTAAATAACAAAATTTTAGAGAGAGTTAATGAGTTTACTTATTTAGGATATTTTGTTGAAAATTTGGATTTATCAGAGAAAATTGTGAAATTCAACAAATCAATGGGAATCAATAATAGAGTTTTAAAACCTTCATTAGTGCAAAAATCAACTCGTACTCGTCTTTATCAAATAATGGCTCGACCAGTCCTATATTATGGGAGTGAAGTGTGGACGATAAGGACGAGAGATGAAAGCAGACTAACAGCTTGTGAGATGAAATTTATGCGCCGAACAGCTGGCTACACCAAATGGGATTGAAAGAAAAATGTAGAAATCCTTCAAGAACTTAATGTGTCACCAATACTGGACTACATCTCCAGATATCAGCTAAACTGGAAGGAACATGTCTCAAGAATGGCTAGATCCAGGATCCCCAAGGCAATAATGAACTACTGTCCAAATGGGAAACGGTCACTTGGTTGACCTATGAAAAGATGGCACAGAAACCACTTTCTCAGGCCATAACAGTTCTTCTAGGACTAATACCTGGCATGATGATGATGATGACTTTTGTAGTGTGGTAAAACCCCAAAATATTCTGCTAAATGTATACATAAATTTTTACCAAGAGGTGTTGGTAAATCTAAGGATTTACCAATATAATACTGGTGAAATCATATTACCGAATATAAGTCCCGAGAACCTGTTATGATCTCAAGGCTGGATTTTCAATCCATTCCTTCTTAGGATGTCCCAAAGATCTCTTTGCATGTGGATAGTAGTGAAGCTTGGCTTTTGGGATTCTTTTCGTGGACATAATTTGTATATTAGTTATCCAATTGTATTGGTAAATTGTTTATAAGATGGATAACTGATTCTAGTGAACCTCTTCGTTTCTTTCGTGATCCCAACATAAATAACCTGCTATTGATTTTATAAATTTCATCTCACTGGCTATGATTTGTGGTAGCTTTTATTTCTCTTTGTCCATGCCTCACTTCCAAAACATTGTTCTGGTCTTGCTAATGTTTTATATAGGTGTATTCTTATGTGGCTTTGAAATATGGAAGGTTTCATAATTTTGTTAATTTTTGCAATTGTTACATTGTATTTATGGATTTTATCATTGAAAAAGGAAATTTTTACCTGAGACAGGAAACAATTTATTTTTTTAGACAAATTTATTTAAGACAGGTAAGACTTTTTTTATTAAATATAATTTTAGTAGCTTGCAACAGTAAATCCTGAGATTTACCAACATTTCTTGGTAAAGGTTCAAAATATATACACCTAATAAGATATTTTAAGATTTTCCCGCACTTTAACAGTAAATGTTAGGTTATATCAGCAAATTCTAAAATTGATTGGTCTTTGTACATTTACAGCAGGGTTGACAGGCATCCCAATTTTTCTGGTTAATCCCAATTTAAGCCAGTTGGGATTATATAAAATCAGAATTTACCATTAAAGAGGTAACAGTTACTCAGCTGATGAAAAAAAAAAATACATGGTACTCCTCACATGCCGGTTGGCATTGGGAATTGGGACTTCCTTTCTTCCCACATTCTCAGACTTTTGTTTCTGAGTTTGTTAATCAATTTGAGTTCGGTGGTTGCTGGTCGCAGTTAATATTCCTTGTGTACTTGCATCCAGTGACAAAAATAAACAATTTTTAACATATATTTTGAAGAGAAAAATCTGGTTCAAAAGAAAAAAAGTTGCAATATGCATTTAATATAGCATGGTGCAGAACATTCATGATTAACCCTTAAGAGTGGGTGGAGTTAATGGTCAGCGATACCCTGTTGTGCGAGGAGTGTTCACAGGGATTTAAATCCAGCCGTTCAGTGCCAGTATTCCAATAACGCATTTAAATGGAAATATCTTGAGTAATTTAAATGTTTTTGCAATTTGTATATGGTGAACCATTAACATAATATTTATTTAATTTAATTTATTACGGTTATCACGTAACATCTCTGCATGTGTAACTTATTTATGATTGTTGTGCTACAGTTGAGATAGGTCCTATTTGTAAGTTTCACACATAAGTAGCACAGTGAATTGCACTAGGAATTCTGTGAAGAATTCAGAGAACCGGCTCTACCTAACAACACAATGAAATATTTACACAAAGAGAAGGGTCTTCAAAAAAAAAAACAGAATGAACTTCAGAAACTGGTGTGATAAATCTTCAAAGCATAAACCAGCAGTTTGACACTCGGGCACCAATAAGTGTATTTTTTCCCTTGTGCTTAATTTGTTCATGTTTATTACAAACACATTGCTTTCATGGGTTGACCTTCTTTCTTGTAGGGGGCAGCCTTCTCCAAATGTGTCTTTCTAACACTTTGGAAACATTATTTTAGGTCATGTGTCTTCAAAAAATTGTCTTTCTACGCATGAGACCTGTTGTGCTAAAAGGCCTTCATCAACCCTAAATTTCAATCTGTCTTTCTTCTGGTTTTCAAGGTGAAACCAGTTGATGATATATGACTATAATAGCTTCATCGGAGGTATGGATTTGAAAGATCAAAATGCTACAAGCCAGAAGATCGAGAGTTCGAGTCCCGGTGGGTCAGGATTTTTAAACTGAACCAAACCTTCAGGCGGCACTGTGACCCCGGGTTGACTCAGCCTCTAACTGAAATGAGCACCAGATGCTTTTTATGGGCCGTCAGGCAGAGATAAGTACCCAGCTTACATCAAGTATCGATAGTCTAGAAAAAGTGTGGGCCTTAACCTCCTAATATCCCAAGGAGCTCCAAAGGCTTGTAGTGGGACCACTTTACCTTTTAGATACTGAGTGAATAGTAGACTAACTACCTTTCCATAATGTAAGGGTATCGTCAATTGAAATATATATCCATCCATCCATAGTAATTCTGCCCGAAGACAGGTCCTTCACTACAATCACAGCATTTTCATGCTATGCTTGCAGCTTTACTAGGGAATTGTAGGTGTGGTAGCTTCCCGTTGCTTTCCACACCGGTGAAGGATGATGATGATAATGATGGCCATATGATTTCGGAGACCGTTTGGGCCTTAAAGTTTTCCTGACATTTGTCTTACAGGTGAGGAAAAACCCCGATAAAAACCTCACCCAGAAAAACTGCCTTGACTGGGATCGAACCCGGGCCCGCTGCATGACAAGGCAGCACGCTACCTCGAGACCACAGCGGTGGACGAAATATATATATATCTCTGAAATTTACTGTTGAGGTATTGTATTATAGCGTAAATCGGAAATAACTTTGTTTGGCCTTTATATGTACTGAATTTAGCAACATTATTATTAAAAATGGCGAGATTTGAAAATAGATTCAATTTGATAGACAAGCTAATCTAAAAAAAATATATTTTCCTAAGAAATTCTTTATGAAGTTATAAATATAAGAAAAATGTCAGAGGCTGCAAGAATAAATGCAAATATAAAATTATTTTAACTTGTTACACAGGGCCGTCATCGATTAATATATGCACTAATATAAACTATGAAATCTCTACATAAAAGTTATATAAACGGGAAATAGTTTATGTAAACTCAATGATCATAATAACAGTTTAAAGCAGTGCGTGCAGCTAGCGTATATGTCACGTCGCTACGCATCTGGTAAAGAATTCAACCTGCGTACATGCCATGTACCTCCATACTGATGGGTTAATAAAGATAAAAGAGATTATAGTGCTCACTATACGGTGTGCCCTTCATATTTTAATGTTTCTCACAGAGCAGAAAATGACATTTAAAAACACGTGGACAATGGAAGAGGCTGGTAAGCTAAGAGAAGTACTGAGTAAGGTAGGACCAAGTTATTTTTTGATTTCTATACATTTCTTTATTATGAAATGAATATGATTTTCTTTGAGTTCTATGTTTAATTTATTGTGCTTGCAGAAATTAGCTGATACTGCTCCAGTTTTTTAGTAGGGCTAATTTTATGATCTAAAAATTCCAATTTTAGGCAGAAAAAAACTTGGCAATACTGATTTACAGTAAATAACACTTTAGAATCTTGTAACATTGTAAATATATTAACTGTTATGCATTTTCGTCAATACCATTTAACAATATGCGTTATATATATGTTTGAAGCAAGAAAGAATTTGTTATAATTCTGTTGCACAACAGGCCTAGGTCATTTGCCTGTCAGCTAGCTGCTAATCTCATGTCCACATGTATAAATCAGAGGTGGATGATCAGCCAGCATAGGGGTGATGTAGTGAGCATGTTGGGTCCCCCAGCCGCTATGGCTGGTTTTCTTATGTGGAGCTGCTATTCATTGTAGCTACCCAAATCCCTCAAGCTATGGGGTGGGCACCAGTCCCATCCTGGTCAAAATTCCATGAGAACATTTCTTATGCCATGGGTACTTAAATAGCTCTGCACCAAGGCATGCCTAAAACTACTCTCCTACAGAGTGGGACTGACTTTGTATTAATATTATATGTGCACCCATGTCCTAAACAAGCATATCGGTACAGAAGGGGGGGGGGGTTTGAACCCAGCATACAGTAATTAAAGAAACATTTTTCTCATTTATTACATCAAGTTAAAAAAAATTCTAATTTGTTTTCTGAAATTTAATAACTACATGTGTCTCCTCTATGGTATTTATCTCCATAATGTGGTGTCAGATTTATGGAAAACTAGCTAATACCCGGTGTGCGCTGCTATATGCCTAAATAAATGAAAATTAATGTGCTGTTATGTATAATCTTAGTTATGTTTAAGTAAAAGGAAAAATAATTATAAATTTATATATTTTTTGGATACCCTGTGCTGATTACCTGGCGTTTCCTAGGAATCTACTAGACATAAATAAGCTGAAATACGAAAATTAATATGTTTTATGTTTAGTTAAATAAGTAGAACAAAAAATTTTTTTTTTCTTCAAATGCCCCAGGTTTGTCTTTCGACATTCCTGGTTTCTCTCCTGGCTTGGCGTACTTGTAACCCACTTCTGAGGTTGGGGCGCCTGAAAGGCGGGGTTACGTTGCCCTGATGATATGATGATGATAATGGTGTGCCAGGAGAGTCCCTAATCCTAAGCTTAATCTAAGATGAATATGAATGATGATTGCGATGGCCATATGATTTCGGGGACTGTTTGGGCCTTAAAGTTTTCCTGACATTTGTCTTACAGGTGAGGAAAAACCCCGATAAAAACCTCACCCAGAAAAACTGTCCCGACTGGGGATTGAACCCGGTCTCGCTGCGTGATAAGGCAGCATGCTACCCCGAGACCACAGCGGTGGACAAGGAAAAATTTGTAATGTAATTATTTTTAGATACCCCTTCTGTTTACCCGGGAATCTACTCATCCTGATCTTATTGGCATAAATGAGCTGAAAGACAAAAATTAATGTACTTCTTGTGATTAGTTGAATAAGTAAAATGAAAAATAATTATAAATGTATATTGTAATTATTTTAAAGTTGCCTGGGAATGTACTTATCTCGATATTCATCATCATCATCATAGTACATTCACAAATTTAGGCCATTTGTTGACCTGTTTCGGCCTCAAGAGAAATGCCATCCAAAAGTCTTTTGAGTGGACATCCTGGTCTTCTTCTTCCTGCAGGTTGATATCTTAACATTTGTTTGGGTATTCTGTGATCTTCCATCTTCTTGGCATAAATGAGTTAAAAGACAATTTGTTATAGTGAGTTATCTGTAAGAGAATACTCGCCATGTGCTGCTATGCTTTCACAGGAATCTACGTACTTTCTCTTTATCTTCTTGGCATCAATGAAAGACAAGAATGGTTATTGTGAGTTATCTGTAAGAGATAAACATATGCTGTTGCAGACTGTTTTGTAGAGCTTTTTGAGATATTCAATTCTATGTACATTAATTTTGTATATTTGTTATGGTTTAGGCAGCATAAGCCAATTAAGCATCCAAAGAGATACTTTTTTCACATTTTCCACTACAAAGGGTGATTTTTAAGGGTGTAGGAGATGAGTATCACAACTTTCTTTTAACCTATATTCATCTTGGGAATCTCCTGAACATTTTGCAAAAAGCCCCATCACAATCAGATCAATGGTATGGCTGCAAATTAAGTACAAACATACATTCATTTTTATTTAGCTAATCATTTGGCTAGCATATTTTCTTGATTGTGTTACAAATATTTGGTAAAATCTGTTTTTTTTATCACACAACATAGTGGGCTTAAGTCTTAACAAAAACACACAGTGTATCTTGCTAATGTTTTCATATACTCGGATAGTGACAATATTGGATATGCAATGAATAGTTCTCTAAAATTTCCAATTGTAAGAGCTATCACAAAGCACTATGGCTAACCACTCCAGAAGTTACCATCTGCCTCATGGCAGGATTAATTGGACGACGTTTGCATCAACCTGCTATGCGCCATTATTGCAAGTTTCAAGAAAAATATGTTAAGTTTTAATTCAATCTTCACTATTTATTGTAGCGCCAACTAACAATAACGGATATTGCAAGTTATTTTCCTTGTTTGATAGTTATGCATCAACAATCTCTGAGTGGGACATTTGGCGCTTAGCTGCACGATGCAAAATTTAGCATTTATGAAGATCAGGTTTCTTAGCCGTTTATAGGACTGATGGCGTTTACATTTTTCTTTAATAATACGCCTATATTTAAAGATATGGCGCTAAAAGTGTGTGTACACTAACTTCATGAGCCAGTGCAACAGATGACATGAAAATTAAAAAAAAAAAAAATACGCTTAGCCGATTGATGCATAACGTACAATTCTAAACAAGCAAGCTATCGCAATCAGGCCAGTGAATTATTATAGGGAGATTTGGACGCAATTTTTTAAAATTTTTCCTTCTCTATGATCGCAATCGACAAAGTATGAATCATACGAATCATAAAATGCAACCAAAAAGTATTCTCATAGTCCTTTGCGGAACTTTCTTTGGGAAAAGTTGGGAATGTTTATATGTTGGTATTCTTTGCTGCTACGTGAGAAAAATAATCTATTTTCTTTTAATTTGAATAAAACATGTTAAAATTGTTCATGTGCGTTTGAAATACCAAAAATGAATAATTAGTTCGCTACATACCTGAGAAACGACATTTTAATTGGATTTGTTTATGTCCATGGTTTGGACGGTACCGGCAAATACATAAATTAAAGAACATGGCTGCTTGTAATTGTGGTTATGAATGATGTAATAATTTAATTCAAAATAAGTCATATGTGAATGTATAATTTTTAATTTTTGGTACGTTTAATTCGAAGTTTTTGTTAGATATTATGTTATCGGGGTTATATTGTCGTTCCACCTGTACAAAGTGGTCATATAATATTGGACGAAAATTTTCATATGCTTGTAATACCGTAAGAAAAGTTTCACTTCAAAACGAAAGAAGAAAGTACATTGGTATTTTGAGTACAGTAAAGTCTTATAATCATGTTCCTCTACATTCTGCTCCCAGATGGGGATATTTTACCATAACATCTGCACGGTTATTCAGTTCTCAAAAAAATTCGGAACCTCCCGATGAAGATGGAAAAGGAAAAGGTTCAAAAAATTCTTCAAATAGGGATAATTCTGAGGATTATCCTACACATCAGTCTCTTCCAGCAACCGTTGTAGTTCCAGAAGTTTGGCCACATTTGCCTCTGATAGCAATTAACAGGAATCCTGTATTTCCTCGGTTTATTAAGTTAATCGAAGTAAGTTTAACCTTTATTTTATATTGTTAGTTTAAATTTTCCAGTAAAATAGTCAAATAATTCTTACTAAAATCAGCTGCTCAAGTCTAGTATTTTTGTCTCACAATTTTTCATACAACATTTTTATGTCACTGTTGCCCTACACACCTTTACCATTTGTAATAACGTTTCATACTCTTTTAAACATTTTGCAACGATTCTTTGAATATTTCATATGATTTTTAAATATTTATATAATTACGCAAACATTGTGAATGAAGTTCTACAGAATTGCAGTGTGCATGCATGAGATGCTTAATACAACTTCTGCTAGATGGCAGTAAAATCAATTTTACCAACATTCACAATTAATTCCATACCATATTTCAAGAAATTAACTTAATTTTGTTAGGTACCGATGGGACAAGTTAGTGTACACGAGATTAGTTTATAGTTTATTAAATAATATGCATGTAATTAATTTTATTATGAAAGTTGGTAACACCGATTTCACTGCCATTTAGCAAAAGCTACATTAAGCATTTGAGCATCTTGTGCATGTGCGCTGCAATTCTGTAGAAAGAAAAATTTGTGAGCGACAATTACTAGACTTTTTCCAAATCAGCTAGAGGTATTCTGATTTGTTCAGATTAGTTTAATAATAAGCCTGTTAAAATTTTAGTGATAATTACCAAGAAGTTGCTGAATAATTCAGTAAAATAAACTAATTCAGCAAACAATTCCACATAATGTGGAATTAAAAAGCATTTCTTTTATTTCTATTTTTGTCTACTGCACTCTAATTCAACCCAGGAAGTTACTACAGACCTTATGGGCTATGCCAGTGTCCCCCTACATACAGAGGGTAGATGTTGCCAAACTCATAATAACGGCATTTGTTTGTTTAGGGAGGGAGGAGGGGCAAGGTTAGCAGTACTTTTTCCAAATCTATGTACTATACATTAAAAAAACATTTTTATTTTACAGTATGTAAATTAGTTTTGTAGTAAATATGAGAGTTGACACTTTCACACAGGATAGTACAGATCCGCATGAGCTCAGTGACAAGTGGTAACTGTTTTTTTCTCTAAGAGGGGGTGGCTTGGACGGCTACAACTTACAACTATGTACCTGCTGTATTGCAATCTTCAGTTTTATATAAGGATTTCTCTCAAGAAAATACTGTTAAAATGGCAACCCGGTTCCCTATTCCAAACATACAGTAACTTCCTAATTTGAATCTGACTGTAGGTGTGTCCGTACCTCCTTTTTTCCTTACACTACGTATCTCTACTCTAATAGGCCTACTACTTTTTCACCTAATTCTAAATATCTCAAACTATTTTTATTATATTTTATAAATGAGACCTTGGATTTCGGTTAGATTTGATGCTGGTACTTAGATCTTTATATCTACAGCACCTTCTCTTAATGCTCTTGGCTATTCAACTAGGCTACACTTGAAAATATTTTGATTAGCCTTATATGTTTATAGTTGAAATTATGAAAATTAAAAATGAACTTCAAGATTTTTTCGTGACATTATTTGACATTGAAAAATACCAAATTAGGCCCTACTTGTTAAAAAAAACAATCTTAAAATATAGGCAGAAAATATATAATTATATTTATGATATCATTCATATTGGTTCATGATATTTAAATTATGTTATTTAGTTAAATAAATTATGTATTTGTGAATTATTTTAATTATATATTTGTAAAAGTGGCCAAACAATATTAATTATACTTTTCAAATAAAAAAAATGAATAAGAGTAATAAGCAAAGAGCAAATTAAAATAATTCTATATTCATGTAAGAATGGTTACAATTTTTAATGTTATAATGTCATATTACCTGCGTGGGACATGACAAAATAACATTAGTGATTAATGTTGTTATTTAAGAGTAAGCAACATTAAATTTATCTAAAATATACTCAAACTTATGCATTAATTAACCTATATTAGAGAAAAAGGACAAATAGAGTGAGTCATTTTTATTATATTTTAATTTGGACCAATCTTTGTAAATGTGAAATAAATCTCAAATGTGCTAAACCAACATTACTACCTTATTAAAAATGAAATGTTCTGTATGGTGAAACATTCCTTTAAATTAATTAATAGTCTAGTGAGATATTCCTTATAATAATTATCAATTGTTCATTGAACTGAAACTAATAATATGTTACAAAAATAAAAGTATAGTATAGACCTTCATTTAAATTTAATATAATAAAATTGGCACATTTTAAATATTGAACTGATATTCAATAGATATGATATGATATGATTTAAAAACTGTTATGATTGACATGTAAGTCTCACAAGGGAACTGCCAACCACTGCATGCCAAAAATCTACCTTGAAATTTCTTCCAGAGAAGCGTTATGACATGCCGGCCGTGTCCAAAAAATTATCTGCTTTTAACTTCAAGGCGCTAAAATTGAGCGCCAAATCTCTCATTTAAACTATAGGGAAATATTATAACTCACTACCCGCCATCCATGCTGCATCCTGCCTTGCTCCATTTCTCTCTAAGTCAATCAGGAAGTCCATTTGCTCTGTACAGTGAGTTCCCATTGCTAGATTCTGGCTTTGATTTCTGTGCCTTGCAGTTAAAAATGGCAGATAATTTTTTGAACATGGCCTTGATACATCACAATGCTTTTCTTGGAGAAATTTCAAGGTATGTTTTGGATTGCAATGGTTGTCAGTTTCGCACAGTGTACTGCAGGCACGACACAGTCAGCAGTGGATGGTGGTGTCTCGAAATCATATGTTAAACATAGATTGTGATTGGTCACCGAAAAGGCGAGTTTCTTTACGTGCATGATTGCCCACACACTGTCAATCCTTTTCTTGCATCTCACACACTGTATAGTGTTCTTATTCTGTAATTTACCATTATCAAGTATGAAGAACCATCAGTCCTGGAAATCTAGTGACTAACATGCTAACAGCTAGATCTAAGCTTCTCAGATTGAAATCTGGCAGAGTTACTGGTTTTTTTACATGGCATGAAAATCCTAAATGTGACTTTCTTCAGAAGGGAAATAGGCCAAGTTGTGATTCCTATGTCAGATTTGCAACATGTAATAAAGCCATAAACTTAAAATGAGAGATCCCTGAATAAAACGTGTTGACTCTTTCACTTACAGCTTTGAAATGCAATGATAATCTGAGATATTGAAGAATGTTGTTAAATTAAGTACAGCCTATTGGTTGTTTGTACTTACAGGAGGTATTGTGTTGCTTAAGCAACTGTAGGAGTGAAATTTATTCATGTGTAGTGATATTCAAGCTTTCACAAATGAAGTTCATAATTTGCATTTATGCACCTGATAATTAATAATACAATTTTAAATCTCCCATTAACCAATATTTGTGTTAAAATTAGTAAGTAAATGAAGCATATGTTGTTGGTATTTGGTATAATTTTATTTAATAATTCTCTTTAACAGCTAAGATCATTAATGTTGCAATTCAAATCTGGGCATAAAACACTTTTTTTTTAGCCTTGAGGTTCTTTTACATGCTGTAAATCTGACATATGACACATATTTTTAGTACCCTTCTGAAGGAATCCATAATCAGGATTTTTATGCCCTGATAGATCCATTGACCGGGGGTGTATTTGAACCTTCAAACCTTGAAACCTGAGCGTGGTAACCACTAGTCCACCAGGCTGATACACTTGTTGATTGACAGTATTTTTGCAATGACTGCAATCTGCTCTTGTCCCATCATCCACTGTGAAACCTACAAACTTATGTAAACATATAGCTTGAGGCCTTACAAAATAAATGCTTCTAAGTCATTGACATAACATCTAGGCCTATTGAATTAAAATTGGATATTCAGGATTAAAATCAAACTCCTTGTAAGAAAACCAGAGGGAAAGCTCCCATAAGTAAGCAAAGAATTAGGATGGAGAATAACTAACCATGATTTGAGAAAAGTAGATTATACAAGGGATGATTGGAAAACATTAGCTCAGGATAGGGATGTATAGAGAGCTTATGTCTGCATGGCCTTGGACTTAAGGGTTCGATAGTGCCAGTTAGCTATCACAGTGTCAATATTGAGGGACAAAATAAAAAGTAAATATAGCTTATATGGAAAATTATTTTTCAGATTTCAAATCCAGTGTTAATCGATCTTATTAGGAGAAAAGTGAAGTTAAATCAACCTTATGCTGGCATTTTCCTGAAGACAAATGAAGAGTAAGTACTATAAATTAGTTAACTACCAAATTTAAAAAAAAACTCTCTTAGATTTTAGGACCAAATCCACTCACATGTTGTGATATTCCTTCACTTTATCGTATCAGAGGCAAACTCTAGCTTAAATAAATAAATAAATAAATTTAATTGGTTCCTTACACCTCACCCCATATTAAATATTTTCTCTTTGGTCCAGTTTCGAAGGATTCTCATCCATCAATAAACAATCGACTACTATGAGATAAGTTGTGAGATACCTCATAGTGTGACTTCCTATAAATTTTGTGCTCTATACATACATATATATATATATATATATATAGTTTCTCTGTTCAACTAGGAATACCCACATCGTTATGTTGGTAAACATTAAATGAATCAGATTTTACACCTTGCCTCATATATTGTATAGTATCCAGGAATGATTTTAAAGAGCGTTATCTTCTTTGTCACTCTTTGAGACCGGTGCTGGATAATATAGTGCCTTCGCTGTCAAGTGGTTCATTCCATGGTGGCTGTTTCTGGCAAATTGAAAACAAAAACCCCATTGCTCAACTTCTGGCAATAGGAACCAATGTTACTCCCCGCAGCCATTCAGTACAAATATGACCATGTATAATGCAAATTACCATGTACAATTGAGTAAAATTACAAAGAAAAACAATCATGTGCCTTATCACATGAATTGTTGAAAATGTTGCTAGATATTCAGTTAAAAATTGCTAACAACTTCCCTACAAGAATTTGTTAACACATATGACTCATACATAAAAATTCTTGTTATAATATGTAAGTATGTCGAGGCATTATGTAAACTATAGCACAGCACTAATATAGAAACCATATTTGATACCAAGCACAATGATGCTTATGCATGACTTAGAGTTTTGTTATAAAACATTATAGCACTGGAACATGAAAGACATACGAAAAACAGGAAAACCTCCGTATTTCTAAATTAAATTTGGGTTAACATTAATCTCACAAGATAAAAAATGCGGTTAATTGAAGATGACAAAGAAGGATTCTAGCACCAATTGGAAAGGGGTTTTGCATTATTGTTCATGCTAAAAACGAAACAGGTTTTGTGAAGGATACACTACTCTTGTTTTAATCAAACAGATTTCTAAAATGGTTCAAAGAATAGTCAATACTAAACATTCTATCTAATTCTTTTATTATTGTGGACAATGTTAGTTACCATTTGCCTAAACTATAGTCCAGCCACTAGATCTCCGGCTCTGACGTTTTCACGACAATGTTGCCGATATGGATATTCAGTGGAAGGGGCCGCTTTATGTATGTAGTTAGCAGAAATACAGCTGACAATATCTCAGCAATTTCAAACCTTAGTAGCGCATTATAGTGGTGTCAAGAGCAGTGATTGGTTATGGTAGACATGCACTCCCCCTTCAAATATTTCCTTGTTGGCAGTAAAGGGTGAGTTTCTCCCTTTACCTCTCGTACAACGTAAATGCCAGAGCTGGAGATCCAGTGGCTGGACTTTAAATAGCCTTCAACTTCAAATAATCATAAGGCAGTTATGCAGGAGTGGTTAAGGGAAAAGGGTGTAGTGTTTGATGATAGCATGGTAAAACCTAAATAGTATGAAATCATGAAGTTATATAAGCCACAATTCAGAACATATGAAATAGATAAAATTGGAGAGAATTTGGACATTGTGCAATTCATTTACCTCCGTACCATTGCTTATATAACTCCATCAAATTTAAATGGGAACAGTTAAAGGAGTTTGTTAGAAAAGGAATACAAAATTTACCATGAGACATTTATTACAAATATTTCAAGATAGTATAAACAAAATTATGGCAGAAAGATGGAGAGATGCTTGTGGAGAGACAGAATATAACTGAGAAGTTTTATTGGGAACGGGATCAGTTAACGGATCAAATCATCAATCAATTCTTCATTCAATTAGAAGTTGAATCAGATAAGGATGATTTTAGAGGAGGACAAAGAAGTGGATAGGGATAAAGAAAAGTCCACAGCTCTGTTCTTGGTTTTCAGTTTAAGATATTGTACAGCAGTTATGTTAATATTATATCATATTAATATTATTATATTAATATTATTTTTATTTTATTAAGGATTTTCTCTACATTAGGCCTACAGTAGTTATCCTTCAGCCAAAATGTATTTTGTTCTGCCACAGATTTCTATCCTCGGCATCTTCTTCTTTGAGGTCTCTGCTGATCATGTTTCTTCTTCATCCATCCACTGTTCCCTGTTCCCAAAAATATTATTATTAAGTTATATTATTCAACTTATTGTAGATAACCTAATAAAAATAATTGCAAAATATTATGATAAAGGAATGTTATTAACTTTATTAATGCAACAAAAGGTAACGAAGTTGACTCTCTCATTGTACAGTGTTTTGTCATTGTTGCCATTGTCATGATTTTAAGCACTGGGTGGCTAGTCCCCATTCATTGTAATGTCAAAATTTGCAGCGGGTGGAGTCCATTAACTAAACAAACGCAATAAAAGAAAGGACTAAAATCAATCACCCAAAACTCTAGAAACTCTCTTTGAATCTATAAAGAAAATATTAAAAAAAGAAAATCTCCAATAATTATAATTCCTATTTAACCAATACAAATATTAACTCTAACTGGAGGAAAATTTGACAACATCCAAAACTGATGTTGGAAACTCCTTGTAAATCATTGTAATCATATATTGGACATGATTCCCAGAATTCTCTATAGAATTGGAATAACCAACTCACCAAACTGCCTACTGTGCCACCAGGATATTGAAATTGATATATATACAGGCAAATAGATATTACATTTAGACCATCTTCTAAAATTGGTATTAGATCCCACAATCCTCTTTGAGACTTATAGTGGCCAACCTGAGGAAGTTGACTCAGAAAAGAAAGCCATATATGAGCCAACAATTGACTATTACAAAGATAAATGCCAATTAGATGGTATAACTGTCACAGGATTGATGACCGGGGCAAGAGGTACTATACCAGAATTCATTGCTAAATTTTGGAAATTCTTAGATTTGGACAGAGTGTATCTTTCTAAAATTGCCATCGCTGCCATTAGAGGATCAATTAAATTTTGATAATTTTTAAAATGTATTTACAAAATGTATTTTATCAATTTTGAAAATTAATTGTCTGTATCACTTTGTCCTTGTGGCAATCCTCTAATGAGGAAAGTTTTATGTAATAAATAATAATTCTTGCAGCTGTTGCTAAAAAATCTCAATTTTTTAAGTCATTTTTTGAAAATGTGAATTTTTTCGAATTTTCGAGTGCACCAGATTATCCAGCTTACAAAGACAAAATTATCTATCTTTGATAATCTGATCCCTATCGCTGTGGTCTCGAGATAGCATGTTGCCTTGTCACTCAGCGAGCCTGGGTTCGATCCCCGGTCGGGGCAGTTTTTCTGGGTGAGGGTTTTATCGGGGTTTTTCCTCACCTATAAGACGTCAGGAAAACTTTAAGGCCGAAACGGTCCCCCAAATCATATGGCCATCATCATCATCATCCTTCACCGGTGTGGAAAGCAATGGGAAGCTACCACACCTACAATTCCCTAGTAAAGCTCCAAGCATAGCATGAAAATGCTATGATTGCAGTGAAGGACCTGCCTTCGGGCAGAATTACTATGGATGGAGATATATATGTATACATACACGGTACCACATCATAAAATTTGAAGCCTCCCAGATGCATCATGATCTAACATAAAAATATTGGGAACCTAGGATGAGAATAACTTCATTGTTCCAGAGCATTAGATACGTACGTATAGTACCTCATTTATTATAAGTAATTTACTTTCCAACATTAATTTAAATTAAATTTTACTGTGTCTATGATAAATATTGCACTATTAACTTTTAAAACTATAGAGTGACATATGAATAATGGTATCCATCCATAGTAATTCTGCCCGAAGGCAGGTCTTTTAATGCAATCATAGCATTTTCATGCTATGCTTTGCAGCTTTACTAGGGAGATAGGTGTGGTAACTTCCCGTTGCTTTCCACAAATAATGGTATGCATATATAGCAAAATAACGTTTTTTTTTCAACTGTATAAACAAAATTGATATGAAGTGATACTATTGAAAATGTATTAAGAAAGAGAATCAGAAATATACACCACACCTTGTATTTTGTTTTCTCACTTGAACATGTTTCAGTGAACATCACCATTCTCAATTAGAATCTGGCTGTCACAGATGAGAAATCAAAATATGAGGCGATATATTTGCAATTCATTTCCTTAAAACTTCTTGATCTTTCATCATGTCCTCTTTTGGTGGTTAAGTCTTGAACAAAAGCATCCACTTATCTTGATTATTCCATATCTCTCCCCCTCCTTCATTTCACTCCAATTTATTCTTCTTTTTTTTACATCCTTCATAATGATAACTTGTTCTTTCCATATATATCTCAACAAACCTCTTGGTTTCTTTTCTTATATTCTAGTGCCTGTCTTGGTAACCTTCCAGTATCCATCCATTATCATGCCACACCATTTTATTTTTTTCCTGTATTTCACCCTTTAGAGAAGAAATGGGAATATAATGGTACTGTACATCAACTATATGTAGACTTCAAAAAAGCATATGATTCAATTAAGAGGGAGAAGTTATATAGTATCCTGCTGGAGTTCGGAATTCCTAAAAAGTTAGTTAGACTTATACGAATGTGTCTAAATGGCTCAAAGAGTAGGGTGCGTGTAGGCAAACAGTTTTCACACTTTTGAAATCCAGAATGGGTTGAAGCAAGGAGATGCACTATCTCCTTTACTATTTAATTTTGTACTAGAGCATGCCATTAAATCTTTAGAGAATGAGGAAGGCTTACAACTGAATGGTATTAATAAGCTGTTAGTTTATGCTGATGATGTAGTACTACTGGCCGATAGCGAGGAGATACTAAAGGCCAACACGCACACACTATTGAGTAACACTAAGAAATTAGGACTGGAAATAAATATCAGTAAAACTAAATATATGGTCACAAGTAGAAATTCAGTATATAATGGAAGTGGACAGCTAATGACAAATGAGGGAAATTTTGAGGAAGTGGCTGAATTCAAATACCTAGGAACAATAATCACAAATAGGAATGAGATGCAAAAAGAAATTAAGCATAGGCTCAATTCTGGAAATGCATGCTATTATGCATTGCAGAGACTTTTGATGTCCCAACTCCTTTCAAAAAACGTTAAGCTGAAAATATATAAAACTATTATTCTACCAGTTATATTATATGGATGCAAAACCTGGACTCTTACTTTAAGGGAGGAAAGGAGATTACGAGTATTTGAGAATAAAGTTCTTAGGAAAATTTTGGATCAAAGAGAGATGAACAGACAGGTGAATGGAGAAGACTACATAACAATGAACTACATGGTCTTTATAGGAAGCCAGATATAATAAGAACAGTTAAGTCTCGTAGACTGCGATGGGCAGGACATGTTGCGCGTATGGGGAATGAAAGACGTGCATGGAAACTTCTTGTAGGAAAGCCAGAGGGAAAACGCCCAGTTGGTAGACCAAGAATGAGGTGGGAGAACAACATTAACTATGATTTGAGGGAAGTAGATTATACAGGGAATGATTGGAAAGCATTAGCTCAGGATAGGGATGTATGGAGAGCTTATGTCCGCGCGGCCATGAACTTTCGGGTTCGATAGTGCCAGTGAGTTAGTTAGTTAGTTAGTTATTTCATCCTGTACTCTGTCCAGATTTCTCTTATTTTTGTGCTCTGAATTTTGTCTTTCCTAGTTTTCTTAACATGCTTGAAACATTTCATCTCAATTCCCTGCATTCTACTTAAATATTGTTTTGTTGTAGTTCGTGTTCCAGTCCCATAAAGTAATAATAGTATAAGTAAGGCATGTTATATACTTTTATTTTTACATTTTAATGATATTTTCTTCTGTTTAGTCGTCTCAGTCTAGGCGAACATTTTTCTCTTCAAGTATAATTTATCCTTCAGTGAGAAGTGTTAAATTAATAATAAAAACATGTTTGGATTTTTGCTTCTTTGTTAATTTAACCTCCAAATGCTCTTCTACGTCTTTAAGAATTTAGAAGAAGAAGAACTTCCTTAAGATAGTCTTCTTTAAATTAATTTATACGGCAAGAATGTAATGGATTTGTCTGTTGAATAATTATTACAAATAGCTACCATCAGCTTCATATCTAAAATTATGACCTACAGAGAAAAAAATTTAACATTCAATTGAATCGGATTTTAGAACAAGTGCATTTCAAACTAAATGGGTAGAGGTAAATGCAATTTAGTAGGTAGCACTATGATTCTCTTTTAATCCAAGATGTTGAGTAGTACTTACAATAGTATTTAAAATATTTTTATTATTTAAGAGAGAAAAATTGTCTTCATTGACACGTGTATTAATTTGATTGTATGAATTTTTCCTGTTCCAGAAATGAATCGGATATTGTTAATAACTTGACTGAAGTGTATAGTGTTGGAACTTTTGCCCAAATTCATGAAATGCAAGATCTTGGTGATCGCTTACGACTAGTAGTCATGGCACATAGGAGAATCAGAATTTTAGGTCAAATAATTGATGATTCGGAAGCACCGCCAGGTAAAGCAAATGTATTATTTTCAAGTAGTGGCATATTTACGTATTTTCTGCATTTGAGTTACTTATTCAAAAATCAAAAACAGTATTTTCTCTCATTAATACAAAAATCTTAATCTTTGGTCTGTGTCTTCATTAACTTTTTTCTGTAGTTTAGGTGTCAGTATGTCCAAGTTGTTCTTGCTGAGGTTTCCATCATCTTGCTGTGTCCCCAGACCAGTTATGAAGAATATACCATAGCAAGATGATGAATACTTCAGCATGACGACACCCAGACAATAGAAATTATTTAATTTCATCACAAAACTGAATTTCACTGGAGAAATAATTGTTATTAATATGGCCATCATCCTTATCATTATCATCCTTACCATTATCATTATCATCATCGTCCTTCACCGGTGTGGAAAGCAACGGGAAGCTACCATACCTACACAGTTCCCTAGTAAAGCTGCAAGCATAGCATGAAAATGATATGATTGCAGTGAAGGACCTGCCTTCGGGCAGAATTACTATGGATGGATGCCTATACTGATTAGATGATCAATCACCTTTATGAATAGCACATTTGGATGTATGATTCGTAGAAAACTCAAAGTTAATTACTTTTCTAGATGTGATTAAGAGAAACAGCCTCCTAGTAGTAGAAATTATGCAAATGTAAAATTACAATTATATGGGCAAAACAAAATAAAATCATCTTCAATTAACAAAAATAAAAAATGCTGGTTGTAACTACACAAAAGATAAAGCCAGTCAAGGATATACAAATCTATCTCAGAACAGGCAATTAACATGAAGTAGCCTATCTGGGAATAATTATTGACAAAATATTCAACTTCAAGGATCACATGCAACACATAACTGAGAAATGTAAGAAATTGATGTTCGCCTGGACCAAGTTAGTAAAAAAAAAAAACTGGGGTTTCAAATACGTTATTCTTAGAACAATTTATGAAGGATCCATACTATCCTCCTATCATATGGAGTGTCATTGTGGTTTAATTCACCAGATAGAGCAGAGATCCCCAAACTTTTTGTCTCATAGATCACATGCCACTTTTAAAAATTTGGGTGATTCCCTGTCTTTCTAATATTGAATTTTTACAAATTCATGTATGGATCAGAATGTTGGACGATCACTAAAAGACAAGAACAAAGATTGGAAGCAGCTGAGATGTGATTTTTAAGAAATATAGCAGGATATACTCTGTTGGATAAGAAAAGAAATGAAGATATAAGAAAGGAACTAAATATTTTCAAACTTACAGACCGAATAATTAAATATAGGAATGACTGGAAAGAACATATTGATAGAACGCCAGATGGAAGATTTCCAAAATTATTGTTAAATTATAAACTGCACGGAAGGAGAAATGTTGGACGCCCACACAGAAGATGGTCTGAACAATTTTAACAATTCTAGCTTTCATGAAACTGGAATGAGCCAACAGGCTTAATCCCTGGATAATGATGACAAATTCATTAACATCAGATGAGTTTTTGTAATCTGATACAGTACTACTCACTTTGATATTGACCCCTTGCAGGTCAGAGTTAATCGCTGGAAGTTGACATAGACCACTTTGGGAACGACTGACATAGACTAATGCTGAAATACTAAAGAAAGCCAAAGAATTATTCCCATAAAAGCAGCAAAGGCTTTTAGAACATCATATGAAGTACTCTGTATTATAACTGGAATGACCCTGATAATCGCCAAACTACAGAAGGTAGTTAAATGTTTGCATATTAAAAGATGACAGGACGGAAGTACAGAACTGGATGCCACAAAGCTCTACAGGAAATTGAGTCACCCTGCTGTAGCTATCAAGATTGAATATAAGAAGGAAGATGAGAAAAAAACAGATTTGTATAGATGGCATTGGATCTGGGGTTGTAATACTAGAAAATAATCAACTACAGTACAAGCTCAATGAGAGTTGTTCAAACGACCAAGCAGAGCAAGTAGCTGTTCTCAAAGCTAGAGATTTTGGAATTCAACCACCTGTCAGGCAATGGAAAATCAACAGTAAACCATATGAATAGCAAAGTAACACTAGACTCATTGTCAAATCCAAACAACCATTAGAAGAAATAGAAGACATCAGTCAACAAATCAGTCACAGGCTAAGAAAGAAGTGAATTATTCGCTCGCTTGGGTCAACACTGTATATTATTCATTATCTTTTACGGTGTCACTTACCAAAACATGGAATTCCCTTCCGCCCTATGTCAGAGACTGTCAAACTATAACATCCTTCAAAAACAAACTAAAGAATTATTTAATAACAAACTAACTTATACACCTCACTGATAGTATTCTTTTAGCAATATTAATATATTTAATTATTTATGTAAACAATATTAAGAATAACAAATATTTTTATTTGTTTTGTTTTAAATATTGTATAATCGTAAAATTAGTTTTCTATATCTCATTATTTTCCTGTTTTTTATATATACTAGACAGGGACAATTTAATATGTCTTGCTTGTATACATTTTATTATTAGTTTTAGTCTTAATTTTAACTAATATTAACTGGTTGTATTATAGATCGTAATATGTATATTAGATATTATCTTTTGATCAAATTTTTACTTAGTGTTTAATATTAGAGTTAATTAAGATTGTTATATTCTTATGTAATATATGTTTGTCCTGGTGAGTGGAAGAGAAGGCCACATGGCCTTAACTCCACCAGGCTAAATAAATCTAAATCTAAAATCTAAAGTTCACATCGGGATCATTTGGAATAAACTGGTAGATCATCTGGTGAAGGATGCATCTTGTTACCATGGAATTGAATAATCCTACAAGGAGTTGCCTGAAAGTGCAGTGTACAGCATAGTATATGAAGAGAGTCTTAAAAAATGGCAGGAGTAGAAAACCACAAAAAATGGACAAGAAACAAAAAATCCTAAATGTGATTTAGAGATTGAAGTTCAAAATTCTCTCATCTGCAAACCTAACAGCCATGTTAACAGGTCATGGAAGATTGAAGACATACTTTCGATTTCACAATACAGAAAACACAAATTGTCTGTGCGGGGAAGGAAATCAATCAGTTGATCACATAATATGGGAATGTAGAAGACAGCTGGCTGATAGGCCAAGGGTCTTCTAGGCCTGTTGTGCCATGGAGTTTTTCAAATATTATAGAACCTTATGGCACTAGAAATTGCAGCTAACAAAATGGAGTTGAAAATAAATGAAGAGAAACCTAAATATACCATTCATAACAAAAAAGAGATTAACACAAATAACCCATATAAATATTAATCAATATAAATTTTAGAGGGTCTCTAGTTTTGTATATCTTGATTTCTTAATGATTACTAAGAACTTCAGTGAAGAAATTTAAAGCAGAATTCTTCTTCTTTTTCTTCTTCCTTCCAAGTATTAGGCCAAGGCCTGTTACGATCCTATAGAAAATTTTCCCTTCAGCATTTCATAGGACGGCCCAGAGATCTTCATCCTCTTGGTATATAATCATAAACAGCTTTTAAAGTTTTTTTTTTTCTAATGCCACCAGGTTGTCTTGTTTTTATGACATTTCTGGTTTTCTCCCCTGACATTGGCATGATTGTAACCCACTTCTGAGGTTGGGGCGCCTAGAAGGCGGAGTTATGTTACCCCGATGATATGATGGGTGATAAATGATAATGAAGCACCAGGAGAGTTCTTAATCTAAACTTACCTAAATTCCAGACCATGGGCAACCACAGGAATAATTCCCTTTAAGAAAAAAATTCTATGGTTTGACCGGGAATCGAACCCGGGACCTCATGAACAGTAGTCAGGAACGCTGACCACTAGCCCATGAGGCTGGTCGCACAGCTTTTAAAATCTTATACGAGAAAGGAGAATTCATAATGCCAATAAAGCATACTGGGCAAGCTGAAGATGATATAGAAGATTATATCGAAACATGTTCGAGGACAAATCAACATTAAATTGAGGTAAGATGTTTCTAGACTCAAAAACCTCAAAATATTACTTCCCAAAATAAACCATACTTTGGATTATTGAGACAAGGCTTCTTACAAGAGAAACAGAATGTAATCTTTATATAACTCTGGTAAAACCAGTATTATTAAAGGACTTTGTCCAAGACCAGTAAGTCAGGACTGATTTCATTTGAAAAGAAAATACTAAGAAAAATATTTGGCCCATATGCGACAAGGAAGAATGGCATTTAAGGTATAGTTCTGAGCTCTATGAGTTGTGTAAGTCTCTTGATGCGGTTACATCAATTAAAGTTTCAAGATTGCTATAGTCAAGGGATCTGCAAAGAATGACTGAACATGAGATACCCAAGAAAATTATGGAAAATAAATTTGAAGGAAAAAGGAATGTGGGACGATTGAGACTGCATTGGATGGATTGAGTTTTGGAGGATCTGAGGCAGCTAGAATCTAGTGATGGTAGCTGGTTGCCAGAGATAGAGAAGCTGGAAGGAAGAGGGTTCTGAGGGAAGCCAAGGCTTGAATTAGGCTGCTGCTGCTGATGATGATGATGTTAAAGAAGAAAAAAATGCCATGCAAAATTATCATTAGATCAGCTCTTTAATTGCAAGGACTAAGTGCATTATATATTATTCATGTAACATTACAATTCATAAGTTGAGATTTTGGTCCTGGAGGTCTAGTGTCTCTTGATCTGAAATTTGCATGTTCAAATCCAGTTAGGGTTGATGAATTTTTTCAGGCGAGAAAATCCTAAAAGTGACTTATTTTGATTAGTCCTGGTAGTAAAATACGCAATGTTAAATTCATCAGTTGAACATTATTTCTTCTATAACAATAAATAAATGTTTGATATAGAGTGCTAAATAGATAATATTAATTTATTTAGGTTTATTAAAATAACATATGTAGTAGAAATGTAGATTTAAATGATATTTTGGCTTCAGTAATGTTATAATTTACTTTTTAACTTAAAATATAGTTTATGTAATTATATAATTGTGTTGTGTTAGGGTGCAGCTTTTCTTAGCCAGTTAGTCAGCCAATACTTGACTCACAATTTTACAATATGCTGTAATCTACTGTAGTATTATTTTGTTGCCTAGATTGTGGTTGCACTTTGGTTATCAGTAGATATTTATAATGGTAGAGAGTGAATATGAAGTTTAATTATGCTACATTATTTGTTGAATTCTTGCTTAGATTTTTTCCAGGTGAGATGATTCTAGCCCTTTTCTTGAATTCACACTAGTTTGGCAGACATTCTATGAAGACTATGGCAACAGCAACCTGACACCAATAGCCGAGTTGAATGTGAAGTCAGAACAGAATAATGGCCATGGCCATTTTCTCTGAAAAAACTTCACTTCAAGATTTATAACAATGGCTGGGAGAGCCATTAGCCAAATAGTAGATAGGGACAGAGGGAATCTCATTAATCCTTTCTTGTGCATCACTAATTAAATGACAAGACATTTGACTACCTTAAAAGTGGCTACAATTAATTTTTGAATTACTTGAATATTTTTTATGTGATATAAATTTAAAGATAGGGCCATGATTTCTATTTTAAATTAATTTGAATTGAAATTATCTTTTATAGTTACCTGATAAGCACAAGCTTTTGATTATTTTCAATGTTTTTATTTTAAATTTATTACTTCTCATTGAAGGATATTTATTATGATTATAAGTAGTTTTTTGAAGTTTTTCTTTTTATGAAATTTTTGTGTAAAAATATAAAGTGATCCTGCCACAGGATTTAGGAGATCCATGGAGTAGTAAGAGGTTAAGGGTGTGTGCATGTTGGAGCGACAGTAAATGAATCACCACATTCTCACTATTATTTCATGATCAAAGCAAGGCATTCATGTTGGAGTGTTAATAAAAGCGAGAAAAGTCAATTGTTATAGTAGCAGAGAGTATATTTTCTAGTTCAAACCTCACTAGAACATATTTACATTTGCATGCTCTCTCTCTTTTTTTTTCCCCCTTCACCTGCATCATTGTCAGTCTATTATATGTACATTTTAAGCTGTACAATTCCGAAGAAGAGATTATTCTTGAGAATTCAGTAATCAAATAAATTGTAATGCAAAATTCTAAATGACGGAAATACTGTTCATATCCCCTAAATAAAAAGAGAGATAAATATGGCAAATTTCATCACTTATATAAGAATTTAAGAGAACATCCTGAAAAAAATTTTATTAGGCATTTGAGGATGGCTAGAGAAACTTTTGACAACAGTATGATAAGACATATGTTTTGTTACTAAAGGAATGAAATACTTTCAATGGGAAAGCAATGATGACAGAAGAATGCTTTTTGTTATTTTTTTGTATTCTTATTTATTTAATTTCACAATAACAAACTGACCAATTGTTGTCGCTACCAACATGCCAACTGATGTCTTCTGTTCAGAAGTATTTTTATTGAGAATTTATACATTACTTTGAGCAGTAAAGCTTCACATTTCAGTGTTTTTTATTTCAAATTAACACTTTCCAATCCTGGATAGAATTTTATTTAAGAAAGAAAAAATAATGCCCGAACTGGGACTTGAACACTGGATCTCTGATTCTACACATCAGTATGATACCAATTACACCATCTGAGCCATGATAAGAATTAAGGTAGAATATACCTCATAGTGAGAATTCCTAAAATAAGTCATGATAAGAATGTCAACATTTCATTCCTCTGATACAATTCTCATTCATCTGAAGGCTTATAGCTGTCGCCTCCATCACACCAACTGACATCTTCTATTCAGAAGTATTTTTATTGAGAAATTATACATTACTTTTGAGCGGTAAAGCTTCATATTTCATTGTTTTTTATTTATATTAACACTTGCCAATACTGAATAGAATTTTATTTTTTGTCCAACTACTCACAATTAGGAAAAGTATTAATATAAGTTAAATTAACATAATGAAAAATAAACCTATTTTATTTCTTTATAATATTACAAGTGTTTAAACCTACACAAGCAAAAATATAAGAAATATATATCTTTTATAGTTTTTCTTTGTCTATTTTATGTAGTTCTGGAGAAATATGTCCAACACTGAAATTGCACGAAAGGTCTTCGATGTTCAGGGAAAAAAAAATCACTAAACTTCAATTTCATATTTCTGTTCTTATTCTTTTGTATGCAATTTTTTTCCAATACCTATGAATTTTATTTATTTTTCATATTGTTGTAATAACCCTGTGTTCTTAGTTTCATGATTTTCTATTTAGAAATTGTCCACCGCTGTGGTCTCGAGGTAGCATGCTGCCTTGTCACGCAGCGGGCCTGAGTTCGATTCCTGGTCAGGACAGGCTCCTGGGTGAGGGTTTTTTTTTAGTTTTTCCTCACCTGTAAGACAATGTTAGGAAGCTTAGGGCACAACGGTCCTCGAAAAAAATCCGGTCATCATCATCATCATTATCATTATTATCATCTTTCACTGGTGTGGAAAGCAAAGGGAAGCTACCACACCTATAATTCCTTGGTAAAGCTGCAAAACATAACATGAAAATGCTATGATTGCAGTGAAAGACCTGCCCTCGGGCAGAATTACTATGGATGGATTTAGAAATGTGCAGCTATTTCTGATTTTTTTTTATTTCCCACATTTAAAAATTTACATTATTTTAGATTTTATTTTCTCATGTTCTTTACACATTTCCTTTTAGTTAGTGATTTTGGTTTTAATAAAATGTTTGCTTATAAATAGCTGTGTATATCATAATTTTAAACCACACACATAGAGTCACTAGCTGCTTGATAATATACCAAGTAGAATTTATATAAATACCTCAATATTAATTTTCATTAACAATTTTCAATCTTCTTTATTGAGTCACACTAATTTTATTTACAAACACATATGGTCTTTGTTGTTTTCAGGTAATCATCAATTTTTTTTCGTACACCTTATACTACTTGAGTTCCCAACTACAACTTATTCATGACTCACTTACAACTGACTGCCATGGCGGTCTCGTCTCCCTTCTTATATAATGTTAGGTGTCCGAAGGTTTTGGACAGGTTTAGTAGTATGCCACCGCTCGTGATTTGAATAGTCATGAAAGTAATACTTTCAGAAAGCACATCTTGGATGATTGTTGTGGGTTGTATAAAACTCATGTATTGTGACTCATGTATCCTCTGCATTTTGTAAGGCGAATCTTGAGAGTCTCATTGCAGCACATGAAAATTAAAACCAAGCAATGTGGAGCATTATTTGAAACTCATCACACACACACATATATATGTATGTGTGTGTATGTACACTATTATGTCCCTCTTAGAGTGCTCCCTAGCAGGAGTTTTTTGATCACACATAATTTCCCTACAGATGTCAGTGAGTGACATGTGGTCAGCACTTTGCCCCAATGAGACATCTAATAGGCAACTTATGTATTACTTGGATGGGGAAGACTGGTTAAATTTTGACCAGAGGAACTAATTTAGGCTCAAGGCTCTTTTACAACCCCAAAAATCTTCAGACTTGTCCCTTGAATTTTTCCATCCTAAAAATTCATTGACCCCAGCTGCGTTTGAACCTGCAATCCATGGGACTAGAGGCAAGGAACATAACCACTAGACCACTGAGGCCTGTTATGTGTATTTATAAACTTGTTATATTTTCATAATAGTTTTGGAATGATTTTGTTCTCTTTAAACCTGATTCTTCAGTATAGTAACTGCATTTGTAGAGTTGTTTATATGCAATATGTACTTGAATATACCACTGCTTTCATGCATTTTTATTGTTGTATAGTCAAATTATTACGTAGCTTTTACAGTAGAGCTTACAATTGCTTTCTGCTACAGAAATGACAATCAAGTATCCACTATTTAAAACATCCATTAATGTGTCTCTAGAAGATACAGATTTGGAGAAGAGGAAACGTAAACGTAGGAAGAAAAAGAATGCAGTAGAATCGTCTAGCAATGATGAAGGGGAGAAATCTGAAACTGCAAGTGAGACTGAGGAGCCACCAAAACAACTGCCAGTACTTATGGTGGAAGTAGAGAATGTAACACATGAAAAGTTCAGGCAGACAGAGGAGGTTAAGGTAAATACCTCATTATTTTTAGTTAGGAAAATTATCTCATTTAACAGAACAAAAGGCCTATGCACAAAGGTCCACATATTCTTTGCCAATGAGTAGGAGATAGGGTGGCTAGCACTTCACTCTAGCTGATTTTATTTCCATGAAAATTCTAGTACGAGGGTGAATCAAATATAAACCGGAATTATTGTTTACAATTTTATTGAATTAACAAAAAAATACAAAACCACCACCTCATTTTTCTACATAGTCTCCTGCATTTCCAATGCACTTTTGTCATCGAGTTGGCAACTTTTTGATGCCGTTCTTGAAGAATGAGGGATGACGTGTAGTCAGCCAGTTGTGCACACACTCCTCTACCGCTGCATTGTCACCAAACCGCCTTCCTCCCAGGTCTTCTTTCAGTGGCCCAAACAAATGGTAGTCACAGGGTGACAAATCTGGACTGTAAGGAGGATGTTCCAGAGGTGTCCAATGCATTTTCGTCAGTGTTTCTTGTGTCAACCGAGCAGTGTGTGGCCTTGCATTGTCATGCAGCACAATCACATTTTGGACCGGTTTCCGGTGGCACTTGTTGCGATATGCTGCTTTCCGAAGCTTATTGCAACGTGTGAAGCAATTTCAGAAATTGTTACGCGCTGATCCTCCTCAATAAGGTCCCGTACAGCACGAATGTTGTCTGCAGTGATGCTTGTTCATTGCCGTCTTTGGTGGGGCTCATTTTCCACTGAATCCCGGCCCGCTACAATTTTTTTGCGCCAATCATACATCTGTGTCTTCGAAAGGGTTGCTTCCCCGAACTGCGCATGGAGCTTTCTCAAAATTTCAGAAGGTTTAGTGCCTTCTTCGCCAAAAACTTAATAATAATGCATTGCGCAACAGACGTGTATACTTCTTGCTCGCTCATGGCGTACTGAAGCAAGCAGCCGCTCTTCGGAGTGCGACACATCAAGATCCCTACTCCAGACACCCCCACCAACTTCCCCTCCAAACTGCAACCTTTGCAGTTTGCTACCAGAACCTCCAGATACAAATTCCGGTTTATATTTGATCCACCCTAGTACTTATAAAAAATCCAGGCTGTTCAGTTCAATTTTACAACTGACTGAAAGGACCCCAGGTCTACCCTATTCTTTAGTAGAGACACTCATAGTAGCAAATAAAGCTATCGTATTTGCTCATATAATTTATGAAGTTGTGTATTGTAAACATCCTAAATTTTTAATGTTTAAAAATTAATATTCTGTTCGATTTCCATTATTTTCATCTTTAAAGATAATAGTTAACTTTATTTTGAATTTGCTTTGAGAAGTTACTGATTTTGTATATTGCTTAACAGGATTCTTTTCCCCTTTTTTTTTTTACATTCATTGCTTGCTGTAAAGGATTTAAGCTGATTTTAAAATCATTAGGAAGTAACATTATGAGGTTTAATTTAATAATTGGGTTTGTATTTTTTTTTAACATTCTTACCCCATATGATTGTTTGTTGGACATAAGGAAATAGAATTCAGCATTTATAGGAAAGAAACACACACTGATAACAACATCAAATCAACAGGTTTCAACCATAATTCGTACAAAATGGCAGTTTCAACAGCCTAGTACATATATTGGTAAATATATCTATGAACAATGAAAATAATGATGTAGAAAAAGAACACATAATTGAGGTAGCAAAAGAAAATGGTTATGAGGAAAAAAATTATACACAAAAAAATTGATAAGTACAAAAAACGGAAATTGAGAAATGAAAGCACTCTTCAGATAGAAAAACCAAAAGAAAAGAAACAAGAAATTCACATATCAACCTTTGGCACACAATAAATTCCAAAAAAATTGTTCGAAAATTCAACATCAATTTAGCACCGAAGATTGATTATAGCCTAAAAAAAAACCACGAAAACTGACAAAAATAAAAAAAATTGAAGATAATAAAAAATTAGGAATATATCAAATAAAATGTGCAGATTGTGATAAAGTATATATAGGGAAAACAAAGAGAAATTTATACATTAGAACTAAAGAACACATAAGAAATGTAAAAAAGGAGAAGTAGAAAAATCTGCAGTAGTAGCTCACGTTTGGACTAAAAACATGAAATAGATCTAAATACAAAATTATTAAAACAGTTAGAAAATACCAATGAACTCACGATATGGGAAAAAATCTATATGCAGAAGAACAAGGAGAAAATTATGAACTTTGAAATTCTCGGAGAAAGGAGCCCCATTACCAGTTCTTTGGAACAAAGATCCAGGGCAGACAACTTGAAGAAAAGAAAAAAAATCAGTTTGTGCAACGCTGAAGACAGTCTTGAAACATATGTCCAACCAAACAATCATATGAGGTAAGAATGTTAAAAAACACAAACTCAATTATTGATTTAAGTTGACATTATGGCAATTGAATTAGAAAAGTCATAAACCAAGAATAAGAGTAACAGGTTGATAGTTTGGTATCTTTGGTAGCTTTTCTACAAATATAGAGAAAAACAGATTTAAAATGGAAAGGTTAGAGTTATGTACCATTATTCTAATTTAAGTGAGGTATTTTGTAGAACAAAGTTACAGAAAGAGAATTTGATATACACTGTGTTTCAAAATGATGGACGGAATTTTAAGTAGTTGGTATAGCTTTACAAATTGGATGCATGATTATTTGCTATAATGAAAGAAAAACTGTGAAAGTTTCATAACCTGTATGCAATAATTTGTTTCTTGTCATTATTATGTCACAGCGTCCAATTTGTGAAAATGGCAATTCCTGTAAAGAAGTCATTCTGTGTGTAACAATTTGCAAGGTTGATTCCATTGTTGCAGTGCAGCAAGCTCTCTGACAGCAATTTGGAAGGGAATAAACATAATGTGTGTATTAAGTTATGTAGATAGGAAATAACACTATGAGGTTCTTTAATATTGTTTATTTTTTATTATTTCACTCACCTCATACTTCATAAATCATAGCAGACCCTGGGTTTCTTCACGTAATTTGTGACATTGTCAATGCTGCGTCACGTTCACAACTGACGTCCAACGGCCTTCTATCCTGCAGACTGACCTCCGCGCCATCTGGTGGCCGACCGAAGAATTTCCAAATCAGTCCTCTTTCTTTATAACCGGGTATTTCAAAATTCATAGTTGTATTTTCATTCTTGCATATGTAAATTTTTTCCCAAATTGTGAGTTCCTTCGGTTTTTCCAATTGTTTAAGTAATTTTGTTTTGGTTTCTATTCTATGTTTTTCTGACCAGGCATGTGCAGCTATTGCAGATTTTTCGGTTTCTCCATTTTTAACATTTCTGAGGTGTTCTTTTAATCTTGTATTTAGATTTCTTTTTGTTTTTCCTATGTATATCTTTTCACAATCTTTACAATTAATTTGATAAATTCCCGATTTTTTGCAGTCTTCAATCTTTTCATTTTTGTTGGTTTTTATTAAATTACCTAAGCTGTAATCATTTTTCGGTGCTAATTTAATGTTGAATTTGTTGAAAATTTTTTTGAAACTTGTCAAATACGAAAGGATGGTATGTGAACTTCTTGAATTTTTTGCCTATATTTTTATCTGTCTGAAGAGTACTTTCATTGATGACTTTTTGTTCTTTGAATTTATTTATTTTCTTGTGTATCACAAGAAAATGATACACAAGAAAATAAATAAATTCAAAGAACAAAAAGTCATCAATGAAAGTACTCTTCAGACAGATAAAAATATAGGCAAAAAATTCAAGAAGTTCACATACCATCCTTTCGTATTTGACAAGTTTCAAAAAAATTT
Source organism: Diploptera punctata (assembly GCA_030220185.1). Taxonomy (NCBI): domain Eukaryota; kingdom Metazoa; phylum Arthropoda; class Insecta; order Blattodea; family Blaberidae; genus Diploptera; species Diploptera punctata. Next base: position 385,512 of record JASPKZ010002722.1, on the reverse strand, counting down.
TCAACAAATTCAACATTAAATTAGCACCGAAAAATGATTACAGCTTAGGTAATTTAATAAAAACCAACAAAAATGAAAAAATTGAAGACTGCAAAAAATCGGGAATTTATCAAATTAATTGTAAAGATTGTGAAAAGATATACATAGGAAAAACAAAAAGAAATCTAAATACAAGATTAAAAGAACACCTCAGAAATGTTAAAAATGGAGAAACCGAAAAATCTGCAATAGCTGCACATGCCTGGTCAGAAAAACATAGAATAGAAACCAAAACAAAATTACTTAAACAATTGGAAAAACCGAAGGAACTCACAATTTGGGAAAAAATTTTACATATGCAAGAATGAAAATACAACTATGAATTTTGAAATACCCGGTTATAAAGAAAGAGGACTGATTTGGAAATTCTTCGGTCGGCCACCAGATGGCGCGGAGGTCAGTCTGCAGGATAGAAGGCCGTTGGACGTCAGTTGTGAACGTGACGCAGCATTGACAATGTCACAAATTACGTGAAGAAACCCAGGGTCTGCTATGATTTATGAAGTATGAGGTGAGTGAAATAATAAAAAATAAACAAAATAATGTGTGTATTTGGGAGTGGCAAATCCACATGCAATAATCCAACATGAAAAAGATTCCCCAAAGGTCAATGTTTTCTGTGCTATGTCCAAATAACAAATCTATGGACTGTTCTTTTTCAATGAAGAAAACAGTGTGTCATCTCGTATCTGGATATGCTGCAGATTTATCTTTTTCCTCACCTAAAAAAGACTTCATTTGGTAATAAGATGATGCTCCATCTCATTTTCTTAATGATGTGCGACAATGGTTGAGCTGTAATGTTCCCCGACTATGAATAGGACGTGCTGATCCAGATGACATTGTTTATTCCCAATGCTCTCCACGGCCTCCCAATCTCACATCTTGTGATTTCTTCCTGTGGGGGTATGTGAAGGACCATGTGTAGGTACCACCACTTCTCGTCGACCTTCCAGACTTGAGAAGAAGGATTGTTGCTGCTGTTGAATCCATTACTCCAAATATGCTGACCACGGTTTGGGAGTAATTCGACTATCGGCTAGATATGTGCTGTGTAATGAAATGTGCTTATATCGAACACTTATAAAGTATGTGTCCACCGCTGTGGTCTCGAGGTAGTGTGCTGCCTTGTCATGCAGCGGGCCTGGGTTCAATCCCCAGTCGGGACAGGCTCCTGGGTGAGGTTTTTTCCAGGATTTTTCCTCACCTGTAAGACAAATGTCAGGAAGCTTGGGGCCCAACGGTCCCCGAAAATCATCCGGCCATCATCATCATCCATTACCGGTGTGGAAAGCAACGGGAAGCTACCACACCTAGTAAAGCTGCAAAGCATAGCATGAAAATGCTATGATTGCAGTGAAAGGCCTGCCCTTGGGAAGAATTACTATGGATGGATAAAGTATGTTATGAAAAACTCGAAGAGTTTCTCTTTAATCCTATATAAGTTTTTTTCTTATATATATATATCATGTAATGGAAATTAAACACATTTGAAACGCTGTCCATCATTTTGGAACATGGTGTATTTGAATAAAAAACTCAAATGTTATTAATTTAATATTATTATCTAAGCTAATTTATTTGCCCCTCTATGTATGAAATTATTTTTATTAAATGAATTGGCTCAGACAGCATCATTCAAAATTCATATTTGAGAGGTAACGAGTTCAAGTCATGCTGGCATCCAGTATGACTGGAGTTTTTCATGGTTTTCCTAAGTCATCAAACAGTTGCTTGATTAGAGTTTCATTACTGTAATCCATTTCATATTTAATTAAATTTGATATTAGTCGTATTTGCACAAGACATGTGACTATATCAAATTGTCTAGTTAAAATTTATTCTCATTATCAATATTTATAAAGGTTTGACTATCCTGAGATTATAAGATAAGTAAAAAGTAATCAAGAATTGATAGGAAGTAACATTGTGAGGTAATTTATTAAGAGATTGGGTTGGAAATGTACATCTTGCATCATATTTTGTTTTTTCACCTAAACATGTTTTGGAGGACAATTGTCTCCACTTTCAATAAAACCTCATAATTAAATGTTTTTCTGCAGGAACTTCAAAATTCATTACTTTTTATCTATTTCACTGGATGCAGATTCATTTCCCATAGGTCTACTGTGAGTTCTGTTAGAAAAAAAAACCATCGGAACTCATAGTATGGGGGAAAATCTACATCCAGAAATATAGAGACAATATAATGAATTTTGATGTTATATTTAATTTAACATATTCTAGTACTGGACAATTTTATTTTTTGAAAAGAAAAATTAACATTTGAACCAGGACTCGAATCCTGGATCTCTGGTACCAGTGTATATAAAATAGCAATGTAATTAAATTTTTAAGTGTCTGGGGCCGACATCTTGTGCCGATTGTATAGAAATGTGGAAGCCTTAATTCTACTACCTAGGCCCTTCTAAGGCCTGTAGTGGGATCACTGTATTCACTATTAAGAGAGTATATCTCTTTTTAACAGTTTTCCATTTTTCTGCATGGATACAATCAAATAAATGCTATTGGAAAACCTCAAATAACTTTGAACTAATGAAAAAATAATCTGCTTCATTCAGTACTAGTGCTGGATTCAAATTTTCAGTTTTAATCTGGCTGTATCTTTGACAACTCATGACTCATGGTCATGATGTATAAGAATAAATATAAATAACCTAATAATGTAGGATAGAGACTGTCACTAGTTGTGAAATTGATGATAAAAATTTTAATTTGTTAGAATTTATATACTGCAATTTACAGGTTGTTCAGAAACTCCCATTAGAAATTTATGGAGCTTGTAGAGGGAACTTGTGTAGATAACATTTTCAATAGGAATCTTTGGAAATGTACCGTTTTTGTGCTGCAGATGCAAGTTTGCAATAAGTGTTTAAATCTCCTACTTCTGCCGGGGATAAATTGATAGTAATTTAATGATTTACAACTCAATTAATTACATTTACACAACCCAACATTCATTGGTTTTGCGACAGTATCCAAAGTTAAGGGAAAAATAAAGAAACTTCATTTTATCACTGTAAGAATAATTTTTTATACATATATTAATCAAATTTCTCTACTATACTTAACATTATGATAGTGGTGGTGAAATTATGGTGAAATTAAATGTTAATATTTAATTTTAGGAAGTTATATTTTGAGGTTATTTTAATTATATTATTTTTGGTCTGGACATCTTACCTCAATATTAATGTTGATTTGTTCTTGGACATGTTTCAAAACAATTCTCTGTTTTATCTTCAGCTTTCCCAGACTCCAGTCTGGGAAAGCTGAAGATAAAACAGAGAATTGTTTTGAAACATGTCCAAGAACAAATCAACATTAATATTGAGGTAAGATGTCCAGACCAAAAATAATATAATTATAAATTAAATGTTTCTTACCTCATATAAATTTTCTAAGTAGATCGCGATTTCGAGACCACAACGGTCTCATCGTCAGCACTTTCTTGGCGACGGATGTTATGTCGATCGGAAGAAACTCTTCTTCTTCCCTCTGTTGGTGGACCGATGAACCTCTGGATCAGGTCAAAATTTGTGGGAATTTCGAAGTTCATAAGTTTTCCTTTGTGGTAGTACTTATCCATTACAATAGCGTTTCAATGTGGTGACCCACCAAGCTTTGTTGCACACAATGTACCTACGAATCATGTTCTAATACATTTGCTCCATTTTATTCTAAGAATAAATTTGACAAAGTGAAATTTAATAAAAATCAATATTGAGTCACGAATATTCTTACCTTATATATCTATATTCTTCAACACAATAGATATATGAGGTAATAATATTCATGACTCAATATTGATTTTTATTAATTGAAAACCTCATAACGTAAAATTCCCAACATTAATATATGATTGTGAAAGTGAAGTTTCTTTATTTTTTCTTTGACATTGGACATTGTCATGAAATCAGTGAATGTTGGGTTGTGAAAATGTAATTACTTGAGTCATAAATCATTAAATTACTATTGATTTATCCCTAGAAGATGCAGGAGATTTAAATGCTTAATATGAACTTGTTGTACCTGCAGTACAAAAACGGTACATTTCTGGGCAAAGGTTCTTATTCAAAATGTTATCTACACAGTCCCCTCTATAAACCCTAGAAATTTGTAATGGAAATTTCCAAATACTCTGTAATCACCAAGTTATGTTTACCATGAATGAGCTATGTTGATTTAAAGAATAGGATTATTATTTTAATTTCAGGCTTTAACTCAAGAAGTGATAAAGACAATAAGAGACATCATAAGCATGAATCCATTGTATCGGGAATCACTGCAACAAATGTTACATTCAGGACAGCGTGTGGTGGATAATCCAGTATATTTGTCAGATTTAGGAGCTGCTCTCACTGGAGCGGAGCCTGCAGAGTTACAGCAAGTTCTTGAAGAAATGGATGTAAGGAATTTGTTATATAGACTGATTTTTGTAATAATAGTAGTTAGATATGCACAACTTACCTCATTAATAAGAATGAAATGAATCGTGAATTCTTCATACTCTATACATCTTTGTTTTTAACACAGAACTGCAGTATTGGGGAAACATCATTCCCATTGTCAGCTGTTTTCACGACTGTCAATTTTACACTATGCCAGTAATTTTTTAAACTGCCATCTGATGTTGATTTGAAGAACTTTGTAATCAAATTTGGTTCGTCCGGAAAGTCAAAATTCATGGTTCTAGTATGGTTTTTTTTTTTTAATGTATATCATTTCCCAAACTGTTAATTCCAAAGGTTTAGATAGATGTTTCAAAAGTTTAGCTTCTTTTTCAATTCTATGATTTTCTAATAAACTATGTGCTGCTATTGTTGATTTTTCAATTCCACCATTTTTTATGTTTCTAAAGTATTCTTTTTTGCGAGTGTCTAAATTCCTTTTTGTTTTTCCTATATATACTTTATTGTAATCTTTGCAATTAATTTGATAATTCCAGATGTATGAGGTAAGAAGAATTCACAATTTATTTTATTCTTATTAAGAAAATCTCATAATGTAAAAATTCCCAACTTTATTATATGAACTTACCTTATATTTGTAGCTTTCTTAAAGACCCGGTTTTGATGCTTTAGCATCATTATCAATTCTTTCTAACTGTCAAAATGGTGTTGGTGATCCTGTAGATTGATCTTTGCTCCTTCTGTTGGCTTAACGATGAACTTCCAAATCAATTTTTTTTCCTTCAGGAATTTCAAAGTTTATTATTTTCTTTCTATTTTTGTGGATGTAAATTTTCTTCCATATTGTGAGTTCCTTAGATTTATCTAACTGTTTCAATAATTTTCTATAAGTTTTTGATTAACTATTGAAATTATATAGTCCACATATCTGCACCAACATTTGAAAATCAATGGGTGTGCCTTCATTATCTGGCAATTCAAAATTACCCATGAACAGATTAGCTAAAAATGGGGATAATGGGTTCCCCATTGCAAATCCTGACTTTTGTCAATAAAATTTCCCATTGTAAGTAGAAAACATTTGATCAGTGCATAATTTAGTTAATGTATATATTCTTTTTATACATGAGTTGGAGAAAATATTTTTATATATCTCACCTCATAGTATTATTTCCCACTTTAATTTTGATTGAATTATATATTTTTCTCTGCTATCTTTATCTATCTGTTTTTGACTAGCCATTTGTCCAAAATGTTTATTGTTTATTTTTCTTTTAGAATGTTGGGAAACAATGAGGTATCATCAAAAACTTTCAGGTAGATAAACTAAAATCTTCATTATCTGATATTTATGAAAAAAAACTACAGCATAATTATATTGCTTACACATCTTTGGATGCCGGCAGATGGAAACATTATATATTATAATCATTTCATATAAAAAAATTCATAGTAGAAATTTAAACAACAAAAAAGATTACATGAATACACCGCTCTGTAACATAATTCCAAAAAAGATACAAAATTCAAGAAAATGACTTACCATCCAGAAGTTCATACCAAATTTCAAGAAATTAAAAAAAAAAAATTGAATATAGTAACATTATAACTCTGATTAATAAATTCAGTATGGGTAATCTTCTGAAAACTAATGAAAAAAGTTAACACCCCAGATAATAAAAAAATCTGGAATTCATCTAATTAATTGCAAAGATTGCAATAAAGTGTGTGTGTGTATATATATTTATATAGGAAAAACAAAAAGGAATTTAGACACTCACAAAAAAAGAACACTTTAGAAACATAAAAAATGGTGAAATTGAAAAATCGGCAATATCAGCACATTGTTTATTAATATACATAAAGCCATCTGTAAGCAATGGTAACCACAACTAAAGAGAACATTTTCTCTTTAGATGTGTTTTGTAGGAGAAAACACTAAGAAGATAGGTAGTTAGAAGTAATGGTTGAACTATAATAAACTACTTCCAAGGGCTAGTAGATTGGGTTTTTTATGAAAATAAATCATCATCATCACTCCAGGGATTAGGCAATTGCCCGTTCCGACTTCATATTGCATCAGCCCCCAATGTCTTCTAGGTCTTCCAACATAACGCCTTCCTCTTGCTTGATAATTTCTGGCTAACAATGGATATCTCTCCTTACTCATTCCATTATGAACATAAATAAAAAATTTTGTTCTCCCATAAAATCCTTTTTTTGTACCTTTGAGAGTATGTTCATTTAATTGTGTGCTGTTCAGCCCTCTTAATGAATCTAGAGCCAATTTTTAAATCTTTCTTTCTTTACGAGATTATAAAAAGCCACATGGGGTGACATTTGTATGGATTGTGGTGGTACTGATGTGGAATTATAGATTTAATTAATATAATAAAGTTTGGAATTTTTACATTATGAGGTTTTCTTAATAAGAATCAAATGAATCGTGAATTATTCTTACCTCATACATCTATGTTTTTTAAACACAAAACTGTAGTATCGGGAAACATATCATTCCCATCTTCAGCTGTTTTCACAACTGTGAATTTTTCATTATTCCGGTAATTTTCTAAACTGCCATTTGGTGTATAATGAAAAATTGACAGTTGTGAAACAGCTGAAGGTGGGAATGATGTTTCCCAATATTGCAGTTCTGTGTTAAAAAACATAGATGTATGAGGTAAGAAGAATTCACAATTCATTTGATTCTTATTAATTATAGATTTATTATTCATTATTACATTATAATTTAATTTAAGTAATTTACATTGCAGATTCCAAAAAGATTGATGCTTACTTTATCACTTTTGAAGAAGGAATATGAACTGAGCAAGTTACAACAGAAAATTGGACGAGAAGTGGAAGAAAAAGTGAAACAGCAACATAGAAAATACATTCTGCACGAGCAGTTGAAAGTAATAAAGAAAGAATTAGGTTTAGAAAAGGATGACAAAGATGCCATTGAAGAAAAATTCCGTGAGAGGATTAAGGTAAAATATTAATTTTTGATCTGTTATTCCTTAATATTTTGCTAATATTATTTTTAACCCAATAAATTTATTGTTTTAGTTAAAAACTGTACCAAAAAGTGTAATGGAGGTAATGGAAGAGGAATTGAATAAGCTGAGCTTCTTAGAGAGTCACTCATCTGAATTCAAGTGAGTTTAACTTTTTTTTTTGAATGTTGTAACTAGTATAATGTAGGGTATGCTGTAATATAGTTGGTTAAGACAATATGCTGGAAGATCGGGCATTTGATTCTTGGTGAGGGTCAGGATTTTTATATGACCTGAACCTTTTGGCCGCACTGGGCCCTCGGATCGACTCAGCCTTTAACTCAAATGAATACCAGAGCTGTTCTGGGATAATTGCAGGGCTGACAACCTGATTGGCATCTCATGCCAATTGTCTAGAAAGTTCAGAAGCCTTAACATCCCACTACCCCAAGGACCTCCTAAGGCCTGTAGTAGGATCACTTTAGGTAAGACAAAATATTTTAATTATTACTTCATGAGGTTTTTTTTCCCCCCGAAAAATAAGTTAATGTGGTGTTTATCATTCTGTGTTTTCTCACAGGGGAAAAAAAAAAAAACATAAATTTTCTTCTATTATTTAAATTTATGATGTTCTCCTAAATAGCCGTGTGTAGTTGCTAATCTAAAGTGAGTCGCTGCTTCTCTTCTCAAGTTGGATATCTCCCACCATTTTTCATATGGTGAAGTGTTTGAAAATACAATAGGAAGTAACATTGAGGTTTTACTTAAAAATAATTTTGGTCTGTATTTTTCTTACCTCATATAGTTGTTTCTATTAAGGCATATGTTTGCTCCATTTTCAGTTATGTTCTTTGTTTATACTTCACCATTCAGAGTATTTAAATATTTGTTAATTGATATATAGAGTTAGAAACTTTCACGACTCACCTCATATTTGTAGATTTCTTGAAGATTAGTTTCGATATGTTACGTATCATTATCAATTACTTAACATATCAAAACTAGTCTTTAAGAAATCTACAAATATGAGTTGAGAGTTACTTCTTTTAAATATTAAGAGAATATTTCTGTTGTATACTGATATTAATATACCTAGTATTTTTATTGCATTTTATCTGTTTGGTTTAGAAGTTGACAATATACCTTTCTTAACAAAGTGATCAGGTTTTTCATTCCCTCCCAAATATATATGGGCAAGGACCCATTAAAATACTGTTTGCTGAAATGTTGCTTGGAAAATGTTATAGTTGGTTCTGGTATTTTGAATTAAATAAAACACATGGGTATATCTCTTTTTTGTTCTGCATTTTGTAGTGTGACAAGAAATTACTTGGATTGGTTGACATCTCTTCCATGGGGAATGACAAGCACAGAGAATTTAAATTTACAGAGAGCTATTGAAATTTTAGATGAAGATCACTATGGCATGGAAGATGTAAAGAAGAGAATCTTAGGTATGTTATTTTGTAATGAATACATTTTGTCTATATATTCATACCTCTTATGGTTGTTTTTGTTGAACATATGTTTCAAATAACGTACATTATTTTATATTATTATTATTTTCAAAATAGCTTAAAAATTGTTGAGGTGATTCATTACTCAAGAATAAATTCATATTTCTTATGTAGTACATGAGTTAAGGGGTAGGCAGAAATTAATGCCTCCTATATTTTTTTCTCCTTTAATATACACTGAAACTAAATGAAATTTGCAGAGTATAATAGTCACAATATTCACTATTAATTTTCAGCCTCGATTTTCCTTCTAGGTTATTTAGCCGTAAATTAAGCACAATGATTTTATTAAAAATTTCACTGAACACTTTATTTAATTCTTCAATTATCAACAAACTACTGTTCACAGATACAAATCACTAATAATGTTCTTTTAATTATTATCTGAAAACAATTTTCCACTCACTGATAAATAAATTCTCCACAACTTATCATCACACTCTTTACCACATGACTCGCTATCGCAGACTGACTACTCTCACCAGCATCAAACACAGAACTGACTGACCATCCTTCTGCCTCCGTTCTTTTATAAGCACGAGGAAAGCTCTGGAAACAGCTTCGAGATGCTTCGAAGACCAGAATCCTCTATACATGGATCCTTCTTCAAAGGGGAGGGAGACACCACTAGAACCATCTGACAAGGCGCTCCAGATGATTTGCCAGCTATGTGGGTCCTCCAACTTGCCTGCACAATTCACAATTCAAATGTCGCTGTGAGCAACAATATATATATATATATATATATTTTTTTTTTCTCAGTTTTTGTCCACTTTGAAATAAGAAACTGTATTCTAATACAGTAAAAATCATAGTCATTCCTCAGCCTTGATGCATGACTTTTTGGGTCTCCTCTTGAAAGTGTTGGCTGTGATGAGCTTCCTTTAGTGTCCTGAACAGATGGAAGTCTAGGTGCTAGGTCAGGACTGCATGGTGATGGAGACCAAACTTACCAACTATAGCAGGATTTTAATATCATAATAAATATGAAAGTTTAATTATATTATTTTTGGTCTGGACATCTTACCTCAATATTAATGTTGATTTGTTCTTGGACATGTTTCAAAACAATTCTGTTTTATCGTCAGCTTTCCCAGACCAAAAATAATATAATTAAAATAACCTCAAAATATAACTTCCTAAAATTAAATATGAAAGTTTAAGTTAATAATTTTATATTTTAAAATTCTTTTAATATTTAAATATAACTTAAATAAAGAAAAACATCTAAATAATTAATTGTTGTTCATTGGTGAATAAAAATGTCTCAGTAACAATTAAAGAAATTGTATTATATAACAGTCTTTCTAAATAATGCTTTTAAAATTGTGTCTTAAGTCATTGTTGTCTGAAATATAAAGCTTTCTGTTATAACTGTGATAGGAACACCTGCTTAACTTAATATTTTTAAATAAAAGTATACTAAATTCTGATTGGATGTTAAAACAATTAACTTTTTGATTTAACCAATCAAATTTAAACCTGGTATTTAATGGACCATTAACCAATAGAATTTAAATATAAAATCATGTGATGTAATAATGTTCTTTAAAATTATAACAGAATTACTCTAGTCAGTCTGGATATAACTTTCATCAAGGATAGAAGCAAAAACAGCTCTCCTGATAAAATGTGATATTTGATTTAAGAAAAGAAAATAATTTAATTTTAATTGACGGTGAAGAATAATACCACCTATATTTACTTGAAAATTAATATAAAATTATAGAATATTCACCTGAAAGGTCCGTCTCCTCAACTTATTATCATTTAACTGTAGCGCTTTCGGGACTTGTCCCATCATCGGCAGGATTCAAAACTGGTGTTTCACTGAAGATCTGGTAGAGGGGGTTGCATGTATTTGGTTCGTTTTCGTTTATCAGGCTGTCGTTGTGAGCTGCTTTCATGATTTCCATCTCTTCGAGTACGTTTATCTTCGCTGGATTATTTTCTCTGTGCATTAACTGTTAGGGTGTTTTCAATATTTAACATGCGATGTCCTTCATGGATGACGTGTTTTGCATAGCTTGATTTACCTTCTGCATGAATGAAGTCTCGAAAATGTTCTTTGAATCTGATGTTAAAACTCCTGTTTGTCCTTCCTATATAAAATTTGTTGCAGTCCTTACATGTCAGTTTATAAACTCCTTTGCTGTTGAAAATGTTATTTTCTTCAATGTTATTGTTTATTATGTTGTTTAATTTGTTATTGGTTCTGTATGCTATTTTTACGTTTTTATCGGCTTTCTTTAGTGCATTGGCTAATTTTGTCGTTTCTTTTCCTGTGTATGTAAGTGTTATCCATGTTTTCTTGTTGTTGTCAGATTCTTTTTCTAGTTTTAGTTATGTTGGTTATGTTGTTCTTCCTTTTTTGTTTTTTTACGAGTTTATCTATGAATTCTTCATTATAGCCATTGGTTTTTGCCATATACTTAATGTAGTTGAGTTCTTGGATATAATTGTCTTTGCTTAATGGGAGTTTCAACATTCTACTGACTAAGATATTAAATGTACTAATTTTCTGTTGAAAAGGGTGTGTAGAATTTTTGTTTATGGCCAGAGCATTGTTTGTGGGTTTCCGGTAGATACCGATTTCTAGTTTATTGTTGTGTAGATTTTTGGTTATAGACAAATCTAAGTAGTTTATGCTGTTGTTAACTTCTATTTCTTCGGTGAAAGTGATTTTTTCATGCATGTTGTTTAAGTCTTGTAGTATTTCTTTTTCTTAAGTTGAGGAGACGGACCTTTCAGGTGAATATTCTATAATTTTATATTAATTTTGAATAAACCTCAACGGAACACATCATGAATCTTATAAAAGTTGATATATTTACTTGATCTGCTGGGAAATTAAATAGTAAATAAATTTACAAATATTTCTACAGGAATCAGTTATTAGTGATTTTTAAAGTGTTTTCCTATCTTGTGTACCAACTTCGACCTTGAGAAGAGAATCCAGCTCTACCGAAAATCAAACCCAACCTGAACCAGTAATTCTTATTTATTATTTTGGGACACTATTCCTTCAAAATGTTACTACAACATCAGGCAATGAAGAGAGTTAGCTGCTTCAAAACATCGTCATAACATGGGAAAAGAATTACTTCTTCAAAATTGCGCCCACAACGTGGAAAATAATGAAGAACTGACTAAAATACTTCTTCACAACCACTTTTCACATAGTCTAATGCCTGGGATCTTGGATCATCTTCATTCTCTTTCTTTCTTCTCAGTACAATTTTGGTAAAGGTTGATGCCAAAGTTTTGAAGTGCACAGCATTTTGTAAGATAGTCTCCATTCATGATTAAAACTCTCCTCTTTACTTACACAGAATATGGAGTTCTGTATATTATAGACATCTTATTTAAATGGACAGCTAAACAATCATGACCAATTCTTTGACAGAAGAAAGCCACTGCTTCATATCTTGGTGAATCTTGCAAAGGAGTTAATTATAGTTGACCATGATTTATTCATGCTGTCAACAATCCATTTTTCTTTATTTTAATTATAGTTGACCATGATTTATTCGTGCTGTCAACAATCCATTTTTCTTTAATTTATGATCATTAGCCCGTTTATTAGAATTTTTGCTGAGTAGAAAAGTACATATTCTTGTGATTGTTGCAGAACCTTTATTTGCTAGTATGTCTTACTTTCATTGCTATGTACTTCACAGTAGGAAGAGATCCACATTTTAATTTTATTATATAAAACTTTCCTCATTAGAGGATTGCCTCAAGGACAAAGTGATACAGACAATTAATTTTTTGTAATTGATGAAATACATTTTGTAAATACATTAAAAAAATTCAACTTGTAGGCCTAATTGAAGTATACATACTATAAAGTAATTTTATAAATATGGTTTCTTAAAATTGAAATTGATCATCTAATGGCAGCGATGGCAATTCTAGAAAGATACACCCTGTCCAAATCTAAGGAAATCCAAAATTTGGCTAAGAATCCTGATTTAGTACCTCTTGCCCCGATCATCAATCCTGTGACAGTTATACTATCTAGTTGGCATTTATCTTTGTAATAGTCAATTGTTGGCTTTCTTTTCAGAGTCAACTTCCTCAGGTTGGCCACTATGAGTCTCAAAACGAATTGTGGGATCTAATATCATACCAATTTTAGAGGATGGTCTAAATGCAATAATATCTATTCATCTGTTACTCCCATTAGTGGCCACACCATGAACTTCCTCATAAACTGTGTATCCAAAATCTCGCAAGGCTTCTGCCATCATATTTCGAATAGTGTGGTGCCGAATGTTTCTCAGTGATTCACCAAATGGACAGGCCCCAAGAAGAACGTGTGCAAGGGTTTCGTGCTCTCTGCGACGTCTACAGAGGGTATCGTCCCTAGACCTGCCCAGCAAAGAATGCACCGCCGATACATTGGTTTGCATTTTAATCGCTTCTCTCCATACAATCCCTGATGGTCACGAATCCATTGATTTGCCGGTGTATATTCATTGTAGAGAGCAATGCCTTTTCCTTATGAGGAAGTTGACTCCAGAGAACTGCTTCTTGGTCTCTTAATTGTTTCCTGAGTTTCCTTGCATCTGGTAGAAGACTTCGAGTGTTAATATTGATGTCACTAGGTTCAATGTTAAGGTCTCTCACACATTGTAAACTTTCCTCTTTTAGGTTTCGGAGAGTAGTAATGTATGTATTATTGTCTTGGTGAAGAATGTAGCAAATAATGCAGTAAACATCTTAAGGCAATTAAACTTTTATAGGAAAAAATCTTATCTTAAGGCAATTTTGAACATCCCTTGTTTTTTTGGTGAGAGATGTTCCTGGAAAACACTATAGCTTGGATGGTTGTTAGAGAGTCTGTCAGTATTACATCATTTTGAAATTCCTCTATTCTATGTTGCACTTGTGTCTGTGTTCTATGGATAATATCTCTCCACCAAAATGAATAGAATTTGTCCCCAATTCCATATAGAAAATGAATAGTCAACAACTGTGAATTCCAGCTCTTGCACTTTCTTCTCCCTAAGCAAAGACCCGTCTATGAACATATGCATCCACTCTTCGTTGGGGTATAATGTGACACATTATGGGACAACACTATAGCATAATTGATTAAGGCAATATGTTACAAGCTGCAAGGTCAAGGGCTCAAGTCCTGGTGGGATCAGGATTTTTAAACTGACCCACACCTATTGGCAGGATCATGACTCTAGGGTCGACTCAGCTTCTAACTAAAATGAGTACAGATGCTTGTTCTAGAGGTAAAGGCGGCCATCTTGCAAGGATTGACATCCTGCCTGATATCAAGTGCCGATTGTCTAAAAAGGTGGGAGCTACCTCCTACTACCCCAAGGGCCAAGGGCCTCGTAATACGTGTAGTGGAATTAGTTTAATTTGTAATGTGTTAATTATGTCAAAGACAGTGCTTCTGCATATACATTTAATAACTTATTAAACTAATTTTAGCATTTAATATATTCTTGGAATCTGCAGTCGTTATCACTAGTTATATTTGTTGTAGGTTGAAACCCTTCTATTTCAATCATAATTTCCTGATGTTCCTATTTTTTGCTTTTATATTTGTCATAGAAATGATAAACATTAAACTGTGGAAATTATTTAATCTTTGTTTTTGCACTCAACTGATTATCTGTCTTTTAATATACAGGAACATTATATGTTTTGGAATTTTACATATATAATTTTTGAGAAACTGCTACAAAATGTTTGGAAAACTCATTTTCACAACTTATTGACATCATTGTTAAATGTGTGCATTATTCTTGAAGTTGCCTTTTAGAATAAAGTTTAAACCTTATAAAAACTATTTGTGTAAATATTCAGAATCTAAGATTAAATTAAACCTCATATTGATTTTTTCCTATAAAAGTTCAATTCAGAACTAGTTAGACGTTGATGTATAAAATTTATTTATTCATCTATGTTGGTATTAATTTGTTAAAATTTGTACATTTTGCAGAATTTATTGCTGTAAGTCAATTGAAGGGCACTACTCAAGGAAAAATACTATGTTTCTATGGACCACCTGGTGTTGGAAAGACAAGTATAGCAAGGTCCATTGCAAGAGCTCTCAACAGAGAGGTATAACTTATTTTTTTATGATTAGAGAAACAAGTTCATTTAAAGGCTTTGAAGGCTCTTGTAGTTTGTAGGTTCATGATTCTATGTTTAAAGACGGTGGTATTAGAAGAACATTAAGATACTAGTTCTTGGTTCCATCTCAATGTACACTAGAAAAATCCTAGTACTTAAGAATTAAATTAATATTTTCATTACCTCAGTAGCCTCTCATCGACCAATGTTATGTCGTTTCTTGGCAGTTTTCTTCTTCCTTCTATCGATGGACTGATGAATCTTAGGATCAATTCAAAATTTGCGGGAGTTTCGAAATTCATGAGTTTTTCTTTCTTGTTTTTTTGGATGTGGATTTTTTCCCAATCCAAAAAAACAAGAAAGAAAAAAACTCATGAATTTCGAAACTCCTGCAAATTTTGATTTGATCCAGAGGTTCATTGGTCCATCAATAAAAGGAAGAAGAAAATCGCCAAGAAACGACATAATACTGGTCGATGAGAGGCTACTGAGGATGGAGATATAGCTCCGAAATTGCAGTCTAGAAGAACAAAGGATATGAGGTGAGGTAGTAGAATATTAATTTAATTCTTGAATTAAACCTAATAGTGTTTTTTCCCTGTGAAAGTTAACTTTCCTAGTACTTATTTAAAACTTGTGGAAGACCCATAAGGTCAGCTACAAACAAGTGAAGGAATATCTCCACATTGACACTACCTGGATCAAATTCAGGCCTTGTTATTAGACCATTTTTTATGTAGTTACTAAAAAAGATCTAGGTGCTAATGGGTTGAATGGTTTATTTTAGGAAGTAACATTTTGAGGTTCTTTTTAATCAAGTTTTTGTGAAAATGGGAACATATTGCCACAAATTAAAGTTGAGTTCTGTTTGAACATGTTTCGATATAATCCTCTATATCATCAATTTGCCCAGAACTGAACATTAATTTGAGGTAAGATGTTCCCATTCTCACAGAAACTTGACTAATGGGTCGAGTTTCCTTGAGGTCTCTTGTATAATACCGGAACAATCTTAATTTGTCATTGATGACAACATGTGCCCGAACTCCATGGCATGATAGCTCTCAAATGCCTTTGGCTTACCAGCCAGCTTATTGTCTCACATCCAGATATGTTAATCACACAGAAGTGGACAATCATCCAGCCAGTATAAAGGTGACATGGTCAACATACAGAGTCCCTCAGCATTTATGGTTGGTTTTATCAACCTGGAGCCACTACTTATTGTGGCTATGCAAATTCCTCATACCATATGTTATATCTCTCCACAACCCATATATTTTTAACTTTAGGAAACTCTTGTTATGTATTAGCTGAACAGCAAGACATGTGATAAGGAGCTGGATTGTCAGGTATAATTCTGAAGAAAGGAAGGGCTAAGATTTTTATTCATTAATATTAATGAGTCTTTAACATCTTACCTCATAATTTGGTTGTGTTCTTGAGAACATGTTTCAACTGTCTGAATGAGCAGAAGATAATATGAATGTATTGAAACAAATCTCAAAGAACATGACCAAATTACGAGGTAAGATGTTAAAGACTCACATAAATATTAAAAAGAACCTTGTAACTGTACTTCCTATTGAAATTTATTAAACCAGGCACGCTATTAGAAGATGTATGCGGTGAGCCAATCCTGCTTCACTCTTCATGCGCCGTTGTCAGATATCGGTATGTAGGAGGGAAAGAGACAGACACTATGTCGTGGTTATAGCACCAATTGTACAACACCGCTCGATTATGATAGGCTACTTATTTTAGGAATTCTCACTATGAGGTATATTCATTAAGGTAGAATATGTTTATCACTCACCTCATATTGTTCTTCTTATTTGATTATAGACTAGTTTCGGAACATAGTTTCTGTTCCATCCTCAGTAACATCACGACCGTTGTTCTGTCGTTTTGAAGAGTTGTCCTTCTCTCCTTCCATTGGCTGACTGAAAAACCTCGAAACCAGGTCATTCTCACCGGGAATTTCAAAGTTCATTAATTTCTTCTTTTCGCTCTTTTGAATGTAGATCTTTTCCCAAACAGTAAGTTCTTTTGGTTTTTCTATTTGTTTTAATAATTTTGCTTCTTTCTCGATAAGATGTTTTTCAGACCATGCATGGGCAGCCACTGCAGATTTTTCTACTTCCCCTTTCTTGACATTCCTGAGATGTTCTTTAACTCTAGTTTTCAAATTTCTTTTAGTTTTTCCTATGTAGAATTTCTCACATTCTTCACATTTAATTTGATAAATCCCTGATTTGTTTTCTTCTTTAATTTTCTCATTCTTATTAGGTCTAATCAGTCTACTGATGCTGTAGTCATTTTTGGGTGCTAACCTTATGTTGAAATCTTTAAAAATTTTTTGAAACTTGTGGTGTTTTAATGGATGATATGTGAATTTTCTAAATTTTACATTATCTTCTTTTACTTTTAGAAGAGTGCTTTGATTAATAAATTTTTGTCTTTTGAACTTGTTTATTTTTTTGAGTATCATTTTTATAGCAAAACCATTTTTCGTGGCTACGTTGATTATGTGTTCTTTTTCTTTTTCATAATTTTCTTTGTTCATTGGTATGTTCACTAATCTATGTGTCAAACTATTGAAAACTGCTTCTTTGTGAGCTATGTGATTGAAACCTAAAGCTTTTATGTAGTTATCTATATGTGTCTTCTTTCTGTAAATTCCAAATTCTATCTTATTTTCAATAAAAAAAGAAAAAGAACACATAATCAACGTAGCCACGAAAAATGGTTTTGCTATAAAAATGATACTCAAAAAAATAAACAAGTTCAAAAGACAAAAATTTATTAATCAAAGCACTCTTCTAAAAGTAAAAGAAGATAATGTAAAATTTAGAAAATTCACATATCATCCATTAAAACACCACAAGTTTCAAAAAATTTTTAAAGATTTCAACATAAGGTTAGCACCCAAAAATGACTACAGCATCAGTAGACTGATTAGACCTAATAAGAATGAGAAAATTAAAGAAGAAAACAAATCAGGGATTTATCAAATTAAATGTGAAGAATGTGAGAAATTCTACATAGGAAAACTAAAAGAAATTTGAAAACTAGAGTTAAAGAACATCTCAGGAATGTCAAGAAAGGGGAAGTAGAAAATCTGCAGTGGCTGCCCATGCATGGTCTGAAAACATCTTATCGAGAAAGAAGCAAAATTATTAAAACAAATAGAAAAACCAAAAGAACTTACTGTTTGGGAAAAGATATACATTCAAAAGAGCGAAAAGAAGAAATTAATGAACTTTGAAATTCCCGGTGAGAATGACCTGGTTTCGAGGTTTTTCAGTCAGCCAATGGAAGGAGAGAAGGACAACTCTTCAAAACGACAGAACAACGGTCGTGATGTTACTGAGGATGGAACAGAAACTATGTTCCGAAACTAGTCTATAATCAAATAAGAAGAACAATATGAGGTGAGTGATAAACATATTCTACCTTAATGATAGGCTAGATGAAATGCACTAGCCACGCATAGCTCCGCCTGATGTCTTCTAATAGCGTATGCCTTATAATATATTTTTTTATTGATTATTCATATCCAGACCAATCCTGAGACTCACTCAGCTACCTATTAAATGAGTACTGGTAATTTTTTTTTAACTTTTACAGGTAATTTTACTGGTAATTTTGCTCAGCATACAACTAGTATTTCTACCTTAATAGAAAGTGTTGTCTATATACTTCTACCTTCATTTTGTATTGTTAGCTAAGAAATGTAAGTTCTTTTCTTCATGCCTCTAATGGGCCTTCATAGTCTGTTAGCAGGGAACCGTTAGTTTACTTGATCTACTCTTAAAATCAATTAAGACTGCATTTTTTTCTTTTCCTTCTTTGTAAAGAATAAAGCAAAAATGCCCATTTGTATGGTATCTTTAATCTTTTTTTTTTTTTTTTCAAATGCCCCAGGTTTGTCTTTTTGACATTCCTCGTTTCTCTCCTGGCATGGCATACTTGTAACCCACTTCTGAGGTTGGGGCGCCTGGAAGGCAGGGTTACGTTGCCCCGATGATATGATGGGTGGTGATAATGATAATGGTGCGCCAGGAGAGTCCCTAATCCTAAGCTTAACCTAAGATGAATATGAATGATGATGATTGCGATGGCCATATGATTTCAGGGACCGTTTGGGCCTTAAAGTTTTCCTGACATTTGTCTTACATGTGAGGAAAAACCCCGATAAAAACCTCACCCAGAAAAACTGTCCCGACCGGGGATTGAACCCGGGCCTGCTGCGTGACAAGGTAGCATGCTACCCCGAGACCACAGCGGTGGACACGTATCTTTAATCTTCTAATATCCATTATCCATCATTTTCCAACTATTTGTCATTTCTTGTTTACAGTGTCATTTTTATGTACTTGATTTTATTCATAGCTAAAAAATTCTTTACACATCTTATGTTAAGTGAAATTCACTAGGCATATTATATGTTCAGTATTTTAGGTTTAGTGTGGGTGGAATGACAGATGTTGCAGAAATCAAAGGTCATCGTCGAACGTATGTGGGAGCTATGCCCGGTAAAGTCATTCAGTGCCTCAAGAAAACAAAGACTGAAAATCCTTTAGTTCTCATCGATGAAGTAGACAAAATTGGCAAGTGAGTACATCAAGAATATAAAATCACATTATTATAGTTATAATCATAAACTATTTAAAAATATTAAGATGAGAACTGAAAACTATATCCGAATGGAATTTTAAAAGGAAAAAAAAAAATCCTTTAAAATCACACATATCTCACGACAAATGTCAATGTTTGCTGCATATGGAAGTGAGGAAGGTGTAAACTGGTTTAAAGTTGCAATAGTTAGTAATTAAAATAGCAAAAATGATTTGATTGTACTGGCCTGACATACAGGGTGTTGATTTAGTCATTTGGATTGTGAAGGATGTGATACTACTTATCAAAATGAACAAATTTTCATTCATGGAACATAGGTAAAAAATGTTACTTTCCATACAAAAATAATCATCTCATCAGATGATTAGTATAGGAAGTCAAAAGAAGTAACACAAAATCATGTTTGATTTTTCTATCCTTCAAGAAATACATTTTAATCGGGATGAAAAGTATGCTACGTCTTTCTCCGGGCTTCAAGTTCCCTCTTTTCCAAGTTTAATCCAAATTGGTTAGCCCTTGAAGACATAAACAAACAAACTCATTTTTCCACATATATAAGGATATGAGGCCACTTCAACACAACAAATTACTATTGATAATTAATAGTGAGTGGAGAACATATTTTTAACGACTCACCTCATACAATTTCAAATTTCTTTGATACCGATGGTTTCAGAGAACATCTTGTCCCTCTCCAGTCATGACTTCTACTGACAAAATTCTCTGGTTGTTGATTTCTCTGTGGACATCACCTCTTGTGCTGCCATCTTTGGTTGAGATTACAAATTTTGAAATTAAATTTTTATCCACCAAAATTTATTCTTCTGAATGAATATTTTCTCCCAAACTGTCAATTCCAATGGTTTATCTAATTATATTTGAAGAAAAAATTTTTTGCCTAGACCGAGACTCGAACCTGGGACTCTTGGCTTTCTGGGCCAAGTGCTCTACCAACTGAGCTACCGAGGCTAGTTGCGATCTAGATGCAAATTTTTCTCTTATATACGTTGTAAATTTTTCTCTTCAAATATAATTGATCCTTCAGTGAGAAGTGTTAAATTAATAATAAAAACGTCAATAGAAGCCCTACTGGCTTTATAAAGTATTATTAAATTCCCAATAAATGTCTTCTTAACTAAGAAGCCGCCATTTGCAAAGATAGAAGCAAAGGTTTCAAGCATTTGGCGCGAGGGAATTACAACATATATAAGAGAAAAATTTGCATCTAGATCACAACTTGCCTCGGTAGCTCAGTTGGTAGAGCACTTTGCCCGGAAAGCCAAGGGTCCTGGGTTTGAGTCTCGGTCTAGGCGAAAATGTTTCTCTTTAAATATAATTTATCCTTCAGTGAGAAGTGTTAAATTAATAATAAAAATGTCAGTTTAAATCAAGCCAAAGATTAAATATTATGTAATGAATAGCTTGAAAAGCAAGGGAAGTATTCAATGAAATATGTTATTTACAACTTCCAGGGGATATCAGGGAGATCCATCTTCAGCTCTTCTTGAAATGCTGGATCCAGAACAAAATGTTAATTTCCTGGACCATTATCTGGATGTGCCAGTTGACTTATCAAAGGTAATGTTTTAATTTAAAATATTAATCATATGATAGGTAAAAACTAAATTTTGCAATTTTTTCTAATCTTCACGTTGAATAATGATGATAACATACAAATAACAGAATTATTGTTCTTGCCTTGAAATAACATTATTTTACTTTTCACATTACCAAGGATTCATATTCATATTGGAGTACAATAAACTTGTCGTAACCACATATGACAGTTATATCACCTGTAGAGAGAAAGTAGATATAGGAAAGGAAGAGAAGTGAACCCCTAGGCCTCGAATACTCAAATATCAACAAGGTCGAAGTAAACAAGAGTTCAGTCAAGGAAGATTGGACAGGAAAGTTGAAAGAGGGAATTGGTGTAGGAAAAAGAAGAAATACCAATTCTGTCAAAAGCTCATCAAGCTGACCAGTGCTTATTGGCGAATAGCCCTTCCCTTTCGTTCATCATGCATTAGTATGATTACTAACAGATGCACGAAAAGAATAAGTATTATTTTTAACAGCTGCACCACAAGAACAAGTATGATTACTAATATATGCACCACAAGACGGTGAGGAGTCCAAGTCAGTTCCTTCAAGCCTTCGATAGAAGGGATTAAGGGTCTCTTCCCTGTGGAAGACAGTAGCCCTTCCGCAGCCAAAAGCATCAAAATTATCTAATGTCATAAAATAATAAAACATTTATCCTGCTTACAAAAATAAGTTGTACTTCAATGGATTCTGGCCCATTGTGGAGTGGCAGGCAATGAAACAGCTGATTTTCTAGCCAAGAAGGGTAGGAAAGTTGTCTTCAACCCATCTTCTACATCACTCTGTCAAAAGAATCTATCAAATAAATATTGTATATCAATAAACTTAGAGAAGAATACACCATCAAAACATGTGGGAAGGAATGAGAAAATTTACAAACTTATAGCATTACTACATTACAAAGAAAATCGGCAGTGACAACATTCAGACTACTAACAGGATACAGCTGTCTAAATAAACACCTACAGAGATTTCGCATAGCAAATTCACCAAAATGTTCTTTTTTTGCAATTTAAATGAAGATATGGAACAAAACCATTCATCAGTTGTCCAACTTTTGTAGAAGAGACCAGCCTTCCTGCTAATAAATATTGGAGTGCAAGAGAGCGAATGATTTTATTGTCAAGTGCTTGGCATTAGATACCAACCAACCAACCAACTTTCCACTGTTTAATGTTAGGAATATTTTTCTTTTGCATAGAAAATACTTCTAAATGCTCTGTCACACTGTTTAATCAATTACAGTTGAAAGTAACACTATGAGTTAATTTTAATCTATAAACTAGTTGGATAAATTTATTTTGTCTTACCTATATAAAGTTCATGTTTTTATGATACCGGTTTCAAATGCTTTGTCTTCATCATCAGCCAAACTTCGACTGTTGAAATTTTGCCGTTACCACCATCTTCCAAACTGCCATCTCGTGCCGATTTTATGAACTTTGAGATTTTAATTTTTCTGGCCGGGAACTTCAAAATTCATGGATCTATATTTGTTTTTCTTCATCAGCAACTTTTAATACAACATTTTTAGAACAAAAGCAAAATATCAAGAAATTCCTTAAACTTGAAAAAAAAAAAGATAAACATTTCAGCAGATATAAAATTTATTAACAGATGTATTTAGAACAATGTAGTACCCAATTTTGTTGGAGAAATAGTTAAATTTAATAACAATGGCATACAACAAAAGATTACCGAGAAGAACATTTTAGATGAGGGAAACAACAAATTCTATTATGATCTATGTAATCTATTTATCATCTACATTTGAATTTGTCAAAATTGTTGCGAGATATTTGTTTTGAGAATTTAGTTAAATTTTTTTTTAACATTTGAATTTTGTAATTAAGAAGAAAGTTACAACACAAAATAAGAAATTTAACAACCTTTTTCAGAAACAATACAGTTATAGACCCAGAATTATCCATTAAGACAAATTAAAAAAAATAAATAAATGGAATAACAAACAATATTCAAGAATTGGAAACACAAAATGATGATAATGTAGTCAACCTTTCCAATGTAGTTTTGACTAAAGAAGAAACTAAATTATTAAACCAAGGTTTAAAAATTTGCATTAATTTTTCAAATAGTTTAGAAAATTGTCACCAATATTAAAATTGCTATAGCTGATCTAAAAAATGAAGATAGATAATTAGGAAAGAATGTAAAAAAAGTTTTGAAACATATAAAGAATACATAAAAAATAATATAACAATAAAGAATGTGGATGCTTTTTTGTCTATTATAGATAGACAAAAATATTGGAAGGGTCATATAGAAAGAATGGAAGACAACTGACTTGCAAAAAGAGCTAAAGCAGATAGACCAATGGATGGAAGAAGAACAAGAGGAAGACCAGCCAAGAGATGGATAGACAGTGAATGCACATCCAATACGTCTTCCTCCGAGGAGTGATTTTGGAAATAAACAGGATGAAAATCCTACAAATTATGATTAAGAAGAAGAAGAAACTTTTAAGAAGATAAAACAAATATGTGACAATTTAAAAAGCAGATAAAGAAAAAAGAAAATTTGGACCACTCAGATTACATTAATAGAATGAACAAACTTGTAGGTTCAAAGGAGTATAAAGAATTAAAAACTGATCATTGTATAATACATTAAAACATATGGAACTATTGTGCATCTGTTGCCTGCATCTCGGTATTGTATCTTAGACTGCTTGGCCATGGTGTGGGAAAGTATAATGTTCATAATAATCTAATTAACAATAGAATGTTGAACAATTGGTTTATTATATTTTTATTATAAATTTACCACTTCTCACTGAAGAACAAATATTTGAAGAGAAAAAATATGCTTAGACTGGGGTTTGAACCCAGGACCTTTAGCTATATGAAAAATGGGGACTTTATATAAACATTGAGAAAACTAAATACCTGTGTATAGGAGAAGAAATGGAAAATACAAATTTCAACAATGGAGAAAAACTAAAACCTAGTATTGAATGCACTTATTTAGGAACAAAATTAGACCATTCAGGCGATAACACAGTGGAAATTAAAAATAGAATCGCACAAACAAAACAAGCAATAAATGCTTTAAACTCTGTTTGGTGGAGCAAAAATATTACAAAAAATAGAAAATTACAAATATATCAAACCATAATTCAGAGCATTTTAACATATGGTGCTGAAGTCTGGCAAATTCCTGAAATGAAAAGAATTTTAAGTACAGAAATAGATGTTTTAAGAAGATCAGCTGGAAAATGTAGAATGGATAGAATACGAAATAAATAAGGGAAATTATGGGTGTACAAGAGGAGCCGGACATCATAGACATTATAGAAAATAAAAGATTGCAGTGGTATGGCCATGTCAAAAGAATGCCAGAGCAAAGATTGCCAAAAATTGTTATGGAATGGATCCCAATGGAAAGGAGGAAGAGCGAAAAAAACTTGGATAGAAGGGGTACAAGCAGTTATGAGTATCAGAGGAACGGAGGAAGATCAGTGGATGGACAGAGAGGAATGGCGTTTGGTTTCTGGAAGACGGCGACAGCTGCCGTGATACCGGATGATGATGATGATGATGATATATATGCTAATGCTTTATCGTCTGAGCTATCCTAAGTAATTAATAGTGAGTGGAGAACATATTTTTAACGACATTAATCCCAACATTAATTAAAATATCCTAAGTAATGTTAAAATTCCCAAATAAAAGTCATCTTAAATAAGAAGCAATGATTTGCGTGCTTGAGCAACGGTTCATAACATTTGGTGCTCTCGGGAATTAAAAATGTATAAGGGAAAAATTTGCGTTTAGATTGGAGTGCTTAGGATAGCTCAGATGGTAGATCATTAGTATATAAATCTAAACATCCTGGGTTCAAACCCAGTATAAGCGTATATTTTTCTAATAAATTAATGAGTCATTTTAACATCTTACCTCATATTTCATGTTTTATCAAACACGGTAACTATATATTTAATTAATGTTGGGAAGTAAACATTATGAGGTATAATCATTAAAAATCATCGGAGAACATATTGTTTAAATAACTCACCTCATAGGATTCATGCTTCCATGATATCGCGATTTCAAACATAATCATGTTCATCGTCAGCCATAACTCCGACTGTTGAAATTCTTCGGCCGTCAACTATTCTATTGTCGCCATCTTCAGTGCTGCTATCTATGGTTGAATTTATGAACTTCGAAATCAATGTAATTTCGTTAGGGATATCAAAATTCATTGATCTATTTTTGTTTTTCTGAATGTATATTTTTTTCCCAAACTGTCAATTCCAAAGGTTTCTCTACTTGTTTTAAAAGTTTAGCTTCTCTTCCAATTTTATGATGTTCTAATAAACTATGTGCAGCAATTGCAGATTTTTCAATTTCACAATTTTTAATATTTCTGAAATGTTCTTTTGTCCGAATTTCCAAATTCCTTTTTGTTTTTCCTATATAAACTTTATTGCAATCTTCACAATTTATTTGATAAATTCCAGATTTCTTACTGTCTGGAACTTTGACTTTTTTATTGGTACTTAGAAGATTACCCAGACTAAATTTATTTATTGGTGCCAAAAAAATGTTGTATTTGTCAAAATTTTTTTGAAATTTCCTATGCATTTCAGGATGGTAAGTAATTTTCTTGTATTTTTTCTTTTCTTTGCAATTTTGTAAAGTAGTATATTCATTAAGTCTTTTATTGTGTTTGAATTTCTTCAACTTATTTATAATTAATTCTTTATCAAAACCATTTAATCTAGCAGTGTTTAAGATATGTTTAAACTCTTTATTGAAATTTTCTTCGTTTAATGGTACATTTGTCAATCTGTAAATTAAGCTATTGAATATTGCATGCTTATGAGCAATGTGATTGAAGCCAGATGATTTAATGTAATTATCTGTATGAGTTCCTTTTCTAAATATATCAAATTCAATTTTCAGTGTTTGATCATTCCTAATTATACATAAATCCAAAAAAGGAATTTTGTTTTCTTTTTCTAATTCGACGGTAAACTTTACTGATTCATCCTGAAGGTTTAATAATTTAAGAGCATCTTCAATATCCTTAGAATTTATTATTGCAAAAATATCATCCACATATCTGTACCAAGTCTTAAACATCCATGGGTATGCTTTAGTGATTTGACACTCCAAGTAACTCATGAACAAATCAGCTAAAAATGGTGAAAGCGGATTACCCATTGACAAACCCGAAACCTGTTGGTAAAATTTTTCATTATAGGTAATTCTTATTTTACCTATAATGAAAAATTTTACCAACAGGTTTCGGGTTTGTCAATGGGTAATCCGCTTTCACCATTTTTAGCTGATTTGTTCATGAGTTACTTGGAGTGTCAAATCACTAAAGCATACCCATGGATGTTTAAGACTTGGTACAGATATGTGGATGATATTTTTGCAATAATAAATTCTAAGGATATTGAAGATGCTCTTAAATTATTAAACCTTCAGGATGAATCAGTAAAGTTTACCGTCGAATTAGAAAAAGAAAACAAAATTCCTTTTTTGGATTTATGTATAATTAGGAATGATCAAACACTGAAAATTGAATTTGATATATTTAGAAAAGGAACTCATACAGATAATTACATTAAATCATCTGGCTTCAATCACATTGCTCATAAGCATGCAATATTCAATAGCTTAATTTACAGATTGACAAATGTACCATTAAACGAAGAAAATTTCAATAAAGAGTTTAAACATATCTTAAACACTGCTAGATTAAATGGTTTTGATAAAGAATTAATTATAAATAAGTTGAAGAAATTCAAACACAATAAAAGACTTAATGAATATACTACTTTACAAAATTGCAAAGAAAAGAAAAAATACAAGAAAATTACTTACCATCCTGAAATGCATAGGAAATTTCAAAAAAATTTTGACAAATACAACATTTTTTTGGCACCAATAAATAAATTTAGTCTGGGTAATCTTCTAAGTACCAATAAAAAAGTCAAAGTTCCAGACAGTAAGAAATCTGGAATTTATCAAATAAATTGTGAAGATTGCAATAAAGTTTATATAGGAAAAACAAAAGAGGAATTTGGAAATTCGGACAAAAGAACATTTCAGAAATATTAAAAATTGTGAAATTGAAAAATCTGCAATTGCTGCACATAGTTTATTAGAACATCATAAAATTGGAAGAGAAGCTAAACTTTTAAAACAAGTAGAGAAACCTTTGGAATTGACAGTTTGGGAAAAAATATACATTCAGAAAAACAAAAATAGATCAATGAATTTTGATATCCCTAACGAAATTACATTGATTTCGAAGTTCATAAATTCAACCATAGATAGCAGCACTGAAGATGGCGACAATAGAATAGTTGACGGCCGAAGAATTTCAACAGTCGGAGTTATGGCTGACGATGAACATGATTATGTTTGAAATCGCGATATCATGGAAGCATGAATCCTATGAGGTGAGTTATTTAAACAATATGTTCTCCGATGATTTTTACGGTAACTATAGTTTTCAAATGATCTTGTCATTCATTTTCAACCGCCATTATGACTCATTACTTTGAATAAGTATATTTTTCTCTTCAAATATAATTGATTTATTAATTAATAAATTGAGAGTTCGACTTTATGACTCACCTCATAATTGTAGATATTCTTGAAGACTAGTTTCGATACACTGCATATCATTCTCATTTCCTTTAAATATTAATGAAGATTGATTTTTTGTTACAGGTGTTATTTATTTGCACAGCCAATATAATAGATACAATTCCAGAACCATTACGTGATAGAATGGAAATGATAGACATGTCTGGTTATGTTGCTGAAGAAAAATTAGCGATAGCAAAACAATATCTTGTTCCTCAGGCAATGAAAGATTCAGGACTGAAATCAGAACAGGTGAGGCACACAACATGCATATGTTAAAAATTATTATAGTCGTTTTAAATAATAGTCTTTTGCACTAGCTCAGCAGGTAGCATTCTCCCTTAAGACTAGCACATAAGAGGGTTGGAAATTTTAATTATAAAATTTTCAAATTCAGGACTAGGAGCAGTAGAGTACAATTTCTAATTGCTAGATTATGCACTAAATTCCAATCCCTCAGTAGTACATATGTTGAGAATAATGTGAGAGTGCTGTTAATAGCAATTCATCTGTTGGATGGGTATATCTGGCAGTGGTCTATGTGCCTCCTGGTTTCATCTTACTCTTTATCATTATTGTTATTTACACAATACATATACACTAAATATCTGCACATCTTGATCACCATCTGCACAGGATAGGCATATATCAATCCAGTAATGTGTTTTGTGCAATAACCTGGACACATTATGGACAAATATCATTTTCTGCAGTGTCCAGCATTAAACACCATAGCACAACAATCCTAAGACTTTGTCAGCTTGTTCTGGGAGGCTCAAGAGAAGATGACTTAAGCATTAATTATGGTCATTGGAAAATAAATATATACTAAACATATGATGATGTTGAAGATTTTCGTGCTGAAGGCTGTGGTCGTGAGGCTTGTAGTTTCCCGATGTTTTGCCAGAGACTGCATCTGGCATCCTCAAGGTTGTATTGAGACTGGCAATTTTGTCCACAGTCTGTCCTATTTATACGTTCACCGCGATGTGTTTGTAAGTTTTATCTGCCTTCTGATTGGTCAGCGGTAGGACTTCCATTGCTCCAATGATATTGCTGTTTGATGGTCTATTCGACTGTACTTGTAGAAGTTTGCATTCTGTGTTTTTTAGAACCGGTATCCATACTTTGTTGACTTTTAATGATTCTTCTTTTCTATTGAAACTGTTTTTATGTTTGAATATTTCGATGGCTTCTCATTGTAGACGGGTAAAATAGTGTGTGCAGTTAGATAATATGTCTGTATTCTGGTATTGTACTCTGTGGCCATCAAGTAAAGTGTGTTCTGCTACTGCTGACTTATCCATTTGTTTGAGACGACTATATCTTTCGTGCTCCTTAAGTCTGGTTGCGATGCTGCATTTGGTAGTGCCTATATACACTTTTCCACAACTGCATGGTATCCTGTATATGCCTACTGTCTGATGGGGATGGAGCAACCAGACTTAAGGATCATGAAAGATACAGTCGTCTTAAATAAATGGATAAGTTGGCAGTAGCAGAACACTCTTTACTTGATGGCCACATAGTACAATACCAGAATACAGACATATTATCTAACTGCACACACTATTTTACCTGTCTACAACGAGAAGCCATCGAATATATTCAAACATAAAAACAGTTTCAATAGAAAAGAAGAATCATTAAAAGTCAACAAAGTATGGATACCGGTTCTAAAAAATGCAGAATGCAAACCTCTACAAGTATAGTCGACTAGACCATCAAACAGCAATCTCATTGGAGCAATGGAAGTCCCTACTGCTGACCAATCAGAAGGCAGATATAACTTATGAACACATCACGGTGAACGTATAAATAGGACAGACGGTGGACAGAATTGCCAGTCTCAAGACAACCCTTGAGGATGCCAGATGCAGTCTCTGGTGAAACGTCGGGGAACTACAAGCCCGAAAATCTTCTTCAAGATCATCATAGCAACTCTGGCCGTGAAAGTCTGTGTCAATACACATACTAAACAAATACTTAAACTTACTCATTCTATACTATACTCTAAACTTCCTCATTCTGTATTATGTTCTGTGCACAATAAAATGCACATCACATATACATGGTGATAAGGAAGAAAGCATTGGAGTTAAAGTGAAAGCTTGTACAAACAGGCAGCAGGGGTGACACAGCATTCAAAGCAAGTGTAGAACTAGTGCATGTAGATGATGAAAAGAGCAGGGCCAAACAACACTTGTACAATATCTTCCTGCAGAATATGCAGAGAAACTTATCTCATTTTGGTGCTATGTAATTAATTTAGAAAACTTATTTACTTAACATTTATAAGTCAACCCTCATTGCAATAAAAATAAAAGAAACAATAACTCAGTGGGAAAGAAAAAAACTCGGGAGTCAGACAAGGTTGTGGCCTCTCACCTCTACTTTTTAACATATATATGAATGCCATTGTAAAAGACTTTAGAGAAACAAAACACGGAAGTATCACTATCAATAGAAATTTAAAATTAGATATAATAATGTTTGCAGCTGATCTTGTTTTACTAGCAACATCTGAAGATGATTTACAATGGTCAGTACATAATTTAAATTTGATAGCCCAGAAATATTCAATGGAAATATCTACCAATAAAACTAAAATAATGGCCTTTTGTGGAAAATCCCCAATACCAAGCAAAATTTGTTTAAATAACAACATTTTAGAGAGAGTTAATGAGTTTACTTATTTGGGATATAAACTCTCTTTTGTTGAAAATTTGGATTTATCAGAGAAAATTGTGAAATTCAACAAATCAATGGGAATCATTAATAGAGTTTTAAAACCTTCATTAGTGCAAAAATCAACTCGTACTCGTCTGTATCAAATAATGGCTCGACCAGTCCTATGTTATGGGAGTGAAGCGTGGACTATAAGGACGAGAGATGAAAGCAGACTAACAGCTTGTGAGATGAGATTTATGCGCCGAACAGCTGGCTACACCAAGTGGGATCAAAAGAAAAATGTAGAAATCCTTCAAGAACTTAATGTGTCACCAATATTGGACTACATTAATTATATTATTTTTGGTCTGGACATCTTACCTCAATATTAATGTTGATTTGTTCTTGGACATGTTTCAAAACAATTCTCTGTTTTATCTTCAGCTTTCCCAGACTACATCTCCAGATATCAGCTAAACTGGAAGGAACATGTCTCAAGAATGGCTAGATCCAGGATCGCCAAGGCAATAATGAACTACTGTCCAAATGGGAAACGGTCACTTGGTCGACCTATGAAAAGATGGCACGAAAACCGCTTTCTCAGGCCATAACAGTTCTTCTAGGACTAATACCTGGCAGGATGATGATTTACTTGGCTAGATTGATAATGCAGATCAGGGATCATATATTTCTATATGAATCTAATGTGTTGTCAATGATAATGGAAGTGAAAAGTTCGATCTATAGTCATGCTGGGTGCATGTTATTTTAAGAAGAAACATAATGCCAAAGGAGGTGCTGCTATAGGTCTAGTCTTCAGATGCCTTAGTTAAATAATGGATGACTTACAACTGATGCTGAATTGGCTGAAAGTTGTTTGAAACTGAAGGTTTGGAACAGTAGAGGAGCTTGTTGGAGTTAAATTCTTTCACTCCAGAAGTTACAGAACAGGTTCCAGAAATGAATAGAGATTTTGTTATTATACCTGTGGCATGACTTGCCACTTAAGTAACAGAAGTTGTGAACAAGATCCTCACTGACAGTATGTTAGAGAACAAGTGGCTTTTGATGGAAAACATTCCCTCACTTCAATTGGGAAACTGAATAATCCTTCAATAGTTCTGCTGGGGAAACAGATCCTTGATGCTTGGTAGAGAATTCCTAGTAGTTTTACTACTTTAGAAGTTTTTTTAATTATTTCTTAATTACTTAAGAAGTAAATTAATGAGTCTTTTTTACATCTTACCTCATATTTTATGTTTCTTTAAACATGGAAACTAGTTTTCAAGAGAAAGATCTCTCTCATTTTCAACCGACATTATGACTACCGGATGTCAGTTGAAAATGAGAGAGATCTTTCTCTTGAAAACTAGTTCCCGTGTTTAAAGAAACATAAAATATGAGGTAAGATGTAAAAAATTACTCATTAATTTACAAATTAAGAACCTCATAATGTTATTTCCCATATTTAACTATGAATACTTAAGAAGTGTTCAACAATATTTAATTAATGTTGGGAAGTAAACATTATAATCATTAAAATTCATCGGAGAACATATTGTTTAAACAACTCACCTCATAGGATTCATGCTTCCATGATATCGCGATTTCAAACATAGTCATGTTCATCATCAGCCATAACTCCGACTGACTAAATTCTTCGGCCGTCAACTATTCTATTGTCGCCATCTTCAGTGCTGCCATCTATGGTTGAATTTATGAACTTCGAAATCAATGTAATTTCGTTAGGGATATCAAAATTCATTGATCTATTTTTGTTTTTCTGAATGTATATTTTTTCCCAAACTGTCAATTCCAAAGGTTTCTCTACTTGTTTTAAAAGTTTAGCTTCTCTTCCAATTTTATGATGTTCTAATAAACTATGTGCAGCAATTGCAGATTTTTCAATTTCACAATTTTAATATTTCTGAAATGTTCTTTTGTCCGAATTTCCAAATTCCTTTTTGTTTTTCCTATATAAACTTTATTGCAATCTTCACAATTTATTTGATAAATTCCAGATTTCTTACTGTCTGGAACATTGACTTTTTTATTGGTACTTAGAAGATTACCCAGACTAAATTTATTTATTGGTGCCAAAGAAATGTTGTATTTGTCAAAAAATTTTTGAAATTTCCTATGCATTTCAGGATGGTAAATAATTTTCTTGTATTTTTTCTTTTCTTTGCAATTTTGTAGAGTAGTATATTCATTAAGTCTTTTTTTGTGTTTGAATTTCTTCAACTTATTTATAATTAATTCTTTATCAAAACCATTTAATCTAGCAGTGTTTAAGATATATTTAAACTCTTTGTTGAAATTTTCTTCGTTTAATGGTACATTTGTCAATCCGTAAATTAAGCTATTGAATATTGCATGCTTATGAGCAATCACATTACTCATAAGCATGCAATATTCAATAGCTTAATTTACAGATTGACAAATGTACCATTAAACGAAGAAAATTTCAACAAAGAGTTTAAACATATCTTAAACACTGCTAGATTAAATGGTTTTGATAAAGAATTAATTATAAATAAGTTGAAGAAATTCAAACACAAAAAAAGACTTAATGAATATACTACTCTACAAAATTGCAAAGAAAAGAAAAAATACAAGAAAATTATTTACCATCCTGAAATGCATAGGAAATTTCAAAAATTTTTTGACAAATACAACATTTCTTTGGCACCAATAAATAAATTTAGTCTGGGTAATCTTCTAAGTACCAATAAAAAAGTCAATGTTCCAGACAGTAAGAAATCTGGAATTTATCAAATAAATTGTGAAGATTGCAATAAAGTTTATATAGGAAAAACAAAAAGGAATTTGGAAATTCGGACAAAAGAACATTTCAGAAATATTAAAAATTGTGAAATTGAAAAATCTGCAATTGCTGCACATAGTTTATTAGAACATCATAAAATTGGAAGAGAAGCTAAACTTTTAAAACAAGTAGAGAAACCTTTGGAATTGACAGTTTGGGAAAAAATATACATTCAGAAAAACAAAAATAGATCAATGAATTTTGATATCCCTAACGAAATTACATTGATTTCGAAGTTCATAAATTCAACCATAGATGGCAGCACTGAAGATGGCGACAATAGAATAGTTGACGGCCGAAGAATTTCATCAGTCGGAGTTATGGCTGATGATGAACATGACGATGTTTGAAATCGCGATAATCATGGAAGCATGAATCCTATGAGGTGAGTTGTTTAAACAATCTGTTCTCCGATGAATTTTAGTGTTCAACAAGTTGTTGTATATCCAATGCTATGGATGGATCAGAAAATTATTATATCTTGTGACAAGAAAGTTCACACAGCACAAGCGAAGACAGCAGTGGTGATAATGATGGAGAAGAAGCAGATGATGGTGAAGATAGTGATGCCATGGAATAGTATTGGTAGGTATATCAAGAAAATTCTTTAAAAAAAACTCTTCAAAATTGGGGGAGGGAGCATCTTAAAAATATAAGGTCATCTTATATTATGTGGTAAATACAGTAATTCTTCGATGTTGTATATGGCAGAGATATAAGCTTTACTGTTATAATGGTAATGTAAAAATTCTCATTAAATATATCTTCTTGATTTAGAAGCTGTCTAGATGGCACTGGTAACAATGGCTATCTGCCTCGGACAAAAAAGATAGTAGTATATGAATAAAAAAAATTAGCATTTGCATCAGGTTGCCTGAATGGCACAGTCAGTAACACACTAATGTATAAAATTGGAGGTCTCAGGTTCAAATCCTATTCATGCGTTAATTTTTCTTTTTAAAATAACAGTAATGCTTATTTTGAAAAGAAAAATTAATGCCTGAGTCAAGATTTGAACCCAGGACCTATGACTTTATTCCTTAGCTTGCTACTGACTGCACTATTCAGGTATCCTGATGCAAATGCTAGTTTTTATTAGGATATTTTAAAATACTAAGATGAAATTTAACAAAAGTATTATTAAAGAAATTTGTTGAGTGTAAAATTCTCTTGCCCCAAAATCTCAATCTGTTCCATCATTGATATGTTTGAATGTATTGTATATGGATAAAGATTTCTAAACAAGATATGTATTTATTTCTTTAGATCCACATTCAAGATGATTCCCTAAAAATGCTTATTAAATCGTATTGCCGAGAGAGTGGAGTGAGAAATCTACAAAAACATATTGAGAAGGTTAGTAGCATTTTCTTTTATCATAAAGTGTATTATAAACAGGTTAAATTACAGTAATGTTAAGTCATTTTCATGCAATAAAATTATAACCATTACAATGTATTGTACGAATTAAATTTAATTCTCTATGTTCATATTTGAAGAGAAACATTTTTTTGTCCAGACCAAGACTCGAATCTGGGACCTTTGCCTTTCTGGGCCAATGCTCTACCAACTGACTACTGAGGCGAGTTGCGATCTAGATGCAAATTTTTCTCTTATGTATGTTGTAATTCCCTCATGCCAAATGCTATGAAACCTTTGCTTCTATTTTTGCAAATGGCGGCTTCTTTATTAAGAAGACATTTATTTATTTGTTGGGAATTCAAACACTACTTTATAAAGCCAATATGGCTTCTATTGATATTTTTATTATCAATTTAACACTTCTCACTGAAGGATAAATTATATTTGAAGGGAAAATTTTTTGCCCAGACCGAGACTCAAACCCGGGACCTTTGGTTTTCCGAGCCAATGCTCTTGAATCCAGGTGACATCTCTAAAATGATAACATTACAACATTTTTAGTCCCAAATTTTGTTACAGTATGATCAATTGAGTAAATTAATATTAAGCATCTAAAGCTATTACTATGATCTAAATACATTAATTAATGTACACTTCTAAACTGGCAGAAAATTTTCTTTAATTATTAATGAATTGGTTATTTTGACTCACCTTTTATTTCTTGATTTTTATGTGTAAAAATTAGGAAATATGATGTGAGTCAAAATAACCAACTCATTAATAATTAAATTAAGCCTCATAGTGTTATTTCCAACAAATATTAAATAAAAAAAATTTCTTTACTATTGATTACATTAGCCTAGAAGTATACATTAATTTTGTTGAAATTAATGTTGGGAAGTAAACATTATGAGGTAATAATAATTTTCATCAGAGAACATTTTTGAAAACTCACCTCATAAATTTTGTGCTATTCACTGAAGTAGGGCGAGATTTTGCTTGAAACCATGGTTTTGTGAAAAGCACAAAATTTGAGAGGTGAGTTTTCAAAAATTTTCTCCGATGAATTTAAATACATTGATTTACTTATTTCGACCATAGTAATAGTTTTAATTGCTTAATATAAAAGTTTAATTTCTGCCTGAAAATGTTTCTCTTTAGCATTGATTACAATAGCTCAGATGTGTACATTAATGTACTTATTTTGGTCATAAAACAATAGCTTTAGGCTATTAATATTAATTTACTTAATCGATCATAAATATAAGTTTTGCTTCATAAATTTTGTTACTGTATGATCAATTAAGTAAAACTACTATTACTATGATCTAAATAAATAAATTAATGTACACATTTAAGTTGGCAGAAATCTTTCTCTTTGCCATTGATTGCAATATCTTAGAAGTATACATTAATTTACTTATTTCGACCATAGTAATAGCCTTAATTGCTTAATATTAAAGATGAATTTTTTTATATTAAATTAATGTTGGGAAGTAAACATTATAAGGTATAATCATTAAAATTAATCGGGGAACATTTTGTTTAAACAACTCACCTCATAGGATTCATGCTTCCATGATATCACGATTTCAAACACAGTCGTGTTCATCTTCAGCCATAACTCCGACTGACGAAATTCTTCGGCCGTCAACTGTTCTATTGTCGCCATCTTCAGTGCTACCATCTATGGTTGAATTTATGAACTTCAAAATCAAAGTAATTTCATTAGGGATATCAAAATTCATTGATCTATCTTTGTTTTTCTGAATGTGTATGAGGATGGCGACAATAGAACAGTTGATGGCTGAAAAATTTCATCAGTCGGAGTTATGGCTGAAGATGAATACGACTGTGTTTGAAATTGCGATATCATGGAAGCATGAATCCTATGAGGTGAGTTGTTTAAACAAAATATTCCCCGATGAATTTTAATGAATTTTTTTGCTGTGTGGAATCCCATTATGTCTTCTTAATGTAGAAACAATCCAGTTTGTATTATGAATGATAGATCATTACATTGAATGAGGGTTCAAGGCAGAAATTGAAGAGGAGAATTTGTGCTTGAATGGAAAGGAAATATAAATTAGCTCAGTAGTCAGAACATCAATGATAAAGCTGAAGATTCAAGGTTAGATTCCTGGTTCAGGCAGAAATTTTTCTCATTACCATTGATTATTACAGTATTTTATTCATTCTATGGTTCTAAAGCCCAAGTTAAGGCCTGGTCTCCCCAGTCCTCTTCCTCCTCCATTCTTCCCTGTTCCAATTCTTTGCTCCTAGAAGTCTAGTGGCATCTGCAAGTATTGTGTCCTCACGTTGGCCTCTCGGTTATCTCCTTCCTTTAAAGTGCATATGTAAGTCTTTTCTTGGTTCTCATTTGTCCATTCTTACCACATGACCATTGGTGTCTTTTCAGTGTAATAACTTAATGTT
This sequence comes from Diploptera punctata, assembly GCA_030220185.1. Lineage (NCBI taxonomy): Eukaryota > Metazoa > Arthropoda > Insecta > Blattodea > Blaberidae > Diploptera > Diploptera punctata. Next base: position 348,255 of record JASPKZ010002722.1, on the reverse strand, counting down.
CTAGCTAATATACAAATACCATCTGCATACTCTTACATTCCCTCCATGGTATCTTTACCTTGTCGTGGTGGAGTGGCTTGCGTGCTTAAATGATCCTGAGGCTATGCCGGCGGTAGCATTGCTGCCGATAGGGTTACCCATGCCGGACTGGTCGAAGGTGATAAGCCAGACGAAAAAAGTACCTTGGTCGAAAGAGTGACGATCTTTCACCGTAAAAATAGAACCGTCAAGAAATGCGGACATGGGTTCAAGGGAGAAGTTATATAGTATATAAGTTATATAGTATCCTGCTGGAGTTCGGAATTCCTAAAAAGTTAGTTAGACTTATACGAATGTGTCTAAATGGCACAAAGAGTAGGGTGCGTATAGGCAAACAGTTTTCGGACACTTTTGAAATCCAGAATGGGTTGAAGCAAGGAGATGCACTATCTCCTCTACTATTTGATTTTGCACTAGAGCATGCCATTAAATCTTTAGAGAATGAGGAAGGCTTACAACAATGGTATTAATAAACTGTTAGTTTATGCTGATGATGTAGTATTGTTGACTGATAGTGAGGAGATACTAAAGGACAACACGTACACACTATTGAGTAACACTAAGAACTTAGGACTGGAAGTAAATATCAATAAAACTAAATATATGGTCACAAGTAGAAATTCATTATATAATGGAAATGGACAGCTAATGACAAATGAGGGAAATTTTGAGGAAGTGGCTGAATTCAAATACCTAGGAACAATGATCACAAATAGGAATGAGATGCGCAAAGAAATTAAACATAGGCTCAATTCTGGAAATGCATGCTATTATGCATGGCAGAGACTCTTGATGTCCCAACTCCTTTCAAAAAACGTTAAACTGAAACTATATTCTTCTTCTTCTTCCTTTCAAGTATTAGGCCAAGGCCTGTTACGATCCTATAGAAAATTTTCCTTTATGGGAAATTCTCATATAAGACTTGAAAGCATAATAATAGTCCCTTCGATTGGTTGCTGGCCAAAGGAAGGCAAGACCAGTGATGGGGCTGCCATCTTATAGCCTCTGGTCAGGCTTTCTGGAGAAGAAAAGAAAATAAAGGAAAGAAGAAATGGAAGAAAGGAAGGACTCCCTAGCCCTCGGATGCCCTAATAGCGTTGGGGTCGAAAAAACAAGAGTTAACCAAGAGAGGTTAGATAGTAAAGTTAAAAGAGTGCAAAACACAAGTAAGTGGAAGAAATGTTTTGCACAGCTTGGGCACCTTGTGGTCGCCATCCACATATCCCCTAGATGAGGACCCCTGATAAAACTATTATTCTACCAGTTATATTATATGGGTGCGAAACATGGACTCTTACTTTAAGAGAGGAAAGGAGATTACAAGTATTTGAGAACAAAGTACTTAGGAAAATTTTTGGACCAAAGAGAGATGAACAGACAGGTGAATGGAGAAGACTACATAACAATGAACTACATGGTCTTTATAGGAAGCCAGATATAATAAGAACAGTTAAGTCTCGTAGACTGCATTGGGCAGGACATGTTGCACGTATGGGAAATGAAAGACTTGCATGGAAGCTTCTTGTAGGAAAGCCAGAGGGAAAACACCCAGTTGGTAGACCAAGAATGAGGTGGGAGAATAACATTAACTATGATTTGAGGGAAGTAGATTATACAGGGAATGATTGGAAAGCATTAGCTCAGGATAGGGATATATGGAGAGCTTATGTCCGTGCGGTCATGAACCTACGGGTTCGATAGTGCCAGTGAGTAAGTAAGTATACTCTTATTAAGAACCTCATAATGTGTTTCCCAATTTTAACTTTGAAGAAGTATACTCTTACATTTGAGTTGATATATACTGTAAAGTTTGTTGCCACTGATAGTTTTATAACATATTCCAAAACTAAATTAAAAAGTATTGAAGCGTGCCCATCTCCTTTCAATCTGCAACTTATTTTAAAAAGCTCTGTAGGCTGCAATATGTTCTTCCTTTTGTTTCTATGTTTGTTATTGTCATCCAAACAGTATTTTGTGTTATTTTTTTTTAAATAAAGAAAATATGACTTTCACCAGTAACTTTCATCCATACTTTCTTGGTAGATGCATTTTTAATTGACAATAAAATACCTTAATATTCCATTTTATTGATCATTCAATATTCTTTTTTTCATAGGATAAAACCAAACATAAAGATATTCACTTCACCTCATAAGATTAGTCATTTCACTATTACTTGTTTCAAAGACTTTGTTTCTGGATTATTTCCATTTCAATTGATTATTACCTCAATATGTTACTTCTTGTTGATTACATGATTTTTTTTGACAGGTTGTGAGGAAAGTAGCATTTAAAGTTGTGAAGAATGAAATAGCCACTAAGATAGATGTCACCACAATAAACCTGAATGAGTTTGTTGGCAAACCTGTGTTCACACATGACAGATTATATGAAACAACTCCTCCTGGTGTAGTTATGGGACTTGCATGGACTGCTATGGGTAAGAAATAATTTTTACAAATTCTGCAAATTTTTATATTGCTATCTTAACCCATTCGTTTCAGGTTCAAATGCTGATTACATTTCCCCAGAAACCAGATTTAAGGCACCGTAAATTATATTGTCTATTTTCAGACATTCAAAACAAACAAAAGATAACAATACTTGAGTTCACAATAAGGGTGAAGGCCAAAACACAATCCTCTACTATCCATAAATGTTAACAAAAGATTACCCTGCCAAGGGATGTACAAAATATTGCAAATTATATAATAGCAGAGCTAAAGCGAGTATACCTCGTCTTCTGAGTTGAAGGCCATTCTGCCAGCGAGTTTACCTCATCTTTTGAGGCAAATGGGTTAAATCCAAAATCTTGTAACTATATGTTTCATTATCATTAATCATAATTTTTTCTTTATCTTCCCATCAAGTATCAAACCTTTTAACCTGTTATGGTTTCTCACATGGAACTTGTTTCAAAGGATATCTCCCTCATTTTCAGCCAAAAACTGAATGCTCTTTGGAAGTCTTGTTTATTCTCTCCTTCTAGTATTGAGCAGACAAACCTCACATTTAAGTTTTTTTTTTCTGGGAATATCAAAATTCATTATTTTGTCCCTATTTTTCACTGATTCCTTGTCGGATTATTATGAGCCACTTTGGTTAGCTTGGCTGTTTGGAAATATTTTGTCTTAGAATTTACATCTAAATTTTTTTACACAATTTACATACATGAATAAATCCTTAACATTTTTCTCCAAGAGCCAAAGCCATCTGAAATGTTTGCTGTTGCTAACTAGCATAAGACAACATGGATTCATTAGGTTAGCACATGGAGTTTCTTGGCCTTAATTTTGCTTTTCTTAACCAGACTTTACTGTTAATTTTTTTAAAGTAACACTCTGATGTATGATCTTGTCAGTCTTTAAAGCTGAGATGAAGATGGGGGCAAACAAGCCTGATGAAACATGTCAAACAGAAAAACAACCCTAAGAGGTAAGAATGTACAGACCAAATAACTTAATTACTATGATGTATTATTTAGTTAAGAAAAATTTTATCAGTGAAGAATATGAGGTGAGGTGATAAAATGTTACTTAAATAGATTTTGTTACTTCTCATTTTTCTTCACGAGGCTAAGTGGATCCTATTCCAAACTTCACATGAAATAAACATTTCTATGGTGTAGTTAGAAATTGAATTCAGAATCCCTAGAATGCTAGTCCTACATGCTAACCATTACATAACAGATATGATCTTTTACACAAAATTTATATTTATTATTTTGTTTTACAGGAGGATCAACTCTTTTTGTTGAAACAACAACAAGGCGCCCTCATGAAGAGAATAGTGATGGCTCACTCGAGATAACTGGACATTTAGGAGATGTAATGAAGGAATCAGCTAAAATAGCACTTACTGTTGCACGTAATTTTATATCAAAACAAGATCCAAAGAATACCTTTCTAAATACAAGTCACCTGCATCTTCATGTTCCAGAGGTATAATGCAAGAATATTAATTTAAAAGTGTACTAGGTCTGTTGTGCTGACTCAGATGTAGCATGTCTCCATCCTGAGCAAAGGGTCTGGATAGTATTGGGATTGGACAGCAACAACAGTTATATCATAATGTAATTCTACTTTATTTGTGCTAAGAGAAGACCTAACTATAAGAAATGCTGTACAAACAGACAGGTGAATGGAGAAGACTAAGGGTCGAATCTATGAACGCATTAGACCGTAAAAGGCGTTCTCTGCTGAGAAAGTTGTATCCTAATACGATTTTGCTTACTCAGAAATCTATTCATGCGATAATAATTGTTGAAATTCGTAAGCTACCTGACGAGGTAACTTAAGAGAGAAACTTATCGTGAGAATCCCGAAGGGAACCTATGGTAACTGATGTAGTTTGAAACCTTGCCGTGTACCTTGCTGCTTTATCCAAGATGTTGGACCTTTGAAGACTTCGATCATGTTTTTGGTATACGCGGAGAAGAGGAATTTGATAGAGTCTACCAAAGAATTCAACTGGATGAACAGAAGAATCGGCGTAATATTGCACGATGCAGACGTCGTTATATACGGTATTATTTGCGGGACGCAATCGTAAATGCGTTCCTCTAGCAGACGAAAATAAGGGAAGTGGTTTTATCGCAGAGAATTCTGGGTAATTTCTTGCCAATATTACGAAAACGATGACTTTCATGCATGACCAGTTAGTGGATAGCTAATTCAATCTTTGCACTTGCTCACGGTGAGTCAGCTCATCAGTGATTGGAAGTAATTTGAGTAGAGACTAATGTATTTGCATATGGCCCTAAGTCATTGTGAGCTACATGATTTTTATGGGAAACTGGGTGTAATAAGAACAGTTAAGTCTTGTAAACTGCAATGAGTCAGAAGGAAAGCACCTGGTAAATAGGTCTAGAATGAGGTGGAAGGATAACATTAGCCATGATTTGAGGGAAGTAAATTGCATGTCTGCATGACCATACTTTGATGGTGCTAGTGAGTTAATTTCATCATCATCATCTTATCATGTCCTTTCAGAAGGTCGATTCCAAATATGCCTCCAACCATCTCTTGAGTTAATTTATTAGGTCTATTATGCTGGCTCAGGTATAGCATGTTTGCTTCCTGAGGAATGGTCTGAGTTCTTTACCTAGTATTGGGACTGAACAGCAACAACAGTAATGTAATGTAATTCTAGTGTGTTTGCACTTAGAGAAGACTTTATTTAATATAAGAAATGCTATATATCACTCAGAAAATGTTAACACGATTGGTCATCTGTAATGAAGTTGGTCACCTACAAAGATACTGCTATATTTTTATGCAGTTTCACCAACTTTCTTTAAATTTGCTCAAATGGCACAATAACAAACACTTTATGATGAAATTAAATGTTTCTTACCTCTCCTCATATAAATGTTCTAAGTAGATCGCGATTTTGAGACCACAACAGTCTCATCGTCAGCACTTTCTTGGCAACGGATGTTATTTCGATCCGTCGCCAAGAAAGTGCTGACGATGAGACTGTTGTGGTCTCAAAATCGCGATCTACTTAGAACATTTATATGAGGAGAGGTAAGAAACATTTAATTTCATCATAAATTAAACCTCATAGTGATTAATTCCTATAAAAGTTAAACAAAGACTTTGCTTAATTTTAATTATTGGTAAAAGTTCATCACATACTACTCATTTAAAATTAATGAGCATTAGCAGACTAGAAAATTTATTTTCATCTTGCATATGATATTTTTCATATCGCCATTATATTGAGACTATAATCATGATTGGCCAATTTATTTATAATTATAAAGTGTTTTGTCTGGTTTGTTTTTGATTAAACTGGCTCATAAAGATGTATTCCATTGCAACAGTAACCTGCACAATTGTGTATCACTTTTCATTCTTATCATTGTCATCCAGTAATTTTTATATAAATTATTGATAGGTAGTGATATTATGAGGTAATATAATTGTATTTTTTAAATTTGAAGAGAAAAATTTTCGCCTAGACCGGGACTCGAACCCGGGACCCTTGGCTTTCCGGGCCAAGTGCTGTGTATATTCCCCATACGTCCCTAGAGGAAGTTTCTTAACCAAGCTAATTTTAGTTATGCTTACTTACCTACAGATGTCAACGTGTGACATGTGGTTAGCATATCACCTCAATGAGACATCTAGTAGGCAACAAAGGTATTAATTATATTTGAGTTGTATATTTTGACTCACCTCATATTTCTTGATTTTTATGCAGATTAGTTTCATTGCTAACTGTGCAACATAGCATCGAGAATGTCGCATAGTTAGCGACGAAACTAGTCTACATAAAAAATCAAGAAATATGAGGTGAGTCAAAATATACAACTCAAATATAATTAAAATAAAGCTCATACTGTTATTTCCTACATATATTTAACAAAGGTATTATTTGGATGGATGAATGTCGGTTAAATTTTTCACAGAGGCCTTTTTTATGGCTTATAGTTCTTTACGAACCTGAAAATCTTCAGACTCAGGACCCACAAATTAAAGTCCCTCACAGAGGACTTGTTTCTTGGTTTTCCATCCTAAAAATCCATTGACCATGGTGGGTTTGAACCCGCGTGTGAAGTAATACAATTAAGAGGGTGAAACAAAAATATGCACCTCACCTCAAATTAAATTTAACTAATAGGTAGTGAATGTATGAGGCACTGTTATTAAGAATGAATCAGAAAAATGCACCTCACCTCATGTCAAATTAATATTAGGAAGTGACACCATGAGGTATATAATTATTATGTTAAATTGTTGTGAATGGAGTCAATAGTCTCAAAAACGTATCCAGTTGAGGAAATTTAATATAGAGAGATGTATAATGATAAAACAGTTATCCCATCTACATAAAAAAGTTGTACTTCAATGGATTCCGGCCCATTGTGGAGTGACAGGCAATGAAATAGCCGATTTTCTAGCCAAGAAGGGTAGCAAAATTGTTTCAAACCCAACTTCTACTCCAGTTTCCTTTCACTCTATCAAAAGAATTATCTCAAATAAATACATCAATAAACTTAGAGAAGAATACACCACCAAAACATCTGGAAAGGAATGGGAAAATCTACAAGCTTATGACATTACTACATTACAAAGAAAATCTGCAGTAGCAACATTCAGACTGCTAACGGGACATGACTGCTTGCATAAACACCTACACAGAATTGGTATAACAGATTCACCTAAATGCCCTTTTTGCAATTTAAATGAAGATATGGAAAGAAACCATCTCCTCCGTTGTCCAGCTTTTGTAGAAGAGACCAGCCTTTCTGGTAAATATTGGAGTGCAAGAGAGCGAATGATTTCATTATCAAGTGCTCGACATTAGATACCAACCAACCAACCATATTTCCAATCCAGTCTTTCAATTATATTCTTAATTTTTTATTTCTTTAATGAATGGAGTCATGCATAGCTTTGCAGAAATTCATAACATACAAAATAAAAATAAAACATTATACCTTAGTGATTATTTAACTCATAGACAGATAATTTTGCTTCTTCCTGTTGATAGCCTTGCCTCTTCTTGTTGATAATTTTGCCTCTTCCTGTTTGTAATGAGAGATCTCCGCAAATTAACTTCTTTGACAAGGATATCGATTCAACAGTATACAATCGATTTGGTACAGCAAAAAATGCCAAAAGAAAACAACTTCAAAAATTACCAAAAAATTCTGTTACTCTAAAAAATGTATTAAAAGTTGTATAATGAATCTGCATTGTTGTTAATAGTTATTTCTCATACAATCATCTGTTATTGATTTTTCCCAAGCTCAAAGAGATTTAACAGTAAAGATATGCTATTTATAACTATACAGCTAGCTTAGAAACAGCCCGGAAGTATCGGAATACATAACCTCACATTTGGTAAATATTAAACATTATAATTATTTTTATTTTAGAAAGAAAAATTACGTTGAAACTGGGAGTCGAACCCCGGACCTCTGACTCTGTACGTCAGTGCAATAACTGTTATGCCATTCAAACTTCCGATAGGAATGTCAAAAGGTCTGGGGTTCGACTCCCGGTTCGATCATAATTTTTCTTTCTAAAATAAAACTATATCTAATTCTGGAACATGTTAATTTAAAATATAACATAATTATGATTATTTTTAGCTTCTGATGTTGTATTATTCGCTAAATAGTCACTCCAAATCCAAAGCGAGGTTGAGTTTTTCATTAGACAAAATCACTCGCGACGCGTCGCTCATGATTTTTTCAGAAACACACTACCTCTTGTTAGATTACTGTTGATAATTCTACTAAAAGCTGAATTATCATTAAGGTATATAGTTTTTACTGTTGTTTTGTTTTTAATTTATTTTAGATTCCTTGAATTGTCCATGAATTTGAGGACATTTATAACAATGCATTTTCTCCAATTTCAGCTAGCTTTTTCTCTCATTAATTTTTCATTATCACAATAACTTGCAGATCTATCACTTTCCATTTTTCAAGATACTTCTGTTCCTGCAATCACAATTCAGCGAGACATTATTTTATACTTTTGCATCAAATTATATTAATGAAACTGTTTTGGGACTTTATAATTCTTAAAAACATCTGTTATTCATTATTAATTACATTATGCAACAAATGACAGATTTTGTGATTGTTTATAAATAAAATCATAAATATATGCATATAAAAGGGGTTTGTTCAACCATACTTTATAGTTTCCTCCTTGTAGTCACAATCTCAAAACCAATAGCAGAATTTTTCCTTGAGTCACATGAATTTGTTTTAAGTATTAAATTATTTTGAGTCTGTTATATCTTACCTCAATATTAATGTTGATTTGTTCTAGAACATGTTTCAATTAGTCTTCTAATCATCCTCAGCATCTTGGCCAGACCTAAAATAAAATATTGTTTTAAGGAGTTTTTTCATAGCACAAGTGGATTATAGGTATTTCTAATTTAATTTCAGGGAGCCACACCAAAAGATGGACCTAGTGCAGGATGTACTATAGTAACAGCACTTCTTTCTCTTGCGCTGGACAAGCCAATAAGGCAAGATGTGGCTATGACAGGTGAAGTTTCTCTCATGGGAAAGATTCTCCCAGTTGGTGGTATAAAAGAGAAGACAATAGCAGTAAGTAATAACATTTATAGCATACTTACTCGATTGTAAGATCATCTATTTTTTTAAATCATAACTTATTTTAAATTTGGTGACTAGAAAATAAGCCCAGCTTGTGGTCACCAGTATTTTTTCTTTGCATAGTAAGGCTACATAGCTAGTAGCTAGTGAGGTTAATGCTTCTGTGGTAAAATCAGATGTTCTTACCTCTATATCCAATAGTACATAGGAAATTTCAAAAAAATATTTGACAAACACAACATTACTTGGGCACCAATAAATAAATTTAGTCTGGAAAAACTTCTAAATACCAATAAAAAAATCAACATCCCAGATAGTAAGAAATCTGGAATTTATCAAATAAATTGTAATGATTGTAGCAAAATATACATAGGAAAAACAAAAAAGGAATTTGGAAACACGCCCTAAAGAACATTATAGAAATATTAAAAATTGTGAAATTGAAAAATCAGCAATTGCTGCACATAGTTTGCTAGAACATCATAAAATTGAAAAAGAGGCAAAACTTTTGAAACAATTAGATAAACCGTTGGAATTGATAATTTGGGAAATTATATTCATTCAGAAGAATAAATATCGATCTATGAACTTCGATATTCCGGTGGATAAAAATTTAATTACAAAGTTTATAATCCCAACGAAAGATGGCAGCACAAGAGGTGATGTCCTTAGAGAAATCAACAACCACAGAATTTCATCAGTGGAAGCCATGACTGAAGAGGGATAAGATATTGTCTGAAACTGCTGGTATCAAAGAAATTTGAAATTATATGAGGTGAGTCGTTAAAAATATGTTCTCCACTCACTATTAGTTTCTTACCTCTCCTCATACAAATCATCTAAGTAGATTTCGATTTCGAGACCATAATGGTATCATCTTCAGTACTATTTTGGCGACTGATGTTATGTCGATCGGAAGAAACTCTCCTTCTTCCCTCTGTTGGTGGACCGATGAACCTCTGGATCAGGTCAGAATTTGTGGGAATTTCGAAGTTCATAAGTTTTCCTTTGTTTTTCTGAATGGGTTCCTTTTGTTTGTATATTTGTTTAATTAGGCTGGCTTTTGATTCAATTGAATGTTTTTCGGACCAAGCATGAGCAGCTTCTACTGATTTTTCCACTTCTCCATTTTTGATGTTTCTATGATGTTCTTTCACCCTTGTTTTCAAATTTCTGTTTGTTTTTCCAATATATTTTTTTGTCACAATCCCTGCATTTGATCTGATAAATTCCTGATTTTTTTCTTCTTCAATTCTTTCATTTTTACTGGTTTTAATTATTCTATTAAGGCTGTATTCATTCTTCGGTGCTAATCTAATATTAAACTTTTTGAAATTTATGGTGTTTCAGTGGATGGGTAAGTGAATTTCTTGAATTTTATTTCTTCTGTTTTTTTTTATAAGTGAAGATGAGACCGTTATGGTCTCGAAATCGCGATCTACTTAGAAGATTTGTATGAGGAGAGGTAAGAAACATTTGATTTTACCATAAATTAAATCTCATAGTGCTTAATTCCTGTAAAAGTTAAAAATAATGCTTCTATGTTGCATAGTATATATTTGCTAGCTCGTGAATGATCAGAGGAGAAAATGGACAAGTTTTGCATACTTGCCACAAGCGGTGCTAGTTTAGAACAACTAACGACATTTACATTTTTCAGATTTTTTTCTGATACTAATATGAAATTCAGTACCCTCTGGTGGTAAAATTATGAATTGTAATTATACAACACCATCTGGTGAATAATCATGGAATTGAACTTTTGTAGGAATAAATAACATTTTAATTTATCTTAAATTATGTAATTATTTGTACCCAGCCTGTCAGACCTCAAGATATTTTAAAATTTTAAAAGAAAGAAAGAATGGAAATAAATAAAACATGTTAATTTATAAATTTAATTTGAAGAGAAAAATTTTCGCCTAGACCGGGACTCGAACCCGGGACCCTTGGCTTTCCGGGCCAAGTGCTCTACCAACTGAGCTACCGAGGCGAGTTACGATCTAGACGCAAATTTTTCTCTTATATACGTTGTAATTCCCTATTGCCAAATGCTTTTGAAACCATTGTTTCTATCTTTGCAAATGGCGGCTTCTTAGTTAAGAAGACATTTATTGGGAATTTAACATTACTTTATAAAGCTAGTAAGGCTTCTAATGATGTTTTTTTTTTTTTTTATTGATTTAACATTTCTCAATGAAAGATAAATTTAATTTGAAGAGAAAAATTTTCGCCTAGACCGGGACTCGAACCCGGGACCCTTGGCTTTCCGGGCCAAGTGCTCTACCAACTGAGCTACCGAGGCGAGTTACATGTTAAATCAATAATAAAAAAAAACATCATTAGAAGCCTTACTAGCTTTATAAAGTAATGTTAAATTCCCAATAATGTCTTCTTAACTAAGAAGCCGCCATTTGCAAAGATAGAAACAATGGTTTCAAAAGCATTAGGCAATAGGGAATTACAACGTATATAAGAGAAAAATTTGCGTCTAGATCGTAACTCGCCTCGGTAGCTCAGTTGGTAGAGCACTTGGCCCGGAAAGCCAAGGGTCCCGGGTTCGAGTCCCGGTCTAGGCGAAAATTTTTCTCTTCACATTAAATTTATCTTTCATTGAGAAATGTTAAATCAATAGTAAAAAAAAAACATCATGTTAATTTATATTTGGTTATTAAAATTTAAAAACGTGCATTATGAGCTCTTTTAAATATGTACAATTGACCTACCCCTTTATTCTCACATACATATTTTATGTATTATGTTGTATACAATATTTATTAAAGAACCTTAACAATGATGTACATCTGAAATCCATTATAAAGTCTCTCACATTTTTTAAATGTTTATTAGAAATGGCTGTACACTAACATCACTCTTCCTAACCTAACAAATCTTTGAATTTTATCACTTCTAATAGGTTTATCTTTGAAAATAGATTCACATTAAAAATGTAAACAAGTTTGAATTTCGATGTTTTTATTATTAATTTCATACATCTCAATGATGGATAAATCATTTGAATTTACTTACAAATTAGAGTAAAGTAAAATCTAAGTAATGATTTTTAACTTTCGACAATATATAATTTTTACAATACCGTCTACATAGAACGAAAGGATAGCAGTTAAAAATTTCAATTTACAGAATGGCTAATTTCCCATAATCCCAAGTGAACACACCGTGTGCCTTGCATTTGTTTTATTTAGTTACATATTCTGTTACTAAGAAACAGCGCCACCATTGTAGTTTGCTCATTGTAGTTCATCGTAAACGACTGTACATTTTTAGATGTCACTGTATGCAGTTTTCCCTCTATTCGGTTTCTCTATGGATCACAGATACTTAACTGTAGTCAAATATTATGTGACTGAAATTGAATACAAATTTTGGACAATTTATTTTCCATCTCTTCTCACCCTCTTAAGGGCCAAACTTGAGCTTAAATGACATCAATCAGCTTAGCAAGCCAAAAACTTTGGATTCGACACTAATTTCAGCCACTTTTGAAATCTTATTTTTAATCCCTTCTCACCCCATAGGTGTGCTAGAGTTAACTTGTGCTTAAATACCATGTGGATTGTCACCAATCAGCATAGCGATCCCAAAAACCATGGAGTTGACACTAATCTCAATCCTTTTTGTCATTTTAGTTTTTACCTTTATCAGTCCCTCGCCCCTCTTAGGAGTGCTAGGGGTCAAAGTTGGATTTAAATGTCACCGGGAATGCCACTGACGGGCTTAGTGACTACAAAAATATGAATTTGACACTAATATCTGTTTTAAAATCATTAAGAAGTAACATTATGAGGTTTAATTTAATAATTGAGTTTGTATTTTTTAACATTCTTACCTCATGATTGTTTATCCGGACATATGAGGTAAGAATGTTAAAAAATACAAACTCAATATTAATGTTGATTTGTTCTTGGACATGTTTCAAAACAATTCTGTTTTATCGTCAGCTTTCCCAGACTGGGAAAGCTGACGATAAAACAGAATTGTTTTGAAACATGTCCAAGAACAAATCAACATTAATATTGAGGTAAGATGTCCAGACCAAAAATAATATAATTAAATAACCTCAAAATATAACTTCCTAAAATTAAATATTAATACAAACTCAATTACTAATATAAATTATATTTGAAGAGAAAAATTTTTGCCTAGACCGAGACTCGAACCCGGGACCTTTGGCTTGCTGGGCCAAATGCTCTACCAACTGAGCTACCGAGGCGAGTTGCGAACTAGATGCAAAATTTTCTCTTATATACGTTGTAATTCCCTCTCCCCAAATGCTTTTGAAACCATTGTTTCTATCTTTGCAAATGGCAGCTTCTTAGTTAAGAAGACATTTATTGGGAATTTAATATTACTTTATAAAGCTAGTAAGGCTTCTAATGATGTTTTTATTATTAATTCAACATTTCTCAATGAAAGATAAATTATATTTGAAGAGAAAAAATGTACTAATATTGTTTATTTCACTCACCTCATACTTCATAACTCCTAGCATACCCAGGGTTTCGTCACATCCTTTGTGACATTCTCAATGCTGTGTCACGTTCACAGCATTGAGAATGTCACAAAGGATGTGACGAAACCCTGGGTATGCTAGGAGTTATGAAGTATGAGGTGAGTGAAATAAAAAATAAACAATATTAAAAAACCTCATAGTGTTATTTCCTATCTACATAACTCAATTACTAATTTCTGTTGTTTATTATTATTAGATGCTACCTCCATCTCACCCTTGTCATGGGGGTTCTAGAGGTTTCTAATTCCCTTAAAACCTTTTCCATATTGTAAGTTATATATGCATACCGAGTTTGGTTGAAATTACTCCAGGTATTCTAGAGTTATGCTGGAACATACATATAGTTTTCTGAAGGTTTAAATTCTCTATGCAGATGCTCTGTCTACCACATGCAGATCCTTTACCAGTCTGGTCGTTATGTTCTCACTATCCAGATCGGTTTTGCAAATAGAGTTAGGCTTACTTCATACAACATGAATAGTATTGGACAAAAGAGTGAAACAAGTGAACCCGACTTGGACACGAAATCAGAGAACAGTAGTGCAATGTAAAAGCGACTTTATCAGCTGAGGAGTAACATTCAGCCTATACAAACGACATACAGTGCCTATACAAGCGATGTATGTATGCACATGTGCTCTAACCAGGCTATTTATTAATTTGAGGAGCTATACATATACATTCATACGTACATGTGTGGTTGGAAGTGCTGGACCACCCTTTATGAACCCATACACATTCTCCACCCGGCCAGCCAAGCGTACACTGAGGTTTGACCTGGGTGCCCACTCGGCAGCCAAGCAAAATTAATGTGCAGGGCCTGTGGCCTGTCACTTCTGGCTGCATGAGGGACTTAAATGCCCTCTTCAGCCCTATAGGTCCTTTCTGTAATTTTTTTCATTTCAAATCCACCCCCTCCTCTCACTTTACTGAGGTGCTAGGGGTATTTTTTTCCCCTATAGACACATTGTCTGATTGTAAATTATATCTGTACCAAATTTGGTTGAAATTGCTCCAGGTGTTTGAGAGATATGTCAGCGCACACACACACACACACACACACACACTCTCACATTCATTTTTATATTTATAGATTATTTATTAAAATGTAAAATTAATTAAATAAAAATAAAACATTTTATTTGATTTTCATATTTATTATATAATTCAGTGACAGCTGTTTCGGTACACTGTACCTTCTTCAGACATGTTAACAAATTATGAATTGTGTTCCAGCTGATCTAAGCAACAATACAACAATATTTATTTAAATTTAATTACCGAAACAGCTGTCACTGAATTATATAATAAATATGAAAATCAAATAAAACTATGTTTTATTTTTATTTAATTAATAAATATGGATTTTTATCAAGTAAACACCAACTCAATTGATCAAATATAAAATATTCATGTTAACATTTTAGCAATGTGTTTTTTAAATAATCTTTATTAAAATATAACAATTTTCAGTAACTTTTGCTGAAAGTAAAACAGTTTGTTATTGCAAAGTCTATAATATTATTATTATTATTATTATTATTATTATTATTATTATTATTATTATTATTATTATTATTATTATTATTATTATTATAACTACAGATTTAAGTTTTTACACTAGTAGATAAGTAGGTAAAAAATGATGGTGTTATATTTAGTTTAACATGTTCCAGTCTTAAAAGAATATATTTTTTTTGAAAAGAAAAATTAACATCTGAACCAGGAATTGAACTCTGGACCTCCAATTCTGTATGTCGGCGTGTAACCCACTACACCATTCAAGACATGGTATAGAAGCTAACATTTAAATGTTACAGTCAGAGGTCTGGGGTTTGATTCCGTGTTCAGATGTTAATTTTTCTTTTCAAAAATGAAAAAGGTGAAGAAATAATTGAAATTAATAGTGAGTGGAGAACATATTTTAATCGACTCATCTCATACATTTTCAAACTTCTTTGATACTGACGGTTTCAGACAAAATCATGTCCTTCTTCAGTCATGGCTTCCACTGATGAAATTCCGTGATTGTTGATTTCTTTAGTGACATCACTTCTTGCAAATGTTCTCCACTCACTATTAATGATATAACCTCATAATGTTTACTTCCCAATATTAATTTAAATATAAATAATTGAAAATTTACTATTTCAGTAGTCATGAGTCATGACAATATAAGTAATAGTGTCAGAAATATGAAGTGGACTATGATAAAATGAAGAAGAGGCTATAGTAAATTTCTGTATTATTTTCTTGCAGGCTAAGCGAGTTGGAGTGAAGTGTATTATTTTACCAGAGGAAAATAAGAAGGATTACAATGATCTCCCAACTTTTATAACTGAAGGACTGGAAGTACATTTTGTTAGCAAATATGATGACATTTATAAAATAGTTTTTGCTAATTCTCCACGAAGCTAACAATTAAAAATGTCAGAGCTACAAAAACAATTTAACTGATAGTACTGATGAGAGATGATTTTTTTTGTTCAGCTTGGAATATCAACTAAGTATAATGATGAATGTACACTCGGGAAAAGTATTCATTAAAAGGGAATAATGTATAAGATATTGTATAAATTTAAATTTCCACTCGCACAAATGATATTGCCATTTTATTATTTTTTTGTATAACATACAAAATAATTAAAAATTAACATTAAATATACCTTTTTTAATTTCTAGTTATTTGTTTTCAGAACTGCTACAAAATACTATATATATACAATAAATTTATTTACATTACTAAAGAAAGGAATCCTAGAAGATATGAGGCTGACTAATAAAATATAGATCATAATGATGGTACCACAAATTAACATTTTATTTAAATTACATTCTTTATATGTTTTTATTATTGATTTCATACATCTCAATGATGGATAAATTATATTTGAAGAGAAAAATTATATGCTCAGACTGGGGTTTGAACCCAGGACCTTTGGCTTTCTAGGCCAATGCTCTTCCCCTGAGCTACCTGAGTACTCCAACCTAAACACAACAAGAGAATGCCTAGAAAGTCAAGGGCCCTGGGTTCAAACCCCAGTTTGAACGTATAATTTTTCTCGTCAAATATAAATTACATTCTTTGTGTTCATAATATTATTTTTTTTATGATGATTTGATTAAAATAATCACTTTGAGAAACTGATAAGAATTTCTTGAGCATGACCTAAGAAACAATAAATACTGAAGATGGTGTAGTTATTAGTCGTTCAAAATATCTCTGCAGGCGGAAGAATTGAGAAACTCTCTTTGTTGCTACACGTGACGTCATCTAAGGCAGTGTTCACTGTCAGCATCCCACGTCCCGTTCCGCTCAGCACCCATAGATAGCAGTGTCACGTGTTCTATTCCTACATAAACACGACTGCAGTGCCCTCCGTCAACAACTGCGCTTACTCCTTGAACGGGTAATAATATTCTACAAGCTGAAAGGTTTTAAGGGTTCAAGTCCTGATGGGGTCAGGAATTTTAAACTAGCCTAAAGCCCTCAGGCAGCACCATGGTCCTGAGGTTGCCTCAACTTCTAATAGAAATGAGAACAGACTTTTGTTCTGGAGGTAAAGACAGCCATCATAAGGGGCTGACATCTCATGCTGTTTGTCTAGAAAAGGGGGGGAGAGGGCTTTAATATCCTACTACCTCAAGGAACTCATAAGGCTTATAGTGAGATCACTTTATTTTTACTTTGTATGAAGATGGTGGTGTCAGAATTATAAGGTCTTTTATATAATTATATTTAAGGATTCACCTTTTTGCTCAAAACTAAATTCTCTTATTGTTTATTATTTCACTCACCTCATACTTCATAATTCATAGCAGACCCAGGGTTTCTTCACATCATTTGTGAACGCGACACAGCATTGAGAATGTCACAAATGATGTGAAGAAACCCTGGGTCTGCTATGAATTATGAAGTATGAGGTGAGTGAAATAATAAAAAATAAACAATATTAAAAAACCTCATAGTGTTATTTCCTATCTACATAACTTACTAAATTCTCTTCTTCTTTTCTATAGGCATATGCCTGTTTATATACACACATTATGTTAATGATGATTACATCTCATTCCATCTCTTGAGGGGTCTGCCCACTTCTCTTTTTTCTCTGCTGCTTTAATAAGCCCCATATCGCCAGCTCTGTCCATGTGTGCATTCCATTCCCTTTTCCTTCTAATAAATGTCTCAACATCTATGATATTGCATTCCTCCCTTATGTCCTGGTTCCTGACTATGTCTTGTTTTGTTTACTATGGCTCTTAAAGTATTAATTTCTGCTGTTCTCATGAGTTGTTTCATTTGGCAGTATCTCCTCAAAAATTCTCAAACTTTAAAATTATTATAACTAAAAGGCTAATTGTATTTCTATGTTGTAATCTATATTCTTGTAAGCCCATGTTTTCCCTTAAAAGATATTTAGGTGCTCTCCCCCTATAGGGAAGAATTTGAACCATACTAATTTAGTTACACTTGTTTTCGTATAGATGTTATTTGAGTGGTCCATGGTCAGCGTTTCGTCTTTTTAAAAGCATGACTTCTAGATAAAACGGTTTTTGTGATTTATTGAGGGGAAAAAAAAAAAACTGCCAAATACACATGTAAATAATAAATAAGTGTGTCTGTGTAAAGATTTATGCATTAATAGTACGGAGTGAATCATAAATATGGCTATACGTTTGATCGCGTTGTGTGATGAAAATATTACAGTTACAGGAAATATGAAATTACCGTTGGAAAGGCAATTATTCAAATTACAACAATGGAATAAAACAAAACAGTGTAGAACTTACGTCATTAGTCAAAATGGCATTGAATATGCAACAGCAAATTACAATTGCTGCATGGGCAATAACTTATGCTAATGATCGTGAGGCTGCCAAGACGGGCAAGACGTGAGTTTAACGTAGCATTGCAGCTGTCGACTGTGGGGAAGTGGAGAAAACGACTGCTGGAAACGGGAAGGAAGCAGAAAATCAAACCTCCTGGAAGGCCTCGCATTAGCACAGATGCAGAAACAACGAAGAGAATTGTGGAGGCGTTCGATGCTAGCCCACAAAAATGAACCCGCTAAGCTGCACATGAGCAGTGATTAGTTTTGTTTTGTTCTGTTGTTGTAATTTGAAGGATTCCCTTTCCAATGATAACATCATATTTCCTTTAATAATAATATTTTCGTCACAAAATGCAATCCAACGTATAACCATATTTCTGAATAACTCTGTAAAGTAATACATTTTCATTTGTAATAATACTGTGTATTGGAATTTAAAACACAGTGGTGTTGCCTCAGTATGTAAAGATTTGGAATGAATATAGTATTTTTAATTATATTATTTTTGGTCTGGACATCTTACCTCAATATTAATGTTGATTTGTTCTTGGACATGTTTCAAAACAATTCTGTTTTATCGTCAGCTTTCCCAGACTGGTTTTATTTATGTTGCACAACCAGGTGCAACTCCGACTCGGAGTTATGGCTGACGATGAACATGATTATGTTTGAAATCGCGATATCATGGAAGCATGAATCCTATGAGGTGAGTTATTTAAACAATATGTTCTCCGATGATTTTTAATTGAGGTAAGATGTCCAGACCAAAAATAATATAATTAAAATAACCTCAAAATATAACTTCCTAAAATTAAATATTATATAGTATTTTTAAACTTAATTTTGAGTTTAGAAATTATAAATAATTACATTTTTGGGAAAATTATTAATTGTGGATTGCTGACTCTATTTTGAGTACTGAAATTATATATGACCTTTATTGATTTAGAGATGTCATATGATAGTGTACCTTGACAATTGTTATGGATGGCAATGAGAAATATGAATATCTGTGATAAATGGATTAATATTGTTAGGAGGATCTATAGTAATACAAAAGCTAAAGTAAAAATACAGAATAATTTAACAGAGGAATTCACAGTGAATAAAGGCCTTAAGCAGGAATGCAGTTTGTCACCAATTCTTTTTAACATTTATTTAGACCAGACTCTTAACTTATGGTATAAAAAATGTTCTGAAATGGGTATTCCTATAGGAGGAAAAGTACTGCATTCATTGTTGTTTGCAGATGATCAAATAATTTTTGCAGGGGATGATGATGATATTAAATGTATGATAAATAAACTAATGGAAGAATATAAAAAAATGGGGACTGAATATAAATTTACAGAAAACAGAATATATGTGTCTGAGAAAGGATGTGGATGATCTCATACTTGAAACAGGGAAAATAAAAAAAAATGTGAATTTTTTAAATATCTTGGGTCAATAATTACAATGTTAATATTATTCGTTTTTAAACACCTTAATGATGGAAAAATTATATTTGAAAAGAAAAATATACGCCTAGACTGGGGTTTGAACCCAGGACCTTTGACTTTCTATGTCAATGCTCTTCCATCTGAGCCACCTAGGCCTCCAATCTAAACGCGTATTTTTCTCTTACACATAGTTAATTCCCTAACCCCAAATGCTACGAGCCGTTGCTACGATTTTTGCAAATGGCGATCTTTGTTAAGAAGACTTTTTATTGGGAATTTAAACATTACTTATAAAGCCAGTAGTACTTCTTTCAATGTTAATATTATTCGTTTTTAAACACCTTAATGATGGACAAATTATATTTGAAAAGAAAAATATACGCCTAGACTGGGGTTTGAACCCAGGACCTTTGACTTTCTATGTCAATGCTCTTCCATCTGAGCCACCTAGGCCTCCAATCTAAACGCGTATTTTTCTCTTACACATAGTTAATTCCCTAACCCCAAATGCTACGAGCCGTTGCTACGACATTTGCAAAAATCGTAGCAATGGCTCGTAGCATTTGGGGTTAGGGAATTAACTATGTGCAAGAGAAAAATACGCGTTTAGATTGGAGGCCTAGGTGACTCAGATGGAAGAGCATTGACATAGAAAGTCAAAGGTCCTGGGTTCAAACCCCAGTCTAGGCATATATTTTTCTTTTCAAATATAATTTGTCCATCATTAAGGTGTTTAAAAACGAATAATATTAACATTGAAAGAAGCACTACTGGCTTTATAAGTAATGTTTAAATTCCCAATAAAAAGTCTTCTTAACAAAGAAGCCGCCATTTGCAAAAATCGTAGCAATGGCTCGTAGCATTTGGGGTTAGGGAATTAACTATGTGTAAGAGAAAAATACGCGTTTAGATTGGAGGCCTAGGTGGCTCAGATGGAAGAGCATTGACATAGAAAGTCAAAGGTCCTGGGTTCAAACCCTAGTCTAGGCGTATATTTTTCTTTTCAAATACAATAATTACAAGTTTAGGTACCTGTGAGAGAGATGTACAGACTAAAATTGCAAACGGCAAAAAATGCACCTAAGACATATGGAATAATTTGGAACAAAAATATTACAAAGGAAACTAAAATGAAAATTTATAAGAGCATAATACAGAACATTTAGTCATATGGAAGTGAAACTTGGTCTTTGATGGAATTACAAAGGAATAAAATTAGAACAGTTGAATTTGATTATTTTAGAAGAAGCCTTCAAAAAACAAGACAGAATAAAATAAGAAATGAATTCCTTTGGAGAGAAATGAATGTCACCACATCTGTTGTTAAGAGGATTGAAAATCAAATGCTTAAATGGTATGGCCATGTACAAAGAATGGAAAATGAAAGATGGCCAAAAAATATATACCAATGGTCACCCCCTGGAAGAAATAAGCGTGGCACACCAAGATGGAAATGGAAAACTTATGTCGGAACCATAATGGTTGATAGGAATTTGGAAGAGGGAGATTGGAATGATAGAGATAAATTGAAACTGAAGACGGCAAATCTATAAGTGGGAGAAAGCTGAAGAAGAAGAAATTAAATTTAGGCCAGATGTTCTTATTTTTTTAAATTTAATTAAATTTGAGTTGTTTTTTGACTCACCTCATATTTCTTGACTTCTATGCAGGTCCAGGTTTCTTCACTGAATTCGTGACATTATCAATGCATCAATTATATCTTCAAAGTTTCAAACAGATACACAACTCTTGGTTATAATTTTTTATGTACCAATTATCTGCAAAGCAACTTTGCTGAGGATGTGATTATTCCTCATAAGCCTACAGTGTTTAAAAAGTTTTTATTAGTTGAAGAAGACGGAATTTACAAGGTATTAATTTTATAACTTTATTTATTAATTTTTATATTGTGACCAACTCCATGGCATGACAGGCCTATAAGGTCCTTGGCCTACCAGCTGGCTGCTGGTTTCACATTCATTTGTCATTTACAGAGGTGAATGATCATCTAGCCAGTGTTGGGATGGCATGTTGAATTCTCCAGCTGTTACAGCCAGTTTTCTCAACCCGGAGCCATTACTTATTGCAGCTATCCAAATTCCTCATGAGGTTGGGTGGGCACTAGTCCCATACTGGTTGAAATTCCATGAGACATTTTTTTTCCCCATGGGGACTTGAACCAATGGAAGTTCCTTAGCTCTGCACCAAGGCATCATGCCTTAAACTGCTCGGCTAAGGCATGGGACTTTGTGACTAACACCTTAGTGGAATTTTATTGTTTTAAATACAGTATTTAACAACATCAACGATGGTTAATAATGTTTTGTAAAAGTATTGATATGAACTTTATTATTTTTTTATCAAATTAGTTGCAAATACTGCAATAAAGTATATATAGGAAAAACTAAAAGGAATTTAGATACTTGTACAAAAGAACACTTCAGAAATATAAAAAATGGTGAAATTGAAAAATCTGCAATTGCATCTCGTGGTTTGATATAGAATTACAAAATTGGAAAAGAAACTAAACTTCTGAAACATTTAGACATGCCTTTGGAATTATTAGTTTGGGAAAAAGATATTCATTCAAAAGAATAAAATAAATCCATGAATTTTGAATTTCCCGGCAAGCAAGATTTATCTCAAAAGTTCATCAAACTTGCACCAGATGGCAGTTGGCAAATTGGTGGTGATGGCGGAAGTTTGACAGTTGGAGTTTTATGAGGTAAGATGTAAAAATAATTTATGACTCGTTTATATAGATCATAAATTATCTCATAGTGTTACTTCCCATCATAATTTTTATTGAAACTTTATTAGTATTTGATTCTTTAGCCAGTTAGGCTGTTAAAATATTTTAACCCTATGTGACACTAAACAAAACTATTGGTACATTCAATAAATAATGTTAAAACATAACATTACACCTAATTATGCTAAAATTAAAATAAAAAAAGAGAAAATACACATGTGAATAGTAAACAAGTAAGAGTGTCTGTGTAAAGTATTGTGCAATAGTAGTAAAGTAATACTTTTTATTTGTAATAATACATATGTATTAAAATTTAAAACACTAATGGTGTTAATAATTAAATGAATCGTGATTTCTTCTTACCTCATACATCTATGTTTTTTTAAACAAAGCACTGCAGTATCGGCGACACTTTGTTGTCATCGTGAAAACAGCTGACGATGACGACAAAGTGTCGCCGATACTGCAGTGCTGTGTTTAAAAAAACATAGATGTATGAGGTAAGAAAAAATCACGATTCATTTAATTATTATTAATTGAACCTCAGTATGGACAGATTTGGAATTAATACAGTATTTATAAACCTAATTTTGAGTTTAAAAATTATGAATCATTAAATTTTCAGTAAAGAATTAATTGTGGACTGCTTAACTCTATGTTTTGAGTACTGAAATTAAATCTAGACCAGCTGTATCTAATTTCTTCACATTTATTCTTCAAATATTCTCTTGAAAGTTATTCTTCTATACCTTAGAACTCATGTGTATAACCCTTATTGATTAGAATTTAAGAATTGCTTCTCTAAATGACACTGTATTTCTAGTAAGTACTGCTTGCATTTTGTTAAAAATGCAAGCTGAGTCCTGTAGAGTCCTGTACTCGCTACGAGCAGGCCGCTCTTGTTCTATTAGAGCAGGTTGCTTCATTGTTTTCAAGATACTATTAAACTGCATTACATCAAGATAAAGTGTAGTTCTACTAGTCTACTTAATTTAGTGAGCAATTTACAAGAAGCAATAGTGATCACATTTATATTAAAAACAGCCGCTAGATTTCCACTTTGGCTGCACAAATTTGTTAATCACAGTGACCACTACTACAGGACATCGTATCCCCATAGCAATTGAACAGACCAGGAAAAATTTTAAATATGTGTTGAAATCCAACAAAAGTACATACATGATTGTAGATCATGATGATCTTGATGAAGATTTTCGGGCTGTAGGCCGTGGTCGTGAGGCTTGTAGTTCCCCGACGTTTCACCAGAGACTGCGTTTGGCATCCTCAAGACAACCCTTGAGGATGCCAGACACAGTATCTGGCGAAATGTCGGGGAACTACAAGCCTCACGACCACGGCCTACAGCCTGAAAATCTTCATCAAGATCATCATAGCAACTCCGGCCGTGAAAGTCTACGTGAATACATTAGATTGTAGATCAATTTCAATTTTAATATAAACTTAATATCCCAATCTCTTATAACATATATTCAGTAAAGGAATATAATCAACTTAAGTTATGTAGGTAGGAAATAACACTATGAGGTTTATTTTAATTTTGTTTGGTTGTTTCTTGACTCACCTCATACTTCTTAACTCCCTTACAGTCTGGGAAAGCTGACGATAAAACAGAATTGTTTTGAAACATGTCCAAGAACAAATCAACATTAATATTGAGGTAAGATGTCCAGACCAAAAATAATATAATTAAAATAACCTCAAAATATAACTTCCTAAAATTAAATATTCCCTTACATATCTAGATTTCGTCACTGTATTTGTGACATTCTCAATGCTGTTCACGTTCACAACTGTCATCCAATGGTCTCCTCTCCTGCAGACTGACCTCTGCGCCATCTGATGGCTTACTGACGAACTTCCAAATCAATCCCCTCTCCTTATCACCGGGTATTTCAAAATTCATAGTTATGTTTTTATTCTTGCATATGTAAATTTTTTCCCAAATTGTGAGTTCCTTCGGTTTTTTCAATTGTAATAATTTTGTTTTGGAATATATATTCTATGTTTTTCTGACCAGGCATGTGCAGCTATTGAAATAGAATAGAATAGAAACCAAAACAAAATTACTTAAACAATTGGAAAAACCGAAGGAACTCACAATTTGGGAAAAAATTTACATATGCAAGAATAAAAACATAACTATGAATTTTGAAATACCCGGTGATAAGGAGAGGGGATTGATTTGGAAGTTCGTCGGTCAGCCATCAGATGGCGCGGAGGTCAGTCTGCAGGAGAGGAGACCATTGGATGTCAGTTGTGAACGTGAACAGCATTGAGAATGTCACAAATACAGTGACAAAATCTAGATATACAAGCGAGTTAAGAAGTATGAGGTGAGTCAAGAAACAACTAAACAAGATTAAAAATATAATCAACTGTTTATAATGGTTAGTCATCATAGTGTTACAAAGATCCCTAAAGTTTCTCAGTTTTTTTATAGGTGTGATGTAGAATCTTATTAAATGATTAAGAGAAAAAATGCATGACTGAGCTGAGTTAATTTTTCCAGCAAGCTTCTCATTTACATTTTTATAGTCTATAGTCTGTCCGGGAATGTGTAGAAAAGTTCGCGCATGGTGTTACTGGGAGACAGAGTAGAGCCTAAGAGCACATGCCAGTAATATCACATAAGTAATGTCATGTGATCTGTTCTGCCTCCTATACTTCCATCTGCATCCTCATTGGCCGTGCATTTTTGCCCACCTGTTTAGATGGTTTTTTAGAAACAACTTCTCTACAGATTCTATGGACAGACATCAGCTGCTTAATATTTTTTTTAAGAAACAATTTCTATTTCCCAAAGGAACTCATAAAAAAATTAATCAACCCTGGCCAGGTTTGAACCTGCAAACCTCGGAATCAGAGATATGAGCTGATAACTAAGGTACTAGTCAATCAAGGCAGACTAATTTGAGTTGAGGCCCAAGTTACCACACATTGTAGAGACTTGGATTATATAGAAAGATCATTTATCCACATCATATTTTACAAGTAATATTATTTGTTTTGTTTTTTATCAAAACTTTTCTTTTATTTGTAATACTTACTCTTAAAATCAAATATCCAAATTAAAATTATAAACCAGAAATTGAGTAGATGTCTTATAAAGAAAACTCAAACAACTTTAGAAAAAAATATGTATTTATTTTAAATTATTAACTGTGTGCTATAATAATAATAATCATAATTTGAAATTTTTTTATGTGCCGTACAGCAGGCTATACAAATTGGGACCATAAAATAAATGAGGAAATAATGGAAGAGTTGGATGTCGAACTCATTCTTCACCATATACAAAACTACCAGAACAACTGGAAAGCCCATCTTCAACAAATGCCGTCTCATAGAATTCCAAAAGCCATGCTTCATTACTGCCCCCAAGGCAAAAGATCGCTGGGACTTCCAAAAAAGCGCTGGATGAAAAATTCCTCTTTCAGATCATAACAGGCCACACGGCCTAATACTTGCTTGGATGATGATGATGATAATTTGTAATACAATATATTTTTTGTGGTTCGGATCATACAGAATACTAAATTATGGAGAGTACTGTATTATTTTTGTTGCATCTTAAGAGACAAACTTTTGTCTTTGTCTTTTCTGAAATTGTTGTTCATCAATGTTTCTGACTAAAGTAAAAGAAAAATATATTAATTTTGATAATTGAATCCTCTTGTATTATAAATGCATAATATTTTCTATTGCTGATAAAATATCCTGTATTTGCTTCTCTAATTCTGACTCGTTACTATTATTGATAATTTTCCAGTCCCATTCAAGTACATCATCCAAGTCACATTCTGTTTCTGCATCATCTACACCTGAAAGAAATAAATTGCTTTATTTACATACATATATTATGAATTTAGAAATCAGTTTTCCTTAGTTTATTAGTTACTGTATCTTACTAATGGCTTTGGTTCTGATGGTTTGTTTTTTTAGTGTGTTCATATCATTTATTTTTGTTGCAAAGCCCAGGTGAGTTCCTACATCAGAAAATTTTGCAATGGATAATTTTCATATCCTACATATCTCATGTCACAGAATTGATAGTTTTTAACTTTCTCCTTTGAAGAAGCTGTATCAAATTTTCTCACATAATACTAGTTTTAACTTATTGCTTTGAAGAAAGGTACATTTTAGAATTGAACTTTTATAGGAAAAATCACTATGAGATTTAATTTAAGTTTTAAATTAAAATTCTTTATCCAGTCTTCTAAAATTATACTGGTTTCAAAGTTTAGGTGGCTTCATCTTCAGTGGTTTCTTGTCGACTGATGTTATGTTTTTAAGGAGAACTGCTTCTTATTCCCTCTGTTGGTGGATCAATGAACCTCCAAATCAAATCAGAATCTCCAGGAATTAAAAAATTCATAAGCTTTTTTTGTCTTTTTTTTTAATGTTGCTGTTCACGCTTGGTCTGAAAAACATCTAATTGATTCAAAAGGTAGTTTAATTAAACAAATAGAAAAACAAAAAGAGCTCATGGTTTGGGAAAAAAATCAACATTAAAAAAAAAAAACTTATGAATTTTGAAATACCCGGGGATTTTGATTTGATCTGGAGGTGCATCAGTCCACCAACACAGTAAGAAGCAGTTCTCCTGAACGACATAACATCACTCAACAAATTACTGAAGAAGAAGCCACTTAGGCTTTGAAACCAGTATAATTAGAAGACTGGATATGAGGTGAGGTATAAAGAATTTTAATTTAAATCTTACATTCTTGAATTTTTCTCACAGACACCTAGGACTGATAGGTTTTAACTTCTTCTTTTGAAGAAAGATACATCATCAAAATTTTCTCACATGATACCTAGGACTGGCGGGTATTAATATTTCTTCTTTTGAAGAAAAAGCTGCACCTCAAACATTCCTCACTTGAAAAATTTGTACCTTGACTATGATCAAACCTAAGATCCATAGGTCCAAAGTTGAATAGGCTACTAAATTTATGGTTGTGAATTTATACTTCAGATTAATTCCAAAGCTAATTTATTGTAATGCTTTGTTAATCAAAATTTATTTTTACTAATGATGAATATTGATATAATTTATTATAAAGTAAAGTGATCCCACTACAGGCCTCAGGAGGCCCTTGGGGTAGTAGGAGGTTAAGACTCCCACCTTTTTCTGAACAATCGGCACTTCATGTCAGCCAGGTTGTCAGCCCTGCATGACGGCTGCCTTTACCCCCAGAACAAGCATCTGGTACTCATTTCCGTTAGAGGCTGAGTTGACCCCAGGACCATAGTGCTGCCAGAAGGTTTGGGTCAGTTTCAAAATCCTGACCCCACCGAAACTCGAACCCTCGACCTTCTGGCTTGTAGTGTGATGCCTTAACCACTACGCTACGGCGTGCAAATGCATTACCAAAAGGCACATTCCCTAATTTTATTAATGGACTATGAGAGGCAGGATACTAGGATGCATGAGTGAGGGCATGAAAATGAGCCAGGATGGGTAGTTCTATGTTCCAGCTGACTTTATCTCCAGGAGATTCTCAATTTTCATTTAATAGGAAGTTGAGTAGGACCTAGGGTTAGTATGGACATAGAAAAATATCTTAATTCCTTTGTTGCCCAGGATCAAACCAAAGCCATCCAGTCTGTAGTCAGATATTTTGCTCCTTGAGCTATCTGGCCCACCTCCAAATTTTATTACCTTCAGTAAAAATCCATCCTCGTTGTTTTCGTATTCCTTCATCTGCTACAACTCTAATTGTTTTAACAGCAGAGCCATAATTTTCTTTAAACCATTTCAAGTCTGTTTTTCTTCTAATATCACTCACAATCCAAATTGGTTTTTCATGTGCTAAAACGTAAATACAACACAATTTTATTGACCATATTGATATTGACAATTTTGCAAATTACTGGAAAGTAATATACCTTTAAACATTTTTACAGCAGCTTCACAGAAATATCCATAGTTTTGTCTTCGAACCCCCTCACTCCATTTTATCA
Source organism: Diploptera punctata (assembly GCA_030220185.1). NCBI lineage: Eukaryota > Metazoa > Arthropoda > Insecta > Blattodea > Blaberidae > Diploptera > Diploptera punctata. The sequence continues at coordinate 319,577 of JASPKZ010002722.1, read as the reverse complement.
TATCTTGTCTGTATTTTTCCTTATATTCTCCAGCCCCCATTAGATCATCAAACTGTAAATCATGTGTTTCAGCCCAATAAGATTTTATGGGAGCTGATATTTTTAACATTACAGCATTTTCTCTTTTGATTCTGGAATAAGGAAAGAGAGAGAGATTCAGAATAAATGTAATATTATGATTATAAAAGGTTTAGTCAACATGGTAAAATTTTTGTTCTTGGAAGTTCAAATTATGAATAAACTAGGAGAGCATTTCATACTCTCAAACATTTAAAACTGAGTTCTAGGGTGAATGGAGATGACTACTAAATACTGAGCTATATGATCCTTATGGGAATCCAGATATAATAACAGTTAAGTCTTGTCCGCTGTGGTCTCGAGGTAGCGTACTGCCTTATCACGCAGCAGGCCTGGGTTCAATTCCCGATTGGAACAGGCTCCTGGGTGAGATTTCTTTCAGGTTTTTTCCTCATCTGTAAGACAAATGTCAGGAAGCTTAGGGCCTAACGGTCCCCAAAAATCATCGAGCCATCATCCTTCACCGTTGTGGAAAGCAATGGGAAGCTACCACATGTATAATTCCCTAGTACAGCTGCAAAGCATAGGATGAAATTGATATGATTGCAGTGAAAGACCTGCCCTTGGGCAGAATTACTATGGAATGGAAGTCTTGTAGATTGTGATGGGCAGGACGTGTGGAACAAATTAGAAATGATAGAGGGGTTTGGAAACGCATGTAGAAAAACCAGAGGGAAAGCTACCAGTAGATAGGCCAAGAAAGAGGTGAGAGAATAACATTAACCATGATTTGAAGGAAGTAGTTTATACAAGGGGTGATGGAGAACATTAGCTCAGGATACGGATGTATGGAGAACTTATGTCCGCGAGGCCATAACTTATCGGTTCGATAATACCAGTGAGTTAGTTATGAAGAGTTTTAGGGATAAAGTGTATGGTTGGCATGTAGATTCATTCTTCTTGCAGAAAGGCAAAGGTCACAAGAATTGAAATTATCTTCCCAGGGATGTTAGGAGAGCAATATTTCAATTAGTTAATTTAGTTGTAGCATTAAGTTAAAGTATAGAGAAATTAAAACAAGGAAAAGAATAATAGCATAAAATTTAATCCTTCTCTATACATCACAAAATTTACCTCTCTAATATTATATCTGTAATATAATCCTTTCCCGATTTTCTCTTTCCACTAAATAATAGAATACATGATGGAGAACTATTAATTTTTTCTGAAATTTTGTTTACTTCCATTTCAATTATAGCACGATAAAAGTAAATATAAATAATATTTGCAAATTAACGTTGTAAGTGTTGGTATCATTCATTCACGTTCTTGATTATTTCCAGACCAGGGATTTTCCAGACAAGCTTCCCTGTAAAGCTTTAAAGAATCGAAGGGGCTGTAAAATCTATATACCAATTTTCTTGGGTTTAGCGATTATACGTTTTGTGGAATTTACTAGTTATGTAATCTAAGTAAGTCTAGCAAATTACAGCAGAATTAAATCACTGGTTCAAGGCTCAAAATATTCATTTAAGTTAAAAGAAGAATCTAATAATGTATCTAATCTTTAAGAAGAATCTAATAATGTACCTCATCTGTATTTAGCGAGTTGTATAGCTTACGTTGGTAACACAGTAGAGTATTATCATATATTCTAATAAGCCGTGACATTTACACGCTCGGGTTCTCTATGTTTACACGAGGATCTGAATTATAACTGAACCAGAAATTTAGGTTAAATTGGTGCAATTTGAGAGAAAATGAAGAATTTGTTTTTATTTCAGCATTTCCATACAAAAAATTGTAATTTAATTGACTTTGAATGTTTCTGTACCTCATCTCAACCTGATGAAGTTGTAATTTATAATGATAATAGTATTTATAAGTTGAAAACCTATAATGGACAGGCAGAACATTTGTTTGATATGCATGAGTACTATGGCTCAGATGTTCCTAAAATTATACATATGAGTTGCAATTCGATAAGTGACTGTATTTGCTTGGCATTTGATAATGGTGATATCTTAACATTTGATAGAGATTTAAAAGAAGTGGAATGTGTTGGTTGTGTTGAGAATGGCCTTAAAGTTGTACAGTGGAGTCCAGATCAAGAAATTATTATTATGATTACTGGTCTAGACACAATTATAGTAATGACTGGAACCTTTGATCCAATTATAGAAACAGATCTTCATCAAAGTGGTTTTGGAGAGAAACAATTTATAACTGTTGGCTGGGGCAAGAAGGAAACACAGTTTCATGGCTCCGAAGGTAAAGCAGCGGCACGAGCAGTACCAAAATCTGTTGATCAAGTTTCAGTTTTAGATGATGGTAAGCCACAGATAAGTTGGAGAGGTGACGGTACGCTGTTTGCTGTAAGTGTTATTAAACCAGAAACAAATATTCGACAGATACGAATATTTTCTCGCGATGGAGTTCTTCAGTATACAAGTGAAACTGTAATTGGTCTGGAAGGTGCTCTAAGTTGGAGACCTTCAGGTAACTTAATAGCAACTTCACAAAGACTACCAAATAAACATATCATTGCATTCTTTGAAAAGAATGGTCTTCGACATGGAGAATTTTCACTTCCATTTGGACAAAATGAATGCAAAATTAATCAGTTGTTATGGAATTCTGAATCATCAATACTTGCTGTGTGGGGAGAATATATAACTGGAAATTCATTTTTGCAGCTGTGGACAACAAGTAATTATCACTGGTATTTAAAACAAAATTTGAATTTTCCTGCTGAGAATAAACTTTTAGCTCTAGAATGGGATATGCTAATTGGAAACCGTCTTCATGTTCTGTGCAAAGGATTGTTATACCTATGTTATGAATGGGGATGGACAGTATCGCACAGTCTTGGAAATAAAGAAAATGATGAGGCGTTTGTGGCAGTGATAGACGGAGGTAAATTTAGTTTAGATTAATTTAATCGTTAATTATAGAACTATAACTTTTGTACTAACATCAGTTTCTTAAACATTAAATCAATTTCTTGTTTACATTATTGTCAGAAAATTTGGTAACTGTATATTGATATCACCAATGCACATAGACTCTGCTATGTTCTCTCATGATGGGATATAAAAAAGTAAAGTGATCCCACAATAGGACCGGAGGCCCTTGGGGTAGTAGGAGGTTAAGGCTCTCACTTTTTCTAGACAATCGTCACTTTATGTCAGCCCTGCGTGACGGCCGCCTTTACCCCCAGAACAAGCATCTGGTACTCATTTCTGTTAGAGGCTAAGTTGACCCTAGGGCCATAGTGCCGCCAGAGGGTTTGGGTCAGTTTAAAAATCCTGACCCCAACGGGACTTGAACCCTCGACCCTCCGGCTTGTAGCTCAGTGCCTTAACCACTACGCTACGGCGTGCATTGGTACTAATTTAACTTCTGATCTTATTAGGTAGTTTATGAATAAGACCTACTTATTTCTTTATACTTTTTTCACTTGTTATTACATAACCAAATGTTTTCATATTAAATATTCTCAGGAATGATGGTAATGATGGAAAAAGAGTCAAATTTTGGCTGAAGTTTCCATTAAGCGCAGTGAGAGATTTTTCTAAGTCCCAGACAGACACCACACACATGCACCAACAAGGTTTTATTTTCAAAATTTTCCAAACATTTACAATAAATTTTACATTTTTTCTAACGATTATTTCAGTATATTTTCCTATGAGATTTAACTACATACATAACATGAAGACGTGGCAGCCAAATTGATTTTAACATGTTCCAGTGCAGTTAACGGATATGCTACACTTAGGGTCGCACGAAAATTTTTCTAAGTTCTATAGAATCGCAGTGCGCATGCGCTAGTGCTCCAATTATCCCAGGTAGATAAATGCAACCTCCAGCAGTTGGCGGTTTATGTATGAGAAATCAGTATGACCAACATTGACACAAAATTCCCAGAACTTGTCTAAAATGTATAATTAACACGAAATGAACTAGTGGAAATATGATTTTACGTGGTAACCGTCCAATATTTTGAATTTTTCATAGAATAACAGATATGAAGAGGTAATTTATTTTACGTATCAAATCACATTTAAAAAGCAAGGAACCTAAAAGCTAACCAAACCTAAATCAATTACTGTAACACAAATCAATTACTCTAACGTAGGTGAAATCCAAGGAACGTGGAATCACATTTAAAAAGCAAGGAACCTAAAAGCTAACCAAACCTAAATCAATTACTGTAACACAAATCAATTACTGTAACACAAATCAATTACTCTAACGTAGGTGAAATCCAGGGAACGTGGAAATGGTTGGCAACATCTGGAGTAGTTTGGTTGTTGATAGTGACAACGCTGGAACAACATAGGAAGTGGAGGGAAAATAACAAAGAGTAGGAAGTAAGCAATGTGTTTTACACAAATATATTAATATGAAAAAATACTCGTTGCAACATTGGAAGATGTTTAAAATGTGTTTAAAAGTGTTGCAAAATGTTTTAAACGTGTTTAAAAGTGTTTAGTGCATCAGTGGAATAAGATATTAAATTGAAAAATTTTTGCGACCTGAAGTGTACAACAGCCCAGTTAACATAGAGTATGTATTTCAGAATTCCAGAACTTACTATTTATTTTTCGGCATTGTATTCTTTCACAGGTTAGAGTGCATAAATTGCATTAGGTTAGCTTATATAGGTTGGTCTTTTACAAATTAGAGTACTTAATTTGCATTAGGTTAGCTGTTAGGTTCGTTAAATATCAGGTATATGTTGGCTGCATCACATGATTCCATAGTCTAAACCGTTTACATTTGTTGGCGCATGCACATAGTGTCCGCCTGGGACTTAGAAAAAATTCTCACTGCGTTTAATGGAAACTTTATCCCAAATTTCTTTAAAATTAACTTTACAAAATATGTGTACACAACATTTTCAAATTTTCTTTATTTATCTCACAATATTTCATCATGTCCTTACAAATAATTTGCTGTTGCAGTTCTTTCACAATTTATTTATCACCCCGTTCTTTACACTTGCTGATGGCTTTGTTTAACACATCTACTATGCTTGGTTTCACAGTTATGTCACTTTTATTCATCTATGTTTGGACATGGCTGGTCTGACCCTTGCACCTCCTTATATAGGCCTATGTGAGAGCAGGAGCAATCTGGATGCCAGTCCAGACCTCTCTATAGTGGGCAACTAAGGTATTACTTGAATGAGAAAGACCTGTTAAATTTTGCTCAGAGGCTCTAATTTAGATTAGAGATTCTTATATGACCCCGACAATATTCAAATGGGACCACAGCTTAAAGTCTTTCTCATAGGACTTGTCCCTTCGATTTTTCCATCTTAAATATCTGTTGATAACAATCAGGTTTGAATCCCTGTCCCTCGGAACCAGAGGCAAGATCTAGGTAGTATAATGTTAATATTTTTATTTTCTATTTACTAAATAAAACTTTGATAGTTTTATTTAGTAAATATTCACAGATTTTTATGAAGTAAATACCAAGTCAATTGATTATTTTTATTTTCAGCAAAACTTCTTTTGACTTCATTTCGCCAAGGAATTGTTCCACCTCCCATGTGCAGTGAAACATTAAATCTTCCTGTACCGATTAACCATATAATATTTTCACCACCAGCTGATAGTGGTGCAGTATCTAATACTCTGTGTACAGTGTTATGCGATGGAACTGTTGTTCTGTTCAAACAACCTAATTCAAATAGCACCCATGTGCAGTCCATTGTTTGCAATCTGGAACGTACAAGTGCAGCAGGCATGCATCATTGGTTGTGGATAAAACCTGATTGTTTTCTGTGCTGTTATACACAGGGTGTTACATCTTATGTTGTGAATCTATCTTTAGATGTTGAAGAACAGAAAATTAAAGTAGGGTAAGTATTTTTTCCCCTGAATGTAATCAGAACAGTTAAATCTCATAGAATCAATGGGCAGGACATGTAGTATGAATTGGGAATGAAAGTGGGCATAAAAACTTTAAGGGGTTTAACCTCTAATGTAAAAGATTTTTAAATGCCCTCTACCATCCAGTTGCCGGAATCTAAATGCCCTTAACATCCTTGTTTTATAGTGTTTGTAATAAAAAATTACTATTATTATTCTAGGTGTGATACAATCATGAATGAAAAACCGAGTTGTAGCTATGAAACCATTGTTTGTTCTGAAAAATTGTCATAGTTAATGGCTTTAGGTTAAGATATATGATAAAATTAATTTTGATATGTATAACAGTGAGCTACATGGTCTTTATAGGAAGCCATTTATAATAACAGTTAAGTCTTGTAGGCAGTGATGGACAGTACATGTGGCACAAATGGGGAATGAAAGAGGTGCATGGAAGCTTCTTGTAGAAAAACCAGAGGGAAAGCGCCCCTTTTGATAGACCAAGAACGGGATAGGAGAATAACATTAACCATGATTTGAGGGAAGTAGATTGTACACAGGATGATTAGAAAACAATAGCTCAGGATAGGGATATATGGAGAGCTTATGTCCATGTGGCCATGAACCTATGGATTCGGTAATGCCAGTGAGTTAGTTAGTTATGCCTGTGCTTACTGAATAAAATAGTGTAAGTAAGGACATTGTTGATTGACTAAAATACATTGATGCAATCCTAATTCACTCTACACTAGCAAGCTAACTTCTGGGACTATTAAACCCATAGGTCATGGTCATGCGGACATAAGCTCTCCATACATCCATATCCTGAGCTAATATTTTCCAACAATTCACTCTATTTAACTTTTACAGGAATTTATAGAATTCACTCTATACTAATTTATACATTTTACAGTATTTCAGGCACATGAACATTGTTTATATGTAACAATATATATAGTCCTGTCCAGGCACAGGACTTGAACCTGGATCTATGGATTGGTACTCCAGCATGCTATCCATTACACCACCGGTCAAATCTAATACAAACTTTTTTTATATATATATATATATATATATATATATATAAAATGTTTGTATTAGATTTGCCCGGTGGTGTAATGGATAGCACTCTGGAGTACCAATCCAGAGGTCTGTTGAGGCATTTATTTTTCTTATCATGTCATATTAAGCTTTCATTATTCAATGTCAAAAATTTAATTATAACATCAATATATATATATATATATATATATATATATATATATATATACACACACACACACACACACTTCATTTGTTTGATGGCACTTGCGGCCAGTTAGACACTTACTCGCATGTGTCATCTTTCAAAATAATCCACAATACAAAAAAAAAATTCACTTTACACAAAAATACTTAGTACTCCTTCTACACTTAGTACTCTTGAATATTTTGCTCTATTTGTGGTTCTATTGTTTGAACAACAAAATTGTAGGATGCTAGATCCACACATACACACACACAAACATATATTTGTATATAAATAAAATAATTAATTACAGATCACCACTGAAGATTCACTTGTGTACACAGAACAATTCTGTGATAAAAATTTCACTTCCAGTTAGTGTATAGATTAATGATTTTAAATACTTTTTTAAAAAAAAGTTCACTTTAATTCAAATCTAGTTAAAATATCATAAGGAATAAATTAAAAATCCACCACTGCCATTTACAAAACATTTCATGAGCTCAGTTACTGGTGGTAACTTTAACCTCAAAGAAACTAGTTATTAAATTTATATAGTATATTGTTTTGAGAAAAATAATCCCTCTCCAAGCACGAAAAAAAAATCAACTTTCAATATAAATAAATACCAAATAAATAATCAAAAGAAGCCATACAGGCTGTATATATATATATATATCTTCTTAATAAAGAAACCATCATTTGCAAAGATAGAAGCAAAGGTTTCATAGCATTTGGTGCATGAGAATTACAACATATATAGAGAAAGATTTGTGTTTAGATCGGAACTTGCTCCAGTAGCTCAGTTGGTAGAGCACTAGGTCTAGAAAACCAATGGTCCCGGATTCAAGCCCCTGTCTGAGTGTATAATTTTTCTCTTGAAATATCAAATGATTAACATTACCTAAGGTTTTTTGCAGAAAAGGAAAGTCTCATTCATTGACAAGGCTCCTAGTTTGTACAGTTTTATAACATTTCATAAATTTCTCATACCCACTTAAAGTTGCAGCTGCAGCTTGTCACATATAACTGTCTTTTGGCTGTAGTGGACCTGCTGACACATAAATACAACATTCCACGTTTAAAGGTTATAGACAAAATTATAAAATTAATTTATCAGAATATCACTATAAGAAATTAAATTTATAGTTATAATGTGTTCCTGATGCCATAATGGCAACAAGGGGCTGTTAAAGTAGAAGTTATAATGTGATTGTGTGTGTGTGTTGTAATGCCCTCACAGCATTTTTAATGCTTTGGGTTCTGCATTGGGTGAATAGATGATGTTTGTCTGGTGTATTTCAATTTATGCACCACTTTGGCAGACCACTTTACGTAGGTGATGGATTCTTGTATTGTGAGCAGTGATGAGGATAGGATGAATGTATGTTTATTCATTTATGTAGTGTAAATTATGTTGTATGAGGGATGATGATGATGAGGAGAAGGGAAAAGGTGAAACCTGGTGCCAGCATGTAGTCTACTTCTATTGAAAAGCACCAAGGGGGCTGCCAGGATTAACATCTCCATCCGATGGATGAATTGTTATCAGGTTATAACATGCCTTTTTAGCATATATATATACTGTGGAGGATTTGCAATTTAATGCAGGAATCTGGTAAAAATTTAATAATTAAAAATTGTGCACCACCACTCCTTCTGGCCCCGAGATTGAAAATTTTACAATTAAATCAATTTAATTAATTTTACAATTAAAATCTTCAAGGTCACTAGATATTGAACCCATATGTAGCTAATGTTACTTATATACTCTTAGTTGAGAATGACAATGAAACATGTCCAGGTGAGAAAATATGAGGTAAGATGTGTAATTCCATTTTGAGCACTTAATAAAAAAACTCATAGTAATAATTAAAATATTTTGTCTGTTCATTCTTACCTCGTAGAGTTGTTTTTGTTGAACATACGTTTCAGAGCTTCTTAGCCCCATCATCAGCGATTTTTAAAGTAAAAACTCACAGTGTTTTAAGTTAATTAAAAATTATGTTTTTATTATTAATTTAACATTTCTCAATGAAAGATAAATTAAATTTGAAGAGAAAAATTTTCGCCTAGACCGGGACTCGAACCCGGGACCCTTGGCTTTCCGGGCCAAGTGCTCTACCAACTGAGCTACCGAGGCGAGTTACGATCTAGACGCAAATTTTTCTCTTATATACGTTGTAATTCCCTATCGCCAAATGCTTTTGAAACCATTGTTTCTATCTTTGCAAATGGCGGCTTCTTAGTTAAGAAGACATTTATTGGAAATTTAACATTACTTTAAAAGCCAGTAAGGCCTCTAATGATGTTTTTATTATTAATTTAACATTTCTCAATGAAAGATAAATTAAATTTGAAGAGAAAAATTTTCGCCTAAACCGGGACTCGAACCGGGACCCTTGGCTTTCCGGGCCAAGTGCTCTACCAACTGAGCTACCGAGGCGAGTTACGATCTAGACGCAAATTTTCTCTTATATACGTTGTAATTCCCTATCGCCAAATGCTTTTGAAACCATTGTTTCTATCTTTGCAAATGGCCGCCATTTGCAAAGATAGAAACAATGGTTTCAAAAGCATTTGGCGATAGGGAATTACAACGTATATAAGAGAAAAATTTGCGTCTAGATCGTAACTCGCCTCGGTAGCTCAGTTGGTAGAGCACTTGGCCCGGAAAGCCAAGGGTCCCGGGTTCGAGTCCCGGTCTAGGCGAAAATTTTTCTCTTCAAATTTAATTTATCTTTCATTGAGAAATGTTAAATTAATAATAAAAACATCATTAGAGGCCTTACTGGCTTTTAAAGTAATGTTAAATTTCCAATAAATGTCTTCTTAACTAAGAAGCCGCCATTTGCAAAGATAGAAACAATGGTTTCAAAAGCATTTGGCGATAGGGAATTACAACGTATATAAGAGAAAAATTTGCGTCTAGATCGTAACTCGCCTCGGTAGCTCAGTTGGTAGAGCACTTGGCCCGGAAAGCCAAGGGTCCCGGGTTCGAGTCCCGGTCTAGGCGAAAATTTTTCTCTTCAAATTTAATTTATCTTTCATTGAGAAATGTTAAATTAATAATAAAAACATCATTAGAGGCCTTACTGGCTTTTAAAGTAATGTTAAATTTCCAATAAATGTCTTCTTAACTAAGAAGCCGCCATTTGCAAAGATAGAAACAATGGTTTCAAAGCATTTGGCGATAGGGAATTACAACGTATATAAGAGAAAAATTTGTGTCTAGATCGTAACTCGCCTCGGTAGCTCAGTTGGTAGAGCACTTGGCCCGGAAAGCCAAGGGTCCCGGGTTCGAGTCCCGGTCTAGGCGAAAATTTTTCTCTTCAAATTTAATTTATCTTTCATTGAGAAATGTTAAATTAATAATAAAAACATCATTAGAGGCCTTACTGGCTTTTAAAGTAATGTTAAATTTCCAATAAATGTCTTCTTAACTAAGAAGCCGCCATTTGCAAAGATAGAAACAATGGTTTCAAAAGCATTTGGCGATAGGGAATTACAACGTATATAAGAGAAAAATTTGCGTCTAGATCGTAACTCGCCTCGGTAGCTCAGTTGGTAGAGCACTTGGCCCGGAAAGCCAAGGGTCCCGGGTTCGAGTCCCGGTCTAGGCGAAAATTTTTCTCTTCAAATTTAATTAAAAATTGTTCACCTCCACTCCTTTTGGCCCCAAGATTGAAAATTTTACAATTAAAATTTTAGATTAGCTAACTACATTTATTTGATGTTTATTTGTAGGAGAGAAATTGCTGTTGATGGAGTAATTGTGTCGATGGTAATGAGAAGTGATGGCACTGCTCTCATACAAAAGGAGGGAGGTGCTTTATACACATATAAACCAGATGATGACGACCTAGTTTCTTTTCAGAAATCTCTTCCTGAAACTTGTGAGACTTTGAAGGTGGGAAATCTTATTTGTCTTTAAAGTGAATTTATAAGTATTTTTTTAAATTTTAATTATTCTTATGACATTATTCTTGGAATCATTTTGAAAGTAGATAGAACTGATGTTTTTATTATTAATTTTTTCTTTCAAATATAATTTATCCTTCAGTGAGAAGTGTTAAATTAATAATAAAAATATCAATAGAAGCCCTTGGCTTTATAAAGTAGTGTTAAATTCCCAATAAATGTCTTCTTAACTAAGAAGCTGCCATTTGCAAATATAGAAGCAAAGGTTTCAAAGCATTTGGCACGAGGGAATTACAACATATATAAGAGAAAAATTTGTGTCTAGATCACAATTCGCCTTGGTTGCTCAGTTGTTAGAGCATTTGGCCCAGAAATCAAAGGTTCCAGGTTCGTGCCTCGGTGTAGGCGAGAATTTCTCTCTTCCAATATAATTTATCCTTTAGTGAGAAGTGTTAAATTAATAATAAAAACATCAATAGAAGCCCTACTGGCTTTATAAAGTACTGTTACATTCCCAATAAATGTCTTCTTAACTAAGAAGCCGCCATTTGCAAAGATAGAAGCAAAGGTTTCAAAGCATTTGGCACGAGGGAATTGCAACATATATAAGAGAAAAATTTGCGTCTAGATCGCAACTCACATTGGTAGCTCAGTTGGTAGAGCATTTGGCCTGGAAAGCTAAAGGTCCCGGGTTCATGTTTCGGTTTAGGTGAGAATTTTTCTCTTCAAATATAATGTAGATAGAACTCTTTATAAAATTAATTTTGTCTTACAATTAACAGTAAGAAATGTTTATCAACACCTGAATTGTATTACATTTTCTCTTTATCAACTATGCAGTATATTATGGGCAAAAAAAGTGGCAGATTTATAATTTTTTATCAATTAAATTAAGAAATGCTAGCAAATAAATTGGTAAATTCTTCAAAGAAATTGAATCGGTTATTTACACCTCACCTCATATTTTGTTCTCTCATCTGGACATGTTTTGAAAGATATTCCCTTCATTTTCAGCCATCCTTTGAAACATGTCCCAGGTGGGAGAGCAAGATGTGAGATGAAGTGTAAATTATTTATATTTGAAAAGAAAAATATACGCCTAGACTGGGGTTTGAACCCAGGACCTTTGACTTTCTATGTCAATGCTTTTCTTTTCAAATATAATTTGTCCATCATTAAGGTGTTTAAAAACGAATAATATTAACATTGTAAATTATTTCTTTGATCAAATTCCTTGTTGTATTAGTTTCTACCAATTTTATGATTTACACGTTCAGTACCAGCAGCTGAACAGGGCATTTAAATCCCCAGACCAGGTCTTTAAATGGAATTCCTCCTTTTACACAACACTTTTGAAATTTCAATATTATTCCTAAACAATTAATGATAGAAAATTGAAATTTCGTACATACCCAAAGAAAACATTCTAGTAGACTTTTATGATATGATATATTGTATAACAGTTTCCTGGATGGAGAGGAACACTTTGAACAGTTACACAGTTGAACTTACTTTTTTTGTTCTTGAGATGCACTTTGTACTTTCATGAAGGATGTTTATCATTTTTCAGGGCAGATAATTTCAATAGAACATGCTCCTTCAATTTTCCGTGAAGATGAAATGGAGGGTCTTTAACTGGGGCTATTTCTGGAGGGGGAACAATGGGGCACCAAAATCTCAGACGTCCTTGCTACACCAACATTCCTTCATCCAACGCACTTTTTTTTGTTGTGCAGTGTACATGTTTGTTGATTAGTCTCTCTAAAATTGGTCTAATTTTGTACAGTGTGTCAATAATGCTTTTATAGGTGCTACTGTCACTGAAGTGCAAAAATGAAAGAATGTTTAGGAAACATGTTCTAGAATTCATCGGAGAACATTTTGTTTAAACAACTCACCTCATAGGATCCATGCTTCCATGGTATCGCGATTTCAAACACAGTCGTGTTCATCTTCAGCCATAACTCCAAATTTCGTCAGTCGGAGTTATGGCTGAAGATGAACACGACTGTGTTTGAAATTGCGATACCATTGAAGCATGAATCCTATGAGGTGAGTTGTTTAAACAAAATGTTCTCTGATGAATTTTAATGATTATACCTCATAATGTTTACTTCCCAACATTAATTTAATATAACATGTTCTAGACTTTTTTTTTTCCGGAAATAAAGAGGTTTGGAAGCATTAGTCTTCAGTCCAATTTATTGTTATATTGGGCTTTTGGACAATTCCTATGATAAACATCAGTTCTAATTTATTTTTCATTTTAGAGATGTCTACAATTTCATTGTCTGCATAATTGAATACTTAGTGAAAGGTCGCAGCACGGCACTAATGACTTACTCTGCATAAAGGATTCTTTTGATTGCATATATATTAAAAAAATCATCATTCAAGAATAAATTAACATAAGATATTATTTCAGTTTCATCATCAATTTGAAATTTCATCCCGGTATTCGCTATAAATAATGGAAGCGGCTGACAATAACTAGGGTGACACGATCAGGCACTTTTCATTATTGTAATGGTACATCACTCACTACAAATAAAATTTCATCTTCACTTTAACTTTGCAAATCTGAAATTAATTAGTCATGGTAAAAGGAAAAGAGAAAAAAAAACCTTAATTTTTGTGCCATCTATGGTCTGCAATATAGAGAGTAGACGCCTAATATAAATACAGTTTATTTGTGTACGCTGTTAAATGTTTATACTGATCTATGGCCTTGGTGCACAAGAGGTCCTTTAAATGCCATAATTGGTTCATGGTACTGAATGTGATAAAATGTTAAACTCTTTTTTTTTTAAATTTTACCCATAGGTGGCAATTGGAAGTTTTATGAACATTGATGTTTTTATTATTAATTTAACAATTCTCATTGTAAGATAAATTAAATTTGAAGAGAAAATTTTTGCCCAGACTGGGACCCGAACCCGGGACCAATGCTCTTACCAACTGAGCTACTGGGGCGAGTTCCAATCTAGATGCAAATTTTTCTCTTATATACGTTGTAATTCCTGTGCACCAACTGCTTGAAGCCTTGGCTTCTATCATTGCAAATGGTGGCTTCTTGGTAACCAAAGATTCTGGATTTGGGTCCTGGTCTGAGCAAACATTTATCTCTTCAAATTAAAATTTTATCAGATCCAGATACTGGGCAGAGCCAGTTCTAATCAATAATAAGCATCTTCATGAACTTACAGAAACCCATGTGGTTCACAACTAATACATATATATGTTTGTATGTGTATAGCTGCCCAGAACAAGGTTGTAACCCTATTTTTTTTCTGAAGTTGAGTTTTACCTGGAAAAGCTTGTTTAAATACCACTTGAGACTTTTTTCAAGTAAAAATCAACTTATAATATTATAATGATATTGTGAAAAGAAAAATTAATGTCTGAACCAGGAATCAAACCATGGACCTCTTGTATTCTGTACAAGCGTCTTTTCACAATATCATTACAATATTATAATATGATCCATTATTGGAACTGTGTTAAAATAACAGTATTGGAAAATGTTAAAAAATTCGTTTGAAAAAAAAGTTACAACGTTGTTCTGGATGGCTATATATATATATATATATATATATATATATACATACACACATATATACACCTACATGCATACATATTAGAGGGTGTCCCCAACCTTAAGGATCAAAATTATACAGACGATAGAGGACTCTATTTGGAGCATTTTGACATAAGAGACCAGTGGTCAGAAATGAATATTTTGGATTCTGTGCCATCTTGAAGATCATTTGCAAGCTGCTGCTGCTGCTTTTTTTTTTTTTTTTTTTTACACTCGTCACTAATTTAGAGCTCAGAGTTTGAATGAGCTAGTTTTTCGTAAGTTACTATCCATGGGAATAAATGTCTTCCAATTTGGATTATGCTTGTTGGAAAACTTCTCTCAGTACATTTGTTCGGCTCTCCGGGCTCTACATTCTGCTGCACTGTACATTAAATACATTTCTGCAAGTTCCTGTGACAAGTAATGCTCCATCTTTGACAGACACTCATGCACTGTAAGCAAAAAATTAACAAATGAAAGTGCCAGGCAGTTTGTTATGACAATTAAAGCAGCATACAGAAACGTCCCTTACATCTTTCAAGATGGCTTGACGTCCAAAATATTAATTTCCAACCACTGTCCCTTTTGTCAAAGTGATCCAAATAGAGTCCTCTACCGTTTGTACAATTTTAACCCTAAAGGTTGGAGACAACATATATATATGCTTCTTCTTCTTCCTTCCAAGTATTAGGCCAAGGCCTATTATGATCCTATAGAAAATTTTCCCTCCAGCGTTTCATAGGACGGCCCAGTGATCTTCGTCCTCTTGGTATATAATTATAAACAGCTTTGGGGATCTGATTTGAACTCATTCTTTCAAGATGGTGTTTCCAATTTATTGGTACTGTTTAATATATTCCAAAATTGGCGTAGTCTTCAATTCTTTTAAGATATCGGTGTTCCTTTTCCGATCCCATCTGGTGTAACCCGCTGTTCTGCGCATGAATCTCATTTCACAAGCCGTTATTCTGCTTTCATGTTGTCTTTTTAGTGTCCATGCTTCACTACCATAGGTCAACACTGGTCTAGCTAAAGTGTTATATAAACGTAATCTGGTGTATTTTTGTACAAGGGATGGTTTCATAACTTGATTAATAATTTCTAAACTTTTATTATAACTAGTAATTTTTTCAGGGATATCTTTTTTATCCCAGATAGAGAGATAATATCCAAGGTATATTTATGCATAAACTAATTATGCTATCATATGTTCTATGTGATTTCAGGTTTGCCATGTAGATGATAGAAATGTGTTTCTTGGTTTAAGCAAACGAAATCGCTTATATGTTGATGGTGAAGAAGTAGCAAATAATGTTACATCTCTAGTAATTCATTCAGAATTCATACTTCTGACCACGTTGAAACATGAATTATTGTGTGCTCAGTTAAATAAGAAAGGTTTGCAGTCACTTAGAGAAGGGAAGTGTGGTCCTGGACGACGGATAGAGCGAGGAGCTAGATTGATTACGAGTGTATCAGGAGATACTCGAGTGCTATTACAGATGCCCAGAGGAAATTTGGAATGCATACAACCACGACCCCTCACGCTTCATGTGGCCACTGTACATCTTGATAACAAGAGATATAGAGCTGCTTTTGAACTACTGAGGAAGAATCGCATTAATCTCAACCTACTGTGTGACTATCAGCCACAAATATTTCTTAATAACGTGGATGATGTTATTAATGAGATTAAAGACCCATTGTGGCTTTCTCTTTTCCTTTCTGAATTACAGAATGAAAATGTTGTACATACCATGTATAAGGATTATTATATTCATCTAGACAATTTACCAAATGCTCTTACTAATAAGGTATGTTTAAAATACAAATATCAAGATATTTTATTAAAAATTAATTTAAATTTATTAATTTCATTTCTTGTGGTGCAGGTATGTGTATAGTGTATGTTAGAATGGTTCAGAGGTTTATAAACTATTGTGATTCCTTTTGATTTCCTTCCATTACACCTTTCATAGCCAACCTAAATGCAAGTTGAATAATTCTAATAGGTGGAATATTTGAAAGCTGGGGTGAGTTATTCTTAATTATATTATTTTTGGTCTGGACATCTTACCTCAATATTAATGTTGATTTGTTCTTGGACATGTTTCAAAACAATTCTGTTTTATCGTCAGCTTTCCCAGAGTTATTCTTGTGCTTTTAAGTTTTATCATCATCATCATCATCATCATCATCCTTTTATCGTGTCCTTTCGCAAGGTCGATTCCAAATATGCCTCCAACCATCTCTATCTTCCCATGTTTTGCTTCTTTTTAGTTCTTACCAATCGTATCCTCTCTCTTGTAGACTTTTCTTCACTTGGTTAATCCATCTTTCTTGTGGTCGTTTTCTTTGCATCTTGAGATTTAACTGTCTTTGTGGTAGTCTTTCCTTTTCCATTCTTTTTTAAATGTCCAAACCATTTTAGTCTACTTTTTTCTATGTTTGTTGTTAATTTTTCTACACTTAATGTCTCCCTGATTTTGTCATTCTTTATTCTATCTCTCCTTGTTTTATGTACCATTCCATGTAAGAATTTCATTTCTGTAGCTTGGATCCTCTCAAGTCCTTCTTTGTGTATGTCCAAGTCTCAGCTGCATATGTTAGAACTGGTTTGAAATAAAGTTTTATACATTGCCATTTTACTCTTGGTGGGTATATTTTTTTTATTGTTTAGTTAGATTGTTTAATTACTCTAAATGGAATCCAGATCTAACAAATTGCCAAATTTTGAAAGATTTCATGATAAAGTTGCATTTTATTGGTTTGTGTCCACTCCAGAATATTGAGCCAGCAAAGCTGAAGACCTCATTTACTCCTAAGTTTGCAATCTTGTTCTACTAACATTTATTTAGTTTAGTACTAATAATATTACATATTTAGGTTATTTCTGTCTCCACTTCTAATTCATTTTTTTACCTTTTAATTATATATTTTGTCAGAGTAAAAACTGTTTATATACTTTTTTTTTTCAGGTCACTAACCACTTGAATCATTCCTTATGTTTTTTTGGCCAAACAGGTATTTGAATGAAGTGGAAACTAATTTATTTCTCTCTCTGTCTTTCCACTTTATAATTTTTTTTCATGAATTGTATTGAAATATCCTTCCATTTCCACGTTGGACAGATTCTGTTTTATGCAAACTAATTTGTTTGTACATGACATTTACATTGCTACATTTATTGTATCTTTAACTGTTTATAATTAGTATAGTGTATATCTATATTTGTCGAATATTTATTTGTATTTGTGCTGGTTGAGTGGAAGAGAGGGCCTTATGGCCTTAACTCTGCCAGAATAAATAAAGTATTATTAAAATTAAAATTAAATTAAAAAAAAATACACGTAAAATTACTATTATTTCACCGGGACCAATAAATTTGTTCACATTGGACAGATTTCCACATTATTCACGTTCCGGATTAAACAAGTTTTACTGTATATATATATATATATATATATATATACAGGGTGTATCAAAAAGGATGGCGCAAACTTACATGGTTGAAAGTACACGATAATAGAAGCAACAATGTCCCAGTAAACATAGATCCGCAAACGAGCCGTTTGCGAGATAATTCCGAATGTATGGTTACAAGCCGCCACTGGCTTCATTGTAAACATCGTCCTAGTTAGTACAAATTATGTTTTTATTATTGATTTAACATTTCTCAATGAAAGATAAATTATATTTGAAGAGAAAATTTTTCTCTTCAAATATAGTACAAATTAATTTGAATTTAGACTTTACTATTAATTTTTCATCTCATTTAGTTCACATTTTATAGTTCACTTCACTTATGGGTTACCTGTTAAAGGAGGTGCTCGAAGTGTCTTCCTTGCATCTGGATGCAATACTGTGCTCGTCTCTGCAATGAATGTCAAATTCTTTCTAAAACTCCTGGATCATTTCTGAACTCTTGACAAGCATGTACAACTCTCTGCTTCATTTCTTCAACCGTGTTAACGGGTGTGCTGTACACTTTGCTTTTGAGGTGACCCCAGACAAAAATCCAAAGGATTTAGATCAGGTGATCTTGGAGGCCAAGGTACAGATGCGCCTCAGCCTATCCATCTTTGGCCGTATCTGCACGTTAGATGCCGTCTCACAGCAGCAGCAAAATGTGCCGGAGCTCCATCATGCATGTACCACAAAATTTGACGTTGCTGAAGGGGAACATCCTCAAGCAATCCTGGAAGATGACGCCGCAGAAACCTAAGGTACCTCCATCCATTAAGTTTTTGTGGAAGAATGTGTGGCCCAATGAGATGATCACCTAGTACCCCTAACCACGCATTCAGTGAGAAACGGTGCTGATGTGGTGACTCATGAACAACATGTGGGTTTACTTCACACCAAAATGTGTATTATATAATTAAGACCACCATCGCGTGTGAATCCTGCTTCGTCTGTAATAAAATGTTACATGCGAAACGAGGGTTAACTACAATCTGTTGTTGCATCCACTGACAAAACATCACTCTAGGAACAAAGTCCGCATCATTGAGACATTGAACTCGTTGAAGGTGGTAACGGTACAGTAAATTGCACTGTAAAATTCTCCATACACTACTGTGGTTAGTACAGGCCCTTGTGTGGCAATTCTTCTCGTCGAGGTTCCTGGAGAGAGCTGTACTGCTTCCAACATCATATCCTCAACCTCATGCGTAATGCGAGCAGGCCTCCTACTGCTCTGCCATGTGTAAACCCCCATTTTCTCTCAGGTGCTGATGGACCCTTGTAAATGTACGACTTTCGGGGTGTCTTCGATCAGGATATGTTTCTTAGTACAAGCGTGCAGCTTCCCATGCATTGCCATTAGCCCTACCGTACATGTAAGGTTCCATTGTAACTACACCACAGCTCAAGTGGCACTTCTCGGACGAGACTGATACCTTTTTTGAGATTGTGTACAGTATCCGTCCTGTACGTTCTGCATGTATGGTTTGATTATAACTCCACCTCTCGGCAATGTTCAGTTTTGTAAACAAAGAACATAGGCTTCAAGTGTGCAAGGAGTAAACCGTATGATGTTACAAACAATTACGTCAGTGGTGGCTTGTAACCATAAATTCATAATTATCTCGCAAACGGCACGTTTGTGGACCCATGTTTACTGGGACATTTTTGCTTCCATTATCGTGCACTTTCAACCATATAAGTATGCGCCATCCGTTTTGATACACTCTGTATATATATATAATTGCAGGGAAAAGGTTAGATCTTGCTGTTCTAAGTTTTATTTATATATAACACTTCTTTTTCAGGTACAGGTTGTATGTGATACTGTGCGCGAGTCACTATTAAGTCGAGAGGATGCAGATGAATATTTACTCCCTGTTCTGACAAGTTTTGTTCAGAAGAAAACAGATAAGGATTTAGCAGATGCTCTGCTCAAAGTTAAGGCTGTGAGAGAGGCTGAGAAAAACACTGGCCACTCTAAAGTGTCAGCAGATGAAGCGTTGAAATATTTATTATATTTAGTAGATGTAAATCAGTTGTATGATGTAGCCCTGGGACTGTATGACTTTGATTTAGTGATGATGGTAACTGCTAAGTCGAATAAGGATCCTAAAGAATATCTGCCATTCCTCAATGAGTTACGTAGGTAAGATATTAAAAATGTATAAATGCATTTAATGCATAATTTGGTAGTTTCTCTCTTTTTCCTGAGATTGAATATTTATCTTCTTATGTAACTGTCTTAAACTCCATGGCACGACAAGCCTAGAAGACCCTTGGCCTACCAGGCGGCTGCTGGCCTCACATCCACATGAGTTCATCTTCCAGCCAATGTGGGGTGACATGTGGTCAGTATGTCGGGTCCCCCAGCCGTTTAACTGATTTTCTCAACCTGGAGCCATTACTTATTGCAGCTACCAAAATTTATCATGATGCTGGGTGGGCACTGGTCCCACACTGGCCAAAATTTCAGAGAAAATTTCTTCCCCCCATGGAGACCCGAACTATCGCAAGTCGCATAGCTCTGTGCCAAGGCCTCTTGCCTTAACCACTCAGCTATGGCGTGGGACTATATAATTGTCTTAGGGAAAAAATGCAAGACTTCCAATGGTCAGTATGGGATTTGAAATCTTGCTAAAGTTGGTGAAGATGATTACCAAAACATGTCAAGGTTAAACTTTGAAATAAGGTGTGTATTTTTGGTTCAGTTTCTATGAGGAATTTACATGGACCATATCACTTAAACCTCCAATTGTAAAAAATGAGAATAAAAAATTAATCTTTATTTAATTTATAAGGAGAATGGAAACAATTTAAGTTCCTAGGCAGTAGACTACAACTTTTTTTAAAATCTTTATTATATATATTAGTCCAATTTGAATTCTTAATAATTATTATGAGTTATGTATTTTGACTAATCTCATTTTTTTTTTTTTGTTGACTATAGTTTTGTCGCATTTATGCGACATAGTTGATGCATCATACAAATATTAAATAAAAAATAAAAATAATGAATTCTTAGGTCTGTAGAGAATAGGATCATGATGTATTTACTTTGAAATTCATTAATGATTATCTCTCATAATGTTTACTTCCAACATTAATTTAATATATGTATTTACTTATTTATTTTTAAGGTTGGAGCCAAACTACTGTCACTATATGATAGACAAACATTTGAAAAGATATAAATCAGCACTTACACACATTGCTCTCTGTCCAGAAGAAGAAAAGTTTGGAGAATGTCTGAAACTTGTGAAATCTCATAAATTATATTCACAGGTAGGTATAATGTTACTTTTTTGTCAATAAATATTGTCGTATTTTGATGTTAAGAGACACAAATTTTATATTTGAGTTCATTCTGAATCAAGCCATATGTTGACAATATTGTGTATTTTAGGGAGGGCCTGTATTCCGTAGAGCAGTGTGTTCACTGGAATCCTGAGGTTCCATAAGCAACTCTTATTAGTTCTGCCAATTCCTGATATGAAATTATTTACATTTTAATCTCTATATGGAAATGTTATAAAAACATGAAAAAGAATGCAAACAGAACAATAACCATTTATCAAGTCTTAGGGCCGCAGGCAAATACATTAGTCTCTACTCAAATTACTTCCAATCACTGGTGAGCTGACTCACCGTGAGCAAATGCAAAGATCAAATTAGCTACCCACTAACTGGTCATGCATGAAAGTCGTCGTTTTCGTAATATTGGCAAGAAATTACCCAGAATTCTCAGCGATAAAACCACTTCCGTTATTTTCGTCTGCTAGAGGAATGCATTTATGCTTTCGTCCTGCAAATAATACCGTATACAACGAAGTCTGCATCACGCAATATTACGCCAATTCTCCTGTTCTTCCAGTTGAATTCTTTGGTAGACTCTTATCAAATTCCTCTTCTCCGCGTATACCGAAAACATGATCGAAGTCTTCAAGGTCCGACATCTTGGATAAAGCAGCAAGGTACACGCGGCAAGGTTTCAAACTACATCGGTTACCATCGATTCCCTTCGGGATTCTCACGATTTGTTTCTCTCTTAAGTTACCTCATCAGGTAGCTTACGAATTTCAACAATTATTATCGCATGAACAGATTTCCGAGTAAGCAAAATCGTATTAGGATACAAGTTTCTCAGCAGAGAACGCCTTTTACGGTCTAATGCGTTCATAGATTTGACCTTTAGAGAATTAAAAAAAATTGAATTATGATGATAATTCCAGTTAAGAAGTGTTGGATTCATGTAATTTCAAAATTATTAACCAGATAGTGCTATTATATCATAGATGAAAGATGTAAAGTGGGAGATTTAATATAGAAAAATATTTAGAAATATTATTTTACTGAATAATATTAATACAAGAAACCGAAAAGATTATTACTTTTATACATTATTGTGTATGAATTAAGAAATGGAAATATTTGTAAAACTGTAGTGTTACTTCCCATCGTAATTTGTAAAACTGTTCACATTTTTTTATTTCCAACTTATAATTTAATTGCAATTTTTTTAGTTTGACTGGTTTCAAATGAACCATAAATATTTTCAAATAATCATTTAAAACTGACAATATTTAAAAATACCGTTATCAGTATATTTCAATTCTCAACCAATAAGAATGAAGAAATAACTTGCATACCGTTTGAAATTTATTTTATAAATATTCAAAATTTAGCAGTCTCTATCTAGCACTAGAGGAAAAGTTAGTTATATGGAATCCCTACAATAGATAGAGGCCTAAATAAAAGTGTGCATGAAATATAAGAAATACATAAATATGCTAAATGCTTCATTTCCTTGTATGTAAATATAAATTGGAAACTTAACACCTTATCTCATAAAGTATTATCCTCTCATCTGACATCTTTCAAGGATCATTATCCCGATTCTCAACTAAATTCTGACTCATTTCATCAGAATTTAGTTGAGAATTGGGATGATGATCTCTGAAACATGTTAGGTGAGGGATCATATTTTATTTGACAATGTGTAAAGTTTCCATTTCATTTTTTATATTAAATATTACAATTTAATATTAATATTTTTCCAATTCATGTTTTCATTCTGTTTATTGATATTTACCTCATAGTGTCACATATCATGAATTTTTTGATAAGATTCATTTTCTGTCCAATCTGAAGTGATGAACAACAATCTTACACTTTTCAGTTCCATATTTTATTGTAAATAAATTTAATTTCAGGCTCTTGGACTTTTCCCAAAACGAAGTTCAAGATATTTTGAAATAGCATCATTGTATGGTGATTATTTGATTGAGAATAGACAGTATCATGAAGCAGGCATCATGTATACAAGAGCAGAGAAACATCAGAAAGCTCTCACGGCTTACCTGCAGGCAGGAGACTGGAGAGAGACATTGTTTGCAGCAAGACAACTTCAGTATAAGTAAGATAAATTCTTCTTCTTCTTCTTCATTTCCAGGATGAGGTCAATGCAACCTGTTCTGGTCTCAAGTCCATCACTTCTTTGGCCGTCCCAAAGATCTTTTTCCATGTGGTTTGTAGGAGTTGATTAGTTTGGGTAGTGTTGTATTGTCCATTCTGTCTAAATGTTCTGTCCATCAGTGTTTGTGCTCTTCTAGTTTGTCGAGTATTGAAAATATCTCCAGTTAATTTGTTATTGATTCATTATGTAATCTATTCATGCATGTCCATCCTTTTACGGATCTTAAAAATTTCATTTCAGTGGCTTGAATGTGTGAGATATCTTTTTTTGTAAGTACCCAAGATAAATTCAAAATAAATAAGATAATAATACATCATGATCTTCTGGTCAAAGCTTCTGATACAATTCATGAAGTCCCAGGTTTGATTTCCTTCCTTTAAGGAAATCATTCCTATTATTATTATTATTCATTTAATGCATCTCGATGAAGGTTAAATTGTATTTGAAGAGAGAAATATACATTCAGACTGGGGTTTGTAGCTCAGTCGGTAGAGAATTTGCATAGAAAGCAAAAGGTCCTGTGTCCAAATCCCAGTCTGAGCATATATTTTTCTAATTATTAGTTGTATATTTTGACTCACCTCATATTTCTTCATTTTTACGCAGACTAGTTTCATCACTTTTGTGCGATATTATCGATGCATTACAACTCAATTAAAAGAAACCTTATAGCGTTATTTCCTACATATATTTAATATATTTTTCTCTTCAAATATAATTATTCCTGTGGTTGCCTATGGTGTGGATTTTAGGTTAAGATAGGTTTAAGGACCCTCCTGGTGTATTGTTATCATTTATCATGTATCGTATCATCGGGTTAACATGTATCTGCCTTTGAGATGCCGTAATCTCAGAAGTGGATTGCAATTCTGCCAATGGCCAGAAATATTGTAAGACAATCTAGTGACATAGTACATTATGCAGGGTGTCAGAAACTTTTAGGGTTATAATAATAATTTATTCATAATAATAAGTTCGGTCTGTTTAATTCTTACCTGATATCATTGTTTCTGTTAGACATATGTTTCAAGGCATGTTAGTCTCATCTTCAGTAGTTATAGACTGTTACAGTTATAGTCTGTAACTACTGAAGATGAGGCTAACATGCCATGAAATATATGTGTAACAGAAACAACGATATGAGGTATACCCCAGCCACTGATTTTCCGGCCCTGACTTTTCACGACAGTGTTGCCGATATGGATATTCAGTGGGAGGGGCTGCTGTATGTATGCGGTTAGCAGACATACAGCTGACAACATCTCAGCAATTTCAAATCTTACTAGCGCGCTATAGTTGCATCAAGAGCAGTGATTGGTTGTGGCAGATGTGCATCAACCATTTCCTTATTGGCAGTAGAGGGCGAGTTTCTCCCTTTACCCCTCGTATAACCTTTACTTCAGAGCTGGAGATCCAGTGGCTGTAGTGTAGGAATAAAATAGACCAAACTAATATTAAGTAAAACCTCATAATGTTACTTCCTATTGTATTTCAAATTTTAGAGTCATAATTATACAGAAACGGTCAGAAATCCATATTTCAGGTGCCACAAATTCATGTATGAAGAACATTTTTGTAAATTGCTTTCTTTTTCATAGAAAACAACTCTATGTTGTGGTGCTAGCTTCCAAAACAATACTGTATATAATTGCCTACTGCATTTTTTTCATATGGGACATAAGTTGTTGGTGTAAGATACCTTAATAGACATCAATAATAAATTCCTTTCCTGTCTCGTTATACAGCAGACACTGGGATCTTTGAAGGAATGTGTAAAACGATGTATGCCATTCTCATGCATATAGAAACTGGTAGTCACCATTTTGAACACTTGGTCTGAATTGTAAGTTATCATGTGTATAAGATGTTACGACCAAAGGAAATAAGTATGCACTTCCTACACTATCTCAAAGTACTCAGCCTCTAACATCTTAATTTTTACCCTAAATGATTGAGACACTCTGTATAAGTATTTACAAAAGGGGAGCTTTATTAATGAGTACGTTAAGTTAGATCATGAGTGCAGGGAATGTTCTAATACCCATCCATGATGGAATAAAGCTCCTTTTGCATGAATTGTATACAATTTTATCTATATTATTCATTATTTGCCAAAAATTAGTAGAAAATGAATCCATGCATGAATTGTATACAATTTTATCTATGTTATTCATTATTTGCCAAAAATTAGTAGAAAATGAATCCATAAATATAATATTAGTGAAAAATTTTTATTTCTTATGATAGATGACATTAATTTCATGGTTGCTTTGGTAATAAATTGCAGTTAGAAGAAATCAAAAGACATTGAAAATATGCATAACTGTATTTGTGAAGAACAGTGTAAGAAATGAATTAGTAGAGACAAATAAATAATATTGATGTTATATTTTAAATTAACACTTTCCAGAATTGGACATAGTTTCATTTTAGAAAGAAAAATTAACGTTCAGACCGGGACTCAAACCCCAGATCTCTAACTCTGTGTGTTGAGTATGATACCAATTACACCATCCAAACTCCGATACGAACGTCAACAATTCCTTCCATTTATAGAACATCAAGCACCATAGCCGAGTGGTTAAGGCAAGAAGCTTTGGCGCAGAGCTATGGGACTTGCGCTGGTTCGGATCCCCATGGGGGAAGAAATTTTCTCATGGAATTTCGGCCAGAATGGGACCGGTACCCACCCAGCATCGTGAGGCATTTGGGTAGCTACAATAAGTGGCGACTCCAGGTTGAGAAGACCAGCTATAATGGCTGGGGGACCCAACATGCTGACCACATGTCACCCCTACACTGGCTAGATGATCGTCTACCTCTGTGATTAACACATGTGGATGTGAGGCCAGCAGCCAGTTGGTAGGCCAAGGGCCTTCTAGGCCTGTCGCGCTTGGAGTTATATAACATCAAAATATGAAGCTTTACTGTTTAAGAGTAATGTATAAATTCTCAATATAAATATATATTTGTATTCAGGATTCATGTTGTTACCCTTTATGGTGAAGAGACTATTTGTTTTTACAATGAATCTTTAGTATTTTAATACTGATAAATTTAAGTAATATTTCAGGGAGAACAGACTTCATGAACTATGTCAGGACATAGTATCAAGGTTGAAAAGCAGGCATCGATACATGGAAGCTGCAGAAGTATTAAATGTACATATGGGAGATATTGAAGAGAGTATCAGCGTTATGGTTCAGGGAAAGTTATGGAATGAGACACTCTGGTCTTGCTCGCTCCATAATAGGACAGATATCATAGGTAATATTAAACTATTATAGGAAATATCATTTAGAAGCTTAATTTAAAATTTAAAATAAATTCTTTTTAATCAATTGAGTTGGTGTTTACTTGATGAAAATCCATATTTATTAATTAAATAAAAATAAAACGTAGTTTTATTTGATTTTCATATTTATTATATAATTCAGTGACAGCTGTTTCGGTACACTGTACCTTCTTCAGACATGTTAACAAATTATTTATATTTATATAATTTGTTAACATGTCTGAAGAAGGTACAGTGTACCGAAACAGCTGTCACTGAATTATATAATAAATATGAAAATCAAATAAAACTACGTTTTATTTTTATTTAATTAATAAATTCTTTTTACCTCACCTCATATCCTGTCTTCTAATTAGACTGAGGATTAATGTTGCCGAAAACAAAAAAAAAATTGAGTGACATTTTTGTAATCCTAAAGCAATAATATAGAATCTGTGAAAAAAGAATAGAGGGAAGAATTGTATTTTATTTTTGATGTTCCAGAGACACATGTAAAACCTGGAGTGGTGGAACATTTAAAGCAACTTACTTCACAACTCACTAACAATTCAAGAACCATTCACATCCCTACCAAGAACAGAATTGAGTACTGTTAGAACAATCAAAGGAGAAAGAACGTTGTTAGAAGGTAATCATAAATTACTTTCTCTGTAATTGCATTATGATTTTTTTTTAGCGTAGCTTGCTTTTCATCCCTTACTAAATGGAAAAACCTAAAAAAAAAAGAAAGGTCAGTATTGTGCTCTGTTCACTACTACAACAAAGTTAAAATAAAGCCACAGAAGCTAATAAACAAATAAAATTCATATATTAAATTTGGGAATTTTTAACATTATGAGGTTCAATTCATAAGAATTAAATAAATCGTGATTATATCTTACCTCATACTTCTATGTTTCTTTATACACAGCACTGCAGTATCAAGGGGCACGCCATAGCGTAGTGGTTAAGGCACTGAGCTACAAGCCGGAGGGTCGAGGGTTCAAGTCCTGTTGGGGCCAGGATTTTTAAACTGACCCAAACCCTCTGGCGGCACTATGGCCCTGGGGTCGACTCAGCCTCTAACGAAAATGAGTACCAGACGCTTGTTCTGGGGGTAAAGGTGGCCGTCACGCAGGGCTGACAACCCGGCTGACATAAAGTGCCTATTGTCTAGAAAAAGTGGGAGCCCTAACCTCCTACTACCCCAAGGGCCTCCGGGTCTGTTGTGGGATCACTTTACTTTTTTTTTTTTTACTGCAGTATCAGCGACTCCTTGTCACCATCGTCAGCTGTTTTCACGATTGTCAATTTTTTTTTGTTGATAATTATCCAAACTGCCATCTGATGTTTTTTAAGGAATTATTTTCTAAACTGCCATCTGGTGTTCTTTTTAATGAATCATTTTCTAAACTGCCATCTGTTGTATTTTTGAAGAACTTTGTAATCAAACTCGGTTCTTCTGGAATTTCGAAGTTCATGGTTATAGTATGGTTTTTTTGAATACATATTTTTTCCCAAACTGTTAAATCTAAAGGTTTAGATAGATGTTTCAAAAGTTTTGCTTCTTTTTCAATCCTATGATGCTCTAATAAACTATGTGCTGCTATAGCTGATTTTTTAATTTTTCCATTCTTTATGTTTCTGAAGTGTTCTTTTTTACGAGTTTCCAAATTCCTTTTTTTTTTCCTATATATATATATATATATATAGAGAGAGAGAGAGAGAGAGAGAGAGAGAGAGATGAACAGACAGGTGAATGGAGAAGACTACATAACAATGAACTACATGGTCTTTATAGGAAGCCAGATATAATAAGAACAGTTAAGTCCCGTAGACTGCGATGGGCAGGACATGTTGCGCGTATGGGGAATGAAAGACGTGCATGGAAACTTCTTGTAGGAAAGCCAGAAGGAAAACGCCCAGTTGGTAGACCAAGAATGAGGTGGGAGAACAACATTAACTATGATTTGAGGGAAGTAGATTATACAGGGAATGATTGGAAAGCATTAGCTCAGGATAGGGATGTATGGAGAGCTTATGTTCGCGCGGCCATGAACCTACGGGTTCGATAGTGCCAGTGAGTAAGTAAGTATATATATATATATATATATATATATATATCCTGTTGCAATCTTTGCAGTCAATTTGATAAATTCCAGATTTTTGTTGTCTGGGATGTTAAATTTATTATTAGTTAACAGAAGATTACCCAGGCTGAATTTGTTAATTGGAACCAATGATATATTAAATTTTCTGAAAATTTTTTGAAACTTATTATGAACTTCAGGATGGTATATAATATAAATATAAAATATAAATATAAAATTCAAGAAATTTACTTACCATCCTGAAGTTCATAATAAGTTTCAAAAAATTTTCAGAAAATTTAATATATCATTGCTCCAATTAACAAATTCAGCCTGGGTAATCTTCTGTTAACTAATAATAAATTTAACACCCCAGACAACAACAAATCTGGAATTTATCAAATTCATTGCAAAGATTGCTACAGGATATATATATAGGAAAAACAAAAAGGAATTTGGAAACTTGTAAAAAAGAACACTTCAGAAACATAACGAATGGAGAAATTGAAAAATCAGCTATAGCAGCACATAGTTTATTAGAGCATCATAGGATTGAAAAAGAAGCAAAACTTTTGAAATATCTATCTAAACCTTTAGATTTAACAGTTTGGGAAAAAATATATATTCAAAAAAACCATACTATAACCATGAACTTCGAAATTCCAGAAGAACCGAGCTTGATTACAAAGTTCTTCAAAAATACAACAGATGGCAGTTTAGAAAATGATTCATTAAAAAGAACACCAGATGGCAGTTTAGAAAATAATTCCTTAAAAAGAACATCAGATGGCAGTTTGGATAATTATCAACAAAAGAAAAAAATTGACAATCGTGAAAACAGCTGACGATGGTGACAAGGAGTCGCCGATACTGCAGTGCTGTGTTTAAAGAAACATAGAAGTATGAGGTAAGAAATAATCACGATTTATTTAATTCAAATAAAATTCAACTGCATGTGTGGTTCATGATTTAGCTTCTGCACTAGGGTAGATGTTGTTAATGTGGTTTTTTTTTTCAATTTACACATCACTTCAGCAGACAACTTTATGTACATATTGTGTATACCTAGATGGCGTAGTGGAACAAAGTTCACTGCTATCTGGCATGTGAGAATCATATCATTATAAGAGAAAAATCGATGTGTAAATCGAGATGCCTAATAGCTTAAATCATTAAAGCACTGGTGTACAGAACCAGAGATATTGGGTTTAAATCCTGATTTAGGCATATATTTTTCTCTTTCAAATTTAATTTGTAGATTCCATCCTATTGAAGGGCTGTACAATGTACATATTTTAAGAGGAAAGTGAACTAGTATGTTTCTTGACGTTTGCAGGTAATTACAACGTATGTAAGAGAAAAAAATTGCATGTAGATTGCAACTCACCTCGGTAGCTCAGTTGGTAGATCATTGGCCGGGAAAGCCAAAGGTCCCGGTTCGAGTCTCATTCTGGGTGAAAATTTTTCTCTTCAAATATAGTATGTTTCTTGTTAGATTGTATATAAAAGGTCCCAAAATATTAATTTAATTTTTTAGAAGATTTATAATGTCTATCTCACTCATATCTATCTGGCTTATGACTGATAGTAGAGACTTTAATTGCAACTTTCTTCTTATTCTTATTATTATGTTATGGACATATATGAAGATACTGAATATACATAGATTCAAAAAAGGCTAAATGCACCTCATAACATTTAGAAATCAAGTGCATAGGACACAAGAAATAGCAAATTTATTGATTTGAAAATACAATAGGAAATAACATTAAGAGTTTGTTTAATAATTAAGACATTTTGTCTGTACATTCTTACCTCTTATGGTCGTTTTTGTCGAACATATGTTTCAAGGCTTTTGAGCCCCATTGTCAGCGATTACAGACTGATTTTTCTCAAGTTGTCGGCCCTGATTCTTGATTCCTGCTCTCTCTGCCCCTGGTCCAATGAATTTACTAATGAGATTCCTTTCTCCAGGAATTTCAAAATTCTTAATTCCTTCCTTGTTCTTCTGTATGTAGATTTTTTCCCATATGGTGAGTTCAGTTTTGTTTTCTAACAGTTTTAATAATTTTGTGTTTACATCTATTTTGGTGTTTTTCTGACCAAACATGAGCAGCCACTGCAGATTTTTCTACTTCCCCTTTTTTTTACATTTATTATGTGTTCTTTAGTTCTAATGGTTAAATTTAAAAATAAATAGTTAAATAAATAAAAAAATTAACCATTAGAACTAAAGAACACACAAGGAGTGTAAAAAAAGGGAAAGTAGAAAAATCTGCAGTGGCTGCTCATGTTTGATCAGAAAAACACAAAATAGATGTAAACACAAAATTATTAAAACAGTTAGAAAACAAAAATGAACTCACCATATGGGGAAAAAATCTACATACAGAAGAACAAGGATAGAATTATGAATTTTGAAATTCCTGGAGAAAGGAACCTCATTGGTAAATTCATTGGACCAGAGGCAGAGAGCAGGAATCAAGAATTAGGGCCGACAACTTGAGAAAATTCAGTCTGTAACCGCTGACAATGGGGCTCAGCAGCCTCGAAACATATGTTCGACAAAAACAACCATAAGAGGTAAGAATGTACAGACAAAATGTCTTAATTATTTTCAGTGGTTATGGAAACTTATGCATTTATAATGTGCCTGAAGTTCACAATGTATAGAAAGAAGTATCATCAAAAGTCTTTATGAAAAATGTTTCAGAGAAGGAAGGTGACATTCTGGAAGACTGTGATTTATATTCAGATACGAGCAGTCTACACTGATATCACTTATGGGATACCGAACAACAGGGTATGTCATATTTTTGTATTTGTTAAAAATAGGTCTTACAGTTTAAAATTCATTTTAATAGGAAAATATAATGAACTTGTAATTTACATCCTTTTGAGTTGATTGCCATATTTACCCAAATATAAGACAACTTTTTTTTTTTGAAGTAAAAAAATTGAGACTTATCGTAAATTCATCAACCAGGAAATAAGCCCAGTGGAGGTCAATATTTTCACATAGCATAGTAGACTATGTAGCTGCTAGCTGATGAGGTTAATGTTTTATTCACATAATGAAGTTGGGAATTTTTACATTATGAGGTTTTCACAATAAAAATCAAATGAATCGTGAATTCTTCTTACCTAATACATCTATGTTCTTTAACACAGAACCGCGGTATCGGGAAACATCATTTCCATCCTCAGCTGTTGTCATGACTGTCAATTCTTCATTATGCCAGTCATTTTCTAAACTGCCATCTGGTGTTGATTTGAAGAACTTTGTAAATCCAAATGGGACCCTGTAATAGTATTTATATCCTCCCCAACCGAAGTATAAATGTATAATTTTAAAATCATTAGCAAGTAACATTATGAGGTTTAATTTAATAATTGAGTTTGTATTTTTTAAAATGCTTACCTTATATGATTGTTTAGTTTGACCTATGAGGTAAGAATGTTAAAAAAATTGTCTTGTAAGCCCATGTTTCCCTTAACAGGGAAGAATTTGAACTTGTTTTCATATAGATATCATTTGAGTGGTCCGTGGTCAGCATTCTACCTCATACTGACATCTAGGAAACCAAGGTAGTACTAGGATGGGAAAATTCAGTAAATTTTGCTAAGAGGCCTTTTCATTCAGGCTTAAGGATCTTTTACGAGCCTAAAAATCTTCAGACTCGGGACCCATGGCTTAAAGTCCCTCCCGGAGGACTTGCTCCTTGGATTTTTCCATCCTAAAATAATCCATTGACCCTAACCGGGTTTCAGCCCGTGACCCTCGGGATCAGAGGCAAGGAGCATAACCACTAGTCCACCGTGGCCAATTTTTTTTGTTAAAAAAATACAAACTCAATTATTATAAATGTGTAACTCAACTTCTTCCAGGATAATAAATACCTAATTAATGTAATGCATGGAATATCAGCTTAACAGAAGTCTGGATTTTATCAATTATTTCTTATGAGTTAGGGATTTCGACTCACCTCACGTTTTTGATTTTCTTGCAGGCTATAGTTTCTTCATGTTTATGTGACATTGTCAATTAAAAGAAACTTCATAGTGTTACTTCCTTCAAATATTAAATTTATCAATTATACCTTTTGCTCTTTCTTTTGCAGTCGCAGTAGTCGATCAAGCAAGAATAAACGAAAACAAGAACGTAAAATGCTTAGTCTTAAAGAAGGTAGTCCGTATGAAGAATATGCTTTAGTTAGAGAATTACATCAACTCATTACTAATGCTTATAATACAACAGGTAGAGTAAGCTATACATTTTTTTATTATTAATTTCATACATCTCAACGATGGATAAATCATATTTGAAGAGAAAAATTATACGCTCAGACCGGGACTTGAACCCGGGACCCTTGGATCAGGTAGCTCAGCTGGTAGAGCACTTGGTCTAGAGAACCAAGGGTCCAGGGTTCAAGTTCCAGTCTGAGCGTATAATTTTTCTCTTCAAATATAAAGTTGGTTGTTGGATGTGATGTCCCACATTGTAGATATATGTTTGTAATAATTTGGATTACTGTAATTTTGCCACGGCACTGATGACTCCCGTCAGGGGAATGAGGGAAAGTTTCTTACATAAACAAATAACGACACTTTGTTAATAGTTAAATTAAATGTTATTTTATTAAAGTTTTCACTTCTGTTTATATGAATCTTGTAAATTATCAATAATTTAAGAGATTCCGGCTTAAATTAATAAATTTCAATTATAGAAGATTATTACTTCATGTATGTAATGGATGACTATTTCCAACGGTCAATTTTTCACTCACTAACACTTTATTTTCACTTTATGGATTATTTATACTCCATATGAATTAAATTTATACTACAATATTATTTTCCATAACTTTGATACCATTTTGTCAACTAATATCAAGAAATGAGCATGCTGCCTTGTCATGCAGCGGGCCCGGGTTCGATCCCCGGTCGAGACAGTTTTTCTGGGTGAGGTTTTTATCGGGGTGTTTCCTCACCTGTAAGACAAATGTCAGGAAAACTTTAAGGTTCAAACAGTCCCCGAAATCATATGGCCATCACAATCGTCATCATTCATATTCATCTTAGGTTAAGCTTAGGATTAGGACTCTCCTGGTGCACCATTATCATCATCACCACCCATCATATCATCGGGGCAACGTAATCCCGTCTTCCAGGCGCCCCAACTTCAGAAGTGGGTTACAAGTATGCCATGCCAGGAGAGAAACCAGGAATGTCGAAAGACAAACCTGGGGCATTTGAGAAAAAAAAATCAAGAAATGAATACTCATTACCTATTTTTGATGACTCATTATTTTACATGTCCAACTTCTTTCAAGTATTGTAGCCATCTTGTTGTTCTGGGAAAAATCCCATTTCATTTCTGTTATAATCTGGAAGTTTTGATTGGTCCAACTGAAAAGGAAGGAGTACTACTGGCTGACTCCCATCCAATTCGTCCAATCCCATTTATTTGTTTATAAAAAATATCAATTCAAATATTTAAAGTATTTTTACATATATTTAATCAGTTTGAAATATATCTAACTGTATTAACAGTTTATATTGACCAGTTTGAATTTTTTTAATATTTTTTATTTTTTATTTCACTCACCTCATACTTCATAACTCCTAGCATACCCAGGGTTTCATCACATCCTTTGTGACATTCTCAATGCTGTGTCACGTTCACAACTGACATCCGCCTGCCTTCTATCCTGCAGACTGACCTCCGCACCATCTGATGGCTGACCGACAAACTTCCAAATCAGTCCTCTCTCCTTACAACCGGGTATTTCAAAATTCATAGTTGTCTTGACGATTTTATTATTGATTTAACACTTCTCACTGAAGGATAAATTATATTCGAGTCTCGGTCTAGGCGAAAATTTTTCTCTTCAAATATAATTCATAGTTGTATTTTCATTCTTGCATTCTTTTTTCCCAAATTGTGAGTTCCTTCGGTTTTTCCAATTGTTTAAGTAATTTTGTTTTGGTTTCTATTCTAAGTTTTTCTGACCAGGCATGTGCAGCTATTGCAGATTTTTCGGTTTCTCCATTTTTAACATTTCTCAGGTGTTCCTTTAATCTTATATTTAGATTCCTTTTTGTTTTTCCTACTTATAAAAAAATGTGAATTCTCTAAATCAATCTTATTTCCATTCTTAACCCGTTGGGTGGGCGTTACGTGAATATCCGTCTCAAGAAAGCCTTCACTCGGTGGGAGTTACGGATATATCCAACGAGATATATATTATTTTTTTTCTAAGTTATTTGGCAATACAGGAATGCAAAATTTTGAAGATCTGTTCTGTATGGGTATGACATCTAGTGTGATTTTTTTCAACCCCCTTTGACCAGTCTCT
Source organism: Diploptera punctata (assembly GCA_030220185.1). Taxonomy (NCBI): domain Eukaryota; kingdom Metazoa; phylum Arthropoda; class Insecta; order Blattodea; family Blaberidae; genus Diploptera; species Diploptera punctata. Next base: position 284,281 of record JASPKZ010002722.1, on the reverse strand, counting down.
TAACAGTTTCTTATTACGAGAGTTAAAATCACATATCATGTATGCGCGCAAGAACGGACGTATATCGGTAACTGGTCAGCTATATAACATTCTTCTTCTTCTTCCTTCCAAGTATTAGGCCAAGGCCTGTTACGATCCTATAGAAAATTTTCCCTCCAGCGTTTCATAGGACGGCCCAGTGATCTTCGTCCTCTTGGTATATAATTATAAACAGCTTTGGGGATCCGATTTGAACTCATTCATGATAAAATATTATTCACTAGACGTGTTCAGAAAAAAAAAACAGACACCATCTGTTTGCTCAACATAATATATCTCTCAACTCAGATTAGCCTTAAACCTTAATGCAAGAACGGTCTAAGTTAATGAAAAAATAATAACTCTGGTACAGTTTCTTGTAACTTCTCATTCACACGTTTAAATGAGAGGTCTGTCTTTTATCACATAAGAAAAATATTGCACAAACATTCAATTGGGGTTGCTAACTTTTACCCTCCATTCTCCAGTCTTGAAGTAACTAGTTCAAACGTCTTATTTCGCTTCTAGTTTTTTTTTTTTCACTTCATCATATTTTTTTATAAGCTACTTACAATTTACTGAAAATATGAGTGTTTTCTAAAATGAAGTTATTTAGCATTACTTATTTTAGGAATTCTCACTATGAGGTATATTCATTAAGGTAGAATATGTTTATCACTCACCTCATATTGTTCAACAATATGAGGTGAGTGATAAACATATTCTACCTTAATACCTTATTTAGCATTCATAATACTAACAACAATAATAACCAGTGACTTCTCAACACACCAGTGTTCAATAATGCCACTGATAATATCTGATGATGTCAATAATCACTATTACTACAATAAAAACTACTAATTGTACAGATATATATTTTTACGGTATATTAAAGTTCTAAAAATAAAAAAAATTGCGATTATTTGTAATAACTCAAAACTGACAGTATTTAGTAACGCCACTGGTCATATGTGTCGTAAAATTTTAATATTTACACAGTGTTAAAAGAGATTGTATATTTACATTATAAACTTCGGAGTAAAGTGCCAATATAAATTCCGATTGAGGGTCTTTCCACTTTTCAGCGGTTGCCCTTTTACCAGCCGGCTGCTGGCCCTTCACATCCACATGTGTCAATCACAGAGGTAGATGATCAACAGCCAGTGTAGGGGTGACATGTGGTTAGCATGTCGAGTCCCCCAGCCGTTATAGCTGATTCCTCAACCTGGAGCCGCTACTTATTGTAGCTACCCAATTGCCTCACGATGCTGGGTGGGCACCGGTCCCATACTGGCCGAAATACCATGAGAAAATTTCTTCCCCCATGGAGACTCGAACCAGCGCAAGTCCCGTAGCTCTGCGCCAAGGCTTCCTACCTTAACCGCTCGGCTATGGCACGGGACGCCAATATAAATTAATTAATGATTTTTATTATTAATTTAACACTTCTCATAGAAGGATAAATTATATTTGAAGAGAAAAATTTTCGCCTAGACCGGGACTCGAACCCGGGACCCTTGGCTTTCCGGGCCAAGTGCTCTACCAACTGAGCTACCGAGGCGAGTTACGATCTAGACGCAAATTTTTCTCTTATGTACGTTGTAATTCCCTCGCGCCAAATGCTTGAAACCATAGCTTCTATCTTTGCAAATGGCGGCTTCTTAGTTAAGAAGACATTTATTGGGAATTTAACACTACTTTATAGCCAGTAGGGCTTCTATTGATGATTTTTATTATTAATTTAACACTTCTCATAGAAGGATAAATTATATTTGAAGAGAAAAATTTTCGCCTAGACCGGGACTCGAACCCGGGACCCTTGGCTTTCCGGGCCAAGTGCTCTACCAACTGAGCTACCGAGGCGAGTTACGATCTAGACGCAAATTTTTCTCTTATGTACGTTGTAATTCCCTCGCGCCAAATGCTTGAAACCATAGCTTCTATCTTTGCAAATGGCGGCTTCTTAGTTAAGAAGACATTTATTGGGAATTTAACACTACTTTATAGCCAGTAGGGCTTCTATTGATGATTTTTATTATTAATTTAACACTTCTCATAGAAGGATAAATTATATTTGAAGAGAAAAATTTTCGCCTAGACCGGGACTCGAACCCGGGACCCTTGGCTTTCCGGGCCAAGTGCTCTACCAACTGAGCTACCGAGGCGAGTTACGATCTAGACGCAAATTTTTCTCTTATGTACGTTGTAATTCCCTCGCGCCAAATGCTTGAAACCATAGCTTCTATCTTTGCAAATGGCGGCTTCTTAGTTAAGAAGACATTTATTGGGAATTTAACACTACTTTATAGCCAGTAGGGCTTCTATTGATGATTTTTATTATTAATTTAACACTTCTCATAGAAGGATAAATTATATTTGAAGAGAAAAATTTTCGCCTAGACCGGGACTCGAACCCGGGACCCTTGGCTTTCCGGGCCAAGTGCTCTACCAAGTGTACTTATTTTTTTAAATATACACACAATTTAAAATCTAGAGATCTTGCACATCAGTAATAATACAGTAATTATGTGTATAATTTCTTTTGTAATAGATGAAGTGGTTGGGTTGTGTCGAGTATTATTGAAATTTGAAAAAGATAAAGAAGCAGCAGATCTTCAGAAAATCCTTTCTTCTATGTTACGTAACATGGACTCTGCCAAACAAGAAATTTGGATTACTGATTTAATGCAGCAGTCACAGATAGTAAGTTTTATGTTTATTATATTTCCTTTTAGCAAACTTTGTAAAACTATTATTTTTAAGAGTTTTCTATTATCTATAACAAAAATGTAATTTTTGAAAACTATAAAATTTGAAAATTAGTTTTTTTAACATTATACAGAAGTGTTTTTAACATGATACTTTTCAAATCAACGAATTATTCTATTATATTATTTTTAGTCTGGACATCTTACCTCAATATTAATGTTGATTTGTTCTTGGACAAGTTTCAAAACAATTCTGTTTTATCGTCAGCTTTCCCAGACTGGTTTTATTTATGTTACATTATGTTGCACAACCTGGATGTAACTTCTCTCTTAATTTTATAAACTTTTTGACTTCATATTTAGTTTCGAAAAAATTGTTATTGAAGTTGAGTATGGAGGATGCCATCTTGTTTTTCGTAATTTATAACACAAACACAATTTCTGGTTTTGTTTCTTCCTTGTAACTTAAGAAGTTGTAATTAATATTTAATTTTAGGAAGTTATATTTTGAGGTTATTTTAATTATATTATTTTTAGTCTGGACATCTTACCTCAATATTAATGTTGATTTGTTCTTTGACATGTTTCAAAACAATTCTGTTTTATCGTCAGCTTTCCCAGACTGGTTTTATTTATGTTGCATTATGTTGCACCTGGTTGTTATAAAGTTACCATTCATATATTTATTTTATTACATTAAAAAAAATACAATGTATTCCTATCTGTTGATACAGAGGGTAATTTACAGAAAGATACATTTAAAGTAAACATAATATCAACAGAATATGGGCTAACAATCTCCATAAATAAAACCAAAGCAATGAATGAACATAACCTCACATTTCTGATTTGTTTTCAAACATCGCTGTTTACATTAAATATATAAATATTTTAAAATAACTAAAGTTAAACAATGATTTGTGAGTAAACAGCTTAATTTTATTCGTTAAATAGTCCTAACAAATGCCCCTCTTGATTTCCAAATTCTCTAGATAAATTTGGAAATCACTCGTGGCATTACTTATGATAAATAAAACTCAGTATTACTTAATATAAGTTTGGGTTTTAGATTCACATCATATTTTTTATATTTTTTGCAGACTAGTTCCTTCACACTTGTGTGATATTATCAATGCCTCCCAGTATTACTTTGTTTTATATAAATTAATTGGATATTTTTACACCTCACCTCATAAAACATCGATGATATAAAAGTATCTGCTTAATTTATACAAATTAATAGTTTATCTCATAATGTTACCAAATAAAGGACTGTCCCTTAAAATCCAGGATGTCTGGCAACCCTGGTAACAAGCCTGCTTCAATACCTGACTTGATTGGAAATTTTAATTGTAAATTTTTCAATCTCAGGGCAACAAAGCATGGTGGTATACAATTTTTAATTGCTAGATTAGGCACCAGATGCCTGGATTATTTTCCAGACTCCTTCATATTACTTATGTATGGTACTATCAATAGTGTTTCTTTTGATGTTTTTATTATTCATTTCATACATTTCAATGTGTGGAAAGAAATGGGAATCTACCACACCTATATATTTCTAGTAAAGCTGCAAACATGGCTGAGTTAAAGAAAGAGTGGAGAATGCTGAGTTTGCTGTGAAAGACCTGTTCTTAGGCAGAACACTGTGAATGAACATCTCAATGATGGATAAATCATATTTGAAGAGAAAAATTATATGCTCAGACTGGGGCTTGAATCCAGGACCTTTCGCACTTTAGGCAAATATTCTAACCGAGTGAGCTACCTGAGCAAGTTCTAATCTAAATGCAAATTTTTCTCTTATATACGCTGTTAATTCCCGTGCACCAAATGCTATGAAACCTTTGCTTCTATCTTACAAATGGCTTATTAAATGGGGACATTAAGCCTGTTGGTTGCTATGTGCTTTCTGATAGAAGTAGGCTACATGCTCCATGTTGAGAAAACCAGCAATAACGATTGAGGGAGGGGGGGTTGCATGCTGATTGTATGCCACCCCTTTCCTGGATGATCATCTAACTCTATAATTGACTTATGTGGATGTAAGACCAGCAGTCAGTTGGTAAGCCATTAGCCTTCTAGCCCTGTTGCACTAAGGAGTTAAGTTTTAAGATTACATGCCAGCATACAGTTTTACCTCCCTTTTTTTAAATATATGTAGGAAATAACACTATGAGGTTTCTTTTAATTATTTATGAGTTATATATTTTGACTCACCTCATATTTCTTGATTTTTATACAGACTGGTTTCATCGCTTCTGTGCGACATTATCGATATCAAAAAGTGACGAAACCAGTCGGCATAAAAATCAAGAAATATGAGGAGAGTCAAAATGTACAACTCATTAATAATTACCTCCATTTTCTTTATCATCTCCCTCATATAGTATACATACACCACAGAAACACTTAAACATTCACACTTCCTACACTCCTCTCTTCTTCTTCTTCTTCTTCTTCTTCGTCTTCTTCTTCTTCCTTCCAAGTATTAGGCCAATGCCTGTTACGATCCTATAGAAAATTTTCCCTGCAGCGTTTCATAGGACGGCCCAGATATCTTCGTCCTCTTGGTATATAATTATAAACAGCTTTGGGGATCTGATTTGAACTCATTCTTTCAAGATGGTGTTTCCAATTTAGTTGGTACTGTTTAATATATTCCAAAATTGGTGTAGTCTTCAATTCTTTTAAGATATTGGTGTTCCTTTTCCAATCCCATCTGGTGTAACCCGCTGTTCTGCGCATGAATCTCATTTCACAAGCCGTTATTCTGCTTTCATGTTGTCTTTTTAGTGTCCATGCTTCACTACCATAGGTCAACACTGGTCTAGCCAAAGTGTTATATAAACGTAATCTGGTGTTTTTTTTGTACAAGGGATGGTTTCATAACTTGATTAATAATTCCCAAACTCTTATTATAACTAGTTATTTTTCAGGGATATTCTTTTCATCCCAGATAGAGAGATAATATCCAAGATATTTAAATTGATTAGATCTTTAAAATTCATCAGAGAACATTTTGTGTAAACACCTCACCTCATAGGACTCAGTCGGAGTTATGGCTGAGGATGAACACGACTGTGTTTGAAACTGCGGTATCACAGAAGCATGAATCCTATGAGGTGAGTTGTTTAAACAAAATGTTCTCCGATGAATTTTAATGATTATACCTCATAATGTTTACTTCCCAACATTAATTTAATATATTTGACTAGATATCTCTAAAATTTTATTCTGGAGACAGATTTTACTTTGTATGGGGTCTTTCCCATGAAATGCCATAATTTTAGTTTTGTTAATTGATATTTCCATATTAAATTTGGCAGCTATTTTTTGTAAATAATAAATTGATCAATATTTAATTTTAGGAAGTTATATTTTGAGGTTATTTTAATTATATTATTTTTGGTCTGGACATCTTACCTCAATATTAATATTGAGGTAAGATGTCCAGACCAAAAATAATATAATAAATTGATCGTTGCAAATCATTTTCGGAAAGTGCCAGAAGCGCTAAATCATCTGCAAAAAGAATAGCATCGAGTTTGAGGTTCCTATTGTTGGGTATACATCCCCGTTGTGTTTTCCTCCATTCATTTATTATTCTACACTCCTCTCTATACACAATATATATTCACATAGCATTAGAACATCCATTCTTACTGTATAATATGAACTATTCGATATATAAATACTTTATGGTAGAAGAGAGTTATATCTAGGGGTAATAAGAATAAATTTGAATAAAATAATTACTACCAGTGTAACCTTTGTATAGGCTGTGTTAAGTTTGAATCAGCTGAATGTTACATTTTGAACTGATAACATTCATCATTCTTTAAAATTACTTGTAGTGACACTTATGTATGTATTTATAGGGTTATGGTCCTGATGCAACAGTTAACAGCATTACTGCAAGATTACAAACAAATGGTCCATCTAATCCTGATCTTTCACTCTTAGGTAAGCATCATCATAATTAAATAAAACCGTCAGTCCCAACAACAATGCTTGCCTTTGGAACCAAGGTTCACATGGTTAAACCTGATTATGGTTAATAGAGTTTTTCATAGTGTAAAATATCCCTGAGTGTGGCTTCCTCTGGAAGTAAAGAAATGCAGTAGGTAGATTAATGGCATGTAAAAGAAACTCAGATATGAAATAATAGATTTCTGAGCAAAATTTGTAATCCCTTTGAAGTTGAACTTAGCCAGTTAAATGGTTGCTGTATGGCTACCTGACTCTAACAGCATGGACATTTAAAATTGCTGCCTCCTTTTGTAGTGGTACTTTAAATGTTGCAGTGTTTTAAATTTCAGTAATTTTAATTCTATCTTCAAATGACAATATTTCTGACAAAACTATTTTTAATATTACAAGTAAAAGGCAGTTATATGAGGTAACATCTGAAGAGAATATATATACGTGAACATTTATGCGTATATATCATATTTTTAAATTTAAATTTAAGAAAAAATGAATGAAAGAAGTAAAAAAATGTAAAAAATTATATGTCTGACATTCGTTATTACAAAACAATCCATCAGTGATTTTCTAAGGAATGTTACCCTTATTTCAAGTTTGTCTCCATTTCAGTATTGTAGCTCTAATAAATCAGTCATGACTCAGCATGGGAATCTGCAGATACACTTAACTAACAAGTTGATGAGTTTGTTTTTCTGACTTTCATACATTTATCAGTTCATCCCAATAATCATATAATTATAATGCAGGAAGCTATCAATAAATTGACAGAACTGCTTTTCTAGCATAAATTATTTTTTTTTTAGCAATTACTTACATTCATATCAGTCACCCAATTCTTATGTGCATTCATAGTTAAATATGGGAAATAACATTATGAGGTTCTTAATTCAATGAATGAATGATTCACTTCTTATCTTCATTAAAAGAACCTCAAAATGTTACTTCCTAAAATAAACCATCACTTCTTATCTTACCTCATACAGTAAAACTTGTTCAAAGTGGAATCGCACGTGACCAATTTTTTTTCCACATTAGACAACTTTCTGCATTATAAAAAAAGCAAAAAATATTAACCTATCTTAGATTATAGAGCACCGTATATATCTTTCTATGTACCTTGGATTAATATTGTAGTTCTGCTGCCGTTGGAAAATTATAGTATGTAAGAGCGATTCTACATTAACATGCAAAAAACAGTCCCGTTTCGTCAGCATTAAAAATGTCTATTAGGTGCGTATCCTGAAATTAAAGTATGCAGTTTCGGTTTCCATTCACTAACTATACTTTCGTTCACATCCATTGATTCCCCACAAATTTCATTCCATACCAGATTGTGTTGTCTTTTAAAACTGTACACTATTAACCTAAAGATGCCTTGAAATTATTATTCCCCAGAGATATAGCAACCCCTCCATGGTATCTTTACCTTGTCGTGGTGGAGTGGCTTGTGTGCTTAAATGATCCTGAGAGCTATGCCGGCGGTAGCATTGCTGCCGATAGGGTTACCCATGCCGGACTGGTCGAAGGTGATAAGCCAGACGAAATAAGTACCTTGGTCGAAAGAGTGACGATCTTTCACCGTAAAAATACAACCGTCAAGAAATGCGGACATGGGTTCTACTGGGGTAAAATTTTCCGGAGGTCAAATAGTCCCCCATTCGGTTCTCCGGGCGGGGACTACTTCAGGGAACCCATGCCAAAGGCTCAAACACAGGGACATGTTCCTAGGAACATGGAATGTCAGGACTTTTATACAATAGCGGGGCACTAGAGATATTAACGCGGGAATTGGATAAATCGCCCTTGGATATAGTCGCTTTACAGGAAGTTAGGTGGCCAGGAGAAGGTAGTAGGGAATCAGGAAGCTTTGCATTATACTATGGGGGTGCAGAAAGACCTGCATTTGGAACGGGTTTTTTAGTCAGAAGGAGGATCCTATCCGCTATCCGAGATATTAAGTTTGTTAGTGATAGGATATCATACATAATTCTAAAGGGTAAACGACATGATTTTATAATTGTAAATGTACATGCCCCCACAGAAGATAAAGATGACAAGATCAAGGATGATTTCTATGAAGAATTAGAATGCTTATTTGATAGCCTTTCACGATATCATATGAAAATTGTCTTAGGAGATTTTAATGCAAAAGTGGGGCAGGAAGATATATTCAAACCAACAATAGGCAAATTCAGTCTTCATGAAGATAGTAACGACAACGGGGTTAGATTAGTCACATTTGCCACATCAAAGAATCTCATTGTTAAGAGCACAACATTTCAGCATAAGGATATTCATAAATACACCTGGACATCCCCAGATGGAGAAACTCGGAACCAGATAGATCATGTATTAGTGGATAAACGCTGGCACAGTAGCATCATTGATGTTAGATCAGTTAGAGGGACAGATGCAATTCAGATCATCATCTGGTCAGGGTGAAAATCAGACAACGGCTATAGCTTATGAGAGGAACAAACGCTAAAGATGATTCTGTAAAATATGAATTAAAAAACTTGAAAAATGATGAAATGCGGCAAGAATACCAAATCAAAATTGCTAATAGATTTGAAGTACTGGAATCTTCAGATGACAATGTGGCAAACGAAGAAGAAACTGATATAAATAAAGAATGGGAGGCTATAAGAGATACTATTAAATTGTCAGCATCAGAAAGCATTGGTTGTTTAAAAAAGAGGCAAAACAAGAAATGGTTTGATGAGGAATGTGCCGACATTGTAAAGAAAAGAAAGCTAGTAAAAATGAAATGGTTACACGAGCCAAATGAGGTAAATTTAGAGCAATTGGGTAGTGTTAGACGGGAAACCACCAAGTTACTAAAGAGTAAGAAGAGGGAATATTTGAGAGAGAAGATTAATGATCTTGAAATGAATGCAAAAAATAGGAACATTAGAGAATTATATCAGGGAATTAGTATAGAAAAGAAAGGGTTTCAGGCTAGAACAAACATAATTCGGAATGAAAAATGGGGATATGATTGCAGATTCCAAGAGTATATTAAATAGATGGAAAAGTTATTTTAATCAGCTATTAAATGTACATACAGAACAGGACATTGAGGAGGATAAGTTACAGACAGCAGAAATGCTAGTCGCAGAGCCAAGTGCATTAGAGGTTGAAATGGCAATTGAAAAATTGAAGATGTATAAAGCATCAGGTTCAGATGAGATCCCAGCAGAACTGATAAAATCAGGGGGAGATAAATTGATGGACAAGATACGCTGGTTGCTTACTATGATTTGGGAAAAAGAAGCTCTTCCAGATGAATGGAAGGAATCAATTATCGTACCAATTTATAAGAAAGGAGATAAAACTGATTGCAACAACTATAGGGGCATCTCATTACTTTCAACTTCGTACAAAATTCTAACAAATATATTAGTAAGCAGACTTACTCCCTATATTGATGACATTCTAGGAGATCATCAATGTGCATTTAGAAGAAACAGGTCTACAACAGATCAGATTTTTAGTATAAGACAGATTTTAGAAAAGAAATGGGAATATAATGGTACTGTATATCAACTATATGTAGACTTCAAAAAAGCATATGATTCAATTAAGAGGGAGAAGTTATATAGTATCCTGCTGGAGTTCGGAATTCCTAAAAAGTTAGTTAGACTTATACGAATGTTTATATATTAAATTTGGGAATTTTTAACATTATGAGGTTCAATTAATAATAATTAAATGATTCATTCAAAACAACACCAGATGGCAGTTTGAAGAGGAATTCCTTCAAAAGAACACCAGATGGCAGTCTAGATAATTACCGGCAAAAAGGAGAAAAAATTGACAGTCGTGAAAACAGCTGACGATGACGACAAAGGGTCGCCGATACTGCAGTGCTGTGTTTAAAGAAACATAGATGTATGAGGTAAGAAAAAATCACGATTCATTTAATTATTATTATACGAATGTGTCTAAATGGCTCAACGAGTAGGGTGCGTGTAGGCAAACAGTTTTCAGACACTTTTGAAATCCAGAATGGGTTGAAGCAAGGAGATGCACTATCTCCTCTACTATTTAATTTTGTACTAGAGCATGCCATTAAATCTTTAGAGAATGAGGAAGGCTTACAACTGAATGGTATTAATAAGCTGTTAGTTTATGCTGATGATGTACTACTGGCCGATAGCGAGGAGATACTAAAGACCAACACGCACACACTATTGAGTAACACTAAGAAATTAGGACTGGAAGTAAATATCAGTAAAACTAAATATATGGTCACACGTAGAAATACATTATATAATGGAAATGGACAGCTAATGACAAATGAGGGAAATTTTGAGGAATTGGCTGAATTCAAATACCTAGGAACAATAATCACAAATAGGAATGAGATGCACAAAGAAATTAAACATAGGCTCAATTCTGGAAATGCATGCTATTATGCATTGCAGAGACTTTTGATGTCCCAACTCCTTTCAAAAAACGTTAAGCTGAAAATATATAAAACTATTATTCTACCAGTTATATTATATGGGTGCGAAACATGGACTCTTACTTTAAGGGAGGAAAGGAGATTACGAGTATTTGAGAATAAAGTTCTTAGGAAAATTTTTGGACCAAAGAGAGATGAACAGACAGGTGAATGGAGAAGACTACATAACAATGAACTACATGGTCTTTATAGGAAGCCAGATATAATAAGAACAGTTAAGTCTCGTAGACTGCGATGGGCAGGGCATGTTGCGCGTATGGGGAATGAAAGACGTGCATGGAAACTTCTTGTAGGAAAGCCAGAGGGAAAACGCCCAGTTGGTAGACCAAGAATGAGGTGGGAGAACAACATTAACTCTGATTTGAGGGAAGTAGATTATACAGGGAATGATTGGAAAGCATTAGCTCAGGATAGGAATGTATGGAGAGCTTATGTCCGTGCGGCCATGAACCTACGGGTTCGATAGTGCCAGTGAGTAAGTAAGTAAGAGATATAGCAACAGTTAGAGCTTGACTTTGGAGCATCGGTCTGGAAATTGGAGATTTTTTGATTGTGGACATTAAAACACTCCCACACCTCGTTTATTTTTTCTTTCCTCTTCATTTTACCATTTTCTTGTATCCATTCATTCATTATTTTTTCTTTGTGTTTTAAAATCTCATAAACTTGTGCATTTCCACATTTAAATTTAGTCATTATTTCGCGTACTGAGAGTTTGTTTTTCTTTATCTTCAATAACTTTCACTTTTTCGTTTAATGACAATGATGCGTATCATTTAGCCATCTTTATTCCGTAAATTCAGAACGCCACCTGTGAAAGATACATACACAATCGGTCTCAGATGTTAAACTATTTTAAGATTTTACATTGCACTGGTTATTTGTAAGACAGATGTCACACACCAGATATTTGATAAATCAACCTGTATTTTGCAAAACGGGTATGCAGTGAGGCTGAAAGAAAATTCCAGATACAGGTAGAAACTCTACTTCTCCTGGAGGCAGGAGTCATCACTTATTGTTAATTTTTGCCTAACGGGAATTTAATGAAGTGAAAACTAATAGTGAGTGGAGAAGATATTTTTAACTACTCACCTCATATATTTTCAAATTTCTTTGATACTGGTGGTTTCAGACAATATCTTGTCCCTCTTCAGTCATGGCTTCCACTGATGAAATTCTGTGGTTGTTGATTTCTCTAATGACATCATCTCTTGTGATTAGAGAAATCAACAACCACAGAATTTCATCAGTGGAAGCCATGATTGACGAGGGACAAGATATTGTCTGAAACCGCCGGTATCAAATAAATATATGAGGTGAGTCGTTAAAAATATGTTCTCCACTCACTATTAATGATATAACCTCATAATGTTTACTTCCCAATATTAATTTAAATATAAGTGAAAACTAATTTATTTCTCTCTCTATCTTTCCGCCTTATAAACATTTTTTTCATGAATTATGTAGAAATATTCTTCTGTTTCCGCATTGGACAGATTCCATTTTATAAAAAGTAAATACACTTAAAATTACTATTATTTTGCCAGGACCAATAAATTTGTTCACATTGGACAGATTTCCGCATATTCACGTTCCAGATTAAGCAAGTTTTACTGTAGTTTGTTTTCTTAAACACGGGAACAGCAGTTTTCAAGAGGACATCCCTCTCATTTTCAACTGATAATATTGTTTAAGAAAACAAACTATGAGGTAAGATAAGAAGTGACTCATTCATTCATCTTATGTGTATCTGCATTTTATCCTCAGTAGTCCATGATAGTATGACTACTATCATACTGGAAACATGGTGCTACACATAGGGTCACTTTGCAGTCTTCACAGCTATACTCTTTTATGGCATTGACCATTTTTGTAGCATGTAACATATCATTGTCATGGTTCATGCTTTGTTATTTGATGGAGGAATGTTTGATGGATATTGTGGAGCATTTATTCTGGTTGGCAGTACTAATTTTGAAGATGGAATTTCAGTTTTATGAAATTTCAGTATCATTTTTGATTAGTTTCAATTGAAAATCTTTCCTCTTTATTTTCTCACTTGTTTTTACATACATCATTGTCATCATCCTTTCCTTTCCATGGGGTTAGGCTAGGCTTAGTCCAGAAGTCTTTCCATTGGACTTACTTGTTTTTTCCCCGATTGCTTTGTAAGACTTTAGGATTTTTGGTAATCTGTTGTTTGCTATTCTGTTGATATGTTCAAACACTGGTCTCAAACTTCTTTCGTAACCATTCTCTCATCGTGTGTTGTGCTTATAAAACAAATATTTTTTTTTGTCTTTCCACTTCATAATCATCAACTTGTCTTTATAAGCCATCACATGTTCATCCTTTTTTCAACTTTTTAAATTTTATTCCTGTAGGTACTCCCTTCATATTCTTACACAAGGTTCCTATAGCATCAGTGCCATTGTTACACAGTTTTTAAAAAGTTCAAGAAATGCTAATGGGTTTTGAAGGATCTTGAACTTTGAACATATAAATCAGGCTGTCCAGAGAATGAATAAAGAGAGAGAGCATTCTGCACCTTGCATGGACCATATATCACTAAGAATAACACTGTTATCAACTTTATTGCTTTCATTTTCTTCATTATCTGAAGAAAATTCCAGTTCATTGTCCTCACTATATTCACTTTCAGAATTGTCAGTAATATCTTTGGTTCAATATTTCATTCAAATCACTGTCACTCAACCATTTCCTTTTACTACTCCCTGCCATACTTTCTAAATAGTGACACAGGCCTATAATTAATATCCAAATATATAACTACCCTAGAATAGATAATTAAAAATACGAATGAACAATGCTTTCACTATTAAAAATTGATCCAACTTATTTTGTTAATATGATAAATTGCACATATTGAAATACTAAACCCCCAGGCCTATAATTAATATATAAATATATTGATGTTTTTATATTAATTTAACACTTCTCACTGATCAGCCCGATACCAACTTTTTTGAAGTCTTTTACGCCCAGAACCAAGACCTCGAACCTGTGACCTTTGGATTTCCGGGCCAATGCACTCCACCAACTGAGCTACCGAGACAAGTTGCAATATAAGAAACACGGATTTTTTTCTCTCTCGTATGTTGTAATACCCTCGTGCCAAATGCTATGAAACCTTTGATGCTATCTTTACTATCTAAATATATAACTAAAACTAGAATGGATAATTAAAAATATAACGAAAGAGCTTAAACTATTATACATCTAACAATTATTGTGATAATATATAAATTGCCACACTACATTTAAATGATCACTGTGAGAATGGCATGGTGCACTGCTGACGTATTCCCACTGTGCTGAGTTTAAGGGATGATGGGTGCTTTCACAGAGTAAGCAACTCATATGTAGATCTACGAAGACGATTTCACAGCCAACAGCGTAAACTCAATTCAATTGGTTTAGCACAATGTCGCAATGGTCAGATGTTACATAGTCAACTAGAGTGAATTGAAAAATAACATCTTCATGGCATTTAATAAATATGCTAAATGAGTCAGATTGTGATCTTACATTCATAGTTCATGGTTTTTCTAATAGAGATTAACTGCCGGGTTTCAAGTGGCATCTCTCTCATCCTCATGCTAATTGATTGGCTGGATGTCTCTTGAAAACTGCAGTTCCAATGTTATGAAAAATACTGAAATGTGAGGATAATAAGAAAAATTGACTCATTTATTAACTTGAATAACTCTTTATAAGGTTATTCCCCATAAGTAACTTATGAAATCTAGGATCATATTAAATTTATCTAGTTTTGGTGGATAGATGAACTGCATCGATCACATAATTCTCCCTGGGAATTTTTTAATTCATAATTTTTATGTTCTGTTATTTGTACCATATAATTTTTTTCCATTCTGTGGAGGTCAGATCGGTTCTTCCAAATACTCAAAGAATTAGAAAACAAATGGTACTCCGAAGACTTGGGACAAACTGAATGAATTTTTTCAATTTATGGCAAGAATCCAGTAGAGATAGAGCGATACTGCTAGCTAGAAAGAAATTCTACCGGACAACAGAAGACTAATTGCAACAGTTTTCAACATGGAGACCGGTCATCAAAAACATACACCGATGAGCAAATTTAATATCTGATGAAGTGTATATTTCAAATTCACTCTTGATAATACTTAATTACCTCATAGAGTCACTTCCCATCAATTATTATGTCAAATAGTATTAAATAAAATATCATAATACCACAATTATTTTAGAGCAAGAGCATGTGGAGGTTATGTAAAGAATTATTTATTTAATAGTGAGTGGAGAACACATTTTTATTGACTTACCTCATATCATTTCAAACTTCTTTGATACCAACGGTTTCAGACAATATCATGTCCCTCTTCAGTCATGGCTTCCACTGATGAAATTCTGTGATTTATAAATTATATTTGAAGAGAAAAATTTTCGCCTAGACCGAGACTCGAACCCGGGACCCTTGGCTTTCCGGGCCAAGTGCTCTACCAACTGAGCTACCGAGGTGAGTTACAATCTAGACGCAAATTTTTCTCTTATATACGTTGTAATTCCCTATCGCCAAATGCTTTTGAAACCATTGCTTCTATCTTTGCAAATGGCGGCTTCTTAGTTAAGAAGACATTTATTGGGAATTTAACATTACTTTATAAAGCTAGTAAAGCTTCAAATGATGTTTTTATTATTGATTTAACATTTCTCACTGAAAGATAAATTATATTTGAAGAGCTCAGTTGGTAGAGCACTTGGCCCGGAAAGCCAAGGGTCCCGGGTTCGAGTCTCGGTCTAGGCAAAAATTTTTCTCTTCAAATATAATTTATCTTTCAGTGAGAAATGTTAAATCAATAATAAAAACATCATTTGAAGCTTTACTAGCTTTATAAAGTAATGTTAAATTCCCAATAAATGTCTTCTTAACTAAGGAGCCGCCATTTGCAAAGATAGAAGCAATGGTTTCAAAAGCATTTGGCAATAGGGAATTACAACGTATATAAGAGAAAAATTTGCGTCTAGATTGTAACTCGCCTCGGTAGCTCAGTTGGTAGAGCACTTGGCCCGGAAAGCCAAGGGTCCCGGGTTCGAGTCTCGGTCTAGGCGAAAATTTTTCTCTTCAAATATAATTTATCTTTCAGTGAGAAATGTTAAATCAATAATAAAAACATAATTCTGTGATTGTTGATTTCTCTAATGACATCACCTCTTGTGCTGCCATTTTTTGTTGGGATTATAAACTTTGTAATTAAATTTTTATCCACCGAAATATCGAAATTCATAGATCGATATTTATTCTTCTGAATGAATATCATTTCCCAAATTGTAAAATAAATATCTATCTATGAATTTCGATATTCTGGTGGATAAAAATTTAATTACAAAGTTTATAATCCCAACGAAAGATGGCAGCACAAGAGGTGATGTATTAGAGAAATCAACAATCACAGAATTTCATCAGTGGAAGCCATGACTGAAGAGGGACATGATATTGTCTGAAACTGTCGGTATCAAAGAAATTTGAAATGATATGAGGTGAGTCGATAAAAATATGTTCTCTACTCACTATTAGTGATATAACCTCATAATGTTTACTTCCCAATATTAATTTATATATAATTATTTTTTTGCTTAAAAAATGATTGAAATTGAAAACTGATTTCTTTTTTCTTTTAATTTTCATAGAGCCACACCTCAGATTTCCTCCAACAACTAAAAATATTACAAGTTGGCAGATCGGCATCCTGAATAACATCTAGGAAGACTTTTGAGAATTTTTTATGTGAGGTCAGTATATGAATATTTTTCTTAATTATTTGTTTGCTTTAATGTTATTAGTTTATTCTATTGTTTACAAGAATTTAGTAAACTGTATTGCATAAATATAATAGAATTAAAAAAATTGAGATAATTAAACAATGATCTGGAATAGAATTGTAAAATTTATACTGAATTCAATAAAATCTTTTCAGGAGTTTTACAACATAACTTCGACAATGATTATTATTATATTTATTTCACACATTGATAATGATTTTTGAGAGTTTTCTGGAAAGTAAAATTATGTGGAAAGGAACATTGGGCAGAACACATAAGTGGAGTGACAAATTGAAGAGATACTTGGTTATTCAATAAGTAATGAACATAGTTTTTTTTATTTTTCTGAAGGTTTATTTTATTACAAGTCCAAATATACTATATTATTTTAAAATTTATTTTAATTTGTTAACATGTCTGAAGAAGGTACAGTGTACCGAAACAGCTGTCACTGAATTATATAATTAATATGAAAATCAAATAAAACTACGTTTTATTTTTATTTAATTAATATTTTAAAATCATTACGAAGTAACATTATGAGGTTTAATTTGATATTTGAGTTTGTATTTTTTTAACATTCTTACCTCATGTGATTATTATGTCGAACATATGTTTCAAAGCTGTTGCTCCATCATCAGCGTTTTCACAAACTGATTTCTTCTTTTCTTTAAGTTGTCGGCCCTGGATCTGTGTTCCAAAGAACTTGGTAATGAGGCTCCTTTCTCTGGGAAATTCGAAGTTCATAATTTTCTCCTTGTTCTTCTGTATATAGATTTTTTCCCATATTGTGAGTTCATTGGTATTTTCTAACTGTTTTAATAATTTTGTATTTAGATCTATTTTGTGTTTTTCTGTCCAAACGTGAGCTACTTATACTGCAGGATTTTCTACTTCTCCTTGTTTTTGACCATTTCTTATTGTTCTTTTAGTTTTTTTCATTTTCTAATGTTTAAAATTGACTCTTTGTTTTTTCTTTATGATTACTTTATCACAATCTGCACATAATAAATTATCCCCAATATTTAATTGGCTACAGAGTACGTTTATTCCATATAGTCGTCATTCAAATCTATGACATGCTATATAAGATGGAGCGAGCATATATGCCAGTTCGGTACCATTCAGCTGGTTGCACTCTACAGCTACATCCTGATGTCTCCTATGACTTGCTCATTGTTGTAATATATTACATCCTCGCGGCGAGCATTCCTTCAGGGCCCCAAACAAATGAGTCCAGAAGCCGAGCAAGATCCCAGGCTTTAGAGCCTCCACTCAAGCTCAGATGATCGCTCGAATGGGGCGTGCGGGCTAAGTGTGTGGCCCCTCGCATTATCCTGGTTGAAGAGGGAGAGTTTGGTTAAAAATCGTTTTCTCAACTCCTTCAG
Source organism: Diploptera punctata (assembly GCA_030220185.1). Lineage (NCBI taxonomy): Eukaryota > Metazoa > Arthropoda > Insecta > Blattodea > Blaberidae > Diploptera > Diploptera punctata. The sequence continues at coordinate 265,877 of JASPKZ010002722.1, read as the reverse complement.
AGTCATTGGACATAATACCTTCTTGAGTTCATTATTGTTTCACCACCTGGCCACTGTGTTAATCAAAATAACTCCTTCAGAATCCCAAAAAGAATGTGGCAAGCTCGTAGGGTTTCTGATATTGAACTTTTTCTGCCTGAGGATGGAATTTTTGGAGAAGGAAAGCACTCCATATTGAATGAGTATTTGATCCTCAGGTTCTTCAAATTGTTGAATCCATCTTTCATCGCTTGTGACAATTTTGGATAAGAAATCTGCATCAGCTTTATGATACCTAAGCAACTCTGCACAAATGGTCCTTCTTTGTTTCTTATGGTCATAGTTAGGCACTTAGGTACCTACTTGGCACAAACCTTTGAAAGCCTACGCTGTGGATAATTGTGGCACTACTTGCTTTGTACATGTTTCATGCGCAGCTGCCATTTTAAAACTAAAGTACATCACAGACATCAGCAAACATTACCTATAAACGTAGCATTGAAGTTATGTTCTATAAAGTTTTGTTCGTTTCCAGTGAAAGGCAGTTTAAAACTAAATTTATGTGCATTATTTATTGAACGTCCCATGTACATGTAGGTAAGAGGCTGAGATTAGAACAGCAATAACATTTATAAGACTTAGTACTTAGATAAGATGGCTCCATGGCATAAGCAGTTAGATACTCGCCTCTCACCACGGGGTCCCGAGATAGAGTCTTGGTCACTCCATGTGGATTCTTGGTGGATGAAACGGAGCCTAGGCAGGTTGTTCTTGGGGTTTTCTCCTGTTTTCCCCTGCCACAATTTCATTCCTCTATTTCTCCATACTCATCTCATCCATTTCGTTTTATTTTCATTCGTCTGTCCCCATGATGGTGCGTCAGGCGTAGTCGGCCAGCACCCTTGTCATTCACAGACCTTTATGTAGGGACTCCATCTCATCTCATCCCTCATCCCGACCCTGAGTTGGACATGAGTTGATGGTATTTAGTACTTAGACAACCCACAATGGTGAAAACATCTTCTGTTATTGAATAAGGATTGATGGATTTTTTTTTGTAACTTATTAATAGATATTTAATTTTAGGAAGTGATATTTTAAGGTTATTTTAATTAGATTATTTTCAGTCTGATCATCTTACCTCAATATTAATGTTGATTTGTTCTTGGACATGTTTCAAAACAAGACAAGCTGACGATAAAACAGAATTGTTTTGAAAAATGTCCAAGAACAAATCAACATTAATATTGAAGTAAGATGATCAGACTGAAAATAATCTAATTATTAATAGATTTTTAAAAATTTGGTGTTATGAAATTGTTCAGAGATTTAGTAACACTAATTTTCACAAATTGTGCTGAGAGAAATTTATACTTCCAAACGCATCCGTTATCACTGTGTGCAATGATACAAATCAACGAAAGTGGCCTTTGGTTCTGGTAGATTAGTTATTACCATGCTCATCTCTGGTTCTGCGGTTTGCAGGCTCAAACTCAGCCAGGGTTGATGGATTTTTCAGATGTAAGGGAACTGGGTCCCAGTTATAGATTTATGACATGTGGAAATCTAAAGCCAGAAAAGAGAGTCCTCTGAGTAAAACATGTTGGCCCTTTCATGTCAAAATTTGAACTGTGAAGATAAATGACCTTAGCTGTTAAAGAGCATTGTTATATAAAATGCTGAGCAATGTATTAATGTTACATTTTGTTTTTACAAATCTTGAGAATACTAATTAATTCCTTATAGAAAAACCAGCACAGAAGAACTGAGCTTGTTGACTTTGGTGATAGCATTTAAGACTTACATTTAGGAGGTTCTAGGTTCAAATCACAGTTCTAACCAACCTCACCGAGGCTTATTTAGGTTTTTCTCAATGGGCAAGGTAAATGTTTGAATTAAAATTTTATTCCCATAAGCCATTCATCATTAAAAACAAATCTTCTGTAGAAAACACAATTACATACTGAATTTTGAGTTAAGTCACTCTCAGTTGAGTACTGTGTGTGACGTCAAGTTATCATTTCAAGATAAACCATGCATGGGAAATACTAAACAACATTTATTGTTTCCCCTGAGTTGAATAAAGATTTTCTAGATAATGGTGCTTACTTGTAATAAGTAAATAAACAAATAAATAAATAAATAAATATATATAATTAAGAAAGTTTTCTTGTGTTTTCCGGGTTATGGATTTAAGATCAGCCTTTGGCTGCTGATTATTCTGACGTTTCAGCATATCCCACATGCCATTATCAAGGAAATCTACAATATAACATATATATATATATATATGCTAGCTAATACCCGGCGTACGCTGCTATGCCTAAATAAATCAGTTTTTACCTTTAGTTGAATAAGTAAGAGAGAAAAAAGTAATATATATATATACATATAAATTTATATCATAATTATTTTTAGATACCCTGTGCTGTTTACCAGGCGTTGGCCGGAAATATACGTAGTCCGATGTACTTGGCATAGATGAGCTAAAATACTAAATTCGTTATTTTGAGTTATCCATAAAAGAATACCCACTGTGTGTTGCTATGCTTTCCCGAGAATCTACTTATTCTGATCTTCTTGGCATCAATGAATGACAAAAATGGTTATTGTGAATTATCCTTAAAACATAAACATACGCTGTCGTGACTTTTCTGTAGAGTTTTTTGAGATATTCAACTCTGTGTACAATAATTTTGTGTATTTGTTGTGGTTTAGGCAGCTTAAGCCATTTAAGCTTACAAAAAGCTACAATTTTTCACGTTTTTTCACTACGGAAGGTGATTTTTAAGGGTGAAGGGCTTGGGCATTAAAACTCTCTTCTAACCTATAACCTTCCTGGGAAAATCCTGAACATTTTGCAAAAAACTCCATGACAATTGGATGAATGGTATGGCAGCACATGCTTGCCTGGGAATCTACTTATCCCAATCTTCTTGGCATCAATAAAAGACAAAAATGGCTATTGTGTGTAATCTGTAAAAGATAAACATATGCTGTCATGGACTTTTTTGTAGAGTTTTTTGAGATATTCAATTCTTTATATTAGTCATTCAAAATATCTCTGCAGGCAGAAGAATTGTGAAGCTCTGTTTGTTGCTGCACATGACGTCATATAAGGCAGTGTACACTGTCAGCACCCCACGTCCCATTCCCCGCTGCACTCATAGATAGCAGTGTCACGTGTTCTATTCCTGCATAAACACGACTGCAGTGCCCTCCGTCAACAACTGCACTTACTCCTTAAACAAGTAATGCATTAATTTTGTGTATTTGTTATGGTTTAGACAGCGTAAGCCATTTAAGGGTAAAAAAAGGGACTTTTTCATGGTTTTCTTTACAAAGCATGTTTTTAAGGGTGTATGAGTTAAATATCTCAACTCTCTTATAGCCTTTGTTCATCCTGGGAATCTCCCAAACATTTTGTAAAAAAACCCCATCACAATTGGATCAACAGTATGGCTGCACATAAAGTACAAACAAACAAACAAACAAACAAACATACATACATACATACATTAATTTTTATATATTAGATATATCATCATCTTCTTCTTTCACGGATTAAGTCTTTGCCTGTTTCGATATCACATCTGTTCAGCCTAACATTTTCTTGATCTTCCCATCGATCGTTGATATATGAGAAGAACATATATATTATAATTTAAGTTTGAATTGTTATTTTATATTAAATACACAAATACACATGAAAGCAATAAGAATATATACCTCTGCAAGCATGTAAGCAATACATTTAATTCAGCCTTCTAAAAAAACTTTAACAATGTCACCTGGTTATCTTCTATGACATTTCTGGCTTCCTCTCCTCGCTTTGGCAGAATTGTGACCCACTTCTTAGGTTGGGGCACCTGAAAGGCAGTGTTACTTATCCCAGGAGAGCCTTTAACCTAAATTCCAGATCATGGGCAATGACAAGAATAATTCCCTTTAAGGAAAAATTCCTATGGTCTGACCGGGAATTGAACCCAGGACCTCATGAACTGTAGTTGGAAGCTCTGATCACAATATCATGAGGCAGGTTATATATAAAATACATACCATATTTTACCAGACTAAAGACACTATGGACTATAAGATGCACCTTAATTTTTAAGCAATTTTTTAAAGAAATAACATTTTTACCAGTTTTTATTAGATTGCAAAGCCAGACTAAAAAAAATTCTTACTTTATAAAACTGAACTGACTTTTAAAATCCCTGAAAATCATCTGAACTTTTTTCTTCTTCTTCCTCTTCGTCGTCATTGTTGTCCTCTTCATATATAAGATGATCTTCACTGCCATCAAGAGCATCACTTATGCCGCACTGCTTGTAAGATTTAACAATAATGTTTTCTCTCGCTCTAGACTACGACTGTTTATCCACTGACACACTTGTTTGATTGTAGGTTGTTTTAAAGCTCCCTTCAGTGTGAATTCATGTAGGGTTTCATCCATCATCCATTTGTTCCATTTCTCTCTCATATACATTTTAAATGGTTTCTGCTGCCAGTTGAATCCAATGTTGCCAGATAGAGATAGGTTTCCCGCAGCATAAAATATATGGTAATTTTTAAGACTGGTGGGAATTTTAAATAAAGAACTTGACATTTTTATATTAATTTCGAGTATACGATGCACCTGAATTTTAGAGGCAATTTTTCGAAGAAGAAAGTGCATCTTATAGTCCATAAAATACAGTAATAAAAATATATCACTTTGTCAAAATAAAATAATAATTTTAGCCTTAGTTGATCTGGAAATGTTTAAATGATGAAGAGACTGTGCAGCATGGAAAAAATAAAGTAAACACTATTAATATACACCTGTTCTGCTCTGCTTTTAAATTGGATATGGCTTAAGGAATGGAGTAACAAGTCATAAATTAGCTACTCTATGAAGGCAACTCACAAGTTCATAGCCTGCTGGATACAATCCAATAATCCAGACACAATATGATCTTAGATCTTAAAGTGTTTGAATAAATTAGAATAAATACACAAGGACGTACATAGTTATTTATTATGATAGAATTATTACAAAAATGAAGCAACAATTGTAAAGGCACAATGGATATTAATATTTGATATCAAAGAAGTTGAACATTGTAAATCACAGAACAACAAAGAAATGAGTATATTATATGGTTTGAAGGATTTGACTCAAGAACTGGGCAATTTGCATTACATATGTATATTTCAAAATTTCTATTACACTATTTATTAATCGATGAATTATTGTATATTTAAAATATTTTATTGAAAATAATTGCTACACACTCTACTAAATTTGTACATACTACTTTATTACAATCTAAAACAAATTTTCAATTAATAGAGGAGAAAATTTTATTTATTTTTTCAACTATGATACTTATATAATGTGAAAATGTAAGTTTTTCAAAGTTTCTTGTAATTTCTGGAGCATTACATAGTGTCTTATTGTTTGAGGTTGTTATTTGGCTATTCATAATGTATTAATTGTCAAAACAGCAGTTTAACATCTAAATTTTGGATTTATATCATGAGTAGGTTTACAATCTATTTTCGCACTTCCTGTGAACAATGTTCTACACTCTTATTCTTTTCTCCAAATCTATCTTCCCAGTCTCGGTCTTGCAATCCTTTTTTATATCAAATAAAACAATTTACCTTAGTAGTAATTTAGTGGAATTACTTCAGTAAAAGCTTCTTATTCAAGGTTCTGTTATTTGCAGGTTAAAAAATTGAGACACAATTCCTGTAATTGCAGCTAAAAATTTCTTTATTCGTGGATCCAGTCGGTATATTAGAAGGATTAGCTTCGTAAATTAATGTTATTTCCCATATTTAACTATGAAGGATTAGTTTCCTTTATTAACACATCGGCAACTTTTTTATTGCAAGCACATGCCAAGGCGGCTTTTACAAAGAGCATTTCAAACCAAATGGACAAATATCAAAGCAAAACAAACCTTATTGTCACTAAGCCTAAAGTTCGTTGTTTAAAGTTGCCACTGCTGTATTTCATGTGCTGCTATGTCCATTGATAAATACCGCTCTCGCCACGATCAGTTTTTTATTTTTTCAACTTATCATTCATTGCAATAATTTTGATTGAATAACATGTGTCTCTTCTGCTTTGTTCCCAATTCATAATGTTGAGTAAAAGGAAAGAAAAATTAGTTCCGAAATGGAAAAAAGTAGTGTTGCCGCTTAAAGTAAAAGTAAAAACAGAACAGTTCATCAAGAAATCCAAAGACAAAAATGAGGAATTCTATTGCTGAATTCACAGCTGAATATCAACCTTTTAAAAGCAAGAAAACAGAGAAAAATTACTAAAGTTTTAAACCCATGCCTAAGTCTGACAATAATAATTAATTGAAATGTTTCAAAATCTCTCATTAAATTGATATTAATTTGATAATTTTATTTTATTTGGAAACCTTTGAACATATCCCCTGTATACCCATGCAAATCAGCATTACATATTCATATTTTCTGTATTTGCAGCATATTTATGGAACATTCCCCTGCAAATAAAGAGCTTTTACTGTACTATGGTGAATTTTTATATTTTATTAAGTTATGTAGGTAGGAAATAACACTATGAGGTTTATTTTAATTAATTTTGAGCTGTTTTTTGACTCACCTCGTATTTCTTGACTTCCATGCAGACCCAGGTTTCCTCACTGCATTTGTGACATTCTCGATGCAACACCATGATCACAACTGCCGTCCAGCAGTTTACTCTCTTATAGTTTGATTTCTGCGCTCTCTGATTGCTGACCGATGAAATTCCAAATCAATCCTCTCTCATTTTCACCGGGTATTTCAAAATTCATAGTTTTCTTTTTGTTCTTGCATACGTAAATTTTCTCCCAAATTGTGAGTTCCTTTGGTTTTTTATAACTGTTTGTGTAATTTTGCCTTGGTTTCAGTTCTGTGTTTTTCTGACTAAACATGTGTAGCTATTGGAGATTTTTCTGTTTCTCCATTTTTAACATTTCTAAGTTGTTCTTTCAATCTTGTATTTAAATTCCTTTTTGTTTTCCCTATGTATATCTTTTCACAATCTTTACAATCAATTTGATAAATTCCTGATTTGTTGCAGTTTTCAATCCTTTCATTTTTGTTGGTTTTGATTAAATATTCAAACTGTAATCATTTTTCGGTGCTAATTTAATGTTGAATTTGTTGAAAATTTTCTGAAACTTGTTAAAACTAAGGGATGGTATGTAAATTTCTTGAATTTTTTACCAATTTATATCTTATATATAATGAATTTCTGCAAAGTTATGCCTGACTCCATTAATTTTAATTCTTTTTTATTCATCAATTTCTTTATGTCCTGCAGTTAAGTGTTTTTTTGGTCTACTTCTACCTTTCCAGCTTAAATCCAATCCAAAACTCTTCTTGGTATATTTCCATCATCCATTCATTTTATATGCTGTAAGTAAAATTTACTGTAAAATCTGTAACTGTTTACAACTCAGTAATACCTGACAGGCACATTCTCGTCGCGGGGGTGAACATTAATATGTTAGTGACGAGTTCTGTCATGGACCCAGTCTCTTGGGATACGGGCGAAGACCTTAACGGCAAGAACAACAAAATGGAACAAGCTTTCAAATGTTGTAATTGGCAGAAGAGTCAATCCTCTCCTTAGGGCGAAATATAAGGATCCATCTCCGGGGTAACAAGGCGAAAGTCCTCAATGGTCTGAGAAGAGTGGAAGAGGCAACCCTCCCACTAGGACTGATATAATGGGAGGTTATAATGATGAACCTTAAGAAGGCAGCCCCTTCAATCGTCTTACTCTGCAAGGTGCTAGTAACACATTCAGGGGACAATCTACATTACTAAATGTTCCCATGAAATCAACCAGACTGCGATCACTAAAAGACAAGAACAAAGAGGTCCCAGAGGACCCGGTTCAATTCCCTGGTCATACCATAGATTTTAAGAAACAATCATTAACAATGATTCCTACTAAGTGAAAATTTGGTCGGTCAAGTTATTTGCAACTGTTGTTTGATTAGCATTCCATACATTCCTGCAGTATCATAGACATTTTTCTTTGTGAATAGGATTTAGAATGCGTACTCAGCCTTGTAAGGACAATTTTTATAAATAAGTATTGAATACCTGTTTGAAATGAATAGTAGTGAGTTTGATAACAAAAACTGATATTTAGAATGAGAGATTACATCATGATTCTTGTATTGCCATATGTTAGATACCATATTTACCTTTTTGTTCCAAAATCTGAAATCCAAAAATCATGACCCATCTTAAATTTACTGATTAGGAAATAATTCCAGTCGTCAATGTTTTTACATTGCATAGTATATATTGCCAACTCAAATAATTTGAGACTTGATGCAACAGTGTTTACATAATATATTACTGAGATTTATACCTAATAAGAAATGAGCAACTGCAAAGAATTGAATATAATATTTATAGAAAAGATACTCATACTGATAACTACATAAAATATTCAGGTTTTAATCATGTTTCACATAAACATGCAATTTTCAACAGTTTATTACACAGATTAATAAATATTCCACCCAGTGTAGAGGATTTTGAGAATGAATATAATCATATTGTACATATAGCTAACATAAATGGTTTTGATGAAGACATAATAAAGAAGAGATTAAAGAAATTTAAACAACAAAAAAGGTTACATGAATACACCACTACATCATAATTCCAAGAAAGATGAAAAATTCAAGAAATTTACTTACCATCCAGATGTTCATAACAAATTTCAAAAGATTTAAAAAAAATTAATATAACATTGGCTCTGATTAACAAATTCAGCCTGGGTAATCTTCTGTTAACTAATAAAAAAGTTAACACCCCAGACAATAAAAAATCTGGAATTTATCAAATCAATTGCAAAGATTGCAATAAAATATATATAGGAAAAACAAAAAGGAACTTAGACACTTGCAAAAAGAGAACACTTTAGAAACATAAAAAACTGATAAAATTGAAAAATCAGCTATAGCAGCACATAGTTTATTATAGAATCATAGAATTGAAAAAGAAGCAAAACTTTTGAAACATCTATCTAAACCTTTGGAATTAACAGATTGGGAAAAGATATAAATTCAAAAAACCATACTAGAACCATGAACTTCGAGGTTCCAGACAAATCAAGTTTGATTACAAAGTTCTTCAAAAGTACACCAGATGGCAGTTTAGAAAATTACTGGCATAATAAAAAATTGACAGTCGTGAAAACAGCTGACGATGGGAATGATATTTTTCCCAATACTGTAGTTTTGTGTTAAAAAACATAGATGTATGAGGTAAGACATTCATGATTCATTTGATTCTTATTAAGAAAACCTCATAATGTAAAAATTCCCAAATCTATTATATTAACATAGATATATTTCCAAATCCATCATTGTTTTACATAGGCAGTGAAACTATCTGAATTGGCATAACAGACATAATTGGGAAAATGTTTAATTTTCGATGTTTATATTTTAAATTTATCACTCTCACTATAAGACAAATTCATATTTGAAGAGAAAAATTTACACCTAAACTTGGTTTGTATAAGGTCTTTGTTCAAATCCGAGTTTAGGCATTAATTTTTCTCTTCAAATATTAAATTTTTAATTGTTAATTTGCACAAAATGCAGCCTGACACTTCTGCATTCCTGAGCATGCCCTACATGCCTATGCCTTCTACATTACAAAATATAATAAAGAACTATTATAAATCTAATCTAAATAATGCATATGTAAATTCACATTATACATCACAACTACAGTATAGATCTCTAATCAGTGGCGAGGCGTCAACGGAAACGCTGGAAGTGGTGCTTCCCAATAATTTTTACAAAATAAACTATTTTAAATATCATTTAAAATTATAAAATTCTAATGTTAAAAAGTTGAATTCATTTTAAATTAATTTATAAGTTAAATCTGTATGCTAGTGTCATCTGTAGGAGGGTTTCCGAAATTACATCTACCATTCCTGGTGACTTGGATGCGCCAGGCCTAGCCGCGTCATATCGCCGACATTCTATGTTGAAAGAAAAAGTAAAGTTCGTTGCCCTCAGTTAGTATTGAAATATTAGTTTTATTCATTTTATTTAGTTTAATTGTTTATAGTATATAGTTTGTATGTTATATTTTATTGTGACCTTATTGCTAGACAAATAGTGAGGATATAATAGTGAATTGTCAAGTGTTTCTTGTAATTTACTTTATTCCGCTTTTTGTCTCATGAGTGAATCGTATAGAAGCTCGCTAGCCAAGAGCTTCCAAGAATCCTCTCATGCAGTGGCCCTGCCGCGAATGTTCAAATGAAGTTGGAACAGCATCATGAACCTGTAATATGTGAGTGTACTATTGAAAAACTTTTACGACACTTGTTTAATTCACTTTTATTTCAAGACAAAAAATAAAATTAATAGAACATTGTAGATCTACACAAGCCTCTCTCTGACTAAAATATTCAATATAAAGGTGTAAAATTTTCACAGTGTATTTCAATTAAAATTCCTATCAAACAATCCCATGGTTATGTGGTTGCAATAATCTCAAAAAAGAAAATGTTCTGCTGACCATGTCTTTTGTTTTCGCCTGAAAAGAATGTTTGGAATAAGACAGGTTTTGAGGATTTGAATAATTTTCATAAAGCCCAAAAAAGACATGCTCTCATTTCATCACAAAACAAGCCTTAAGCAGTTGAAACAGTTTGGCAAAACTGTAATTATATTACGTCTGTCTCTTTTTTATATAATTGTGTGATTTTTAGTAAAGTTTTTTTTTAATTACACATTTAGATAACTATATTAAGCTTCGGGATTCAATCATTTTGCTCACAAAGAGGCAGTGTTCAGTGGTTTGACACTTAGATTGGTAAATAAACCTATGAGCAAAGAAAATTATGAAAAACAAAAAGAATACATAATTAATGTTGCAACAGATAATGGTTTTGAAGAAAGTATGGCATACAAGAAAATAAATAAATTAAAAAGACAAATTAATTAATGAAAGCACACTTATGAAACAAACAGAAGAAAAAATAAAATTCAAGAAATTCATTAAATTAATATTAAGAAGCTAAAGCTGTTACTATGATTGAAATAAGTATATTAAAGTACACAACTAAATTATACCATCCATTGAAACACCACAAGTTTCAAAAAATTTTCAAAAAGTTTAATATAAAATTAGCAGTGAAGAACAAATACAGCCTAAATAGGATAATTAAAACCAATAAAAATAAAAAAATTGAAGAAGAAGAAAAATCAGAAATTTATCAGATCAAATGCAGCGATTGTGACAAAATGTGTATAGGAAAAAAAAAAAAAAAAAGAGATTTGAAAACAAGGGTGAAATAACATCTTAGAAATGTCAAAAATGGTGAAGTGGAAAAGTCAGCAGTAACTGCTCATGCTTGGTCCGAAAAACATCTGATTGAATCAAAAGCTAGTCTAATTAAACACATAGATAAACAAAAGGAACTCACAGTTTGGGAAAAAATCTACATTCAGAAAAACAAGAAAGAAAAACTTACGAACATCAAAATTCCCGCAATTTTGACCTGATCCAGAGGTTTATTGGTCCACCAACAGAGGTAAGAAGAAATTATTCTTCTGATCGATATAACATCAGTCGTCAAGAGTGTAACTGATGATGGGGTCTCCAACACCTTGAAATTGCGATCTACTTAGAAGATTGATTATGAGGAGTGGTATGAAACATTTTAATTTATCTTAAAGTTTTTTTCTTTCTTTATTAATTATGGAGCTTCCCTTCTCCCCAAACTCACGCCTCGCCACTGTCTCTAATATAAATCACAATCCAAGTATATGAAGACTCTATTTTTCTAATAGAGAAATAATTGTAATTGGCAGATGAGTCTTCGTAACAGTTTATTTACAGCTATGCTAATTATTTCTAATTATTCTTCAAACGTGACAAGTAAATGAAATGTCATCTAAAAATACTTTTTCAGTCAAATTGTGCTAATTCTTGCTGCATACTACATGGAACTGAATATATTTCAGGCACATGCAGAACAATTATTGTAATATCATTTACAATTTTCAAATTTGTATCCAACCTCATGCAATTCAATTCCAATGGACGGATTTTCATAAAATATGCTATAAAATCACTGCAAAAATTCACTTCTAATTTAGTAATATTTTCTAAGCTTTGTTGTTACAATTTTTATATGAACTTAATTTCAAATTATGAAAATTTTAGCAAAACTAAGCTAAACAGATCCTTCTTCTACCATATTTGATTAATAATAAGGCTTACAATATTAAAAGCAATGATTGTATACTTCATTTGCACATAATTTGTAACAAATACTGGTAAGAATTGTCAATCATTATGATATTTGTACTTACTATTGAGGCAATTTTTAAACAACTTTGCAATTTTTTTAACAAAGCAAAGCATTTGATTTTCAGTAAATTAATGTTGCTCTGAAACTTAGCTGCTTAATGTAATATCAAATCTCTTGATGTAAATTCAGTTAATTGTCATTTTTTTAAGATTAATTCACTTTCTTTTCAATTTGCCCAGTTTTTGTTCAGAAACCCTTCAATTACTTGTACAATTCTTGTTTATTTTATGATATTGTATAATTTTATTGATACGTTATTTTAACCTTTAAAGGTTACTGATAAGTATTAGAGAGAAAGATTTTTTTAAGATAAATTGTTAATACTGAATCATCTTTTTCATTTACCTGGTGATGAAACATCAACGAGAAGTGCTAATTACTAGCTACTTATCTAAATGCACACTATTTTCTCATTGTTGAATCATCAAGTATTGTTATTATTTCTATCCATTACATTTAAATGTATTATTGAAGTGTTGATTACCAAACAATAAGCCCAAGGAATTACGTCTAATGCATGGCAGTATTGTTTCCTTTCACACTAACTATAGTTACTACAACATTTTTCTAAAATGTTCCCTCGATTTGATAGAATATTTAGATTACTTTTCCCATGTTCCATTGTTTAAAAATATTTATCTATCAATTGAGGAATCCTGTAGTTGGCTGTGTAGAGATTAACATGCATCAGGAGTATTGACAGTGATGTCACAGTACAGTAGATTCTAGACAGTTTGTTTCAGTACAATGACATGCAGGCAACTGTAACAATGATTATTGATGTATGCAAGTTTTTGTTTTGCTCTGCTACATAGTTCTGTGTTCATGAATTACAAAGCCATGAGCATGAGCTTCTGGTCTAATGGCCAGTGTTTGTCATGTGTTACACATTATATAACTCATCCAACTAAAAGTATATTTTTATTATTCATTTCATACATCTCAGTGATGGCACACATCATATTTGAAGAGAAAAACTGTACGCTCAGACTGGGGATTGAACCCAGGACCTTTGGCTTTCTAGGCCAATACTCTACCAACTGAGCTACCTGAGCAAGTTCCAATCTAAACACAAATGTTTCTCTTATATACACTGTTAATTCCCGTGCACCAAAGTACTTGCTTTATAATGTAATGTCTTCTTAGTAAAGAAGCCGCTATTTACAAAATAGAAGCAAAGGTTTCATAGCATTTGGTGTGCAGGAATTAACAGCATATAAAGAGAAAAATTTGCATTTAGATTGGAACTTGCTCAGGTAGCTCAGTCGGTAGAGAATTGATCTAGAAAACCAAAGGTCCTGGGTTCAAGCCCCAGTCTGAGCGTATAATTTTTCTCTTCAAATATAAAAGTATATTGTCTATTTACCAGTATCAGGCTGGTGAAGATTTGAACTATTACATCAGCTTGTGATTGTCATTAAAGAAAGGAATACAAGCAGTTTGATAATTCGAAAAAAAACATGTGAGAGTTTTTGTATGTGTGATAAAAACTTATTTTAAATATAATTTTTCAAGATTTTTTTTTTACTATAATGGTAGACGAAGAATGTTTGCTTTGTTGAATATAAATTGGTGTTATTTTTTGCAATTGATTTAATGTTTTTTTATTGCTTCTTTTAAATGATAAAATATATTTTTGAGGTAATTAAAAACAAATTTAACTATAAAGATCTGCTTCCACAAGTACAAATCAGTGCATTGTGTTGTATTGTTGGCTTATTTGGAAACTTTAAGTTGATTACAGAAACAAAGTCTGAACCATAATTATGATTTTAAAAAATGTATTGTTTCCATAACCATAAAAAACTTGAAAATCCACAGATGTTAATTTTAAAACAAAAGTTGTACCATGACTATAATTTTATAACAATTTCCATGGATTATCAGTTATTTTATAGTTGTAAAATTGTAGACTTTCACAGCAGTATCTTGATTCATGTCTTTCGGGCTAAATGGCCATGGTTTGGTTTTCTTAACACTCAACATTTCGTCTACTACTGCAGTAGACATCCTCAGGAGATTCTGTGAGCTCTATGACCTCCTAACTCTTTAACTGTTGGCTGCAGACTGGCTGTGCATTGGAAATTGTGTCCTTATTTATAGGTGAGTCTTGGGTGGTGATGTTTTCTATACATTTTTCTATACATTTTATAGTTGTTATGGAAACAATAAAAAAATTGTAAAACCATGGTCATGGTTTAAATTTTGTTTTTGCAATCAGCGGTAGAAGTCATATCATGTTTTCTTAAAATTCAGTTTCTTTTTTTAAATTTTAAAATGACATATGCTCCATTAAAAATAATATTAATTATATATTTTATACAGTGAAACAATATTTAAAAACAGTTGCTATAAAGTCAAATTAATTAAAAATTGAATGTTTACAAAATTCTGGAATCTGATTTTATGTTTCTTTAGAATACATTAAACATTTAAAAAAAAACATCTTAAAATACCGTTATGAAAGTAACACAGAACTGAAAAATTAATTGTGTTGCATTTGCAAATTTCCATTTAAAATAAATACTGTATGAAACGAGTTAGTAGAAACATTTGACTATTCTTATTCAGGAGGTTCTGGATTCAAATCCCAGAGTTTCTGATCTTACTGATCTTTTTTTCTCTTGTTTTGCTTAGTAATGAAGACAAATGCTGGATTGGAATTTCATTGCCAAGATCCATTTCATCATTTATCACCATTTCATAATATCACAAGTATTAATATTAGTGTGAAGTTTAAAAAAAACACACGAGAAACACAACAATGGAAATAAATTGTTTACTGAATACAAGAGAGATTCTAGATGTGATACGATCTCAGATATTGATCTGGGCTCTCTAGTCTGTTGCTCCCTGATCTATCTGATAACATTTCCATTTGACTACATTATAAAACATGTTTATTTCATACTACATCTCATATCAGGATTTTATGATTAAAAAAAAGTTAGGAAATGGAAAATTATAGTAGTATATGTTGTAATATTCACAAAAAGGACGTTATCACTAACATTAATAAACCTTAACTGTTTTAATTAAAATTACAGTGGGAGGAAACACTATGAGGTATTTATATTAATAAATGAGTTGGAGAAAATGTTTTAACATCTCACCTCATAAAGTTGCGCGTCTTCACGATACCGGTTTCAAAAGTATAGTATTACTTCCATCTTCAGTCAAATTCCAAATTGTGAGGTGAGATGTTAAAACATTTTCTCCAACTCATTTATTAATAATAAACCTTAACTACCAAGTCACTGGCACTGTCGAACCCTTAGGTTCATGGCTGCACAGACATAAGCTCTCCATATATCCCTATCCTGAGCTAATGTTTTCCAATCATTCCCTGTATAATCTACTTCCCTCAAATCATAGTTAATGTTATTCTCCCACTTCATTCTTGGTCTACCAACTGGGTGTTTTCCCTCTAGTTTTCCTACATTAATAAACCTTAGAAAACTTAATTAGCAATTTTATAAGTAAACAAGCAAAGGTAATCAATAGAAATTTGTGGACATAAATAGCAAGTTCATATCATGAGTAGCTTACTTGTTTCATTATAAGGCCATAAAATAAATTTATTTGTGATATAATTTACATTTCATTTTGCCATTTGACACTGTTCATTGAAACAACTTTCAATTGTTTCATTGTTACAAGTGCAAATGGCTGACTACCCTTTCATTACTATAAATTTAGAGATTGATTAATATTTGATTTGGTTATATTTGGAATATATTACTTTTGCCTATTTTATGCAACATACCAGTTTATGATTCTTCAGATGACTGCTATTTACAACTATATCAATACTTATTGAATAATATAGATTAAAAGTCATGCTAGTGACATGTTTGCCAATATGTTTATACATTAAAATTCATCGGAGAACATATTGTTTAAACAACTCACCTCATAGGATTCATGCTTCCATGATATCGCGATTTCAAACATAGTCATGTTCGTCAGCCATAACTCCGACTGACGAAATTCTTCGGCCGTCAACTATTCTGTTGTCGCCATCTTCAGTGCTGCCATCTATGGTTGAATTTATGAACTTCGAAATCAATGTAATTACATTGATTTCGAAGTTCATAAATTCAACCATAGATGGCAGTACTGAAGATGGCGAGGGGACATTGATTTCGAAGTTCATAAATTCAACCATAGATGGCAGCACTGAAGATGGCGACAATAGAATAGTTGACGGCCGAAGAATTTCGTCAGTCGGAGTTATGGCTGACGATGAACATGACTATGTTTAAAATCGCGATATCATGGAAGCATGAATCCTATGAGGTGAGTTGTTTAAACAATATGTTCTCCGATGAATTTTAATGATTATACCTCATAATGTTTACTTCCCAACATTAATTAATTGTGTTTACACATACTTATTTTAGGAATTCTCACTATGAGGTATATTCATTAAGGTAGAATTTTTTATTACTCACCTCATATTGTTCTTCTTATTTAACTATAAACTAGTTTCGGGACATAGTTTCTGTTCCATTCTCAGTATCATGACCATTGCTCTTCAAGATGACAGAACACAGTCGTGACGATACTGAGGATGGAACAGAAGCTATGTTCCGAAACTAGTTTATAGTCAAATAAGAACAACAATATAAGGTGAGTGATAAAAAATTCTACCTTAATGTTTATACATGTTTCTACTGTAGTAAATTGCAGACATGTTTATTCAGGTTAGATTAGATCAGGTAAGTATTTAGCAACCTTCATTGTTTTGTTAGCTGTTTTTCATAAGTTGACTTTTCTATTAGAGCAATATCTAATAGATTCCTTCCACATTTATGAATTAATATAGCATATTTTAGGTTGAACTTTTATAGGAAAAATCACTATGAGTTTTAATTTTATATAAATGGATTGCACACAAATGTGCAAAGGTGATAACACAGCTAACAATCACTAACACTAACTTGGTGTTGCGTAATCACAAATTGTTTTTGTTCTTTGTGTACATGTTTCGATGTGATATCTTTCGCATTTCTGTTCACACACTTCGCATATGCATGACATCTTCGGGTCATGGAATGTTTTATCTCTACACATTAGGTGGTGGAATCCATGCACACTTAATCTTGTAACGACGTGTCATATCTGGAAATTTGCTTCTGTCCAGTTCCTGTCTATCATCGCTCCGGTGCTGAAGAATTCTGGCCATACTTCTTCTCTTTTCCTGCGTAGTCTTTGTAGTGCATGTTCATAGGGTTCTGTGGTTGGTAGTAGGTATACTGTTTTCAAGTCCTCGATAAGGAAAGTCTCCCTTGCCAGTAGGTACACTAGACGGCTTCTTGACGTTTTTGATACTCCTATTGCTCTTTTTTGTATGTAGCTTTCACTTTTTCCAGTGTGTTCAAATTACTTCTGTAAGATGTGGCCATAGGATTTCCATCCCGTAAGTTGTTATTGGGAGGATCTTTGCATTGAATAGTTTCATCGCTGATTCCAGGCTTAGAGCTTGTATATTGCATATATCATTTATTGCCATTATTGCTTGCGTTGATCTTTCTGCTAAGTGTTTTGTGAAGCTTCTTGAGTTTTAATTTAAAACTTATATTTTAGGTTATTCCTGCCTCAACTTTCCATTCAATTCTCAGGAGTTTTTTGAAATATATTTTGTAAAAAAACATATATTCCTCAGGTAATTAATCATATACTGCTATAATAATATATATTTGTTTTATGTAGACTAATATGTTGCATATGTTCATATTTTATCTTGAAATAGTCCTAATAATCTCAATATTCCATTTGAGAAAATTCATTGTGAGCATATTTTAGGGGTGTCACTTTCTGCCAGTTGTATGTACAGACCATGTTAATATTTATTTATTGACAATGTTGTACAAATTTGTTTTGAAATTCTGCTCTCTGATTCACTGTTGGTTTTAAACATCTCCTCTGTAAACTTAATTTTCAATCCTTGTGGTATAAATGAAACTATTACAGTACAATGCAATGATTTGTATGAATATGAATAATCCATAAGAAATCAGCATACAAGTTTTTTTACAGCCTTAAAATGTTGCATTTTTTTACACTTTATAGAATTTATTTTTTCATCATTTCATTATTTATGCTCATTTTAAGGGGAACTGAAATTTGTTTCAATAGAATCTTAATTAACAATGCTTAGTTCAGTAGATTGTTTTATTTTTAGATATTATTTTTTTATTTATTCTTTCTTAGAAGATTTTTAACTATTAATTTGAGTAAGCTTAATTAGAAAATGTTTCCTTGGGCTTATGCTAATTGTACATTTAACCATATTGAGGTAGCACTTGGAGTTACAAACACTTCGTTTTTATGAGAATTCAATATAACAGGACATGAAACATAACAAGTAAAACAGGAACTTGAGTGCTGCGTTGTCAAAGCAGATATTCCCTGCTGCTTGGCCACAACACCACAGATTTGTTTTGCACCGGAGTTGCAGGCACGAACACCACATCAATCTGTAAAATATATAACATTTCTATTCTTAAAATAACCCAATTATTAATTGGCATGTTCTAAATAGCCATATATTTACAGTAAAACCTCGTGTTAATTTGGACTCCATTAAACCAGATTTTGCTTAATTCAGACAAGCATCCTAAATTAAAATAAAAAAATATATATAAATTCAATGAATTGCAAATTTTATTAAAATACAGTACTAATACAAATTCAAAGAAATTGTTTATTTCATTTTTACACAGATTCTACACTAGGAGTTTCTTAGGAATCCATGGAATGCTATTAGCGACAAAGGCACAACAGATGCCCCTCCTTCACTCACTCATACACTACCTTCTATAGGGCTTCCAAGTCTGTCAAAACCTTTAGTTTAACATTTGCTTTTCTTCATCTCATTCATAAGTTTAAGAAATAAATTGAGTACAAAGTGTGGTTTAGTGTATCATTGGAGAAACATAAGCATAAATTGCTAATTGTACACGAGAAACTGAAAATTTTTATATGCAGAATATGGAATTGCAAAACATTTGTGGATTAAAAAAAAAGAAACAAAAAAGCTGAACTCTTATTATTTGTGATTAAACATGAGTGAGTAAAATTCTCAGCTCAACGAATGTGGCAGCAGGCTGAACAAATTTAGAATATGCAGTTTACAACTGGTATGAACAATTTCATGCAAGCAGAATTGCAGTAAGGGATGTTGAAATTCAATCTGCTGCTGAAGGCTTGTAAAACAACTTGTATGAGGGTGAACCAAATATACATGAGACTTTATTTTTCATAAGTTATTTTCACATGTGACTGCCGTGGATGTTAAGGATCTTAGTGGCAGTCTGGTGCTTGCATCAGAAGGCTGAAGTAGTGTAATGATTAGCAGACTAGCATACAGAGCTAGAGATTTCAGGTTCAAATCCTGATTCAGGCATTGATTTTTCTTTTCAAAATAATAATTATATATTTATTGTCAACTGTAGCTTTGATCCATGATACTAGAGATGAGCTTGAATGTGTGCCACAAAACTAAACAAAATAAAGGATGTGTAATTAAAATCAGGTAGGCATACTGTATCTTATGTCATAATAAAATTGCATATGTACTATATAATTTTATTCACAAACATTTCTCTGTGGTTTTTATTTCACTTAATCCAGACTCTTACTAATCTGGAAAACACTACCATCAACTACTGTGTGTCATAATATTCACACAAAAAAAAAATTGGATACAAATTTTACCAACATATGAATTTTTATGATAGTTAACCCTTTGTATGCCATGCCCGGTGAGCGCTGGTGAAAGTGTGTATACACTGGTACGCCACGCCCGGCAAGCTCCTGTTTTCAATCTTATTATTTTAAATATATTTTTCCTGAAGTTTTTACTTCAATTTACTAAAATTATTTTTCGTTCTGTGTTTGTACATCCTTTCCTAGTAATACTTTGCACATCCCTTACAGAATAACGGTACAGGGTGGTGATAAAAGGGTTTTCTAAAGGAGGGTGTATATTCATGTTTCAAGGTCTTTTTTTGGCTATGGAATATTGCAATTTTGGGATTTTCTCTTTATTTATTTTATTTTTAGTTGAAAATATACCTGGCCAAGGGGTATGTTGTGCGAAACTACAATACATGAGTTTTATCAGAAAATGAAAGTAACAGTAACAGTTCATCAAATGATTATTCGTTTGACAAATGTGATAGTAGTCCTGTTTCTAAGAGAATATTATTACAATCTAAGCATGTAAATAGTATAGCAAGTGCTTAGACCTAAATGGACAGGGTGTGAGTGACAGTGGTGGGCGTGTCGTGCCAGACGAAACACATGGCATAGAACAGCTGTTTGACTGGAATTGATTCGAACCCAGGACCCTAAAAAATGTTCAACAATATTTAATATGTTAAGTGTTTAGTGATAATGCCATCAAAATTATTCAATAGGATAAAATGTTTTAGTGATAGTGATAACAAATTTCAGTGAAGACACCATGCTGAATTCGAACCTGGGATCTTTCAAATGGAAGCAACACTGTCTAACCTTTGAATAAATGTATAATAGTGAGTTTCAATTCAATTTAGCATGGCATGTAGACAGTAAATTATACTTTATATAGGTTCATATTATGTAGTATGGCATAATAATTTACATTTAAAAAACCTGGCACCCACAGCCCAGCTGGCAAAAGCGAAATTCAACGGTCAAAAGGTTAATCACTAGTTAAATTCAGATGTAAATTTAAAAAGAATAATCTTACTTTTTCTGGTGGGTGTTCTTCTACAGGACTGACCATTGGCTCAGCCTCGCACACATTTTGAAGAGGTATTTCTGTATTAGGCATAATGTTCCTCACCAGTTGGCGATAATAGCTGTATACAATCACCCACATATATGATCTCACTCCTGAAATATAACATTATTTTATTTTCAATAAATATATGTTTTAGTACATTTTTTCAATACCATACAAAATGACTTGGCATTAATATTTGAGACTCATATTCTGCTTTCTCTACTTGATGCCAACCAATCTGAGGTATTTCCTCAATCTTAGGGAAATGCTGAGTTGGAATTTCATTTACTAGGACTAATGTTAAAAAAATTATGATCTACAAAACTCTCGCAAACATAGTAAAATAAATTCATAGCCCAGTGGATACACATAAAGATTCTAAACACAGTATGATCTTAGATGGTAAATAATAAATGAAAATCATATTAACATACTTAAGAGATTGTCATTGTTCTTTGCTATAGTCACATAAAGATTTATGGTTGCACAGATCTTTTAGTATGTGCTCTTTTCTTCGCAATTACTATAATGGGATTCGTAATAAGAGTTGACTTCAGCTCCCAGTTCTGATTTATAATAATCAGAAAAAAAAAATCTTCCTCCTTTCAAATCATACAAACCTGTTACAAGTTATCAATCAATTACATGGGAGAACACTTCCTTTAGAACTTCCATGTTCCACCTCTGCTTGTACCTTACGTTTTCTATTTTTTCCTTTTTTGTTCCTTTAATCTTTTTTCTGCCCCCTTTCAGTGTCCACAACATTACGCTCTTCGTTATTATCTAGAAATACATTAATTTTTGTTTACAACACACTAAGTCTGGGACTTGTGTACTTGCATAACCTACATGAACTGTTGCGGTCACAGTGTTTCATAATTATGGTTAATCAAGTATGGCTTGCCAACACAATGGCCTTGTTTGTGCCATAAAAACTTGCTAGATTTCTTTGTCACACTACCAGAAAATCAATACATATTTTCTGTCAAACTTAGTGGTCAAGTTCAAGAAGCCATTAAGGTGACCAAATCAAAATTTTTAATTTTGTGAGATAGTCATGTCTGGCTTGAAACCCTTGATATAATGTAAAGATGAACACAAGCTTACAAAATATCAAATTTGTTAGTGGCTAGCAGTATATATATATATATATATATGAACACAAGCTTACAAAATATCAAATTTGTTAGTGGCTAGCAATATATATATATATATATATATATATATATATATATGATATAAGAAAAATAAATGCCTGACGGGATTGGTACTCCAGCATGTTATCCATTACACCACCGGGCAAATCTAATACAAACATTTAATTTTCTTATATATATATATATATTATATATATATATATATATTCTCCATTATTATGAGATGTAGCGAGAACTCGGTCTTCATTGTTCAATATCAAAAAATTTACTTATAACACACACACACATATATATATATATATATATATACACATATTGGCTATGTGTAAATAATGGTTGTAATTCCTTCAACTTTTAACTGTATTTTTTTTTATAATTTGCATCTGTATTTGCATTAAATTTGCCATAGAGTAACCTTAAATAAAATTGATGGCAAGAGGGAAGTTGGAAGACATCCCATCACATGGATAGATAATGTGGAATAAGATCTCAGGATAATGGAAGAAGACAGAAGAGAATGGGATGGCCAATGCTTGTAATAGGGTGTAGCACCTATGATGATGATTTTATATTATTTCTATATATATTTTTTTTAATATTATGAGTTCTGTAAGAATTTAAGAGTTATTGTTTAAGCTCCTTCATAGCTTTTTATTTTTTATTACTAAAATTTCATGTTACATCTCTTGTAGGCATATATGCTCATTAATAGTGAGTGGAGAACATATTTTTATCGACTCACCTCATATATTTTCAAATTTCTTTGATACCGACGGTTTCAGACAATATCATGTCCCTCTTCAGTCATGGCTTCCACTGATGAAATTCTGTGATTGTTGATTTCTCTAATGACATCACCTCTTGTGCTGCCATCTTTCGTTGGGATTATAAACTTTGTAATTAAATTTTTATCCACCGGAATATCGAAATTCATAGATCGATATTTATTCTTCTGAATGAATATCATTTGCCAAATTGTCAATTCCAACGGTTTATCCAATTATTCCAAAAGTTTTGCCTCTTTTTCAATTTTATGATGTTCTAGCAAACTATGTGCAGCAATTGCTGATTTTTCAATTTCACAATTTTTAATATTTCTATAATGTTCTTTAGTGCGTGTTTCCAAATTCCTTTTTGTTTTTCCTATGTATACTTACCATCGAATAGTACATAGGAAATTTAAAAAAAAAATTGACAAATACAACATTACTTTGGCACCAATAAATAAATTTAGTCTGGAAAAACTTCTAAGTACCAATAAAAAAATCAACATCCCAGACAGTAAGAAATCTGGAATTTATCAAATAAATTGTAATGATTGTAGCAAAGTATACATAGGAAAAACAAAAAGGAATTTGGAAACATTTTAGAAATATTAAAAATTGTGAAATTGAAAAATCAGCAATTGCTGCACATAGTTTGCTAGAACATCATAAAATTGAAAAAGAGGCAAAACTTTTGGAACAATTGGATAAACCGTTGGAATTGACAATTTGGCAAATGATATTCATTCAGAAGAATAAATATCGATCTATGAATTTCGATATTCCGGTGGATAAAAATTTAATTACAAAGTTTATAATCCCAACGAAAGATGGCAGCACAAGAGGTGATGTCATTAGAGAAATCAACAATCACAGAATTTCATCAGTGGAAGCCATGACTGAAGAGGGACATGCTATTGTCTGAAACTGTCGGTATCAAAGAAATTGGAAAATATATGAGGTGAGTCGATAAAAATATGTTCTCCACTCTCTATTAATGATATAACCTCATAATGTTTACTTCCCAATATTAATTTAAATATACATGCTCATTGTTTACAACTATGCACCTCTTCGATTTTCTGGTGAAATTTCAGTAAGAAATAATCAAGTATGAGTAAAGTCACTGCTATTTATATGGAGACCATTGAGAAATTGTGATTGTTTATTTTGATTGCTATTCTTGTCTTTTGTTTATATCCACAGAATACACTCGCATGATGGGCCTAGTGTTCTTATAGTGAAGGTGGCTAAGACTTGGTATCTTGGATTCTGAGATCACACTTTTGAATCCCTCCTGAGTGGTGATTTTCCAACAAAATATAAATATCTACATCCAAGTCTTAAAATCAGCATTCCTCATTACAAAGCAAGAGAACATAGGTTTGATTCCTGATCATCAATGTGTGGATTTTCTCCAAATTCTATTGTGATCTAGATGTAATGTATGTCTATATGTGTGTAACAATAAAGTATTTTATTTGTAAACAATACAAAGTAAAATTAAAGAACCTGAGCTCTGTTACATTGTTATGCTTGAAATGTGAATAAATAACAAACAATCTTTTATTATATATTTTTCCTTCCTCTTCTGTTGGCCTGTCTTAATCTATGGATTTCATTATGTGCTAAAATAGCGTCTTTGTGATTCATGACTAGTTAAATCATAAATGAAGGATCACTCCACTTACAAAACGACAACTTACTTTGTCGTAAGTTAACTTATTTTGAAATAATATAAGGGGATTCTGTGCCAGGAGTCCACCTACATTTAGTTAATGTTCAGTCAGAATAGCAAACTTTTCCTTATGGTACACAATATTATCCATTAAACCCTAAACTAATCTGGTATACACTAACTTGCCCATTTTCTCACCCTAACTTGCCCATTTTATTCACCTAACAAAATGAGTGGACTATAGGTGGACTCTCGACATAGAATACCTAATATAAAATTAAGCCCTAAACTGATAACACGGAGTGTTTCAAAATGAATGTTGGGTTTTAAGGCTTTGTAGTATTCATTTCATTTAACACAAGGTTATAAATAATTAACCAAGTAAGAGAGCAACTCGAACAGTTTTTACTACAATGTTCAATGTGAGCAACATTCGTCACATGGCACATATTAAGTCGATAAGAGAGTTCTTCCCAAACCATGATTAGTGTGTTGGGAGTAATTGTTGCAACAACTGCTTCATTGGATAGGTCAGCTGGCAGTTAAGGCATATATACACGATCCTTTATGAATTTTCAAAGGTAAAATTTGCGTGACGTAAGATCTGGTGAACGTGGAGGTCATGTGAAACAAGCATTTGGCCCCGTTCGGCCAATCCAGCGGTCGGGTGCAATGTCGTTTAACCAATCGCGAATGTCCTGATGCAAGTGAGGCGGCGCACCATTTTGCTGCCAAAATAAGGTTTTTTGGTTCACCTTCTAATTGAGGAAAGGGCCATTGTTCTAGCGCATCAAGATAAGCACCAATTACAGTTGCTTTGGCGACAAAGAAATGCCTATAAAAGTACCGCCGGGATATGACACAAAAAAAGATTAGATTTAGGGGAGTCTTGTTGCTATTGGATCATCATGCGTGTGTCAAAACTGTTTGAATTTCTCTTTCATTTGAAGTATTTTTTATAATTGTACGTTAAATGTACTAAACACTACTATTCATTTTTAAACACCCGGTATATTTATTCGGTATTCCTTAAAATACTTTTAAAAATCTCCCCTCGCCCCCCAAAATTGTTGTAATTATATGACAGCCTGTACCAAATAGAGTAGGTCCTGTATATTTATCTCTGATTATAAATTAATCAAATAATTATACATTTATTGTACAATACGCACAATATAAAACATTCACTTCACTAAATTTCTAATTTTTAACCATTATGTACTTAATTTTGACAAATTGTTTTGTAGAAGGGAATTTTGTTTATTGCTTTGATTTCAAGTTGGCATCTCTGTTAAGAAAGGTTGCGGAGCTTATTGTGCAAGTGTAAGCATGTTCGTGTGATGTAACTCATAGCGATCTTTCTGGAAATAGGCTATTATTTTAATATTTTTTATAAAAGTTGTACAATAATATTTAATGTGAATTAGTAGTGCCGGGATTTAGTAATTTACAAGACGCGTTATGAGGTAATGTTCGCGTTGAAGTGAGGTTAACGGTACGTACATTATAGACTTACGTTTGCTCTGTAATTAACTGCTGGGACATTGGTGTAGTTTCAAGCAAATATTGGCAATTGGACCCTATCTGGTTGAAAAAAAAAAAGAAAAGATTTTCGGGACGACTGAACTCATTGGAACAAGTAAGATGTTAATTTTATTCTTGCATACTTCATTCTGATGTTAATATTTAAGCTATGGAATTGGTTATTTCTGGAATGACTTTGATATTTTGTTGTCACATCAATAAAACTGTAGAATTCATTGTCCAAGGCTTAGTCGCTTACTTGGCCAATCGTTATGTACTGTTTAAATAATTTTACATGGTTTTGGTAGTTCTTTTGCATGGAAGATTCGTGATGTTTTATGAATGTTTCGGGACGACCTTTACACAATAAACAATTGATAACCCAGTATTAAATAAAAAAAACGAATCTAAAACAATTCACAACTATTTCTGTCACAATTGGATTAGTTTGTTTAATGTATGTTATCATAAGGTTGAATTCAGTCATTTAGCTTTTTAAAAGTCTTGTATTTAAAAAAATGACGATTTTTAATGTCTTAAAACTTGATGTTGGTCGTAACAGTTGGTAGGGCACTAGAATGACACAAATAATTTCGCGAGTGTTTACAAAATGGAGCTTGCAAAAAAATCCATATTTATTGCATTTACGTCAACATAATTAACATTGATTCAAAATTATGCAAGATGGAGGGATCAATTTCTATCCTGAAGCGGAACAGGCCAATGGCCTAATCCATGCCTGTCATTGATGATGATGAAGATTATGCATTTTGAGTTTATGTGGCTTTGATTTTCATGTGTATAAGGATTCCCCAAGGATTCTTAGAATGGATTCTCCCTTTAGGGGTAGCGTTCAGGTTCGGGATGGCTTACTCGTAACATAATCTAAACTCTATTTCAAACGTCTACGCAGCAAGAGTACACACAGTTGTCTAGCCTTGAGGCTGGCGTTGGACTCTGATTGGCTGTTTGGTGAGATAATGAGGTTTACCAATCTGAATCGTTCATTCATTTGAACGATTCAGATTGAGCTAAAATAGCTGGAATAGTATTATTCGGCTTAAAATATGTTAACACAAATAGCATTGGTATCTCAATGGCAGCCATTTGGACAGCTAATTCCATTAAATTACGTAGATATTACATTTATCTTATTAATAGCTTTCGAACGGTGAGATAAGTCACGTTCATTATTATGGAAAATAATATTGTAAATACAACTATACTACATCGTCTCTCTGTTAAGATCCTGGGAAGTGGGATTAGTTATTTATAATAGTCGGCTCAACTACACTTCTACTAGCGCTTGATTTTACAGTTATATTGTTGTAAACTATAGGCTAGTTCTTCTTCTGTATTTATTAACATTATTTAACATTTTCAAACAATTTTTATAACATAATTAGACAATTTTGAAGTATTTATTTAAATATGTAAATAACAATATTATGACACTGTTAGACAATATTGTGATGCTAACTGCTATTTTCTCCACAGAGTATATTACTTAATCTATGATTTTTCTATCGCTGTTTGGATCAGCGTTAGGGAGTGATAAGTTAGTATACACCCATTTTTAATAAACGTTTGGTAATTTTAGTATTAATATATTTTCTTAACGTAGATTTGGGGATATATTACAAATATTGGTCATTTAAATTTCATAACGACGGATAGTAATCGAGGATGATAATCGATATGTGGTTCGATTGTGGGTTATCGTTGGCTCTATAAACTCAGGCGCATGTGCACTGTTGTCTATAGGACTTTGAAAATATTTCACACTAGTTTAAGTGCAAGTTTTTTCCATAATAGTCTATCTGTTGATATTTAGGTTCTAAATAAATTAAACATAAATTAGTTTAACGCTAATAAAGCTGTAGCATCCAATAAATAAATTATAATAGTTGCTAGTTAAGAATATTTAATATTGTCAATTAGACAGAATAAATTAACCATTTATTTTCAGGAGAGTATATTGAGTATGAACCATATGCAAGTTTAAGAAACGCAGGATAAAGTTTGCTGTAATCGTACTTTTCAAGTGTGCGAGTTCGATAATCCATAAATGATCTGTATTCAGTGTTGTGGAAAAGTGTTTTGAAACGAGTTTTGAGAATGTATATTCGTATGGGGCACTTAAGTTGGTGTTATAAAACTTAAACCAATGTAAAGTTAGTTACATCTGTCTTGCTATGCAACAGGTCACGGGAGTATTTGAGATAGGCTGAGAGGAAGCAGAAGAATTACTAAGAGAGCTATGCAAATACAGTAAACAATCAGGACTTCAAATAAATGTCTCAGAAACAAAGATAATGACTAACTGTACAAGAAAGCTAATCCAGATCGAAAATCACAAAATAGACTAGGCCTACATCAATGAATATGTTTACTTAGGCCAAGCCGTTTCATTCACCTACCAAACTCTGAACGAAATCGAAAGAAGAATCACACAAGCATGGAAAAAATTCTGGGTTCTAAAGTTATATAAACTTTAGAAGCCATCAGCCTAAAAAAAAAAAAAAAAAAAAAAAAAAAAAAAAAAAGCGGTCATGGACATTGTATATTACCTGTGTTTAACATACGGCTCGCAGACGTGGTCATTAACAGAAAAAGAAACATCCATATTAGAAATTTGCCAGAGAAAAATGGAGCGGAAGCTAATAAACATCACGAGAAGAGACCGCTTCAGGAACGAGGACATCCGTAAGATAACGGGACTGAAAGACGTAGCAACATCAGCAGTGACTATGTGGGAACCCAGGCTAGGGAAAAGGAAAGTTGGAAGACAAACAAATCGTTGGAGTGAAGTGTTTAAGTGTCAACTAGGAAAATTGTGGACTAGAATAGCGCAAAGCAGACAGAAGTGGAAGAAACCCATAAAAATGTTGAAGTGATAGTCCCAAGGGATTGGCTAACCCAGGGATGTAACTTAAGCCACCATGCAGTCGCAGGAGGCCCTTGCCCGAAATGGGATGATTATGGGCTAATTCTTAATTGTGGTAAAATGTTATAGGGCTATCTAACGATATAAAAAAAAATATTATATAGAAGTGCAAGTAGCTACATAATGCATGTTACAATAACCACAGGTTATAAACTATATTGGTAATCTTCCTTTACATCTCATGCTACTAACATTTCTTTCGTTCTATTGCGACATTACTGACATCATTTGGTAATAAATTGTACATAATCAATTGATTTGGTGTTTACTTGATGAAGATGCATTATGTTTAGTGATTAAATAGTACATAGTTGAAATTACATGGTTTATGTAACACATTTTACAGCAATTAACAATGAAGCGGCCTCTACACGATCAATATTGTACAATGTAAATTATTGTGCAATATATTGACGTAAATATTGATCGTGTAGGGGCCGCTTTATATTACGGTACGAAAGAAATAAGATTAGGTTAAGTCAACTATAGTTAAAAAAAATGTGCTCGTGTCAATAACTTCTTCACCTGTGGAAATAAAAAAATACACTAATAGCAACTGAGACTGGCTGATATTAATCGACATTCACCAAAGTTGAAAATTGCATTTTAACTGTTACCTTTGTACGATTTACATACTTCAATTAAGTTTATGTTATTTCTTTCACCAAATCTAATTAACATTTTTTTCTCGCTATTTTTCGAATTTTCTGTTCGAAAACAAAATATCCCTAAATTCCTAAGGTCATTAATTACATTCTATAACAATAATTCGTCATTAAAAAATACGGTAAGTACCGGTACTCATTTGGGCTACAATCCCAAAATAATATTATTGTTATATTTAAGGGGAACATAAAAATAGGCTATATCTTTCTTGTATTATGAATGCAGCAAGGGTGATGTTCGCACTTTTAACTGTTGCTTTGAGTTGTAAATTGTTAACGGGTATAAAAAAAGTTAACTCACTGGAACTATTGAAGACGAAAGTATATGGACACGTGGACATAAGCTCTCCATACATCCCTATCCTGAGCAATTTTTCCCCAATCATTCCCTACCTTCAAATTTCTCCCAGAGAAGCATTATGATATACCAAGGCCGTGTCAAAAAAATATCTATCGCTTTTAACTGCATGACACTAAAATCCAGCACCAAATCTCTCATTTAAACTACAGGGAAGTAATACAACTCCTAACTTGGTGAATTGTATAACCCTGGCTACCTGTCCTCGCACCGTGTCCCGCCACACTCCACTTTACTCACGCAGGGACGTCCATTTGCTTCGCACAGTGGATTGCCATTGCTGGATTCTGGCTTCGATTTTTGTGCCATGAAGTTAAAAGAGGCAGACAATTTTTTGGACATGGCCTTGGTACATCACAGCGCTTCTCTGGGATAAATTTCAAGGTGGGTTTCGGCATGCAACGATTGACAGTTTTCTTGTAAGATAGATCGAGGAAACATTTCTAAGTTTGAAAGTTGAATTAGACTTTAACTTTTATTGTAATAGAGGTCGAAAAACAGACTTAAATTATCCGAAGTGCGAGTATTGAATGACACACTTGGAATATTTTTTTTACTTTACGCGTCAGTAAGAATGACTTCATCTTATTTCCTGTAGTTAGTTAGCCTATTATGTGGAACATGGGGCAGCAGTAAAGTTTCTCCAGCCGTACTCTGCAACCAGCCAGCCATTTCACTTGTTTACAGATTTTCCTTCTTTCCTTTGCTTCCTCCTCTACTGATGTTTTCCTAGGCGCCGACCCATCTTCCTTGCTCCTTGTGGATTCCAATCTAGTGCAGTCTTCTCGATGGCTCAGTCTGGTTTTCTCAACGTGTGGCCTATCCAATTCCATGTTCTTTGTTTTATTTGATGACATGGAGATTATTTGGGTTTTCTCCACAGTTCTTAATTTGATATTATTTCCAGCCATC
Source organism: Diploptera punctata (assembly GCA_030220185.1). Lineage (NCBI taxonomy): Eukaryota > Metazoa > Arthropoda > Insecta > Blattodea > Blaberidae > Diploptera > Diploptera punctata. The sequence goes on along the minus strand of JASPKZ010002722.1, from coordinate 234,738 downwards.
TTATATTTAAAATACGCCTCAGGCATCTGTTTACAAAGGTCTTCATCTTTTTATTTGTTGCTTCCGTAATTTTCCGCGTTTCGCAACCATAGAGGAGGACTGATTTTATGTTGTGTTGAATAGTCTAAGTTTTGTCTTCAGAGAGATGTTCTCATTTTTTCATATGGGGTATAACTGCGCAAATGCTCCATTTGCTAGACGAATCCGTCTTTTTATATCTTCTGCTCCTGTTTTTGTAACCATACTTTCTAAATATATGATGGAATCAACTTATTCAATTTCAACATCATTTACTTTTAATTTATTTTGATGGTTACAATTTATCCTTATCTCTTTTGTTTTAGGGGACTTTATCTTTAATCCAACATTCTTTGCTTCATCTTGTAGTCTTTCAACCGTAGTCTCCATATTCCTATATATTTGAGCTAGCAAACATACATCATCTGCAAAGTCAAGATCTTTAAGACGATTATTAATCCCCCATTGAATTCCTATTTTCAATTTTCCTATAACCCTACTCATAGTTCTATCCACCAACATTAGGAATATTGTTGGGGAGAGAATACACCCTTGTCTTACTCCAGATCTGGTTTTTATAGATTCTGATAGATTACCATCATGTATTGTCGCTGCCTTGGAACCTTGATACATCTTCTTCTTTTCCAGGATTAGGTCAATGCGACCTGTTCCGGTCTCAAGTCCATCATTTCCTTGGCCGTCCCAAAGATCTTTTGATGTGGTTTGTAGGTGTTGATCTTTTTGGGTAATCTTGTATTGTCCATTCAGTCTAAATGTTCTTTCCATTGGTATTTGTGCTCTTCTAGTTTATCAACTATTGAAAATATCTCCAGTTCATTTATTATTGATTCATTGTGTAATCTATCCATGCGTGTACATCTTTTTACGGATCTTAAAAATTTAATTTCAGCGGCTTGAATGTGTGAGATATCTTTTTTGTAAGTACCCAATATTCAGATCCATATAAAAGAACAGGAACAGCCATGATTTTATAAAACCTGAGCTGAGTTTCCCTTCGAGTCTTTCGGAGGGTTCTTCTTATGGTGCCATACATCATTTGATATCGGTTTAATTTATTATGTATATCCCATTCGTAGCTATATGTTATATCTGAACCAAGATAGTTAAAGTGTGCTATCTGTTCTATTATTTCATTATTGATTACTATTTTTGATCTGACTGGCACTTTGCCCTGAAAAGCCATAATTTTAGTTTTTGAAGTTGAGACTTTGAAATTATAATAGTCCTAATTGATTCAACATGTAGGCTAAATGTATCTTTGTAAATCATCCTCTGACTTCTGTATAATTACCAGATCGTCTGCATACATTAAAATATTCATATACACGTCCTTGTTAATTTGTATTCCTATTGGACTTGATTTTTTCTATTTTCGTATAACCTCGTCAAAATATATATTAAATCTTGATACGTATCTTTAATAATATTAATAATTTTTGGCGGAATACCGTATTCCTTCAAAATTTGTCAAATAGCACGTCTATTGACAGAGTTAAATGCTCTTTCAAAATCTAAGTGAGAATGACGCGAGTAATTAATTACGATTTACACAATTTTATTTCATAATCGCGAAATAAAATCAATTATATATGTATATATATATATATATATATATATATTTGGGCATTCGCATAATTAATTTACTGTGCATCTTAAATATATCATACGCACTTCACTATTTGAATTGAATAAATATTGTCTACTAGCCTTTATTGTCTATATTTATAGATAAGTTGTTTACCCTCATTTTTAATTCGCATGACCAATCCCTAAAACCAAGAATCTCAATATTCTGTCCGACACACGTCACTTATTTATAAATAATTACACATGGAGCAATCGGGAGTGGCTTATTCCAGTCATATCCACTCAATAGGTGACAACGTGAACCCAACTATAATGGGCGCCCGCAACTCCGACTTCGTCTCTCATGCCAGATACGGGTATTATAATACACTATTTAACATACAAACTCGCGAGTCATGCAGTAACCGCTTGCATGTTGCACTCCGCTGCTTCATTTTTTTATTTGAATGATTTGATAATAATCTTCAGTTTCGACAATACGTGGGATCAGCGTGTTACCAAAATAACTAGATATAGGCGAACTTACCAAAAAGCAATGAGTCTAAGATGAGAACTGCAATGTAAGCGATGACTACTTGGCCAGCAAGATGTATCACTATCAGCAGTATGAGACTCGCTACCCACAGAACTCCTACAGGATCCAGCACCACGTAAGGAAGCAGGAACATAGGTTTCTCCTGCAATTCACAAACCATTGAATGTTTTGTCTAATGCCAACAGGTTGTCTTTTATGACATTTCTGGATTTTTAATCCTGACATTGGTGGAATTGTAATCCATTTCATAGGTTTGGGCCCTTAGGATCGGTTTCACCAACAGAGGTAACTGTATTACGCCAGTTTAAGCTATGCATTATACACGGGGAAAACTGGCGTAATACAGTTACCTCTGTTGGTGAAATTGACCCTTAGAGGCGGAGTTATGTTACCCCGATTATATGATAGATGATAAATGATGCTATGGAACGCCAGGAGAGTTCTTAACCTACATTACAGACCATGGGCGATTACAGGAATAATTCCCTTTAAAGAAAAATTCCTACGGTTTTACCGGGAATCGAACCCGCAACCTTATGTATATAGTCAGAAACGCTGACCACCAGCCCACGAGGCTGGTTCCATTGAAACATATTATAAAATGAAAATATATGGAGATCGGCTAATAAATAGAGTCCCTTTTGTTATTTATAATTTAATTTAGGTGAAAGTAGTTAAAATATTAAGCCTAAAACCTGACTGTCTGTAATTCAAGGAAAAAAAAAAAACTAAAAAAAAAGCGATTGAACCAAATAGATCAAACAGGAAGGCGTCTGGCTATGGGCTGGAAGGCCCGAGATCGAAGAATGAATTTCTTCTTGTAAGCCCATGTTTACCTTAACAGAGATTTAGGCGCTCTCCCCCTACAGGGAAGAATTTGAACCATACTAATTTAGTTACACTTATTTTCGTATAAATGCCATTTGAGTGATCCGTGGTCAGCGTTCCGCCTCATACTGACATCTAGGAAACCAAGGTAGTATTAGGACGGGAAAATTCGTTAAATTTTCCTTAGAGGCCTTTTCATTCAGGCTTAAGGATCTTTTACGAGCCTGAAAATCTTCAGACTTCACGGCTTAAAGTCCCTCCGGGAGGATTTGCTCCTTGGATTTTTGCATCCTAAAAAATCCATCGACCCCGGAATGAATTTGAGGGATCTTATTTATGAGTCATAGTTACATTAATGAAGGTATATTAATTCACTTTCTGAAAATTTCTTTGAGCTAGTAACTAGGGCTGAAAAAAAGTATTGGTTATAGGCTAGGCTACATCGTTCTTAGACCGCTATATTTACAAACTGCATGTTGACATGCGCTACTCGGGACTGACTTCTAGTACAGTCCGCTTTGTGTAGGCATGGACTCATCTTTGCACATTTTTTGTTTCGGCATTCTGATACAACCACACGTCACGTAAACAGGTATATTACTGAGGAGAGTCGAACATATACACTCTCCGCTCCGAGCAGGCAGTGCGGACGCTCGACAAAGATACGCATTTTGTAAACAACGTATATAGAAATTAGTTACTATCCTGATACCGATACATTTTTTCAGCCCCGACTAGTAACAAATCGCTGAGTTTCTCTTTACATTTTTTACGATCCAGTGGTCCAATGCATTCTGATGTAGAAACACTATTTAATCCTCTATTCGTGTCTGGTGCCTACTGACCATGCTTGTCACTATAAAAATAATAGTGACTCTGAAAAGGAAAACTTTTGCTAATACTTACACGATATGCACCATAGAGAAGCAGTGTTTCTATGCTGAGTCGCACGGCTAACTGTACAGTTACTAGCAAACTCAGTACCATGTTACCGAACAGATTTGCTATTTCCCGCGGGGAGAGGATGAGATGAGTGATACCTTTGAACACAATGAGGCACATCACCGCCAGCGCGATAAGCCCCAACAGCAGGTACGGAAGAGCCAGCATGGGAATCCCCTAAAATAGATACAAACAGGAGTTTGCTTTTTGGCATCAAGTGGAGCGTCTGTGTGCTCTTGTCATTGCTTTTCATATGAGGAGAGGGTAGAAAAGAGAGACAGAAAAAAGAACATGAGGATGCTTAATTGGCAAGAATTATATACAGGGTGTTTCCGTGATGATGATACAAACTTTCAGTGACGATTAAGGACAAATGCGTAAATTTGATATAAGGAATCCTGGTCCGGAAACATCTCCTTCGTAGGTATATTGCATACGCTTATTTTCATAAGTTGTAAGTTATCAGTAATGAGAATGGATCACCGGACCGATATGTAGGAGTATCAAGAGCGGTTCCGTATGAACACGCCATGAAGGTAATGGCAGATAGCGTTGTAAACTTAAGCAGTACAAGGAAGTTTGTGTGATGTATATCTGAGGTGCTCCATCCGGTACCCTGGTACGAACATTAGAGTTCAGTGTGTTTACATGTTTAAGTGTATCAATCAACCGCACTGAGATGACGTATACGGTTACAGAATTTGCAGACATGGTATTCGTACGTGCAAGCTAATGGAAACAGTAGGGAAGCAGAAAGGCTGCACCGCGGCAGGTATCCACGCAGGAGACATCCGACACATAGGGCCTACCATGTTCCCTAGAATTTTTCAGCGGTTACGGGAAACAGGACAGGTAAAACCACAATATCTCGACCGAGGAGGAAGCTGAAATGTACGGACCCCAACTTGGAGGAATCTGTGCTTGATCGTGTGGCTGAGGAGCCTTCAATAAGTATATAATCAGTTGCACAATAAATGGGTGTCGCGCACAGGTGTAGTATCACGGCTTGTGTAAGTAGTACAGTGAAAGAAAACAAATATTCGTAAGTTCTAATAATTTCAGTTCATAGGTATCCCAACAAACATTCGCCTATAATTTGGGAAGGAGATATTTCCGGACCAGAGTTCCTTATATAAAATCACTGCATGTATCCTTATTAGTCGTCTCTGAAAGCTTGAATCATTTTCACGGAAACACTCTGTATAAAACTTCAAAATTACTTGATTTATTTGCTTTAATTTGCATTATTTACATTATTTACATTTTATAATTCATTATCAAGTCTATGCCCTTCGTAATGAAGTTGATTAAGACAATACGGTACAAGGCGGAAGATCGCAGGTTCGATTCCCGATGGAATTGGATTTTAAAGTGCCCTAACCTTCTTACAGCACAATTGACCTTGATCAATTCAGCCTCTAACGAAGATGGAGTACCAGATGTACATATTCTGATGATAGAGGCGATCGTCACCGCAGTGCTGGCAACGCGTTTAACATTTATTGTCGATTAATTATTATCTGCATAGTTTGGAGCCTTAACTTCCTACTACCCTAAAGACCATTTTAAGGCCTGTAATGGGATTACTTCACCTTTTCTTTTATCAAGTCTGTATTATATAATAAGTGACAATTTAGTTAGACCTACAATTGATTCATAATTGTATGTATGTAACTTGTCCTTCATGAAATGGAAGAGACCCGACAGTATTTTCTTTTTCCAGGTAAACTTCATTAACATTATTCATCAGGCTGTAATTCAGGGTATTTCTAGGGGTGTCGATATGAGATATTTTGTGTCACCTCAGTTTAATACAAGATAATGATGAATTTAAATATTTGAGGCGATTAGAACTTACCAAAAAAATTACGGATTTCATCCTTATCAACAATTTCCATCCATATCACTATTATTATTATTATTATTATTATTATTATTATTATTATTATTATTATTAGAGTTTAGAATCCAGATATTACCAAGGACAAACCATTTGCCAGAATACTTGGGTCATCTCCGTCTATGAGCATCTGATTTACATCAAAGATTAACGAAGACTTAATATGTAAAAGTCGGAAAAGGGATTAACAATTACTATTTAAGAATCACATTTTGATCGGAATGAATTGAAAGATCCCTTCTGTTTTTATGGTCCATAAACGCTGATTTGACTCATTGTCAGTTATACATGATTTTGAGATTGAGATCAAAACATCGCTTTATTTTATAATAAATAAAATTAAAATAAATTCGTAGCACAACAACCTCGAAGAAAGTAGGTCGGATTAGGTGAGTTCTGTCATTGGCTAGCAGATGACCCATCTCCGTATGTCTGAAAGGAATTTTCTGACTCAGCTGTTAGTATATGAGAAGCATAGAAGTGTACCTCCTCCCACTCCCCACACTTCTCCCCGCAAACACACAGAGCTTGGTCTCGAGCTGTACAACAGATCTCGTGATATATCGCTAGACCTTTGCATTATATTTCTTAACTGAATTATATTATACCCTTATTATTTGTGTTATATTACACCCTTATTATTTATATATTATAGACGGGAATCGAATCTAATTCTTGAGAAGCAGTCAGATACGTCAACTTTTATACCACAGAGACGATACTTGTCATAACATGCTCATGTAAATGCTAGAATCTTAATATTGATTGGAGTATACGCCCAAAGTTAACATTTTTAAACTTACTCTGCGGGCGCTGAATACCAGAAGACCATTAACACACAGACATACTCCTATTACGATGGATATGCCTATGACAGGGCCGCTGGGATCTGTAACAAACCAAATTATTGCATTAAGACTTGCTCTTTTCTATACATTAATGAAGCACAATTTTGAAGGGGATCCAGAATGTCCTAAATAGGTAAAATGTGAACTAAAATATTACTTGCAAAACGAAAGTTTTATCAGAATCTATTCAATACGGGAAAATTATACTTTTACTGGTATATATATTACAGGGGGTGTGTAAGAAGCTAACACAGCATAATACAAGTACCAAATAACTTGATGCTTAATTTTGAAAAAAAAAATCGATAATTCTTTATGATTAACATTCTCACCATATTAATTCCCAGCTAAGTTCCAGTTATACTGTAAAAAACTTGCATAAGGTATTACTTCGCCGACTCCGTGTATCGGAGAAATCGTGGTACTACTTTTAAATACCATATGACTGAATTGTATACAGAACTGTTAATGATAGAAACATTGTTCTTAGGTAATATCGTATTCTACGGTAAATAAGAGTGAATTCAAAATAAGATGGTACCAATAATTAGGAACTTCCTCCATTTCCTACTTATTTATAACAAAGAAAAAAAAGTATGACAAAAAATTATATATGGGCCTGCCTAATCAGGCGTTTACTCTTTCTCTATGGTGTCGATAGATTTCCTTTATTTATCGGTACAATTTCATTATGAGCAGAATTTATGGTCCGTGCTGACTCACCTGTAAATTCTGCTGTTATTTTCACATACTCAGTGCCTAATGTGGGAAATTTTGCACTGTATCTGTTTGAAAATATTCAATATAATTTATATCTCTCCGCATTTCAAATGCTATCCTTTCTGATGTTTTAAAAATTCTACAGAAGGGGCAATTTTTGAAACAACTGAAAATCCAACGTATTCTACATTGCGCATGCGTGAGAATAAAACAGTGACTTCTTAATCTGTTAAAATTTTAATTACATATTTTAAGATTCTACTATATAACTAATAGGGCTATAGACATGGGCTAGATAATATACATGTTTATTATTTTAATTTTCCTTGTTTCGGGTGTTAGACAGCGATCATTTTCTTACACGCTTGAAGGAATTCGTTATTCGATCAGTGAAAATTGAGTCATAAATGTGGTTGGTTTACATTAAAACTGGAACTTAGTTCGGAACAGGTAAAACTTCTGAAGTTAATAGAAACTATTTGTAGACCTGTCTGGCGAAAGTAGACCTACTCCCAAAACTACATTTACAACAAACCTCCTGAGGAATGTTGGTTTCATCTATGGAAATCCACATTTTATTTTCACGCAGAGATTCATATATTTGCGAGTTAACATTTAAGTAACATTGAGACACACTTTTTTTTAGAATTGTTGGACTGGGAGGCTCCTGTTTAGTATATTTTTAACGAAGTTTCTAAATTCTCTGTGTTACATTTTGTGGAATGTATACTGATGCATACAATCATTTACATATATCTTCAAAAAATCCGATTAAAGTGGTGAATGTTCACGTATACTACTTCTTCCTTTCTACATAATTATTTAAGAAGTGACTTGTGTTTTTTATAGTGCTGACTCTTTGTGTATCCTATAATCTCTGAAGTATGAAAGAAAACATACATTGTATAATTTCGCCATTCAATATGAAATGATATCTACTAAATTATTTTCAATAATTGATTAAATTTACCATAACTTGAGGTGAAGACATCGTTCATCTTGTATATAAGCACGGAGCTAACAGAAAATAGTATTTATTTAGCTGTGCGCTATAGCTATCACACTGAACCAGTGTCACAATGTACCATGTTTAGCCCTGAGCCTGAGTGCAGTGATGATCAAGCAAATTAGGTTCATCGCATGTAACTTTATTTATTCTTTGGCAGCTCGCTCTAGCAATGAAAAAAAAAAACATTCACTTATAAGCAGTATTTATCCGCGTGAATTATTATTATTATTATTATTATTATTATTATTATTATTATTATTATTATTATTACAGTGTTTGATTTTTGGAGTTAATTTGGTTGTAACTTACCACTTGGAAGCATCCGTTTAACGTCAAAAATTGACGCTACGAAGTGAAGTAGCTGCAATAGACTAATGTCCTAAAATAGAAAAGAACATTTTAAAAAGTTTTATATTCAAGAAATTAGAGTAAATAAACCATATTTGTTACATAATTTTTGACACTTCTTGTTTATCATCTAACAAGCTAAATATATTCACCGTGAATTTAAAATTGCAGTTTTGGTTTAGTTTGTGATGAGAAGGAAATAATGGCTTAATGAAATATTACATTATAAAATAATTCAAAAGTTTTTGATTGCAATTATCAGTTAATGTTTCTAATAGTAAGACGTTGATATTGTGTTGAGTTACCAGTTGCAACCATCCGATGAGGATGGTACCAGTCTTAACGGTGCAGTTACAACAGCAGCAGCTGAAATTTTCCCTCACGGAGATGCATTTCACCTCCAGAGGCATTTTTGTAAATGCCGTCCCCGCCACCTTCCTGCAACATATGCAAATAATCTTCGTTATTTTGAATTTACACAGCTATATGTATTGTACGCCAGTAAATTCCTTCATTATAAGACAGACGTATAAGTCCCTTAGGCTACCAGGGACTTCTGGATTCACATCTTCATGCGTTAATCATAGCAATGGACTAATATCCAGCCAGTATAAGTGTGATTGGTCAACATGTATAGCTGGTTGTCTCAACCTGAATCAGTTGCAAATCGTAGCTACTTATTTTCTATTCCATACACTGCCTGAGATTCCATGAGACAATTTTTTCCTCCGTGGAAACTCTTATAAGCGTGCCTCATGTAGATTTATGTCAAGATAGGATACATAAGATCTCTCCACTACGGTGTAAGAAATTCTTTACACTTTCTTGCATACTACTCTCAAAATAAAGAAGAAATGACAAAGACTAAAAATAAATAAATAAAATAAACAAAAATTAAATATGTATCCTATCATTTACAATTTGTGAAAATATGTCTAACTATGAAAAAATAAAATGAGATAAAATATGATTTGTTTCCAAATAAGAATGCTTTGTGTAAGAAATTATCACTGTACAATACGTTTTAAAACTGTTGTCAATTATTTTAAAAAAAATTACATACAGATCACCGGTAACATTTGTTTTCAGTTAAAAATTGTCTATGGGAAATCAGACGTAAAAAGATCAGTTAAGTATCGTAGTCTCGATTGATATGACTCGTGGTACGAATGAGGATTGAAAGACTGTCACGGAAATTTCTTATAGGAAAACCAGAGAAAGGTTCAGCAGGCCCATCTAATTCACACCTACAATCTCCAAAGACTTAAGAAAATACTCGTCACTCGCATGAATTATTTAGTGCGTCAATAACTATCCAAATACACAAGCAGACTTTAGACCAGGCTATGATACAACACTCCAGATCTCACGACACAGCTTTATCAAAACACATACAACAAACATTACACATTAACATTTTACATAAAAAAGGCTTTTGGCACGGCATGGGCATACGGGCTAAGATGCAATCTCGATCAAATCTCTCTAAATAAGTCGTAAAATGGATATCTGACTATATACCAAGACGACAGAAATGCACAAGTACGACCAATCACTTTAACCCCGTTTAGCCTCTAGCTGGAAACCCACTCAAGGGGGTGTTCCAAGCCCACTCCTTTATATCCTAGACTTGTATGACATTCCACAACAATTCAAGGCAGAATATTACTAGTTTGATGACGATACATTATACTGGTCATCGTCCAGGAACATAGCAGTATCCATTGCACGACTAAACTGACAACTACAAGATTGCATTGACTAAACGAACAAATTGAGGATTAACCACTGGCAGAACAAGACATGGTGTTCCGGGTGAAAAAAAAGATTGTCTAAATCGGAGAGAGCATTATACAGTAAAATTACAAAACACGTTAATAACCTACAGTCGCACTATAGTGTAAGTAGGATATACACCCAGATACAATTTCAAATAAAACCTACAGATCATAAAAATACACAAAAAAAGTAGCACACACCATTTAAAACAATATACTACATAATTAGAACAATACCAACTATACTAAAACAATACCCACCTATTTTACAAAAACAAAAATAGTCAGATTTGTTATTCTAGTATATTCCTACGCTTTTCCCCTTTTGGTCGAAGTATCAGCAACTCAAACGTCTAAACTCGAAGCCAAGGAAAGGATACCACTCCGCCGAATTTGCCAATTACACCAACAACAGGACATATTGAGATCAGTAACATAGAAAACTCTCTGACTGCTTCAAACACAGAAACAACATACTACTGCATAAAAACATGCAACCAACACCTACTTACTAATATTATGCAAAAAGGAATTTCTTAATTCAGTTTAATTTTATAGCCCTATTTCCAATTTATTCATAGCATACATAACCAAATATACTTAACATAGACACAGGCACAACAAGTAAGCTTGAGATGTTTTCTTCTTCCCCCCCCCCAATCTCTCAACCTATAAGTCCTAGTTTCAGTACTATCTCGACAGAGGAAGCTTGAAAACGGCCTGACTGGCTTTGGACCGGAGTGAGGGGAGGGGGCTCAACTTTCCTACTTTTTATGACTTGATATTGCACTTTATTCAGACACATCGACCCCTACGTGTACTGAGGGTCTGGAAGGGCACTTACATTTTTATTTGGATTGTTTTGGATTCTGGGATACTTGAAGCTAGTAAAAAATACCTTTCAGCTCTTCGCTTGAAATGTTTGTGGAGCTGTTTTTTTTGTAATTCACGAATAATATTAACATTTTTAAAATATGTATTTAAAATACGAATGTTTATCATATGTGTTACTAATGTAGATACTAAATCATAAAAAACTGCAGAATCATTGACACTAACATCTCTTTCTTCAGTTTTTTTTAAATTTTTTACTGAATCGTGTTCTTTCAGCATTACGAGGTATTGTGTAACACATAATTTAGTTCATTTTATCCATCTCATTTTTTTATTTGATATCTGTAGGTCTATGAAATCCTTAGAAGTACAAGTGTATTTCATAAAGCGGAAACATAATTTGAAAATGTAAAAAAAAATTGTTTTAAAACTCTAACACAAACTTTCCTTTATGAAATGTAGCATATTTTAATTTCTATATGATCTGATATACCTCGGTTTTTAAAAATCATTCTACGGTTCATAATAGTTCTAACATAATTTTGTATAATAGTAATAATTATGATGATGATGATAATAACAATGATATTAATAATAACATTCATTTGAAGGAAAAAAATCACACATTTTTGGAAATTTCGGCAGAAATCTAATCGAAAAACAGCAAGTGGACAGAAAAAGAAAGGAAACACGCCGACACGAATGAGGGAATATTGAAAATATTGTAGCAAACCAGTTAAAATTACATGACCCTCAATAGGCGATTCGAAGAAAGAAGAAAAGTAATTTGTTAACTAATGTATCTTCTTTTAGAATTTAGAAACATTTTATAATATGTTCAAGAAACATGGACTCTTATTTTAAGGGAGGAGAAAATATTACGAGTATTTGAAAATATAAAGGAACATTTTTGGACCAAAGAGAGACGAAGAGAAAGGGTGAATGGAGAAAACTACATAACAGCTACACGATCCTTATAGAAAACCAGATATAACAAGATCATTAAGTCTCATAGATTGCTATGTGCAGATGGGGAATGAAATAAGGACATGGAAACTTCTTGTAGGAAAATCAGAGAGAAAAAGCTCCGTTGGTAGACTAAGAATGAAGCGAGAGGATATTATCATTAAATTTGATTTGAGGGAAGCAGATTATAAAGATGATATGGAAAACATTAGCTTACGTTAGGGATGTATGGAGAGCTTATATCCGCGCTGCCATGAACCTACGGTTCGACATGCTTTGTGAGCTATTTTTGTTCAGAAAAAATAGCTTAACTTGTTTATGAAAACATACCTTATCTATAACATAAAACAACTACGTTAGTTTCTAAACTCCGTTATCTGGCGGAAAAAGTGGTATAGGTATGCCTAGGTAGAATTTTATATTTAACGACGCTCTTTAACAACCCAGGTAATTGATGTTGCAATTCAAATCTGTTTGGGGAAAGGATCGACACATGTTACTAAGAGACTATTTCAAGTTTGAGACTCTTTTACGTGCCATAAAATCTACTACACGGGACCTTCGATTTAATTTCACTTCCGTAGCAAGCCATATTAAGGATTTTTATCATAAGTAATGCCACGAGTGATTTTGAATTTATCTAGATAATTTGTAAATCAAGAATGGCATTTGTTAGGACTATTTAACGAATAAAATTAAGCTGTTTACTCACAAATAATTATTTAAATATAGTTATGTTTAAATATTGATATATTTAATGTAAATGGCGATGTTTGAAAACAAATGAGAAACTTTGTTTCAATTAATAGTGAGTGGAGAACATATTTTTAACGACTCACCTCATATAATTGTTTCAATTGTTTATCACTGCAACCAGATCATATTATTTATTGCCAAAGGATCGCAATATTGTAAGAATGCACCCTAGTGGAGAAAAATGAAACACATCAAACTGTAAATTAATTTTTTATGTCCTATGATGTAAATATGCCAATTATATTTTTCTGGAACGTTATTACCTAGGAAGAAATACGTTTAAGAAAGTGTAAACAGTGGTTTATTTTTGTGGTATAATCAATCGCTACAAATGTTTTTATATTATCTCGATAACCACGATAAGGTTACATTCGTGCACTATATATACAATCTGGTAGCCACATGAAGTCACTGCAAAATAATGTCATGACCTATTCAGAATGTTAAAAACGGAGCTTGGTTTTACAGTGATAAAATTAAACTGATAAAATCGAGGTGAAAAACGACTGTGAATGGTTGTTAATAAAAAATCATTGAAATGTGATTGGTCATTGACTCTCATTTGGGGCAATGAGTTAAATAGTCCCCTTAAAATCCATCGGTTGCGGTCGAGTTTGAACTCGCGAATCTCGGATCCAAAGGAAGCTCGGTAACCCCTAATCAGTGAGGCAGAAGAAAAAAAATGTTCAAGCAAAAAAAAAAAAAAAAAAATAAATAAATAAAAAATATATATATATAACACACAATTTAGAATTTTTCGCTTTCGAAGTTTCTCTATAATTATTCATATCTGCATTTAAAAATATTCTGAACAAATGAAACATTTGAAATTTGAGTAAAATGTATAGTAATTTATACTGCAGTGAGGGTGTTCCAAAGCATATATTTTGGCTGTATGAAAATAAGTAATGCCACGAAAAGATTATAAAATGTGTCACTAGCATCCATTTTTAAACTGTTGACCCATTTTTAGAGTATCGTATCAAGTTCATGGTACAATGATATCAAATATTTAAAATTGACCGTATGGGCTCTGTTTTGGTGGTATTTGCGACATCTATGAACAGGCGATGTAACTAATTGGGAATTTAGCGAGGAGCGTGAGAGGACCCTTGTTATTTGTGGGGGTCTGTTCACATCGTGTGCGATGATCGTGTATATTCCTTCTGACACATACGCGAAATTAATTTAATACCGATATAAACTGGCAACTTAATTCACAAAATCACTACTTTATCAGTAAACAGCTACTAATAAACGAAATAATGTTTTAATGTAAAGGGGAAACAATTAATATTTATTTAGGCAAATAGCACAGCATTTATATATTTTACTAATAGATGAAATATTTTAAAATACTCTTTTATAAATTACGTAGTTGTAAACGTGTATTTTTGGGGAGAAGGAAATACAAAGTGTATCACATTTTGGTACACGTGTTTTATGATTATTTTAAATCACTGAACTAAGAAACACATACACATTTCAAACTCATTTATGATATACCAAAATGAACGAAATTGATTATGTAAACAAAGGTGTGAGGTATGCCACACGCACCACATGTTCTGTTGTGTCCCTAGCCGTACCGCAGCGTGTACTGAGCTAGCGCCTGGCTAAGCTGCAACCCGCAGCCTGACCCACTTATTGTTATCACTTTCCACTCATGTTCTTTGATGTTTCTCAATACTGCGCCTATATCAATATTACAATTAATCCTGAAATTAATTTATGTGAACATTAATTACACGTTAATAAACTCTATTTATCGATATGCTAATCAAAATAATTATTTATTCTGAAAACAAATCAATGAAATTAACTGACATTTTAATTCTGATTCTCATTGTAATTTGGAATATACGATATAATAAGGGATATATAACGTGAAATCATCCTGATGGTTAGACCAAGATGATTTATTTTCCTTAACTCAATTTCGTTAAATTTACAAGATGAATATAAATAAATCTTAGTTATGAGTGACAAAGGAATCTCGAGTTAAACATCTTTTGCACATTTGGAATTTATTCGATGTAGTACAGTGCTTTATGAATGAATGAAAAGCGTTTTATAAAAAGTTAATTTGGCATGATGTCAGATATCTGTCAAGAAAGTGAACTAAAATTCATCGGAACACATTTTGCTCATGCGTGAGATGAGACTATTCTCTGGCCTGAATACAGTTGCCAAGCGACTGCATTGTCAAAGCGCCTGCAATACAGATACTACAAGCAGTATATTTTACGTTTACGCCAATGTTATTCATGACTTCAATAGGAAAATGAACAATTAAACCATATTAGGAGAGAGATTAACCGTGCAATGTTAGCTTTTTATGCAGGGTGTGGCATAAGTCAGTTAACCATTGCACATGGTTGCAAGGAAAACAAATCAGATTGATTTAAACTGGGGTTTGAATACGGGACCTTCAGAATATAGGCTAATCTGAAACACTACTGCTTGAGGTAATTTGCTAACTAGGAAATACATCTTGTCGGTAATATCTATAAACGACTTTTTATTTTTTGTTAACTGAATTATGCTGCACTCTGTGTGTATATATATATATATATATATATATATATATATTATAATTAAATGTTTAACATTGAGCAATGCAAGCTTATATATATCACGCAGCAGGCCTGGGTTGGATTCCCGGTCGGGACAGGCTCCTGGGTGAGGTTTTTTCGAGGTTTTTCCTCACCTGTAAGACAAATGTCAGGACGCTTAGGGTCCCCGAAAATCATCCGGCCATCATCATCATCCTTATCATTATCATAACAATCCTTCACCGGTGTGGAAAGCAACGGGAAGCTACCACACCTATAATTCCCTAGTAAAGCTGCAAAGCATAATATGAAAATGCTATGATGTAGTGAAAGACTGCCCTCGGGCAGAATTACTATGGATGGATGGATATATATATATATAAAGAGGGAACAAATAAATAGTGACACGATTATTGAGTGATTACTATTACTATTGTCATGTAAAGAATTATTTATCAGTGAAGAGAAATTGGTTAAATATGCCATTAAAATAATATTAAAGTTGGTTAATGTAATTTTATTTTATTCAAGTAACGATAGACATTGAAGTTATCAGACTAGTATTAAGCACATAACCCATTCGAATAAATTTCTGTAAATTACCATTAATAGAGGCTGCTGAAATGAAGATGTTGAGAGCAACAGCAGGATACCAAAGGACCGATAAAAAGAAAAACCAAGATATAAGAACAGAACTTAATATATTTAATCTCTGTGAAAGAATAACATATTACCAAAATGCTTATATTCAGCACTTATTACGAATGAATGAACAGCGCATACCAAGAAGAATGTATAATTATAAACCAAAAGGGAGACGAACGTTGGGAAGACCATTGAAGAGATGGAAGGACCAATTCGACCTATAATGAGATCGGAACAGGCCATTGGGCCTAATCCTTGTTTGTTGTTGTTGATGATGATGATGATAAATGACCATTAAACAAATGGTTTGGTATGAGCTTTTGCAAGGGTAGAGTACTGAAACTTATGTTAAAACTAAAATTTATCTGTAACTTTAGTATTTATTACGATTGAATACTTTTGGTAACGCATAAAAATTCTATTGCATACCAGAAGTAATTCCATTAGGTATATCGTGGCTGGAATTTAAGAATTTTGTTATTGCTGGTTTGCACTTTGTATGCTTTTTATTTATGTTCTTATTGAAAATAATTGAACAAGTTTCATTTCCATTCTTACATTTTATTTTCGCTTTTATATGTCTCTTCTATTTTGAAGCTAAGTGTAACGTTACTCATAAAAATACATTGTAGATATTGTGAATAGCTATATAATTCATTTTTTCTAACACGTTTTTGTTTCTTCTAATGGGTATGTTAGGTTTTGAATGTTCTCTCCTTAATTCCAGTTTAAGATTGCAAGTAGATCAGAATGCCCTTAGACATGAATTGCAACAAAGAATGCGCTGCATAAATGGTGATACGAGTTTATTTCTCCGGTTTGGTAGGTTTGTTGTTTGGAAATATACGTATTTTACTAAAATAAAACAATATGTTTTACATCCCCTGACATAAATCCCAGAATAAGACGATTTTTTTTGTTCAATCTCAGCAAGCGAATGATATGCCTATGAGATTTAGAGGTGTTTAATGATGCTGAGGTATATATCAATGTCAGTTAGCTAATTTCTGAGTTTTTCAATAGTTAATTGTAAATAAGTAAGTGATTAGATCCTATGTACAGTAAAACGTGTATAATCCGGAACGTGAATAATGCGGAAATCTGTCCAATGTGAACAAAGGTATTATATGTAGTAATTTTATATAGCAATTTAACATGTATTTACTTAACATAAAACTAAATCTGTCCAACGCGGAAACGGAAGGATATTTCTACCCAATTCATGAAAAAATAATTTATAAAGCGGAAAGGCAGACAGAGAAATAAATTAGTTTACACTTCATTGAATTCCTGTTAGGCCCAAAACAATTATTCCTGCCGTCGAATGAAGTAGAGATTCTACCTGTACCTGAAATTTTATATCGGCCTCACTGCACACCCGTAATGCGAAATACAGATACCTGTCTTACAAATAACCATTGCACTGTAAAATATTAAATTAGTTTAAGTTCTAAGACCGATCTTTCACAGCTAGCGTTCTGAATTTACGGAATAAAGATGGTTAAAACATATGTATCATTCTCATTCAACGAAAAAGTGAAAGTGATTGAAGATAAATCTCCAAATTTCCGGATCGATGCTCCAAAGTCAAGCTCTAGTTATTGCTAAATCCCTAGGAAATAACGACTTCAAGGCATCTTCAGGTTGGCTAGACAGTTTTAAAAGACGGCACAATGTAGTGTGGAATGAAATTTACGGGGAATTAGAGGATATGGACGAAAGTGTAGTTAGCGAGCGGAAACCGAAACTGCATACTTTAATTTCAGGATACATGTAAGATACATTTTTAACGCTGACCAAACGGGGTTGTTTTTTTCACGCGTTACCGTAGAAGTCGCTCGTACATACTATACCTCACTTTTCAACGGCAGCGGAACTGCAATTAAGCGAAGGTATTTAAAAGACATATAAGGTACTCTATAATCTAAGATTATTAATAAGTTTTAGTTTTTTTATAATGCGGAATAGTGTCTTATGTGGAAAAAAAAATGGTCCAATGCGATCCCGCTTTGAGCAAGTTTTACTGTATTTTAATATTAGAGCTATCATGAATAAGAAACAATTTAAAAAATGTGGTGTTCTTCAGCAACTTTATTTCAATAAAAAATCAGTAGTCTATGCTTATGATGACCATATCAATGATATGATAGGGGATGCATCGTGCCTGCATAATGGATTTAATTTTTACAACGCATGTCTATTTGTAACTTACTAAACTTCGTTTTTTTTTGTAAATTTAAATTTCATTGTAATTAAATACAATTTTCACTAATACGTTTATAGGCCTAACATAAAAGTATGATTCTTACGTATTACGCAAACAGAACAATAATAGAGATATAAGATAAAACATTAAATGAAGATATAATAAGTATATCATAGAAATGATTAAGAGAAAGTCGGCAGTGTTCTGTTTAAGGGCAAATATAAATATCATATAATGGAAT
The DNA here is from genome assembly GCA_030220185.1 of Diploptera punctata. Lineage (NCBI taxonomy): Eukaryota > Metazoa > Arthropoda > Insecta > Blattodea > Blaberidae > Diploptera > Diploptera punctata. Next base: position 216,001 of record JASPKZ010002722.1, on the reverse strand, counting down.
TATAGAAGACAATGGCAGTTCCTGTTATTACTTATGAATCCGAAACATGGATAGTGACAACAAAATAATCTGCCAGAATATAAGCTACTGAAACGAAGTTCCTCAGACCAATATCAGGATATCAAAGAACATACAAAAAACACAACAGAGAAATAAGACAACTAAAAGTAGAGAAATTAAACACAACAATAGTGAAATACAGAACAAACTAGAAAGAACACTTAGTAGGGATGACTGAGAATAGAATACCAAAAGCAGCATACAACTATTTACCACGAGGAAGAAGAAGTTTGGGAAGACCAAAGAAAAGATGGAAACAGCAATTTGGAGCTGGAACAGGCTAGTATATAAGCCTAAACCGTGACGAAGAAGAAAAAAGAAGATATAAATGTCATCTGTGGAAGATGTCAGAATGTGTCAGAAACATTAAATGTAATCACCTTGTTGACCATACAACAGGGAAACAAATTAATTCAAATGAGACTAATTAAAGTAATAAATAAAACTATCAAAGTTTTATATGATTTTCATACACACTTATTTTATTATACAACTGTTATAACTTTTTCGGTACACTGTACCTTCTTCAGACGAATATAATTTAATCATGGATTTTCATCAAATAAACACTAAATCAATTGATTAATCAGAGACGAGAAGCCAACAGAGCTAATAAGTTTAGGACACCGAAAATCATAATGAAAACTCATTAAATCAATTTAAATGAATAGACACAGTAAATCATAGTCTTAATAAAAAATAAACTAATTGATGATAATATTTACCATAAATAATTTTTATTAAAAACGTATGGTAACGCGTTCAAAGTAAATTAAACTCTCGCCTCTTAACTCGATGTACTTTGAGGTCGGAACAGGCCAACAATTGTAAACCACACTGTTGATGATGCCTCTGAATTTAGAAGTAGAGTCCAAAAATGGACCATTAAGATATATTATCAGTTAATAAATAACTTTATAAATCCAGAATTGTATAAATACACATACACACACACACACAAACTCACACACACACACACACAACACAAACACACACACACACACACACACACACACACACACACACACCACACACACACACACACACAACACAACACACACACACACACACACAACACACCACACACACACACACACACACACCACACACACACACACACACACACACACACACAACACACACACACACACAAACACACAAACACACACACACACACACACACACACACACACACACACACACACACACACACACACACACACACACACACACACACACACACACACACACACACACACACACACACACACACACACACACACACACACACACACACACACACACACACACACACACACACACACACACACACCACACACACACACACACACACACACACACACACACACACACACACACCACACACACACACACACACACCACACACACACACACACCACACACACACACACACACACACACACACACACACACACACACACACACACACACACACACACACACACACACACACACACACAACACACACACACACACACACACACACACACACCACACACACACACACACACACACACACACACACACACACACACACACACACACACACACACACACACACACACACACACACACACACACACACACACACACACACACACACACACACACACACACACACACACACACACACACACACACACACACACACACACACACACACACACACACACACACACACACACACACCACACACACACACACACACACACACACACACACACACAACACACACACACACACACACACACACACACACACACACACACACACACACACACACACACACACACACACACACACACACACACACACACACACACACACACACACACACACACACACACACACACACACACACACACACATATATATATAGGTTAAAAGTCACTATATAGAAATTGAGAAAATATGAGGAATAAAACTAAATATATGGTCACACGTAGAAATTCAGTATATAATGGAAATGGACAGCTAATGACAAATGAGGGAAATTTTGAGGAAGTGGCTGAATTCAAATACCTAGGAACAATAATCACAAATAGGAATGAGATGCAAAAAGAAATTAAACATAAGCTCAATTCTGGAAATGCGTGCTATTATGCATTGCAGAGACTTTTGATGTCCCAACTTCTTTCAAAAAACGTTAAGCTGAAAATATATAAAACTATTATTCTACCAGTTATATTATATGGGTGCGAAACATGGACTGTTACTTTAAGGGAGGAAAGGAGATTACGAGTATTTGAGAATAAAGTTCTTACGAAAATTTTTGGACCAAAGAGAGATGAACAGACAGGTGAATGGAGAAGACTACATAACAATGAACTACATTGTCTTTATAGAAAGCCAGATATAATAAGAACAGTTAAGTCTCATAGACTGCGATGGGCAGGACATGTTGCGCGTATGGGGAATGAAAGACGTGCATGGAAACTTCTTGTAGGAAAGCCAGAAGGAAAACGTCCAGTTGGTAGACCAAGAATGAGGTGGGAGAACAACATTAACTATGATTTGAGGGAAGTAGATTATACAGGGAACGATTGGAAAGCATTGGATAAGGATAGGGATGTATGGAGAGCTTATGTTCGCGTGGCCATGAACCTACGGGTTCGATAGTGCCAGTGAGTAAGTAAGTATGAGGAAACTTTGATCTCTTCAAACTTTAAGATGACTATTTAACTCATGTCGCAAATGGTAGTCAATGACCAATCACGTTTCAATGAATTCTGTTTTACTCCAATGACAGTCGTGTTTCACCTCGCTCTTTATCGATTTCTCTTTATCAGCTCCTGCTTTTGTGATAAAGAAAGATCCTCCTTTTTTTAATATTCTGAACAGGTTAGACCAATTATTTTTCTCCAACAAATACATTGAATATAGCAAATAATGAATTGTTTCTGTGATTTTTACGGAGTTGTTTATTCAAAATATAAATGATTAACCTATAATGTTGATTATAATAGTTTGATGTGTTTCATTATTTCTCCCCTAGAGTGCATTCTTACAATATTGCGATCCTATTTGGCAATAAATAATATGATCGAGTTTCAGTGAATATACATAACCTCACATTTCTAATTTGTTTTCAAACATCGCCGTTTACATTAACTATATAAATATTTTAAAACACCGGTTACTATATTCAAAATAATTATTTTTTAGTAAAGAGCTTAATTTTATTCGTTAAATAGTTCTAACAAATACCACTCTTAATTTCCAAATTCTCTAATAAATTCACTCCTGACTTCGTGAGTCGTGAATTTATCGATAATTTGGAAATCACTCGTGGCATTACTTATGATAAATTCCATTCCATTAATTTATTTTAACTTATTACCCTATAGGTACTTTTACATACCACATGCCACCTAGGCCTTATACTCTGGCACAATTTGTCAGGGGAGGAATTTTAAACTATGAATCAACACATCCTTTTTTGACGACACAAGGACACGGAGGGCCTTCCCGAATGAGTGATCAGCTCAATGTCAGGGCCTCTTCCAAGAAAATAACACAACATTAAGACGAAACACACCAATCACACAAACATTGTTTGGCCCTTAAAGTTTGACATTTGTCTTACAGGTGAGGAAGAACTTCGAAAAAAAAAATCATCCAGGAAACTTGTCCCAATCGGGAATGTAATTTTTTTTTGTAAATTTGTTACCATTATTTTTATTAAATTCGCACTTTAGATTGATAAATAATCACTTTTTTTTTGGCATCTTAATTTTCTGAAAACTGTTAAATGACTTTTTGAAATTATATTGTAATATAAGTTCATATGTAAATTAATTAGGCAAGACCATTAGGAAGTGATAAAATAAAATGTATGTTTTAGAGGCTTACATTTTACTTTATTACTACTCCTACTTTTTTATTCCATGGAGTGAAAGGTCTAAAAGACCTTTGGGCTACTAATCGATTCCTGGTCTCTCATCCAAATGTGAAAATTAGCTACAGAGGTGGAGGATCTGGCATCCAGAAAGGGGATGATATGTTGCCAGCATGTCCATTCTCCCAGCTATTATATCTAGGTTGCTCAATCTGGAGCTACATATTGTAGCTACCTGATTTATTCACGATTCAGGGTGAACACTTGTACCACACTGGCCGAAATTCCATGAGAACATTTCTTCCCCAATTATGACTGGAACTAACACATTTCCCATAGCTCTGTGCCAAGACATGATGCCTCCGACCACATTTTAATTTGTACATTTAAATTAATTTCTTAGAAAATATTTCGTTACATCTTATATTCCCAGATTCCAGATATTATGCTGGGAAATGAATGTTGATATTTTACTTTATTAAGCTTTTAAGTACAATATTTTACTTACAATATCTAGAATCTGGGAATGTAAGCTATAACATAATGTTTTCTAAGAAATTTATTTAACTGTGTACGTTACTTGTGTTCCGATTTCTTCTGTGCCTGAACTGTTCATTAAAAAAAAACGATTCGCGATAATTGGGATTAATACTCAACAAAAATATCTTACAAAATTAGGACAATTAAAAAAAGTGTAGATCTTTGGTTCATGGAGCAGCTGAATGAAAATATAAATTGACTGATTTTACTAATACGGTATATTTCCCAATAAACTCGTCTCTTTTTGTATTCTGTTAATACCGAGTTAAAATTCTATCTTCTTCATGGTTAAATATTACGAATAATTCAAAATTTATGATAAAATTGAAACGCAACCAATAATTTGCTTCAATAACTTAGTTATTTGATATGATATTTAAACAATGTAAAAAACTTTAAGCATTTCTTGGTATTGATTGTATATCCAAAATATAATTATATTTATTTGGTTAATTATGTAAAAGACTAATTAATATACCTGTCTGCGTCATTAACATTTTAGAGAATGTTATAATATTTAATTTATACTTATTATTAGATATTTATTGGATCCTGATTTAGCAGTAACATTCATATCCAACATTTGGTCTGTCCTCAGCAATTGGAAACACAGCAACATACGGATTAAGATTAATGTTACAATTAAAACGCGAAGAAAATTATTTAACAAATATTTGATATTTGATACATTAGTTAAAATTTTGAAGAAAAAGAAACAGTATTCTTCATATTTATAATATCTTAAAAATATTCTATTTATTTGGTTGATTATACTATAGACCGGTATGCATTTTAAAAATATAAGAGGTTGCTATGTATTTAGTTTATACTTATAAGATATATTCTGGATCGTGGTTTAATAGTTAAATTCCTATACCCGTCATTTGATCTGCCCTCAGCAATTGAGAATCTAGCAACACACAGATTCAGTATTTTAAGTCGTCTGCCTCAATGGAAAACAAAACAGCGTGTACTAGGGTTTTCTTTCTCTTTGGATTACTTTCGTTGTAGGGTTATGAATTCGGACGTAAAATCTTGAACCGAATTTATTTGCATCTTTATATAGTTTTATATGCTATAATATTTTTTAAATGCATCACTTTCATATTAACTTCAGTACTGCACATAAACTATTACAACTGTTGCTAATATTCATTACTGTTGTTGTGTTGGTTGGTCGGCCTTGATAATTTGGATTAGCAAAATTGCCTCGAGATTGTAAAATTACATATTCAGGTCCTATCCACAGATGTAATTTTTCGAGTAAACAAAACTTCTAGATGCGGGTTCCTTTGAAGGAAAATTTTTAAATTATCGGTGCATTTCACAGAAATGCGTGCAAAATTAACCTATGATATAGAAAATACGACCTGGAAAACTACAGGTTACATGAATTCACCACCCTGACGCCTCGATTAGTCACATAGCTGGAATTATTATTAACACCCACTAAATTAATCACTAAACAAATGAACGTTCTACTCACCAATCTGTTTATAATGGCGTAGCCCAATGTTGAGCCATAGCCTTTCCTTTGTCAGGAGCCACTAGACCAAGTTAATTTAATTACCTTATGTGGCCATAGATGTCACGAGTGATATGCGGTCAACACACCGAATCAATTAGACATCCAGCAGCAACTAAGTTATTACTAGGACGTTGAAGTTGATACATTTTTCTTACAGCCTTTTTATTTAGGCTTAATGATCTTTTATGAGCCAGAAAATCTTCTGATTCGGGACCCACGACTTAAAGTCCCTCGCGGAGGACTCGTTCCTTGGATTTTTCCGTCCTAAAAAAATCCGTCGATCCAGGCCGGGTTTGAACCCGCAACCCTCGGGATCAGAGGGTGCATAACCACTAGTCCACCGCGGCCGACAATACACTAATCAGCAATCTCCAGGATTTACGATCTGCTCAATGGATGTAAATACTGTTGAATGCTTCTTAATCACAAAGCAGATGTTGGTTTATTAGACTGGATGAAAACATTTTGCAACACTGTAGATTGGAATTTTAGGAATGACACACGATGTTCGTTTAAGTAATATACAGAATGGACACTCAAACTGCTCTGTCATGAAGTCACAGGACTGAAGAAATGACAGATCTGTTTCAGGAAACTAAAGAGGATGCTGCAATATGATTCTGCCTTTTAAGAGTAGAGGTTGGCGTCGAAATTTGTAGGCCGGCGTCGCGGCGCCTCCAGACAATAAAGTCTGCAAACTCCTGAAAATCAATAATCAAAACACCCTACGCGGAGGCCATTTTCCAGATTTGTTTTAGCGCTGGTCTGTTTACTACATGTAATTTACACAGAGCTGTGATTTAATTCTTCTTGGTGCCTAGATTTTCTCGGATAGTAAAATTGGTGTGGAAGAATTAAATTATTAACTTTTTATCATGCCAAATTTTAAAAACATGCCTGTTTACGTGATACAAATCCGAAGAGACGAGATCGAGTTGTCAGCAGATTAAAGCACAGAAAATAATGTAGTACTTTCTCAAACTTAATTTCAGTTTTCTCAACCGGATTTGGCTAATTCTTATATCATACAGCTACTCAGTTACCCCCATAAGGCTAAATGGAACCAATTCTACCGAAATAATAGTAGGAGATCAATTAAATAATGTAAATCTTCTTCACTCCCTGGTTTAGGCAAGAGTTGCCTGTTCCGTCTTCACTTATAGATCAAAGACCATCTCTTCCGAGGACGGCCGACATCTCTTGGAAATAATGGAAGATTTTATTTGGTAATCTACTTTCTTCCATTCTTTCTACATGTTCTTTGCACTGTATCTTGTTGTTAAATATATTTTCTTTTATGGAGTAGATCTGCAGTTCTTCATGGATATCCTCGTTTCTTATCTGGTCCATTCTAATGCAGCCTTTTACTCTTCTTAAAAAATCATCTCGGCTGCTTGGATTTTACTTTCTTGGTAGTGGTAATCCAAGATTCACTCCTATACAAAAGGACAGGGACAGCCATTGTTTTATAAAATTTTATTTTTGTTGTTTATGGGCTTTATTATTCAATGTTCTATTTATTGTACCACAAATAGCTTGAAACTGATGTATTTTGTGTTCAATATCTTTATCATACCCATAGCTGATGTCACATCCTAAATATTTAAAGTGGAATGCTTGTTCAATAATTTCGTCTCTAATTACTATTTTTGCACGCAGAGTATTTATTCCACAAAATGCCATTACTTTTGTTTTACTTATTGAAATTTTAAAATTATAATCGCTACATATTGCATTTAGTTTGTAAGCAGCCAATTGTAACAGATCTTCATCATGGTGTAGTAAGACTAAATCATCGGCGAAAATTAAGTTATTAATACTTGAGTTATTGTTCAATCTAAGGCCTTTGTCCATTATAATTTTCCATTGTTTCATAATGTCGTCGATATATATATATATATATATATATATATATATATATATATATATTAAAAAGAGTGGGCGATACACCCTTGTCTAACTCCTTGATTTATTAAAATTTCTTCTGATCTTTTTCCATCAGTTTTTATCACTACTTTAGTTTCTTCATATAAGCCTTGGCCTGATTTTATTAGATGGTGTGGATATCCTCGTTCCTTCATTATTTCCCATAGTATAGATCTATTTACTCTGTCAAAGGCCTTTTCAAAATCAATGAACAACAAATATGTTGGCAGGTTAAATTCTCCTCTCTTTTCAATTAGTCTCTTTATTATAAACACGTTATCACTACAGGATATTCCTTTTCTAAACCCTGCTTGTTCTTCTTCTAAGAGTGTGTCAGATATCTTCTTCAATCTATTATTTATTATTTTTGCATATAATTTATAAGTGGAGTTCAATAAGCTGATACATCTATAATTTTTACTATCTAATCTATATCCTTTTTTGAAGAGGGATAAGACTTCACCTATCTTCCAATTTTCAGGTATTTTACATGTCTTCCAACATTCGTTTATTAAGTTTAATAATCTTATTTCTGCAAATAAACCTGCATACTTTACCAGTTCATTGTTTATACCATCTATACCTGGTGCTTTTCTATTTTTCATTTCTTTCAATGCCTCTCTCATTTCGCTTAAATAATGTAAATTGAAAATATTATTCATTTTGGTTAAGATGGACCCTGTACAAAATGCTCAAGAAACGCCATGATTAGTCAAGAATCAAAGCCTGTATGAGGAATGCAAGCCAGGATACCTGTTACTCTATTCAGACAGGCAGTATGGCTATATGCTTTTGTTTCTATGCCTTTAAACTAGCTTAAGTCCTATTATAAACGATTAATGTTTTAATAAAACATTCAATAATAGGCCTATATGTTAATTTATTGTAAAATAAATATCGTTAATTGACTAATAGTCCTATTATCCCTTACCTGATATAGGCCTATTAGAGGTCATTATTTTGCGATTTGCTGAGAACGCGGCAGATTGGAAGCAAGTCATCGGCCGGTAAAGCATCTTAACTCTTTCATTCAAGGGCACAGTTTTTTAAATTTCAATTACAGTTAGTTTAGAATAATCTATTTTCTTTTCCACAAATAGTATTTAAAATTATGTCCTTGTACTGCCACATATTTCTGACATCTTTTAAGAGAGTTCAAACTTAAACGGATTATAAATCGTGTGAAATTGTGAATTCAAACGTACCAACATGAAGTGACATAAATTAGGAACTCGGACGTGGAAAGCTAGTGTCTAGCTAGTTGGGTACGGATCCACATTTGTGTAAAATTGAATTACTTACTTACTTACTCACTGGCACTATCGAACCCGTAGGTTCATGGCCGCGCGGACATAAGCTCTCCATACATCCCTATCCTGAGCTAATGCTTTCCAATCATTCTCTGTATAATCTACTTCCCTCAAATCATAGTTAATGTTATTCTCCCACCTCATTCTTGGTCTACCAACTGGGCGTTTTCCCTCTGACTTTCCTACAAGAAGCTTCCATGCAAGTCTAATTGAATTCCTCGAATATTGAAACATTAAATCTAAATCAATACTGTTAAGTCATTATGAACGGCCGTTGAGGTTACAATATGAAATGTTAAAATTGTAAAATATTTACCTGAGTTCTAAGTCGGACTACAAATTTTGTTATTTTAACCACTTAAAAATAAATAAGATCGACTGAAGCGGATTGTTAACAGAATCTGATATGGCTATTGAATTACATTTCAATTTATCAAGTTTGTATAACTGCTTGTTATCTTAAATGGTGGCCCCTGTAATTTGCTTATTAGGCCTATATTCCAATTAAGATCTTCCATATTCTTAAATATTCAGTAATTTATTCTCTCACATATACAGTGGCCTATAATCATAATTAGGTATTAAATAGAATAGAATAAAATAACAAGTTTAAATGAAGATATACAAAGATACCAACAAGAATGGAAAAATCATCTGAGGAGAATGGCAAGAAATAGACTTCCAAAATTGGCATTCCAATATACCCCAACTGGACGTAGGGACCAAGGAAGACCAAAACATCGGTGGAAAGATCAAGACCACCTTCGCTAGGTTTACCGTACAGACCACATGGCCTAAAACGAATTTGTTCATGATGATGATGATGAGAATAAAATATAGCCTAAATAAATACACAAGTAAATATATTGAAAGAAATATAATGATTGAAATATATACAAATTGATATATAAAACAAAACTTAACGTCAACTTTTACATATTTTTCTTTGATAAAATTTCTGACCATTTATTAGAGTCTTTATAGTAGTCGTATCTATTTTATGAGCAGCCAGTTCGTCGTAAAGTAGATTAATGCAGAAAGCGAGAGCTTTCTCCGGGATGAAACATCAACGCCGTGCGTACGCAGCGGGTATATTGAGCATTACTTGCCTGCATTATCATTAAGTGTAATGGATAAGCTACTATAGTAAAACTTGCTCAAAGCGGAATCTCATGGGACCAATTTTTGTCCACATTATACAAAATTCCGCATTATAAAAAATTTAAAACTTATTAATAATTTTAGATTATAGAGTACCGTATATATCGTTTTACATACCTTGGATTAATTGTAGTTCAGCTGCCATTGAAAAGTGAAGTATATTATGTACGGGCGACTTCGATGGTAACGCGCAAAAAAAAAAATTCCCGTTTCGTCAGCGTTAAAAAGCCTCTTAGGCGCGTATCCTGAAATTAAAGTATGCTGTTTCGGTTTCCGCTCACTAACTACACTTTCGTCTACATCCTTTGATTCCCCGCACATTTCATTCCACACTACATTGTGTCTTTTAAAACTGTCCAACCAATCTAAAGATGCCTTGAAATAGTTATTCCCTAGGGATTTAACAAGAGCTAGAGTTTGACTTTGGAGCATAGATCCGGAAATTTAGAGATATTTTGATCGTGCACTCCCACACTACCTCGTTGATTTCTTCATTTCCTGTTTTTTTGGCTTTTTCTTCATTTTACCATTTCCTTGCATCCATTCGTTCATTATATTTTTGTGTTTTAAAGTCTTTTAAACTTGAGTTTTCCCATATTTAAATTTAGTCATTATTTCGCGTACTGAGAATTGTTTTTTCTTTATCTTCAATCACTTCCATTTTTTCGTTTAATGACAATGATACGTACGTTTTAGCCATCTTTATTCCGTAAATTCAGAACGCTACCTGTGAAAGATCGGTCTCAGAACTTAAAACTAATTTAAGATTTTGCAGTGCAATGGTTATTTGTGAGATATGTACAGAGTCTGTATTTCGCATAGCGGGTGTGCAGTGAGCCCGAAAGAAAATTTCAAGTACAGGTAGAATCTCTACTTATCCGGCGGCAGAAATCATTCCTTTTTTGACCTAATGGGAATTTTATGAAGTGGAAAGTAATTTATTTGTATCTTTGTCTTTCCGTTTTATAACAATTATATTCATGAATTGTGTAGAAATATCCTTCCGTTTCCGCGTTGAACAGGTTCTGTTTTATGCAAAATAAATACACATAACATTACTATTATTTCGCCGGGACCCATACATTTGTTCACTTTGGACAGATTTCCGCATTATTCACGTTTCGGATTAAACAAGTTTTACTGTATATCCATTGTATAAATACCCACAGATTTCGTCCCCCCCAAAAAAGATGAAAGGAAATATCCTCCCAGAATTAAAAAACAGGTCAATGACAAAAAAATTATTAGGAAAGAATAGACGAATTTCTTATGTAAATACGATTGTGATTATTAGAAATTTCAGATTCCAAGTTTATTAGTTATTTTGCGACAAAAGTCCAGTGCGGACACCGCAGGACTCTGTGCCAATTTCCTGGGAACTCACGAATAAAGGAGGGCTTTCTAATGATGATGATGATAAGTAATAAACAAAAACTACTAATAAGAATAATTAATACTGTATAATCATAAAATCATAATTAAATAATAATAATAAACAAAATAATAAAAACAAAACATAAAAAACAAAACATTTGTCCCGGTTACAGTGCTCGCTTCTTGTTCCAAGGTTCGCGGAGTTCCAACTCAGACGGGGATCGATGAACTTTTCTGGGCGCATTAAAAATAAATGAAGATGAGTTCCCTAGTAGGTTTACGGCGACGTAGGTCTAAAAGAACCTCAAACCTGAAAAAAGAGGCCTCTGGGGGAAATGTCGGTCCTTTTACTCCCAGACTTGAAATCCGACTCTAATGACCTTAACTTTAAAGAACGTCGTTAAATACAAACAACAACAAAATAGTATAACAACAAAACCAACGATAATATTATTATGGAACTTTTAAATGTCACAACATCTAATTTTGATTTAGACTACAAAAGCTGGAAATAATATAAGTGCTTACATTTTGTGTGTGATTTGAGTTTAATATAATAAAATAAAAACATTGCATTGTCTTCAGAAAAAAAAATTGCGCGATAGTGCGTTTTGTCGTACTTACTAGTAATGGCGACCATTATTGAAAGTTCAACTTCCTTCAGTACATTTCGGAGTTGCCAACCTACATAACTATACTGTAATATTACATTTACACCCACGTGCGGGAAGTAAAACCACTGCCCTCTATGTATACTACGTACAATGTATATACAGCAATATCCAAAAGGTAGTGTTAATATACATTATACGAAACAAATCACTGCATTTCAAATGAACTGAACTTTATTTGAAACAATATCAAACAGTAAAAACGTACTTGCGGCCATGTTATCAATAATTGTTCTCACCTCCTGTTGTTTCAACTAATAAACATTGCCCACACTGTTAACGTTAGTCAATTGTTTATAATGAACGCAAATATTTCCAACAAATATGTTATTTTACTATTATCTATTATTTTGAAAACACCATCGCGCAAAAAATAATGTATAACGCACGTTTGTGAAGTGTTTTACAGAATCTCGGAAATTAAAAACCTCGCTATCGCTCCGTTTTTAAACATTTTCGTCGCATCGTAATATACTATTATTCGTGCGTTATTTTATAATTATGAGTAGTGGTCAGATTTTCACACTTTAAATAGGCCCTAAGGGACGAAAAATTGAAATTAAAAAAAAAGATTAAACTAAATAAACATTTGTTATTAATATTAATGTTGCCCGTATGGGGAATGAAATACTTGCATGGAAGCTTCTTGTAGGAAAACCAGAGAGAAAACGCCCAGTTGGTAGACCAAGAATGAGGTGGGAGAATAACATTATTAACTATGATTTGAGGGAAGTAGATTATACAGGGAATGATTGGAAAACATTAGCTCAGGATAGGGATGTATGGAGAGCTTATGTCCGTGCGGCCATGAACCTACGGGTTCGATAGTGCCAGTGAGTAAGTAAGTATTAATATTATGCAATTATATTTGAAAATATTTCAGAAACGTTTATGATATTTTTATTTAAAAAAAGGGAAAAAAGTTGGCCCATTTCAAGTATTCTTTCCAGGCCTACTAGGATATGAAAATCAGGCCAGTATTCACGACCGTTGTAGTAGTTCATATGTTCATAGAAAAAAACTACAAATTTGAAATTCTTGTAAAAGATGAATATACGGGTTTTTAAAAATCGGATTTCGTCCTTTCATGATATTTTATAAGTTATATCGATACAACACACAGGTCCAATGCTATGTTTACAAAATTTCTTGGGACGTACGGCGCAAAAAGTGGACAACCAAATTTCGATATAAACTTGGTTTTAAAATAAAGCTTTCGATCACCAAAGATGAAAACATGGAAAAATAAAAAATTGCGGACCATCCAGAAACGAATCTGTAGAATAAAGTTTTATGAATCACTATTTTCTACATTGCCTGAAGAATGTAGTAGCCATTGCAATTGTGACGTCAGTTCTGATATCCAGATGTTAGTCCAGAATGGAAACATGGTAAACTATTTCCTTCAGTGGAGAGCTAAAATGTAAGGAATATTGTATTTTATTTTAATTGCAGAGCTATGTTTTCAAAATTACATACCGTTAGTAAAAAAAAAAATTAAGAAAATTTACATCCACACATTGACGAATCTTAAGAAAAATTCATTTAACTGAATCGATTGTTGACAATCGATACGTCATCGTACGTATTTCTCGAAAATTATCAGCGGCAAAATTAATCCATGTAAAACATCCAATAAATAGATATCACTTATTTGTAACATAAGTATTGTGTATCATAATTTGTTCTCATCTAACCTAACAAAATCAGTTACATATTGCACTCTACCTTAAACTTATCGCGTTTTAAATTGAATTTCCCGTATCTCCAATTTATCTAAATTAACCGCATCGCGTCGTGTCTCGTTGTATTGGATCTTATGTATTCATCCGCAAAGAAAAAAGAACGTCGCTCAGCGCCACAGATCAGAGATTATCCTTGGCTCAGCGCTATATTGTAGTTGTAACAAGGAATTCGTTGTAATGTGTAATAAATTAACGGGGTATGGATTATGTAGTGTTTTATAAAATGTTATTTTACTGGTTTGTTTCTAGGTGGTCTCCAAATGTTTTTCTTATTTTCATCTTTAATGTTCCTAAGTTTCATTATATAAAACAATGGCTGTTCCTTTGTTGTTGTATGGAAGTGAAAATTGGATAATGAAATCAAGGGATAAAAGCAGGATACAGACTGCGGAAATGCTGTTTTTACGTAATGTGAAAGGATGCACAAGAGCGGATGGAATAAGGAATGAAACTATACGAGAAGAATTAAATATATATAAAATTGAAGATAAAATCAGCGAAAATAATAAGAAATGGACAGAACACTTAATGAGAATGAACAACGAAAGAATACCAAAAAGAACCTTCCTGTATAATCCCAGAGGAACGAGAGATGTTGGCCGACCACGTAGAAGATGGACTCCACTTTTAACTTTGCCGGAACAGGCTGCATAGCCTAAACCTTGTAGTAGAAGAAGAAGAAGAAGAAGTTTCATTTTAAAACAAAAATTATCTCGAAATTCGAATGTTCATTTTCGGGCCGTAATCCTTGTTGGGAATATTTCTTCATATGTGGAAACATAATAATATACTTTTTTGTATCCTTATCTTAAGTAGGAATTGCATTAATGGAAAAGGAATTGGATTGAATAAATTCCATTTTTTATTTCGGTTTTATTAAAAAGCATACAAAACTAAAAACTTTTCATTATTATTTGGCACATATAGAAATGTTGGAGTCAGTTTTACGTTATTTATAAAGCAACATAACACTTAGATATTGAAAAGGAAATAATATTCATATTGAAAATATTTTTAAAAATCTTATTTTTTTTGTATATTTCATTGTATAATTTAGAATAAAGGAGAGGGAAGGGGAACACAGTTTATAATTTCACACCTTTTTTAATATGCGTGCAAGAATAGTTTCGTTAAAATATTGGCCTACATATATTGATCCTTAAACAGAACACCCTTCACGTCAAATGAGGACTTCCTATTATTCAGAAAGTTTTAACTAAATGCACACATTTTATTTTTTACACTTTTTTTTGGAGTTCATTCTGTTAGTTGTTCTCAAGCAGGCCTAATAAGCTAAATGAAATTACTTAATCACAGTATGGGAAATCTGTTGAAAATAAATTCAAATTTAATTATATCAAAACAATTATGAAATGTAAGCTTCATGAAAAATTTAACTTTTATGAAAATGGAATATAGTGTTAGGACAATAATACATTATCGAGTTTTCTGATCAAAATGTTTTGATAAAAATATATATTTTTGATCAAAACAACTCTGCTATGCTTTCTGTCGCAATGTACTAAAACTGTGATCACTGTTTTGAATAAATTTCGATAAAACGTTTATGGTGTAATTGCAACCGTTTTGATAATCTCTGCCCATATCACGTTCATAGCTGGTAGAGAGGAGTTTATAGGAAACAGTAGCGTAAGATTTTGTTAAAAGAACAATTTTCCAACGCCCTATTACACTGAGCAACAAAAAAGAAACTTTTTTTTGTCTCAGAAAGAAAAATATGTGATTCTGATAGTATTTTTTCTCTTGAATTCAAATATATAGGACTTTCTCCATTACGCAAGGTTTCTGAGAGACAGGTATTTTTTAATTTCAGACACTTTAATATTTTCTATATTCGTAACTACACAATATTCGAACATTCTACTCACCTAGAAAGTAAGAAATTACGATTTTCTGCTATATTTTGCCTGTGGAGCATCCCTCTTGATGGTCCCAACAATAATCGGCCAGCATATTAGGATTCCATTTGCCTTGATATCTCTTTTCCATAGCTGAAAACCATTTGAGTTAGCTCATTTGGTTTTATTTTTCAATGGATAAATGGACGAAAAAACGTTAATTAAAAAAATTTAAATCCATTAATTGAAATTGAAATAAAAAACTGTGGGTGATGGAGAAATTCCGAATACATATTTGAAAACACGATAAAAAAACTACATTAAGTACAACTATTGGTACTCATGAGGCAAAAAACATGTTGACCAGTGTTGTTATATTTAATGAAAATGGTTAGACTGTAGTAAAAGATAATCCATATATATATATCACATAGTCTTTAAAACAGTCTATGATATTAAACACTATATAAAATATTCTGAAAAGTTTAATTTATAATGAGGCCTGTTATTACATAGATTTATAAATGCATAAAAACTTCATGTGACAAGTATTTAGTGTATTATTCTTTTCCTTCAACTTTTTCTGTGTTTCCATTCCATCTCTTACAATTATTTTTCCTCCATTATCTTCACTTATTCATGTGTTTATATCTACCTCTTCTTATCCTTGTTGATGGCATCCATTCTAAAACCTCATTTGGCATTCTTTCATCCTTTATACGTTTAATTTAAAATAAATTATATTATATAAATACTCAGGTAATTAAAACAATCTTACTGATTGGATTATTTTTATCAGTAGCCAGAGGATTTTTATCTATTTATTAATTTCACAAAAAATCATGTTCTGAATTAATTAAATTAGCAATAAATAGCCCTTATGTAAAAATTGCTAGGCTACATGGCCATTGGCTGCAAATAATACCTATTATTATTAGTAAAAATTGCTAGAGAGTTACATTTCCAATTAAATAAGAACAATTAGTAACAATATTTTTTTAAGCGTTCATTATAACTTAGAGATTACAGATCTGTATCACAAATACTTTAGAGTCGTCAGTAAAGAGTGATGATTTCAATTTTGCAGTTTTAAGTATTCGTTGGTTTAATTTCATCAAGAAGAACTTTGCCATGAAGATACCTGAAGTAATTGACGCTTACAAGCCAGGTGAAGAAGAGAGTGCCTGTAATAATAATAATAATAATAATAATAATAATAATAATAATAATAATAATAATAATAATAATAATAATAATAATAATAATAATAATAATAATAATAATAATAATAACAATAATAGCAATAATAACAATAATAGCAATAATAACAATAATGACAATAATGACAATAATGACAATAATGACAATGACAATAATGATGATGATGATAATGATAATGATAATGATAATGATAATGATAATAATAATAATAATAATAATAATAATAATAATAATAATAATAATGATAATCATAGTTAGGATTCTTAGGGTTCAGCCTTGTCTGTTCCTTGTTAAGTATCTAGAATATTCGAACTCAATTGTACGTTTCATCCATCCTGTTATAAAGTACATGAGTTTTGTAGATTCTAAAATAGGCTAAATGACACATAAAAATCTAATACGGGCCAAACGAAACTTAACAAAGAGATACTAAACAAAAAAAAACTTTATATACATGTATATTTTATAATAAAGTATATTTACACGATAATATTCTCTTGAAAATGTGAACAATGCACGTAAAAGAACTGCATAAAATGCATTTAAATTTAAAATACATTGTTGGCTACATTCAACTGTATTTGTAGTATGCTCATGGGATTTATACATTACTAGCTAATACCCGGCGTGCGTTGCTACGGCTAAATAAATCAAACGTGTTCTTATGTTTAGTTGAATAAGTAAATAAATAATAGTTTTAAAAAACTAAAACAGCACGCTTTATTAGAAAACCGAACTCAAAAATGAAAAATAATTTTCATTTCCAACACGCTTGGGATAAATTTAAAGTGGTCAACAAAAAAATCATCTCCAACACATATAGAATAAAACTAGAATTATCAATAAAAAGAAAATAATTTTACCATCAAAAGCGTGGGGTTCTCTATATCAATTAATATATTTGATAATAAACAGATATTGGTAAAAGTAAAGTCTCTAAGAAGAACATGTAAGAATCATAAAAAGCACCCCACGCTTTTGATGGTAAAATTATTTTCTTTTTGTTGATAATTCTAGTTTTATTCTATATGTGTTGGAGATGATTTTTTTTGTTGACCACTTTAAATTTATCCCAAGCGCGTTGGAAATGAAAATTATTTTTCATTTTTGAGTTCGGTTTTCTAATAAAGCGTGCTGTTTTAGTTTTTTAAAACTATTATTTATTTTTTATTTTTTAGTTTTAGTATTTTACAGAATAAGATAAGAATGTAAATATCTTTAAATTCCATACTATTGTTATTATTGTAGTATGAGCTAAAAGTATTACTCTTCTAAAAAAAATCCTCCGCAACCAGATTCGAACCAGCGACCTATGGATTACTGAAATTGTATACCACTAGTTCATCGCTCTACCAACTGAGCTCTTACAACGATGGACTAAAAAGTCGACAAGTCCGCAACCTATTATACCAGTTTTAATTATTTTTATTTTCTGATGATTCTGGCCAGGAATTTAGAAATAAAATATGAAATTATTGTAGTGTCACGGGTCCTCTATAAGTATACAAAGTTTCAAGTCGATCCAATGTCTCCAAGTGGGTGAAAAACGTGTTCAAAGATTCTGTTACATAAATATAAATACACTTTTTTTGATTTTCTGATGATTCTGGCCAGGATTTTAGAAAACAAATATGAAATTATTGTATTGTCACGGGTTCTTTACAAGTATACAAAGTTTCAAGTCGATCCAATGTCTCTAAGTGGGTGAAAATCGTGTTCAAAGATTCCGTTACACAAATACAAAGACACTTTTTTTGACTTTCTGATGATTCTGGCCTGGATTTTAGAAAATATATATGAAATTATTGTATTGTCACGGGTCCTTTATAAGTATACAACATTTCAAGTCGATCCAATTATTTTAAGTGGGTGAAAAACGCGTTGAAAGATTCAGTTACATAGATAGATAGATACAGGTCAAGCTAATATAAAGCGTGCAAAAAGAAACATAATTATAAATTTATATCGTTATTATTTTTAGATACCCCGTGCTGATTACCTAGCGTTGCCCGGGAATCTACTCATCCCGATCTTCTTGGCAATAAGTGAGCTGAAAGACAAAAATGGTTATTGAGAGTTATCCGTAAAGAAGTGCCCGCTGTGCGCTGCTACGCTTGCCCGGGAGTCTAGTCATCCCCATCTTCTTGGGATCAATGAGCTGAAAGATAAAATTTGTTATTGTGAGTTATCCGTAAAAGATAGACATATGCTGTCACGGACTTTTGTAGATTTTTTTGAGATATTCAATTCTGTGTACATTAATTTGGAGTATATATTGTGGTTTAGGCAGCGTAATGCCATTTAACCGTCCAAAAAGTTCCGAAAAACACGTTTTTACCTACAAAGGGCGAAGGGGTTGAATATTACAACTCTTTTATAGCCTAAAACCTTCCCGGGAAACTCCTGAACATTTTGCAAAAAGCCCCATCACAATCTGATGAATGGTATAGACAGACTTACAGATATATATATATATATATATATATATATATATATATATATATATATATTTATATATCCATCCATCCATAGTAATTCTGCCCGAAGGCAGGTCCTTCACTGCAATCATAGCATTTTCATGCTATGCTTGCAGCTTTACTAGGGAATTGTAGGGTGGTAGCTTCCCGTTGCTTTCCACACGGGTGAAGGATGATGATGACCATATGATTTTGGGGACCATTTGGGCCTTAAAATTTTCCTGACATTTGTCTTACAGGTGAGGAAAAACCCCGATAAAAACCTCACCCAGAAAAACTGCCCCGACCGGGGATCGAACCCGGGCCCGCTGCGTGACAAGGCAGCACGCTACCTCGAGACCACAGCGGTGGACACATACATATATATATACAGATTTCTGGAATCTCGCATTATTCAATTAGTTCTTTGCTAGCATTTCACAGATGTAGTTAGACTATTTTTTGCTTCTTGGTACAGTTGTAGTTAGTGTACTTGTATACATGCCTAAATTTTCAGTACCACTATTTAAAAATGAATAGACGGTGATTCCAATTTCTCAATAGATGGTGAAAAAATCTTCTGCCAATCTTGTCAAAAGATGGTAGGCCTAAGTAGGCAATGTACATTATTTTTCCTAGTTTTAATAACGGTTGAATGTATTTTCGAAAGTTCTTAATTTCTTCTAGGCTTTCACTTTATCATTTATCTAAATCGAATTTATAGAAGTTACTATTTATTTTGTTCCCTGATCTTTTTAAGCTGTCCAGAGGGAAAAGTCACATTTCCTCCAATACAAAGATATAAAATATAAAAAGACTTGGAAGGAAGGGTAGGGAGCAACTTTCTCAACCATTCACTTCTACATTCTCAGGCAGGGAAATAGACAACTTAAACCTATGTTTATGCGAGCCCCTGATATCTGCAAATATACCGCTGAATGCCTTAGAGAATGAAGGTATTTAGAAAATGTTTAGAGAATATTAATGATCAAAAAATGCCACACTAATCTTCTTTACGAAAAAAATAACGGAAGTATACCAGTACATGATGAATGGCACAAAGAATGACATAGACAGCCATGGTATATGCCTATCAATCGATGGTACTCCAGATATAGTTGTGGGGCCGTTTCATATCCACTGTCGTTCTGCGGAAACTCGTGGTCCTAAAGAATCAGATAAGTCTCACGTAATTTACTGTAAGGTACTTGAGAAGACTAACCGTTCCTTCAGCAGTCAAGGAATGGTTTGCGCACTCTCTGATCAGAAGAGAACCGATATGATCAGCTTTTGCTGTTACTCATAGACAGTGTATCTTGTTGGCTAAAGTTTTTAAATTCCTTCACAAACTTCTGTCAAATTTTATTCTTAGTTTCATTTTTCAAATTATTTCCCATCATTTAAATGGTTTTTACATTTTTCAAACGATTATTCCAATATTTTTTCTATGATATCTAGAAACCCTTGCAATGCCCCATTTTGATTATTGTGACACTCTTTTTACAGACTTAAATATTACTTACACTCAAAGACTTCAACGTGTTCATAATTCTTGCGCACGTTTTATTTGTGGTATTTGCAAATTTGACCATGTTACACCGTCCCTGGAACAATTATCGTGGCTTCGTCTAAGAGATCGTAGAACTGTCCATTCACTATCCCTTCTCTATAAAATCCTTCACACATCATCGCCTAATTATTTATCACGCCGCTTCATCAGACTATCCGACACACATAATCTTGACACTCGATCCCATCAGCACATTGTCCTTTATATCCCTCCTCATCACACTGTATATTATTCATTATCTTTTACGGTCTCGCTTACCAAAACATGGAATTCCCTTCCGCCCTATGTCAGAGACTGTCAAACTATAACATCCTTCAAAAACAAATTAAAGAATTATTTAATAACAAACTAACTTATACACCTCACTGATAGTATTCTTTTAACAATTAATAAATTTAATTATCTATGAAAATAATATTAAGATTAACAAATATTTTCTTTTGTTTTGTTTTAAATATTGTACAAACGTAAAATTAGTTTTCTATATCTCATTATTTTTCTTTGTTTCATATATACAATAGACAGGGACAATTTAATATGTCTTGATTGTATACATTTTATTATTAGCTTTAGTCTTAATTTTAACTAACATTAACTAGTTGCATTATAGATCATAATATAGTAGATATTATCTTTTTGATCAAATTTTTTATTTAGTATTTAATATTAGAGTTCATTGTGATTGTTATATTCTGATGTAATATATGTTTGCCCTGGTGAGTGGAAGAGAAGGCCACATGGCCTTAACTCCACCAGGCTAAATAAATAAATCTCTCTAAAAAAAATCTCTCTCTCTCTCTCTCTCTCTCTCTCTCTCTAACTACATAGGTAGCATGAAGACGTGGCAGCCATATTGATTTTAACGAATATTCTATGCAACAACAAAGACGTGTTCCAGTGCAGCCAACATAGAGTATATACTAATTAACTGCCCACATATACTTCAGAATTTCAGAACTTACTATTTATTTTTGAGCGTTGCATTATTTCACAGATTAGAGTGCTTAAATTGCATTAGGTTAGCTTTTAGGTTCGTTAAATATCGTGTATATGTTGGCTGCGTCCCGTAATTCCATAGTGTTAACAGTTTCGCGTTTGTTGACACATGCGCATGGTGTATGATTGGAAATTAGAAAAAAAAAATCGCGTCAGATGTTGTGGATTATTTTCCCATCTTATATATTAAAAGCGGGGGAGACAATAACTTTCTACCCTCAAGTCTTACATGTGACATGACTCCATGGCGCCCATAGATTAGAGCAAGAGATCCGAAATAATTTCCCTCATTTGAATGCATTGGTCTCTTCAGTGAAGAAAATATTTCTCAAGTCCCCACAACCCATAATAAATCGCCGGGGACCTGGCTGCTGCTCTTTTTTTATTTAATATAAATAGTACAATCCGTGTTTCACCAAGGGTACATCACGGGGTATTTACAGTTTATTATGCTGATCATTTTGAGAAGATTAAACAAGAAGTATACACCTTGAATGATACAGATGCTCAAAGCATTACAAAACCTAAAGAAGCGCTTTAGAACAATTATATTATTGCAACTCTAGCTTTCATGAAGACAAAGTTAAGTGACTTACCTGAAGCTATACATCGTTTGGAAAGTGCGTCTATATAATTGAAACAGTCTATGGGCATTATTGCGTCAGTATTTATCTCGATGGATATTCCAAGATTTGTGGATACAGCTTACCCCACAAAACTAAAACAGATTCTTCAGAGAAACTCAGGATTTGACAAAGTGAAGGGCGTGCGGTTCTCGAAGGGGAATATATATATATATATATATATATATATATATATATATATAACGGGCAAACTACCTTGGGATACAGCATACGTGGCAGCAATTAAATTACTCCCATGACAACCTCTACCGTCGAAAGAACATTTTCATTATATAAGAGACAATAGAAAAAGTTTTGAACGAGAAAATTTAGAAATATGGCTGGTCATATGTTGTATCCAAGACTCATATTCATATAGTAAACAGTAATTTGTTAATAGCTGGATGATTATGGGTTGGTCATAATAACCAGTCAGATAATAAAAATAGATGTTGCTATGATTTTTATATTATATATTGTGTAATTTTTATAATTATCAATGAGGGGTAGAGTGTGTAAGGTTAAAACGTAAAAAAATACATTTGCTTTACACAAAAAGGCTAAAATAGTCCATTAAAAATCATAACTCTGATGATGATAATGAGAATAATACTAATAATAATAATAATAATAATAATAATAATATAACAATAATAATAAATTATAAATCATATTTGTATTTAAACTGCCAGAATTAAGGCCATTGAAAACTGCATATCAGAATGGCAGTTAAGTAAATATACTCATTTGCTTTGCTTAATTTACAATAATTTTGCCTGTCGTATTGGCGACACTGTTTTACCCCTTTTTTTTTTGTCGAAATGGAGATTGAGGTGTGTTCAGATTTTTCATGGAGAATACTATCATTCAGAAGTGTGAATCAGTAAAATATACATTTTAGTCAATAGTTTATTTACCTTCGAAGCTGGATATAATGGCAAGAAAGTAGGTATGCTGTGCAACTAAAAGTACGCTTACGTTTTCTAGGTTTCAAGAAAAAACTGACTTACCTGTTTTTTTTCGTGTACCCTTCATTTTATAATGAATATCCTATAGATTTAGGAAGCAAAGGACAATTTTTGTAGATAATAAAAGTTGTTTTTTTTCTCACTTTATTTTTTGTTTATATATATAGAGACATTTGAAATATGCCAATTTAAATATTTTTATCATTAGTGTAAAATTATTACTGATTTTGTGAATTATACATATTTTTTTTATTTTTCAAAATTAATTTATGAGGACATTCTATTTTTATATTTGTATAATTATTTTCCATATATGTTCAGTTGTTTATAGGGTAAAATAAAATTTTGCATTTTTTGTGTAAGTAAAATATAATAAATAAAATTTCTATCAGCGAAACGTGGAAACAGTTCAGATTAAAATCGGCAAAAGCCGGAGTTCGTACCGAACCATAATTTGAAGAAAGTCGGCTTGTCCCCATTAAATTATTCTAAATTGAATTTATATCTTACCCAATGACAGTAAAGAGGAGAGAGTGAAGAAAACATCCTCGAGGAAGTGCGACGAATCTTTTATAGCTTGTTGCACGAAGAGTTGCAAGGTGAGAACTACGACTGCCAGGATCCCCAAACTGTTCACTGTTATGTAGGGCAGCATGTAATTCTGTCGACTCTGAAGTTAGATTAAATAAAATTAATGCTAATTTTAATATTTCACACTAGTAATGGTATGGAGCTAAAAGAAAGCAAAAATTATTACACCATAAAAACTTATTTATCTAACGTAGTTGCAAAAATTTGACAGTTCATCGATTTCCAGTAACAAAATCGATGATTTATTTTCATTTAAAACATGAGATACGTTTAAAATGTAAAATATCGAGACATTGTATTTTTAATTTAAACCTGAGAATATATATTTTATTGAGTTTTTATATATTTTCTTTCTGTACCTTAGTTTAATATCCCCCATTGTAGGCACTTTTACATGACCCTCAAAGACTTCTACGTTTCTACGTGTTCATAATTCTTGCGCACGTTTTATTTGTGGTATTCGCAAATTTGACCATGTTACACCGTCCCTGGAACAATTATCGTGGCTTCGTCTAAGAGAATCGTAGAACTGTCCATTCCCTATCCCTTCTCTATAAAATCCTTCACACATAATCACCTCATTATTTATCACGCCGCTTCATCAGACTATCCGACACACATAATCTTGACACTCGATCCCATCAGCACATTGTCCTTTACATCCCACCTCATCACACTGTATATTATTCATTATCTTTTACGGTCTGGTCTCATTTACCAATCTTACCAAAACATGGAATTCCCTTCCGCCTTATGTCAGAGGCTGTCAAACTATAACATCCTTCAAAAACAAACTAAAGAATTATTTAATAACAAACTAACTTATACACCTCACTGATAGTATTCTTTTAACAATTAATACATTTAATTATTTATGAAAATAATATTAAGATTAACAAATATTTTCTTTCGTTTTAAATATTGTATAGTCGTAAAATTAGTTTTCTATATCTCATTATTTTTCTTTGTTTTTTATATACATTAGAGAGGGACAATTTAATATGTCTTGCTTGTATATATTTTATTATTAGTTTTAGTCTTAATTTTAACTAACATTAACTGGTTGCATTATAGATCGTAATATAATAGATATTATCTTTTTGATAAAATTTTTATTTAGTATTTAAAATTAGAGTTAATTGAGATTGTTATATTCTGATGTAATATACGTTTGTCCTGGTGAGTGGAAGAGAAGGCCACATAACCTTAACTCCACCAGGCTAAATAAATAACTCTAAATAAATCTAACCTTCCAGGCATTATAGGGATACGGCTTGTTAGGAGAGGATTTGTAAACTTTGGATCACATTCATACTTTTTTTGTCTATGCAAGGATATGAAGGGCCTCTCCGGATGAATGACAAGCCCAATACCAGAGACACCTCCTAGACAACACGCACCATTTATCATAAATTCATACTACACAAGACGAATATTGTGTGGAGAGAGTTTTTAAACTACAATCTATCATTTGTGCTTATAGGAAAATATAAAATTTAGAAGAGAAGAAATATATGTATTTTGGAATACCTAAAATAGTGTTAGTTGAATCTTAGATTATATAGCATGAACAGATGACACATTCTTTTATTTTTTGACAGTACGATAGTTATGCTTGGTAAGTACACTTACATAATAGATTAACAGGCTGAGAGTTTAGAAATTAGAATGGAACCCGTCATTTCGAAGCTTAACGTAATTCTCCGAAATAGTCTAAAATTGTTTGGCGGAGGTAATTCAGGACTTGTATTTAAGTGTCTGAAGATATCTATCTACAGATGCCTGTAATTCTTGCGTTTCTCGATATTTGGTATTTTGTACTTTTTTCACGATGAATCTCTATAGATCTTCAGAAGAATTCGCATATTAGATTTTCTCAGAGAGTGGATTGGAAGAGATTATGAAGATTTCAGTATTCCCTTTGCTCGTTCTCGAAAAAGTTTCAATATCAAAACACTTAAAATAATCTTCTCTTGAACTCTACCAAAGAAAGAGTAAAAAAGTTAACAGTTTTGTATAATGTGGGAATTATAGCACATATGGATGATGTCTTCAGACAGGCGATCCTCCCAGACAAAATATTCTGCCAGAATGTGTTCTAGAATAAGATGTGTTCACACTATACATGTTTTTCAATAAAAAGGATAATGGTACTTACCCTGTGAGTGCCGTAGATGAGCAGAATATCTAGGGCAGCACAAGCTAGGAACCAGTAACTCACAGCACTTAAGTCTTGCAATAGATCTGAGGGTAATGATACATAGAGTTAGTTAGTGTATTGGTTCATGTGAAAATAGCCCTTTGTTTACAAAATATTGCCAACCTTCGAGCATGACGTCAGTTGTGATGCGAAGTTTTCCTGCAACCTTCATGACAGGTCCCAAGTAAAGATTTAGAACCTGTCAACATATTTTTAAAATTATTTATATTTTACAGAATGTAAATATTTTAATAAGCATTAAATAATCAACACTTTTGAAATTCATATTAAAGCACCGTTGAGATCATGTAATAAGATGTTAATTATATAATTTTTTACCTGGTAAGTCAGTCCCCCCAACTAAATTATTAAACTTCAAGTTATTCTAATATGGAGGCCTTTCAAAAAACAATATTTCATCTTCTGCGTTTTCACTGGAACTGATGGTGTTATATAGATTCGATAGCGGCTATAACACCATCAGTTCCAGTTAAAACGCAGAAGATGAAACATTGTTTTCGAAAGGCCTCCATGTTAGAATAACTTGAAGAAGTTTAATAATTTGGCTGAGGACGACTGACTTACCAGGTAAAAATTATATAATTAACATCTTAAGCATTAAATAGTAACCAATTTTTGTTCATACTTACCAGATCACAATATCCAATTGTAAGGGTTGCAGATCTCAGTCTATTGGTTCCGTTATTTTCAGTTTTTCCTAAACAGATCATCTTATTTTTTAAAATAGTGTAAATTATTAAGTATTTTTATCAATAGTATATTAAATACACAAATAAAACAGTACTTAAAAGTGTCAAAGAAGCCTTTCAAAATGAAATTGCCATCTGTTGTTTGCGTCACTCGAAAATCAGTGGGATGCTTGGCGCCATGACTTGGCACCCTTTTCATCTATAGCGCAGAATCCATCCTGATGAAGTCGATAGATTGAGATTAGCCTTTTTCGCAACTTGCAAGGTGATGTATATATAACGTTATCGAAAGTAATTATAATGTACTAGTTCCTTACAACTTCTTTGTATCGTTTAAAAAATCAAGATCAGTTTTACTGATATAATCTTACATTGTTTTGCAGAAATGGGGGTAGAATATTACAACGTTGTATATAAAAACAAAACAAATATTACTAATTCCAATTATAAAACCCAAAAAAGTTTATAATTTTTTTAAATCAATACTTGAATATGATATTAAAATAGTATATCTTCAACTCCAGTTTCTACGAAAAACCTTAAATGGAGTTTATATATATATATATATATATAATTTAGAGATTATATGGGATGAACAGAGGAATGGAAATGTAATTTTTTTATTTAGTTATACATGGTCTTGGAACATGTATTGGATCTACTCTTTTAAACTATTTCACTACAGACTCTCGACTGACTTCCTCTTTAATACAATAAAAAATGACAGTAAATTTCAGGGAACAGTTCCAAGATAATCGCTCAGGGAACAATTGGATCAGTCATTTCGAAAAGGGATCATATACAGCTGATCAAAGTTTACAGGAGAGGAAAAAAAAAAAAAAGAAAAAACTGATTCAACTCGTTCAGGATAAAGCATTGAATCTGAAATTGCTACTCAATCAAGTCAGAAAGTGCTAAAGGAATAGTGTAGTTGATCCATTCTCACGTGGAAACGATGAAAGTAGGAATCTGAACATGTAATAATGAAAGAAGTGAATTTCAGAAAAATTGGAGATGATCCCTTTTCGAAATGACTGATAGTAATACAAGTGCGTAGATTTGTAGTGTGAATTTCATATGGTAAAATATAAATAAAAATTCTTGGAGACTAAATGTATGGTTTTATAAAAAAATACATCCATTACTCCACAATGATGATGCATATTGGCCTGATTTTTACATAGTACATAGAGGAAGTGAAATACCGTGATTTTTTCACGAATTAATGATTGTAAAAATATTTGTTCCCAATAAAACTTCACATTTATAATATAAAGTGTATGAGATATTTTGATTGTATTTTTTTTATCGCGAGAAATTCATGAGGACTTACAACTTCCATCATACATATTCGGTATTTGTAAAGGTAACCAAATATTTCTAAAAAAGTGAATACATTTTTTTAAGCATATCATACATACTTACGACTGAAAACGGAAGATTCTTACGAAGAATATAAAATGAGAAGGAGAATTGCTAAAAGCATTATAAGAAAAGCCCATCGGGGGTCATGGGATAAATTTATAAGCTCAGTAGAACATGATATGTATGGAAGACATGAAATAGGTTATAAATTAGTGAAACATCTAAATCAGACTGAGAAAGATTCTGCCAGATTGAATATAATTCCAGAACAAGAATGGATACAAGATTATGAAATACTTTGGAAAAAGGAGGAAATTGAAGGAAGAAATAAAAGTGGAAAATATTGATGTAATAGACATAAATGAATTAGAAATGGCTCTGAAAACCACTAAGAATAGGAAAGCAACAGAATTAGATAATATAAATATGGAGTTAGTCAAATATAGTGGAATATTGTGTAAACTACGAACACTTCATCTAATTAATATATGTTGGCAGACCTATGGGATTCCAACCACTTGGAAAACAGCTATTGTGAAGAATATATTCAAAAGAGGAGACCGGAGAAATTGCGAGAATTACAGAGGGATTAGCTTAATGAATACTGGCTACAAGATATATACGAAAATAATAAATAATAGATAGAGAAACATAACCGAAGTAATAATAAATGAAAATCAAAGTGGATTCAGAAAGGGAAGGTCATGTATAGACAATATCTTTACACTAAAACAACTCATAGAAAAGAGAAGAGAACATAACTTAGAAACTCACATAGGATTTATAGATTTGGATAAGGCCTTCAATCGAGTAAACATACAAAAATTATGGGAAATATTACGAATGAAAGGATACCCGCTGCGCCTTGTTGAAACAATAAAGAAATTATATGAAGACACAAATATAATTATAGATATCGGATTCAAAAGAACAGATGCAATCAAAACAAATACTGGATTACGACAAGGATGTAGTTCATCACCCATTTTTTAATATATATATATATATATATATATATATATATATATATACGATATTTTAAATAAATGGAAAGTTTTAGTGAATTCAGGAATAAGAATGGATAATAAAGTGTGCATAAATAATCTTCTATTTGCTGACGATGTAATCATAATACAGAAAAATGAAGACGACTTACAGAAATCTGTGCATGCATTAAATGAAATATGTAAATTATATGATCTAAAGATTTCTGTAAGGAAAACGAAGACCATGGCTTTTAGAGGAAGAGATCCAGTGAGATCCAAAATTATTTTAGAAAATCAAAGTATAGAACAGGTGTCTAGTTTCAAATATTTGGGCTGTGATGTTGGCTACAATGTGGAAAGAGATATTGACTCCAAAATAAATAAATTTCAGAAGGTGTGTGGAAAACAATACAGAGAACATTCAAAAATAAAATTAGAAAAGAAACGAAGATAAAAATGTATAATGTTATGGCGGTTCCCACAATACTGTATGGATGTGAAACTTGGCTCCAGTGAAAAAACAGAAGGATAGAATACAGACGGCGGAGATGAGGTTCCTAAGACAAGTAAAAGGATGTACAAGACTTGATAGAATAAGAAATGAGGATATAAGAGAAGAATTGAAAGTACAGCCTTTATTGGATAAGATCACGAATTACAGACAGAAATGGATTGATCATATGGATGGAATGAGTAAGGAGAGATATCCATTGTTAGCAAGAAATTATCAAGCAAGAGGAAGACGTGATGTTGGAAGACCTAGAAGACGTTGGGCTGATGCATTATGAAGTCGGAACGGGCAATTGCCTAATCCCTGGAGTGATGATGATTTTTTTGACATCGGAATTGAATCTAAAGCAGTCCGAATTAAAATTCTGTGCGATACAACAAATTCGTTCTATTTCGTTAAGCCACAAAGGAAGAAAAACAATTTCAAGGAAAAACAAAGTTATATATTTGTATCAATTACCATATATATGTTGTAAGAGCCCATTTGACTTATACGAATGTGTCTAAATGGCAAATGCGTCTAGGCAAACAGTTTTCAGATACTTTTCAAATTCACAATGGGTTAAAGCAAGGAGATGCACTATCTCCTCTACTATTCAATTTTGTACTAGGGCATGCCATCAAATCTTTGGAGGATAAAGAAGAGCTACAACTCAATAGTATTAATTAGCTGTTAGTCTTTGCTGATGATGTAGAATTTTTGAGCGATAGCAAGGAGATACTAAAGGCCAACACGTTTACTCTCTTGAGTAACACAGAAATTGAGACTGGAAATAAACATAAATAAAACTAAATATATGTACACACATAGGAATACATTATAAAATGGAAATGGACAGCTAATTACTAATGAGATAAATTTTGAAGACTTGTCTGAATTCAAATACCTAGGAACAATAATCACAAATAGGAATGAGATACACAATAAAATTAAACATAGGTTGAATTCTGGAAATGCATGCTATTATGCATTGCAAGGACTCTAGTCGTCCCAACTCCTTTCAAAATACATTAAACTAAAAATATATAACACTTATTTTCCCAGTCATATTATGTGGACGGGATTCTTTAAGGGAGGAAAGAAGATTATGAGTATTTAAGAATAAAGTTCTTAGGAGAATTTTTGGACCAAATCGAGATGAACAGATAGGCGAATGGAGAAAACTACATAACAGAGAGCCATATGATCTTTATAGGACACGAGATATAATAAGAACTGTTAAGTCTCGTACACTACGATGGATAGGACATGTGGTATGAATGGGGAATGAAAGAGCTGCATGGAAACTTCTTGTAGAAAAACCAGAGAGAAAACGCCCAGTTGGTGGACCAAGAATGAGGTGGAAGATTAAAATTAACCATGATTTGAGGGAGGTAGATAAAAGGGGATGATTGGAAAACATTAGCTCTTGATAGGGATATATGGAGAGCTTATTTCCGCGCAGCCATGAATCTACGGGTTCGATAGATACAGTGAGTTAATTCGTTAGTTATGTTGTAAGAGACCTGAGTGTTTGAACCTTGGAAATCTATATGAATAACTTATACGATTAAAGTTTTTTTATCCCAAATGTGTGCTTTTAAATTTATGTTTGACAGAATATTCATTATAGCCTATTAATTAATCATTCTGAGTTTTGAATCAGACAAGATATTTCACACTTGTAGTTTAGGTCGTAGAATTGAAAGTGACAAGGCATGTGAAAAAGGTTTTTTTTTGTCTGGGTGTATTTTATATTAGTATAGTTGAGGAAAAATGTGATGCATTATGATGAATACAGTATACCAAAATTCTGTGTAAAAGTTTTTCTACTTAATGTTGATTTTACTTTGAACCAGGATTTACTACCCAAAAAACCAACTTAAAAAAAAACCCACCCAACTACCCAAAAAAACCCACTTCTGAACTTATTTTATTTTTAACACTGTTTGTAAAAAAGTAATTATTACTCAAAAGCGAAATAAATAGTCCAACCAAATAATAAAGATAAATTATTCTTTGAACCAGTATATAGAATTTACAAAATACAACTGTTATTAAAAGTAATAACAAATACTTAAATTTATAAATCAGAATCACACTCTTCAACATCATATTCTTTTAATTCGTCCATATTATTAAGATATCTTTGCACTTTTACTATTTTTTTTAACTTTTTCACAACCCAACATGTTACATATTTTCGACCATAGTAATCCATAGGTTCTATTGACAAGAATAATGCTTCAGAAAAAAAATGAAATCGATTTAGCGCTTGATATATTTATTTTTGGTTGCAACATTCCATTTAGCTCTCTGGATAGAAACAATTTTAAAGGCATGCTGCAGAAATTGCTCCTCTCCCATCAATCTCCTGGACGAAAATTATTTCGAATGGGCTACTCGATGAAATATATGAAAATCTAAACAAACTATTGTTGATCCTGACTCATTTTACTCATCGATGAATGGAAAAGTGAATCAAATTATACAAATAATGTAGTTACATAGATACATTACGATTTATTATAGTACAGGAAAACAAAGACTATATTATTGGTAGCTTTCGATTTGTTAAGCGATTCAGAGACAGGAAATAAGTTACATGAAAATGTAAAGGAAACATCTGAAATAGCAAAGATACGGTATAATACAAATATTTACCGTATTGTGTCTGATAATGCCAGAAACATGGTGAAAATGAGTAAAGGTAATCATTATGGCATTCTACCTGTAATTCGCACACTGTAAATCTTCTGGTTAAGAATCTGTAGTCAACAGATATACAAATGGAATTAAATCAAGTCTTAAAATTATTTAAAACATCCAGATCAGCAGCAGCAATTTATGTTGAATGATGGTTCTCGAGTTTGCCTCAAGACTACGGTCAAGAGTCCAGAAATCTTTTATAAGACCGTCATACTAACTCCGGCCGTGAAAGCCGAAGTCAATATATTCCAACAAATGTCGCCACATTATTACCGAGAATATATCTTTATTACTCTTTAGGAAAACAGGATTTGGAACATTATTCTGCAATCATGTTATATTTAAAACTGAACATATGCAGGTTTGTGCAATATATTCACTCATGTTAAATTGCATAACATGTTATGCCTACCAAATTACATATGGGAATGGCATGCGACAGTTTAAAATTTTCTCTACATACGAGTATGGCAACTGACCATTGTCTGCTAGTGAATTTTTCCTCTTTCATATGTACTGTTTTATATTCATTATACATACATAGTGTTGTGCCCAAGAGCAGGTCTTTCACTGCAAACTCAGCATTCTTCACTATTTCCTTAACTCAGATTTCCTTTTTTTATCCGCATACAAACCATTTATAAATATTGTCTCATCTGATGTCTTTTTCTGCCTCTAGTTTGCAGCTTTATAGGGATATATAGGTGTGGTAGCTTACCGTTTCTTTCACTCTCTCTTTTGCATCTTAAAGGACCTTAAGAAGGTCCCGAGGGGTCCCAACTTGGAGGTGAGGAGAGTGGATTTAGCTAAGTTAGACCCTCCGGACTTCACCGAAATTCACATCGAGGTTAAATATCAGTTTCGTTAGGACTTTTGACCAGATCAAAGATCCGGAAATCCCAATTAGCGTCTGCCCAATATTCATTATATTATGTTAAATATAATGTGAAGACGAATAGCCTTTTGCAGAGATAAAAATTACAATTTTCTAGATTATATTGTTAAATCTATTTATTAAAAATAGTTCGGCCTATTGCCAGGGATTCGAATTGGAAAAATGTAGTTGGGTATCTATGATAGTTTCTACATCTACGCTAACGTAACTATAACTCACCCAGTATTTCTTACCTTCTTATTCATATACAAATTACGCTCAAGATTTTAATTCTGCTTCTCATATCTCTGATCAGTTCACATACATATTATGTTCTTCGAGCCTCAGAATACACGATCCGATCTCATCTGTGATATATTTCTGACTACTAATTCAAATACGCGAAATTAAGCTACTTAAATATTGTGTTAGTCGTGTAAAATAGCTTCGCTTGCGCAATGCGGAAGGCGTGGGACTTTTAGTATTTCAAGCGCTCATTCTTTCTGAACGGAAATGTACAGGTAATTTACTCACCCAACACTGCTTGCTTATAAAGTAAACGCTTTTTTAGAATCTATTTATTTATGATAGCTTGGACCGTAATTTTATGCAGGGATTTTTTATTATGTTTTAAAACATTTTTTTCTCTAGCAAAATATATTTTATGCATTTTTAATATAGTTTCATATCTAAATCCAATAAATTATATACGATATATATATATATATATAATTCACCGCTGTGGTCTCAAGGTAGCGTTCTGCCTTTGTCACGCAGCAGGCCCAGGTTCGATTCCCGATCGGGACAAGTTTTCTCTGGGTTTTTCCTCGCCTGTAAGACAGATATCAGGAGAAAATGTAACGATTTGGAATATTGGAGGCGGCAGTTATTACCGGAAATTCAAATTTCTAAATTCAAATCGTGAAAGATTGGCAAACTACGAGTTAATGGTAAGCCCAGAAAGTTGGATAAACTTGAGTAAATTTCTGGACAAAACGCGAAAAGTAAGAACAACACTCATTCATGCATAAATAAATATGTTAACAAATTGCAATACCATTAATTCTTAATAATTCTACATAACCAAGTTAATGTATAATGTAATTTTATTGTTATCTAATTGTAATATAATTGTGTTTTTTTAGTTATATTATTACCAAACATTAACTTACTGTAACGGACTGTCAACAGCACGTACGGCTTACTGCGTGCGACACATATTTGTAAATAACATTGTATGTATCTTACTTTTAGTCTAATAAAGTCCTAGTTATATTACTTTAAGGCCCAAACGATCCCCGAACATCATCTGGTCATCATTATCCTCATTAACATATTTATTAAGTTTAGGATTAAGGCCTCTCTAGGCACATCATTACCATCATCATCACTTATCATCGGGGCAGCGTCTCCGCTTTTCAGGCGCCCCAACCTCAGAAGTGAGTTACAATAATACCATGCCAGGAGAGAATACCAAGTGATGCAATGACAAGTGGTGGCATTGAATAATTATATATATATATATATATATATATATATATATATATATATATATAAGCGATATTTACCATTCTGGAGCCACTTTAAATTTGAAAAAAATGTAGACGTACAGATAACTGTCATCTAAATCGCTCCAGTTATTT
This sequence comes from Diploptera punctata, assembly GCA_030220185.1. Taxonomy (NCBI): domain Eukaryota; kingdom Metazoa; phylum Arthropoda; class Insecta; order Blattodea; family Blaberidae; genus Diploptera; species Diploptera punctata. The sequence continues at coordinate 180,545 of JASPKZ010002722.1, read as the reverse complement.
CATGTTCACCCAATCAACAATTGTTTTGGCAAATGGAAGCAATCACAATAGGAAAAAGAGTAATGTGGAATTTGGTAGAATGTTTAATTTGAGAATATTTAAATCATGTTTGTGATACATTGCTTTTACCATCTTCAGCAATTTTATGAGAATAACAACTGTTGCTATGCTGATGTTTAATTTGCTCTTCTAGCTGCCTGTAGAAACTATATAAGATCAACCAAAACAGGAAAGATATTCCTGAAACAATACAGAGCTTTATTAGACAAATTATCGTAACTATTGTATATTAAATATTTAGTTGAGACTTTTGATTTTATTTTCATCAAGACATATTAATTATTTACATATTTTAAAAATATTAATAATCTGTATTATGTTAATTAGTTAAAAATTAAAATAGTATTGCAAATTATTTAATAAATGTAATATAGATAATTTCATTATTTAACATCGATATTAAAATTTAATATACTTTGGTTTGTATTGCATCCTGAATCCTTTAATTTGTTACTCGGTTTTAAATAATTTATTATACATTGTTTTTTATTTTATTCTCCTTTGTATTAATTAATTTTTTCCTGTTAGAGTGCAATTTCTGTTGTGCAATTTGCTCCTATATTTGAACTCTTTTGTTTTCCTTCTCTCATTAACCATGTCTTTATAGTGTATATTTTTATATGCATTAAATTCTGTAACCGAACTGCACCCAAGTACGGAGCACTATCTCATTCCGGTATCAATGCTAGGCCTATATATTATTCTGAATAAAATTTAAATTTATTCTTATTCTTAATTAAGCCGTAAGCATTAGGGAATTTGGACTGTATGAGCGAATTAGAAGAAAATCAGCCTCTCTATAAAAACCACGAGTTTATTATTTTTATGAATCATGACAGATATAAATAAACTGGAAATTCCATGGCTAGCTGTAGATTTTGTCAGACTGATTAAAACATGATACAAGAGTTGAAAGTGACATTTTATTTTATGAGTAGGGAGTTCGCGAAACCAGGCCGCACGTCGAGTGGAGAAACTCTACGAACAACATAGGCTGGACTAAAATTACATTTTACGCGTGTGTCATATACTATTTTTTAGAGAGTCCAGATCATTTTTGATCTATAAATAAATTATATTTTGATATATGGCAATTCAGAAACGTTCTTTCTGTCAAACTGGTAGTAAATTTTCCTACCGTTGAGGCGTGTGTATTGGAGTACAACGTATATGTAGGTCTATTAAGAAATACCCAATATTAGTAAATTATATGGGTTTACTTAATTGAATGTGCGAACGTTATAATACCGTGTGAAGCATAAATCAGTTAACCGAAAAATGCAAATACAGTAAAACTTGCTCAAAGCGGAATCGGATGGGAACATTTTTTCCACATTAGATAAAATTCCGCATTATAAAAAAACCAAAACTTATTAATAATCTTAGATTATAAGGCACCGTATATTACTTTTTACGTACCTTGGATTAATTGTAGTTCCGCTGCCGTTGAAAAGTGAAGTATAGTATTTATGAGCGACTTCGACGATAACGTGCGAAAAAATTCCCGTTTCGTCAGCGTTAAACATTTCTCATAGGCGCGGATACTGAAATTAAACTAACTTATGCAGTTTCGGTTTTCTCTCATTAACTACACTTTCGTCCACATCTTTGATTGTCCGCAAATTCCATTCCACACTACATTGTGTCGACTTTTAAAACTGTCCAGCCAACCTAAAGATGCCTTGAAATCGTATTCCCTAGGGATTTAACAACAGCTAGAGCTTGACTTTGGAGGATCGGTCCGGAAGTTTGGAGATTTATCTTCAATCACTTTCACTTTTTTGTTTAATGACAATGATACCGTTTTAGCTATCTTTATTCCGTAAATTCCGAACGCTGCCTGTGGAAGATCGGTCTATGAACTTATAGGCATACTAATTTAAGATTTTACAGTGCAATGGTTATTTGTAAGACAGGTATCTGCATTTCGCATAACAGGTGTGCAGTGAGGCCGATATACAATTTCAGGTACAGATAGAATCTGTATATCCCCGGTGGCAGGAACCATTCCTTATTGTTTTCTTTTTTGCCTAACCGAAATTCAGTGAAGTGGAAACTAATTTATTTATCTGTTTTTCCGCCTTATAACATATTTTTTCATGAATTGTATAGAAATATCCTTCCGTTTCCGCGTTGGGCATATTCCGTTTTATGCAAAATAAATACACGTAAAATTACTATTATTTCGCCGGGACCAATACATTTGTTCACATTGGACAGATTTCCGCATTATTCACTTTCTGGATTAAACAAGTTTTACTGTATATTATTTTATGTAGCTTACTACATCTATACAAAAGAACAACTACCGAAAATTTTCAAAGTGACCCCATTGTTATTTAAGCAGTAGTGTTAGAGATTATATTCTGAAGGTCCCATATTCAAACCCCAGTTTCGATCAGATTTTTTCCTTGCAACCATGTGCAGTGATTAAGTGTCTTATGCCGCACTCTGTAATTGTTATCTTACCTATTGCAATAGTCACTGCACCGATGGTTAGTACTCCCATCACGGAATTTGATGCGAAACTCTTGATGCTCACGAATACACCAAAAACAATACTTAGCATAAGACCGACCAGCTCGAGTTTCAGTATTGGCTCTAGTATACCCGCCTTCTCCTGTAATTGAAGTATCATTTTTATTAAGTACAGGAACGATTGCTAAAGATATCAAACAAGGCTAAATAAATTACAGTTTAATTTATTATTATGATTTACTTTATTTGTAACTCATAAATAACATTAGATCTTTTAATTAGTCTTTGTAATCCCATTTCAAACTTTTAACTGCGCTCAAAATAAATTTAGAATATAAAAATTAACACGCGGAAAACATTTTGTATATGCTATGGCATAATTCTGTGGCATTAGGTCCGATTTTGATTATTTTTATTTTGTAGGTTAATAGGTCAGGAATACAACATTTTTCTTCCTCTATAATAGGGATAAAGTTCTTAAGTGATAGCTAATTTCATATGGAAGATATATCTTGGTCAGAAGTAATGCAAAACTCCAATTAATTATTTATTAATAAGTTATTTGAATATTAATAAAAATAAATAATAATATTTGGTTCAAATTTGTTTTGTGATTCACAAAATATGGTGGATTCAAAATTTACGCAGAAAGGTTATGGAAATGAGATTTTTAATGAGAGATAGTATTAAGTAATCATATGAAATGTGACCTACTTTCTTAGCAGAATACACCACAGCTGCGCCTATTACAGTAGCGAAGGTTCCGAACATGATTATAGCAACCAAAGATGTCTGATAAGCTGAAAGATATAACACAAATTAATATGGAATTGAGGATGTCACGTATGCATTGTTTCTTAAGTATTTTCAAGGTTAAAATAGAATTCACAGTTAACTACTTGCATTTAATAAAATTAATTAGGTAATCTCTAAATTATCTATATAACTACTATATTATGTATATAACTACTAAGACAGACTTACTGATTCGGAGGGCATTTATGATCATGCCACGTTGAAAGTCTCAGAGTTCTGCAAATTTATCCACAGCTGTGGTCTCGGGGTAGCGTGCTGCCTTGTCACGCAGCGGGCCCGGGTTCGATCCCCGGTCGGGACAGTTTTTCTGGGTGAGGTTTTTATCGGGGTTTTTCCTCACCTGTAAGACAAATGTCAGGAAAACTTTAAGGCCCAAACGGTCCCCGAAATCATATGGCCATCACAATCATCATCATTCATATTCATCTTAGGTTAAGCTTAGGATTATGGACTCTCCTGGCGCACCATTATCATCACCCATCATATCATCGGGGCAACGTAACTCCGCCTTCCAGGCGCCCAAATCCCAGAAGTGGGTTACAAGTACGCCATGCCAGGAGAGAAACCAGGAATGTCGAAAGACCACCTGGGGCATTTGAAAACAACAACAAATGTATCCATATTGAAATTATTTGTAGAAATGAATATTACACAACAAATTACAATTACGAAACAGAAGTGAATTTCATTGTTTGACCTTAGTAGTACTATTAAGGGGAGTTTATGTACTTTCGATCATATAAACGTTATACTAAAATAAGAGTTTTACTAACTCGTGGGTGTTTCTTCTTCGTCTTCATATTTATACGCGATGAGTTTAATAGTTCCATAGATGATTTCTATTAATCCTAACATCTGAAAAAAGAAACATACAAATACAGGAAACTTTGTTGTAGCCATATTCATACTGTTGAAATAATTACACTGTTATTCAAGTATTTTTCATTATAAACTATCATTACTAATAATAATAATAATAATAATAATAATAATAATAATAATAATAATAATAATAATAATAAAATATGAATATTAGTTGTAATTGAGTTTGTACTTCCAATAATAATTACACCGTTATTTTAAAAAGTGTTCATTTCATTATATAATGAATGATAACTGCAACAACAAGGTTTAACCTATAGCATACAGGCAAATCTGTTTTCATTTATATTGCAGACGAATTCAGCTCTTAAATTCGTACCGACCACTTATATTTATTTATTTATGTATCTATTTTTGATTCATTATGAATCTTTTGTCTCGAGGTAGCGTGCTGCCTTGTCACGCAGCGGGCCCGGGTTCGATCCCCGGTCGGGGCAGTTTTTCTGGGTGAGGTTTTTATCGGGCTTTTTCCTCACCTGTAAGACAAATGTCAGGAAAACCTTAAGGCCCAAACGGTCCCCGAAATCATATGGCCATCATCACCATCACCATCATCATCCTTATCATTATCATCATCATCATCCTTCACAGGTGTGGAATGCAACGGGAAGCTACCACACCTATAATTCCCTAGTAAAGCTGCAAAGCATAGCATGACAATGCTGTGGTTGCAGTGAAAGACCTGCCCTCCGGCAGAATTACTGTGGATGGATGGGTGAATCTTTCTAACATAAATAGACAAATGGAAATCCGCAAGTCTGAAAGTATTGTATCTATTATTTTGGCGATCCCCTTTTCAGTACATTTACTGGTATTGGTGGTTGAAAACAAGGCATAAGGAAAAGACATGAATGAACAGGAGATCACTTATTTTTTACTTCTAGTCGGCAGATTACAGTTCATTGTCAGTCGACAAGAAATCAAACCTTGCGAATTTAAACATAATCCTTGTCAATAAATTATCATCACTCCAGGGATTAGGCAATTGCCCGTTCCGACTTCATAACGCATCAGCCCAACGTCTTCTAGGTCTTCCAACATCACGTCTTCCTCTTGCTTGATAATTTCTAGCTAACAATGGATATCTCTCCTTGATCATTCCATCCATATGATCAATCTTCCACCATCCTTGTCCTGCGAAGCGCTCGTAACGCTTCCAGGAGACATTCATCTTACTGAGAAGCTTCATGGAAATCAGCCGGATTGTCAATAAATTGTATATTTCTAATATTCAGAGTAAAATTGAGATGTACGAAACTGGTTTCTTTTATAAAAGTTTCTGATTGCAGATATTTGTGGAAATATTAGTAATATGTTAAGGGTGCCTTCAATTCTTGATGATTATGTTCAGGAAGGTTACCGAAGAAATATTATTTTCTCCTGAATTGAAATGTTCAATACTCACCAAGTTGAGTAATCCTATGCTGCCAGTACAGGTTTTGAGTGCACATTGACAACAGAAACAATTCACCTGTTGAAGAGTAGGTAGACACTTAATCTTAAATCCCATCTGAAATATAATTAAATTTTATCAACTTTCCGGAAAGTGATCACGTGTTTCAATACAATACTTCTTGAATTACATTTTGATATTGTTCTCAACGATAAAGAAGGCGGAAGAGGAAACCTGCAAGACAAAGGGTAGATGGGACTCCAAAGTTTTGTTTAGCAACCCGTCTAGGAAAAGGAAACTCCGAAATAAATCCCCGATCCACTAGGGAAATTGGTTGTGCGTCTGTGCTGGTAACCCGACCACGTTAAAAAAATTACAAACTCATCTCTCTCACAGTGTTCAGCCGGACGGATTTAATGGACGACTTAAGCAGAAAAAGGATAAACGGAAGAATGAAGATATAAGAACAGAGTTAAATATATATCCATTAAATTACTTACCAAAAGCAGCATTTAACTACAAGCCAAGATGTTCAAGGAATGTAGGAAGGCCAATGAAAAGGTGGACAGAATAACTGTAAGGAGGAACAATCATTTTGCCTAGCCCGTGAATAATAATAATAATAATAATAATAATAATAATAATAATAATAATAATAATAATAATAATAATAATAATAATAATAATAAGAAGATAATACTTGAAATGTACCTAGACACAATGCATATTTAAAGTTTTATGTTAAACAAATTAAGGTTAGATCCCTTTTTTCTGTACATTTACTAGTATGCCTATTGGTGGCTGAAAACATTTCATATTTATAGAGTTTAATGTTTCGAAGCGTTCACCATTGTGGTCCGTAAGTAACGTCTTTGCCTCAGACACAACAGGGTCGGGCTCAATCACCGGTTGGAACAAATTTCTTGGGTGCACGTTTTATTCCTCCTCACCTATAAGAAAAAAAATGTCAGGAAACTGTAAGGTCCCAAACAGTCCACGAACATCATCTGGCCATCATAATCTTCCATGCCATATTTGCCTTATCATAATTGTATCAGTGAATGGTATGCATTGTCTTAAATGGTTCGTGTTGTCTCGGAGATGGTGCTATCATTGAGCTGATAACTCATCCTGAGGCCCTCCATATCTTTGTATGTTAAAAAGGATGTATATTCTCTCCTTCCAGGTCATAAATATACTTATAAAGCGAGAGGTTAAACCAATAAATAAATAAGTATATATAACAATAGAAATCTGATACGAAGTAATATTACGATATATCTTAATCTATAAGGGCCGATACGATTAATACGAAACAAATTATATATATATATAATACAATTAAAAATGCTTATGCTAAGAAAACTCTTTAGAGGATGAAGAAGGCCTACAACTCAATGGTATTAATAAGCTGTTAGTTTATGCTGATGATGTAGTACTATTGGGCGATAGCGAGGAGGTACTAAAGGCCAACACGCACACTACCGAGTAACACTAAGAAATTGGGACTGGAAGTAATTATCAATAAAACTAAGTATATGGTCACATGTAGAAATAGATTATATAATAGAAATGGACAGCTAATGACAAATTAGGAAAATTTTGAGGAAGTGGCTGAATTCAAATACCTAGGAACAATAATCACAAACAGGAATGAGATGCACAAAGAAATTAAACATAGGCTCAATTCTGGAAATGCATGCTATTATGCATTACAGAGACTCTTGACGTCTCAACTCCTTTAAAAAAACGTTAAACTAAAAATATATAAAACTATTATTCTACCATTTATGTTATATGGATGCGAAACATGGACTCTTACTTCAAGGGAGGAAAGAAGATTACGAGTATTTGAGAATAGAGTTCTTAGGAAAATTTTTGGACCAAAGAGAGATGAACAGTCAGATGAATGGAGAAGACTTCCGTAACAGTGAACTACATGATCTTTATATGAAGCCAGATATGAGAATAGTTAAGCCTCGTAGTCTGCGATGGGCAGGTCATGTGGCACGAATGGGGAATGGAAGACGTGCATGGAAGCTCCTTGTATGATAACCAGAAGGAAAACGCCCAGTTGGTAGACCAAGAATGAGGTGGGAGAATAACATTAACTATGATTTGAGAGAAGTAGATTATACGGGGATGATTGGAAAACATTAGCTCAGGATAGGGATGTATGGAGAGCTTATGTCCGCGCGGCCATGAACCTACGGGTTCGATAGTGCCAGTGAGTTAGTTAGTTATAATAAGAAAAATAACCAAGAAAGTGAGAAAATTGACCGTATCACCAATGCAATATCCAATTCTTAGAATAATGAGCAAGAAAACGATGGGAAGAATGGGACAGCAGCTTATCTAGTATGGCATCAGGATTATATGGGTTATGGCACAAAAATATTAGAAGATCCAAAAGAAAACAAGCCAAGAACAGGAAGAAAAAATACTTATAACAATTGTGTGTATGTGTGTGTGCATGCGCTCGTGTAATGTATTTTGGTGCTTCAGGCTTAGTGGGTGAATGTGTGCTTAAATGTTTGTGTAGTGTGTTATGTGAGAGATGATAAGGAGAAGGGAAATAAAAATTACACATTGTAGAGCGTTGAAAATAATCTCACTAAAATTTCAGTTTTTGGGTTAACCCCTACTCTTAATGGCCTGATTTTCCTGATAAACTCCATGTTATTTTTATTACACAAATGTTACATGCTAGAAAAAATATGGCGGCGTCTAAAGCGATTTTTAATTTTTCAGGTAAACCTCCCAATGTAATGGTCAGATTTCGCTAATTTTTGGAGAATAACTTGTATCGTTTAGCGTATAGCGAGTTTCGTTACAAAAAATCGGAAATTGGGGTTGCTAGAGCGATTTCAAAATTTTAACTTCAGGTTAATCCCCACTCGTAATTGATAATAAATGAACTCAAACTTACGTTTCTTAATTGAATGCTATATGACGATTTTTGTTCTGAGAAAAAAAAATTGCTGCCGCTAGTGTTAATAAACAGTTAGGCTACACACACATGTGTACACTGTTTACTGTTTGTTGGAGCTTAGAATAACTCGATGCTTTTAGATGATTTCTCTATAGGTTATAAATATGAATATATAAATAAATAATTATTTTAGTATTATTATAAAATACGGATCGCCCCGCCGCGGTGGACTAGTGGTCCCGAGGGTCGCGGGTTCAAACCCGGCCGGGATCATGCACTTTTTTAGGATGGAAAAATCCAAGGAGTATGTCCTCCGGGAGGGACTTTAGGCCGTGGGTCCCGAGTCTGAAGATTTTCAGGCTCGTAAAAGATCCTTAAGTCTGAATGAAAAGGCCTCTAAGCAAAATTTACCGAATTTTCCCGTCCTAGTACTACCTTGGTTTCCTAGATGTCAATATGAGGCGGAACACTGACCACGGACCACTGAAATGACATCTATACGAAAACAAGTGTAACTAAATTAGTATGGTTCAAATTCTTCCCTGTAGGGGGAGAGCGCCTAAATCTCTGTTAAGGGAAACATGTGCTTACAAGATACAAGAAGATAAAAATACGGGATAGGCTACATAGATAACTGTTCATTTGAATTTTATATACTTTTATAGACTTTTACTTGATAGTAAATTCTTTTGGATGCAGTTTTAAAAATTTTAAATGTCTACATTTCATTATCTTGCTATAGATTCACTCAAGTTTTTTTTATTTACATAAATGCTACAACCCTGTTTCACCAATGGTATATCACGGGTTATTTACAGTTTTACAATTGTTCAATTATTGTTCTAGTTGTTCATGTAGTTGACGTAAGAAATTCTACAACGTTGACTGTGTTAAAATGGAACTTCAGAATATTTGGCGGAGGAGCAATTTGTAGTATGGCTGGTCGTTCTCTGGAGAACATGTTGCATTCAGTCATCAGATGGTGGGCCGTCTGCAGTGATTTTTCTGGGCATTAACAATAAGGTGAAGCAGTTTTGTTAATTTTGTGTAGATAGGATTTAAATAGTCCATGGTTGGTGAGAAATTGTGTGGTTATATAGTTAGGCCATAGAGATAGGGACAGTCTATAGGGTATGTTGGGGATGTACATTTTGGTATGGAAGGCGTCATTTGATTTGGTGTAAATTAAATTCTAGATTGTTTCATAGCACTCTTTTAATAACTACTTGCCTCGTGTTTTAGGGATGGAGTAGTAGTCGATAGCAGTTTTGTAGCTGGCGGCTATTTTAGCCAGATACTCAGCTCTCTCATTTCTTCGAAGACCTGCGTGACCTTTAACACAGTGGAGGTCAATCTTACTCGTCTTTTTGAGTACGATTCGATTTTCTCTGATTTGGATCGCCAAAGGGTTGGTTGTTTTTCTATTGGCTATGGCTAGAAGAGCGGCTTGTGAATCTATGTGGATAGCATATGTTGAAGTACGTACATCTTTTTGTAGTTCAATCCATTCAACTCCTATTTGAATTCCAAGGAGTTCTGTCTGGAAGACTGACTTCTGTTTACAGTTGCAAAAATTATATCTAGAGCGAGGAAAAATGAGTTTTTTATGTATAGTAGATTCGAGATGTTCTCCCTTTGTGTATATATTATTTTTTTTAGTTTCAATTTATCTTTATCTTTATTGTATTATTTGATCTTAATATTATTATTGTTCAGTTAATCGTTGTGATTTTTATATTTGAATGTGACATATATTTGTCCTTGTGAGTGGAAGATAAAGCCACATGACCTAACTCCACCAGGCTAATTAATAAAAATTTGTTGACAATGCGCGATGCCTAGTATAGATTCTCGCCACTTGATGTAACTGACGTAACTCGACACTTAAAAAAAGTAGACAAAAGGGAAGGGGTTGTATAGAAGCTAATATAATACAAGTTTCAAACGACGATTTGCTTACTTTTGAAAAAAAAAAATCGACAATATTTTCGTGGTTAATGTTTTCACTAAATTAAGAATTAATATCAATTATATATTTTGTGGCGAAGGTACTTCCTTGGGACAAAACTACTGAGAGAATCCTGAGTTTCATCTAAGGAAATTCCAATTTTTGTGAGATAACTTCATTGTAACATCCAGATACATTATATTTTCATACATTTCTTGAACAGCGAGGCTCCCGCTAAGTGTATGTTTTATAGTGATGAAGTTTCTAAACTCGTATGTGCCTATTGGCACGTTCAATCATTTTACACGTGTATTCAAAGAACATTGACTGAAATGGTAAATGTTCGTGCGTTATTCATTATTCTTATTGATTTAATGATTCAGCAAGCACTTTTCTTAATACGGCAGTGTTGTTTCAACGATTTTTGTTTCTCTTGATATTTTATGATTTGTGAAAAACATAATTTAAATTGTATATTTTCGGCATCTAATATGAATTGAGTCCACCGCTGTGGTTTCTGGACAGTGTCGCCGGCTCGTATGCAGCGGGCCCGGGTTCGATCCCCGGTCGGGACAAGTTACCTGGGTGATGGTTTTTTTTTGGAATTTTCCTCACATGTAAGACGAAGTCAGGAAACTTTGGGGGCTCAAACCGTCCCCGAACATCATCTGGTCATTATAATCATTATCATCATATTCGCCCTTTAGTATGAATGCGTGTGAATGGTATGTTTCGTTTTAATGTTGTGTTGTCTCGGAGGAGGACCTGATATTGAGGTGATCACTCATTCGAGGAGGCCCTCCATGCCCTTGTATGATCATTGATCACACAAGGACTTAATCACTGATAAAAAAGTATGTATGTGATCCATAGTTAAAATCTCTCGCTCGACAGTTCGTGTCACTGTAAGATCCGGCTGGCGTGTGACACGTAAAAGTACCTATAAGGTGAAAGGTTATACTGCGTTAATGGAATAGAATGTGAAATTATTTATTTTTTGTGTCTAACGCCACCAGGTTGTCTTTTATGACATTTCTGGCTTTCTCCCCTGGCATTGGCGGAATTTTAATCCATTTCTTAGGTTGGGGTACATGGAAGGCGGAGTTGCGTTATCCCGAAGGTATGATGTGTGATAAATGATAATGAAGTGCCAAGAGAGTTCTTAACCTAAACTTAACCTAAATTTCAGACCATGGGCAACCACAGGAATAATTCCCTTTAAGAAAAAAATCCTATGATTTGACTGGGAATCGAACCCGGGACCTCATGAGCAATAGTCAGGAATGCTGACCACTTGTCCATGAGGCTGGTCAAAATGTGAAATTATCTGTACTAAATTCTTCCAGTAACTGATTTAATCTAGGTTGAACGTATATATTTAAGCACGGTGATAGCAGAAAACAAAATTAATTTATCTGTACGGTACAAGTATCATATTGAAATAGTGCCACGGTATATCTTATTTAGCTCCGAGGCTGGTTGCAGTGATGACGTCAAGCAAATTAGGTGCGTTGCATGTAACTTAATTTTCTTCTTCAGTGGATGTATGTCCTCGCCCTGATTTTATCATATTTGATGTTTTATGAACTTAAATCGCTATTCACCACGCCATTGCCACTGCTACTTTCAACTTTATTTTACTTCCGAGTATTAACCGTATAAGGTATGTTTTCGAGAGAATGCGTTAGGTATAAATCTTAGAGAAATTGGCCTCATTCGAAAATATACGTATGCATATTGGACTAAATAAATAAATCATAATGAGAGGAATATATTTTTTATGATCTGAGAACTGCAATAAACTTTCAAAGAAACTCGAGAGACTGTATTTATCTCATTGATTACGTAATATGTTCAATGTTCTTGGTTCTGTATTTTTTTACTATAGGCTTATGCTATAATATACAGTGTTTTCCTATTTTGAGTGTTCAGAAGCAATCAATGTTAGTCAATATACAATAAAAACGAGATAATTAGATGTTTTAAAAGTGTAACACAGAAAAATACAGATAATTCTAAAGATAATTTTTTTGCGCGATAGTGCGTTTTGTCATACTTACAGCAATGCCGATCATGATTGAAAGTTCAACTTCCTACATCTCGGGGTTGCCAACCTAAATAACTACACTGTAATAAAATAACTATACTGTAATATTACATATTACAAACACGCGTGTGGGAAGTAAAACCATTGCCATCTATGTATACTACATACAATGTATATACAAAAAATATCCGAAAGATAGTGTTAATATATATTATACGAAACAAATCACTGCATTTTAAATGAACTGAACTTTATTTGTAACAATATAAAACAATAAATACGTACTTGCCGCCATTTTATCACTAATTGGTCTCACGGCCTCCTGTTATTTTATCACTAATTGTGTCACGGCTTCCTGTTGTTTCGACTAATAACATTTCCCACACTGTTAACGTTAGTCAATTGTTTACAATGAACGCAAATATTTTCAACAAAAATGCTATTATTTTACTATTATTTATTATTTTGAAAACACCATCGAACAAAAAATAATCTACAACGCACGTTTGTGAAGTATTTTACAGACTCTTGGAAATTAAAAACCTCGCTCTCGCTCGGTTTTTAAATATTTTCCTCGATTCTGTAAAAACCACTTCCCAACCTTGCATCTTAATGTACTATTATTGACAATATAACACACTTTTTAGGAGATATGAAAACTAAATCTAAATAGTTTAAAAAAAATTGATTTAACACAAAAACTGTGACTTATGGTAACTTTCCGCTGAACTTCATGACGAATTTATTCTATGTATTCATTATTGTCGCTGTCATTCTTTATAGGATTATTTGTCTTTGAAGAGGATGTACATGTTCTGTAGTTTATTGGAGGCACACTTTTATAAAATGAGTGGTAGTTCGTAGGAATATATGATCAAAGTTATAACACTACTTTTTTAAAACTCTTTAACAGGTCTACGAACTGGATATTAGCCCGGTCAAGTTAGCTCAAAAAATAGGGGTAAATTTTAAAAAAATTCGTATAGAGCTGAAAATTGGTACGAATGTTGGGAACGCCATTATGAATGAAATGTGAAAATTCCCCATCGATTCCACATCTGCAAAAAAATGATTCAAGGTCAAATTTCGCGAAAGTGTTTTTTTTTTGCATTTTTCAGGCAAACGGTAAGTTTTATCAGAAAAATAGGTCAGACAAACGTTGTAGACAATGCAATTATCTACAAAAATTGTTCTTGTACGTTTTTTATAAGAATCACCATTCTTGAGATATCACCATTTGAAACGCTGAAAACAATAATATGCATGATTTTCAATCGCAAGTTAACCTCCTATACATCGTGGGATATTTAATATAATAAAAATATTGGTTGAATAACTTATATATACAAATTATATACATATTGTATGATTGTGAGAATATACATAAAAAAGAAACTCGTCCCTAATTTAATTGGGCAGTTAAAAGACCGCATGGGATGGAGCAAGCCAGTACATCTGAAATCAGTTCACCTTATACTAGAGCACGCGTAAGTGAATCCGTTCCTTGTTTTAAAAAAGGGTGCTTATTTTGTGGAGATGAAGCGAATGAAGAGGCTGAGAGAAGAAAAAAGCGCAAAATGTTAGACGTAAAATTCATAAAGTTTCTACACTTGAATTTAAAGAATCCGAAGGTAGCTCGGACTCGTTCTGATGACGTAGCAAAACATTTTACTGCACGTATTCAGTACGAATATGATTTAGTTGCTGCCGAGGCTAGGTACCATAATAATTGCTATAATTTCTTCTTAAGACCCACCACTGGGGGTAAAATCGGTCGTTCTCAAGGTGAATCTACTAATGTTGCGATGGCGAAAAAAGTGACGACTGTCAATTTTCATTGGAAGAATTACAAAATAATTGTAGAAATCTAGCTTTAGATAATAAAACAATTAAGATTCGATTGAAGATGAATTATGATCACCACGATATTCCTAACTAAGCTTAGTATGAGAAAAAAAGTCAAAATTAAAGGGAAGAATAATATAGAATCATCAAATCTACAGCAGCAATCATTCGAGAGGACATTCAATCTTTAGTATTTGATAATACCAATTACCCCACGTCGAATGTTTGAAAATATTAACAGCGATATTCCGGAGTCATTGACTTATTTCTTGGAATAAGTAATTCTTAAAAATAAGCAATTTTAACAACAAGTATTACAACTTGTATGTACTAATATCAGTCACAGGATTATGACTGCTGTTAGCCTAGATATTTCAAACCAAAATTGGCAATTGGATCAGTTAATAGATAATACTTTGGTACAAATTGAAACGTTGCTCCCACCTGCTCCACAAATATTCTTAACATCATTATTTGCAATTGCAAAAAGGGTTGTAGAGCAAAATGTGGCTGTAAAAAAGTCGGATTATTTTTTTCATCAGTATGTACCAATTATCAAGGCCAGTCTTGCTCCAATGCTGAATCAAATGGAACAGATAAAGATTTATATGATTCCAATGATGATATAACTGATACATCTTTTTCAGAACAATTAACACATATCCAGCAAGAAGAAGAAGAAATCGAACACGACATAACTGTCGAAGTAGAATTCGAAGATTATCAGTCAGACTAACATTACCCGGAATTTAAAATAATTTTTGTCACTTAAATCATTCCCAATTGTGCCATTTTTCAATTAATAGAATATTATTTAATTAAACTTAATCACAATAGATCGTGGAGTATACCTTTCGAAGAAACCACATTAAAAAGAATGCGCCAAGTACACTACCTCATAGGTGGTGCGGAAATGTGTACATATTATGTAGAATTCGACTTCTTCAAATTTTAGAATCGCGATATCTCAGGAATGGTGACTCTTATGAAAACAAGTATAGGAACCATTTGTGTAGATAATTACATGATCTACAACGTTTGTTGGACATATTTTTATGATAAAACTTACCGTTTGGCTGGAACATGCAAAAAACTCATATTCGCGAACTTTGATCTTGAATAAATTGTTTTGCAGATGTGGTGTCGATGGGGACTTTTCACATTTCGTTTATAATGGTGTTCCCAACATTCGTACCAATTTTCAGCTCTATGCGAATTTTTGTAAATTGAAATGTCTATTTTGACCGGACTATATAGAGGATCTTGAACAATATTGATTAAATTAGCAGGCTTTCCTTTCGAAGTCTATTTAAAGTTGATCTCATAAAATCAAATATCATCCTGCAATGTTTCTTTATAGAAAATAGAATTTTCTTTATTATAGCAATATCTTAACCATTTTGGTTTCAATAAATTTACTTCACCCCCTTCTGCATTGGGGTTTCTATTGCAAATTAAATCTTCCATTTTTTGTTGAAAGTAAATCTTGTCGCTTCATCTCTGTTATCTGGAATGGATCTTTTTGCAGTTATTACCAAATTAATTCCATCTCTCTGGCCAAAAATAAATTCTTTCTTTTTTTGTCTTGGATTCGAAAACACCAACATCTGATTCATTTAAGAGATAATTATGTCCATATACAGGAATTTGTAGTCAATGTAATCAGCAGTCATCCCTGGATCTTGATTGAGTTTTTCAAAGATTAGATTAGTTTGATATTCCTGTTTTGACTTGTGCTAGAATCTGAATACATGATGATATGGTGATAACTGAAAGCATGTTGTTTAAAATGTTTTGTAAGACATTCTCTAATTTCCTGTGATCCTTAAGATCCTTCCGTTTCATTCCACATATACATGTAACATTTAGAGCCATTAAAACTAAGCACCTGAAGGTTATATACTGTACATACATGTTCAGTTTGTAATAGGCAACAGAAGTGGTCAGTTTTGGAAAATCTAAAGCTTTTACCAGATCGAAGGTAAAAACGTAAACATCTTCTCTTCCCCTCCAACTGATCTTTCTTCAAAGATCTTCTTGCTTGATCTAACCCTCGAAGTTGAATTCCTTTTTTATCTTTACCTCGTGCCTTTTTGCATGATCGTTTTCAAAAGTAAGAATGTTAATGCAGGGAATCACATTTGTCTTTGGACGGGGGTTTAAAACGTAAATTAAAATTATGAGTTTGTACGTCTTTCTGATATTAACATCAGACTGCAAATATCTTCGATTTGGCGCATCAGAGAGAGAGTGAGTCTCATGACTTTTATTAGAGGGGAACTATTAGATGTATTCCTTAATTGTTGTCACATCTATTTTATTAGGTTTCGGCCTATGGCCCCTTTCATCAATAAATGCGGACGATTCTATATTGCCAGATAGTTTATAGGCATGAACATTACTAATTTGAAACATGTCGTTAAAAAAATGTTTACACTCTCGAACTGACATCATTGTTGTAGTAAAAAAAGTATTGTTTTTAATTTTGGTTCCTTCGGTGGGTTTATTGGACGGAATTGCTTTACCCGACATGTGGATAAGTCCACAAAGATAGATGTTTTGCTTTGAATCATCTCCTAATTAAAAAAAAAAACTAATCGCCATTCCTCGGGATTTACTAAATCAAAACTCGTTTGAGAACATTTACAGCATACATTATTTAAGTTTTTTTCAGGCATATTTTTTCTGCTTCTGTTCACATAAGGATTTCCAGAGCACCTTTTGTCAGAACTGACTACCCTTTATCATGAACTTTTGTTCCTCTTCCGTTTTCTTCCCGACTGTGTCCTAGAGCAATTATTTGAAGTGTGGATTTGGTACCGACCTTACGAAGGTCTTGACCCGATATCTTTATGTGCTTGTAGAGAAGGTGGTGGCGGAGTTGTGTGTTATGCTGTGTAGAGTGCTCCTCTAAACAGTTGTCTTCATTCAGGTGAGCTTGTCGGTCTTAAAAAACGGCTTTTTCTTGTAGTGTCTGGATCTTGCAGTCTAAGTTCTAGATGAGACTTGAGTATTCACGAAGGATAGTGTGGTTTGAAGGACTTGAGGGTTTTGAAGGATGGTGGTGAGGAGAATAAGGAGGGATTGGAGTATATTCTCCGGTGGGTTCTGAGAAGGTAAGGGAGGGAAGTTTTCTTCGGTCTTTTGAGGTGTTCTTGGAGTGGTTTTTGAAGTGATTTCAGGCTTTCTCGTGGTAGATGGTTTGCTTGTTCCTTGCGCTTGTCTCATTTTCAGATACTTCTGAAATGATGGACATTTTCGATGACTTGCTGCATGGTCTGCGTTGCAGTTGGAGCACTTGACTTCCGTCTGGGTGCAGTCGGAGACTCTGTGGTTCCCTGAACACCTGACGCATTTTGTGTCTCGAAAGCAGAATTCTGCAATATGTCCAAAGCCTTGGCATTTGAAGCACTGGGTGCCTCCTGTGGGTTTCCTGTAAGGTTCCAATCTGATTCGGATGTTGAATAGCTCTTTTAGATCTTCTTCAATTTTTTCCTTGATGTCTGGTGTTTTGTTGAGTGTTAGGATGTAAATAGGAAGCTCTATCTTCTTCTTTACTCCTTCTATGAAGACTTGTTTTCAATGCTTCTTAATTCTTTGACGGGCAGGTTCCTACTCATAATTTCATCATATACTTCATGTGTTGTGATGGACTTAGGAAGTCCCTTCACAGCTAGTTTGATGATAGGAGGCCTTCCGTAGCCAATGGGTATAAACTGAGTCTCAGATTTCTTGAGCTCCTTGTAAGCTCGCCGATAGGCCGCCCTTTGTTGAGGTCCTAATGGTGAGTACGCCCTGGTTGTACTTCATGTGTACTTCATTCTTGTTTCCTGCAGTGATGCTTTCCAATTTTAGTGGCGTGAGTGTCTTTGGAATATACCACTATGGGAGTGGAGTTTCTGCCTTTCTTCATACAGATGTTCAAACAGATTTCTTGTTTCTATTGGTTTCGTTTGTTTATAGTAGTGTTGGTTATTTCTAGCAGTGCGACGTGCCGGCGGGTGGACGAATCCATCCCGGTCTTGCATTTCTTGCGTAGTGCTTCTTTCGACGAGGTTCTCTAGTTGCCAGCTCAGGAACCAGAAAGAGAATAGAATGACAGAGTCACTATATTCTCATTTTTCAGTACCTTTATAATGGTTGTCTAGCTTGATATCATTTTCGGCTTCACCCAAGATATCTAAAAATAAATATTTCGGAAGCCACTCAATGCAAGCAAACGAAAACTAAAAACTTCAATAAAATAATGCCAAATCTCATTTTAGAAAATGTTTATATCAACTAGAAACTAGGAAACACCAGCTTTTGAAAAACAAGATATTTATGAATGATTAAATGAAATCACTAGAGTACACATTTTTGAGGTTAGAATCTAGATACCTGAATCGGACGAATTATGTTCATTTTCTGGTAGATATTTAGAAAAAGTCTGAAAAAGTATCATTTTCGACTGGTGGAAAGGACATACTTATATTAAAATCACTGATTGTATTGCAGAAGCATTATTACTTCTACTACTTTTACTTACACTAACTGACGTCTGAATAATTCGGCTTATTTACTTCATTGTCAGTATAGGTGCTGCCATTTGGCGCCGAGCCTCTGACCAGGAAACATCACCTAGAAGAACTCGACTCTGAAGATGCCCTCCGTAGCCGAGGGAGAAAAGTCTGGGATAAATACCAGTTATGGACCACAGCCTTTGTAGCCCGATATCTTCTAATATCATTTCCGGCCGCCAAACCTACATGGTTTCAGTATTCCTTTGTTTTGTTACATTTTTGTTACTGTGAATCTGTTTACCTGCCTAAGATATAATTAAACTTAGCCTCCCGTTGTTACAGAAATTAAATCATGTCACTGTAAAGTAGACTTTCTTCCCTAAAATGAATTTAATATATTCATTACAACGGGAATGGGAAAACACATTTTTTTCCTAAAGAGTGTTTAATATTGTATATTTTCTCTTAGTATTTCCCTTGATTTTCTATTTTCTCTGTTTATTTTTTTTTACTTTAAGCCGTTTTGTACACATACAAATACCCAGACCTTAGGTGGATATTAAAAATTCCCTTTTCCGACGGGAATTATACTCGGTCATTTGAAGAGGATAGTAGACACACTGCAGATCAATCCACGGCGACAGTCTGAATATTTCATACCTTCCAGTATACTCAAAAATATTTTTGTAATCATCGTTACCATAAAACATGTTAATGACTTTTGGTTTCATGCAATGCGTAAATTATACATTTTTTAGTGGCTATTGTAACATTTGAAGGGATAAAATATAAATTTTAAAACATATATATATATATATATATATATATATATAATATTATATATATCTATTATATATATATATATATATATATAATTCAAAGGATAGATATATCCGTGTTCTCGTATTTCACTCACGTCACGTTTTCTTTATTGAGTTGTCGGTGGTCGTATATTTTGTCATCTACAGGGTTACGTCACATTAGATTGTGATAGAAGTCTCAAGACAGACTCATGCGAACGTGTGAAGGGTATCAATATCACTCTCCATTAAGGGACAATTAAATAATCGCACACAACAAGGAAATTACGGATAATAGTGAGCCTGTGCTTCTTCAAGTAGACCTACATTTCATTACAAACCTTTAAATATATTTTCATTAACTATACTTAGATCCCCTTTCTTTATAATTGCAAACCATATTTTCTTATGCGTTATGTTGGCTATCGTTGTGTCTGGAATATCATGTCCTCTTCCTCTCATCCTAACTACATGACTTGGTATCTTATTAGTGCCAGGAATTCCGCTGTAATGAACGGAAGCTTTAACTAGAGTAAAGATGTGCTCTCTGTCCATACTTATTCTTCATTGAATACAGCGAGAGATGCTCTTAATTCATACTTAATCTTAATGGGATACGGTGAAAGTTTCTTTTCATACTTAATCGAATACAGTGAGATATGATTTCTATTCATACTTACTAGAATACAACGATATGTGCTCTCCATCCATATTTAATCTTAAACAAATACATCGAGAGCTGTTCCCTACCCACATCTAATCTTAATCTAATACCGTGAAAGGTTCTCTCTATCCATACTTAATCGTATACAATGGCAGACGATCTATATCCATACTTAAACTAAAGAGCGAGAGGTCTCTCTACCCTTACTTAATTCAGTATAGTAGTAGGTGCTCCACATACATACCTAATCTTAAACATATATATATATATATATATATATATATATGTATAGAGAGAGAGAGAGAGAGAGAGAGAGAAGAAGAGAGAGAGACAAAGAGAGAGACAGAGACAGAGAGACGCTCTCGATCCAAACGTAATCTTACAAATTAATACAGTGAAAGGCGCACTCTATTAATACTTAATTTTAATCGAATTAAGTGAAAGGTGTTCTTTAGCCATAATTAATTCTCCATCAATAACTTAAACGAATATAGTGAGGGTGATCCCTTTTCATACCTAATCGAATGCAGTGGGAAGGCGGTATCTATCCATACTGAAAATAATACAGCGAGAGGTGATCTATCTCTATTCATACTTAATAGAATACAGTGAGCTGCTCTCTATCCATACTTAATCGAATACAGTGAAAGGCGTCTCTATTCTTAATCCTAAATTAATATAGTGAGAGCTACCCATATTTAATCTTAATAGAATAAAGTTGGAAGTGATTTCTATACACACTTAATCGAATACCACGAAACATGGGCTCCTAAACATAACAAGTTCAAAATTTTTAACAGGTACGTACTACTATTAGACCTCATAAAGTATACCCATCACTTAACACTTTACTACATGACATTAAACATTTTACACCAACACCTTAATCACAAACGATCCGACACAATGCAGTAATTCTGAACTTACTCTATCTTCTCTCCATCTCCTCTATCCTTATAGAAATACATGCATAATGGAAATGGACAGCAATTGCCAAATTAGGGAAATTCTGTTGAAGTGGCTGAATTCAAATACCTAGGAACAATAATCACAAATAGGAATGAGATGCACAAAGAAATTAAACGTAGGCTCAATTCTGGAAATGCATGCTATTATGCATTACAAGGACTCTTGACGTCCCAACTCCCTTCAAAAAACGTTAAATTGAAAATATATTAAACTATTATTCTACCATTTATATTATATGGATGTGAAACATGGACTCTTACTTTAAGGGGGGAAAGAATATTACGAGTATTTGAGAATAAAGTTCTTAGGAAAATTTTTGGAGGCTGAGAGATGAACAGACAGGTGAATGAAGAAGACTACATAAGTGAGCTGCATGGTCTTTATAGGAAGCCAGATATAATAAGAACAGTTAAGTCTCATAGATTGCGATGGGCAGGACATGTAGCACGAATGGGGAATGAAAGACGAGCGCGGAAGCTTCTTGTAGGGATAACGCCCAGTTGGTAGACCAAGAGTGAGGTGGGAGAATAACATTAACTGTGTTTTGAGATAAGTAGATTATACAGGAAATGATTGGAAAACATTAGCTCAGGATAGGGATGTATGGAGAGCTTATGTCCGCGCGGCCATGAACCTAAGAGTTCAATAGTTCTTCCATCAACTCCAATTCCCATCAACTATCTTCTTAAAAACAAAACTTCTGTACATGAAAGGCAACAGATTGTCGACATGACTGGTTCTAACATTTACAAACGTCTGTACCACTCTAAATTTTCACAATAATTGACCAATAAATTAGATGTAAGAGGGCAATAAGAATATTGAAATCAGACCCTCTCTGCCGAATGCTCTCAAGACCACTATGTTTTTTATTTTGCGTGTTTCTCACTGGGTTTTATATTAGGACATAGAACCCTCACTTGACCGTAGTCTTTGATTGAACTGTTATTGTCTTAATTGAATAAAAATAAAACGTAGTTTTATACGTTTTATTTGATTTTCATATTTATTATATAATTTAGTGACAGCTGTTTCGGTACACTGTACCTTCTTCAGACATGTTAACAAATTATGAATTGTGTTCCAACTGATCTAAGCAACAATACAACAATACGTATTTAAATTTTTTAATTTAACAAAGGGGATTCATTCAAATCAAGTTGAGAATTTAACAGTTTGTTACTACTTTTCAATTTGTTAATTTCTACAGCCTCCAAAAGATCTAACTTCTTACCCTTATCACAAACATGTAACATTTCAAAATTTGGATCGAAACAATGATTAAATTGGAATAGGTGGATAGCATATTTGGAATATTCTAAATTTCTGTTATATGCTCTTATGTGTTCCTTTATCCGAGAGATGAAAGGTCTACCAGTTTGTCCTATATATACATTGTCACATGTGCCACACTTCAATTTATATACATATGATAATTTTTATTTTTTTATTTTGGTTTTATTGTTTTTATTATATTTTGTTATTTTATTGTTCTGTTATAATGAACTTGATGGATCTGCTGTATTTCTTATGAAGATTATTGTAGATAAATCGAGGTCAGTAATTTTTCAGGGAAGCTGTGTCCGGAATATTTCCTGGAAAGCCTTAATTCCTGACCGAGAATCACACCCTGTCTGGTGAGATGCAGTAATGATCCCTTTTCCTGTATATAATACATCTCCGATATCTGGTGTTAATTTCATTATTAGTCTATTCTTTATGGAACTACAACGCAAGGTCCGTGAATTAGGTCTATAGGAAGGAAAGAAGCGGATAGATTCATGTCATGATGCACAGAAAAAGGACAACACATCCTAAATAACACAGAACACTGATGTAAATGATACAAACTTTCAGGATGGCTAGAAAGTAAATGTTAATTCGGATTTTTCTTAATAAATATGAACATTTCGAAAAAATAAAAGTTAGAATATCTCAACTCTTCATTGAACTTCGAATTCTTGAAGGTGTAATGCTTACAATTGTGCAAACTTTGTGCACACAGTTTTGAAGGTGTCGCTAATATTTTTAAATGCGTAGGTTTGGATTATTGTGGTTGTGTAGGATCAGATTAAAAGAATTATTCTTGTATGATACTAAACAATAATCAATACATTATGTGTTCATGACATTTCTATAGTCAGTTTGGAACAAAAATTGATAAGTAACATAGATATAAAGCTGACTTGAAAACAATTTTTATTCATATAAAATACAATTTTTGAGGAAAATCGGTTGTTAAGAAGAGTAATATATATAAGGGAGGAGAAAAGATTACTAGTGTTTGAGAATAAACTTCTTAGGACCATTTTTATACCAAAGAGAGATGAACAGACATGCGAATGGAGAAGATTACATAACACTGAGCTACACGAACTTATAGAAAATTATATATAAAGTCTCTTAGACTGTGATGGACAGGTCGTATGTCACGAATGGGAAATGAAAGAAGGGAATTGGAACTTCTTATAGGAAAACTAGAGAAAAATACCCAGTTATAGACCAAGAATGATGTGAGAGAATAATATTACCATGATATAGGGAAGTAGATTATACAAGGGATGATTGAAAAACATTAGCTTAGGATAGGGATGTATGGTGAGCTTATGTCCGCGTGGCCATGAACATATAGGTTCGAAAATACCAGTGAGTTTTATACAAACACACACGCGCGCGCATACACACACACACACACACACACACACACACACACACACACACACACGCACGCACGCACGCACGCGCGCACGCGCACACACACACACACACACACACACACACACACATATATATATATATATATTGGATATCTGAAACCATACAATCTAAATTATTAAAAAAATAAGTTTGCCATCGGATACCTAAGTTGATGTGTAATTTCCTCACCTTATAGCTTATAATAAAAATCGTCTTGGTAGTTTTGTTATTGTAACTATAATGTTTTGAACACAATATTGAGTTTTAGCTTCGAAAAATTATATAGGCCCTATATATATATATATATAATTATTGATGGTAATATACTTTTTGGGCTATTTTATTGAATCTGTTACAGGAACTTCTTCACATTCTGGTAAAGCATCCTGAAAAATTTCATAGCCTGAGCTTGAGAAGATATTGAGAAAAGTTAAAATAGGGTGAATTTCATTAATCATTTATAAATCAATTCAGGCTGAATGGCTTAGGCCTAATATATCTAAAAGTACATATACAGTTTTAAAGCTAAATGTGTAATTAATTAACACAAAAATTGTAAGAATGTCAGGTACTTGGAATCAGATATATATATTTTTATTATGTATTTCTTTTTATCTCTTTTCACAACCCATTCCTCTTTAATTAAGTTAAATCGAGCTCAGAATTGACTTGTCGCATTTCCGAGAAATGGTAGGAATTTTCTATTTAATATTTATTATAATTATATTATATTGCATCTCAAACGAATAAAATAATAACTATTATGGAAGGATCTATTAAGAATTATTTAATATTGAGAAATTAATGACATTATTTAATTCGGATCTCATAATCAGTTTTTTTAATCGAATCTTGGTTTACCTGTTAACAGGCAGTATTAAACGATTGTGTGTTGATGATGTCTTCATTTATGATTAACGATCTCCAACTTAAAAAAAAGTTTTCTAGTATTATAATATCGACTTTAAAAATTGTTGTATACAAATCATTGTCGCTAGGGAATTGATAAAACTCAATATGAATCCGATGATTTTTTCTGATAATAATAAATTACAGTATATATATATATATATATATATATATATATATATATATATATATATAATTTCCTTAGGAGTTCTATAGTTGTAGATTTTACATATAGCCTATTTTGGCTGACACTGATTTGTGTAGCATTTGCTATTTTTCTTTTCCGTAATATTGTCTAAGAGCCCTTCAAAGTCCTTTATATTTGTGATAATACATATTTAAACCGTCTAATAATACTGCCTACATACTGCATATGAACAACTTTTAGAAAAAATGAAATGAATTAAATTATATTTTTTCCAATTTGTATTTTTAAATTTATATTACCTTTTAATTAAATACTTCTAAATAAACATTATTACTTACTATTTTTATGTATATCGTTAAGCTCCCAATCACAAAAGAAACATTTAAAAAATGGTTCTATTGTTAATATAACAATTATCACCATGATGATCCTGAATATTAATATATTATTACTTACATTTCGAATTAGGAATGTTTGATCAGTGAAAAGGCGGGAAAATTAATCCACATATATCAAGAATTACAAATCTGAAAATGGCAAATGTCAAAACAGCGGCTTCAAAACACACGTTTTGTTTTAAAAATCGTTTCACAGTCTTTGGCCTCGCTGTTAATAGATACATAGCGTGAGGCTCAGTTCAGTACTGAAGAACGAGCATCTGTTAAACAGCGCTATACTAGGTGAATTAAAGAACTATTCTCAGATAAGAACTTGGACAAACGATGATGGGTTATTATTTAATTTAACAGCTAAGCTCATAAGCGTCGGAAATTAAATTTGAGCGTCCAAGGATCACAAATATTGCACAGAGGTCTCTGGCTTGAAATAAAAAAAACTTCTTCAAATCTACGACACGGTATCCATCAATTTCCATTTCCAACTCCCTTTCTTTCACGAATTCTTGGATATCATTCCTCCGACCGTGTTTAAGCCTCCCAATCTCTTTGACCCAGTGGTTTCCGCAGAGGCAATCGAATGAGAGCAAGTTGTTGGAGTAGTGACCACTCGGGCTCGAACACAACACCACTCACCACACACGCGAACACGCCCTCATACACATGTGTTCTGAGTTTGTGGATAATTTTCGTGTCTAAGCGCGAAATTATGTACAACGGGTTTTTTTATACTTAGCATCTAATTCTGGAGAAAAGTGTCTATTGAGGAGTAAATTCTTGAGGATACATTTTTAAACATAGCTGGGCAGTATTGTAGCAAAAGCGTTGAATCTTTAATAATTATTGTTTAATATGTCGTTTAATGTTTAAATGTGGCTTTTATGTCTAATTCAAAGTTTTAAGTTGAGTTTAGCGTGTGAATATTAATATAAGAATGTTAGAAATATAATTGAAGTTGTGTTACATTTGTTACATAAGTTAAATGTATATTTTATCCTTCAATTATTTCTGTAACTTGAAAAGGATGGTGATGGCATTTGATCTTTAGGCGCCCAAAAAACTTCACTAATCAAATCTAATCTCCCATTCTAAAATCTTCTTTTGACAATTTGTATTGTCCATCCTGTGTCCATACCACATTGCTCTATAGCTTGTATATTTCATAAAAATATGTCTCTATATTCTTCAATAGCTTCAATAGCTTTTTTAATAATAGGGGTATGAAAGGAGGTTCTGGAAGTCCAAAGAGATTACGGTATAAGTGACTTGATTTATTGAAGCAGTAATAATAACAATGTACTTGTGTAAATATGGAATTCATATTGTTTGTATTAAAATATTGCATATATAACGGATGCCTTCTCGCTATTCATATTAGAAGGGTGACATTTTAAAGGTATTAATAATTTTTTAGGCTGTAGTTTAACGCAGGATTTTATTCAATTCGTGACTTTATCAAATAAATATTTTTTTAATAACATGTATTTTTGCTGCATTTCTATATCCAAGTTTATATATACACCAAATCCAATAATAAATAACATTTAAGATAAATAGGCTTACCTGCATTAAATTTTGTACAAGGACTTGTTAAATATAGCTTAATTAAAGATATCAGGAGACGGATTAAAAACTGAAAACAAAAACCGAAATATAGAAAAGTTTGGATAGAGCTTCTTAAGAAGGTCTAAGCTCACAATTGGCTATCGTGCCAATTATGATGACATTGATTTATTAGAATTCCGCGAATGTTTGAAGCAATTGTATCTAGTAGATTATGAGAAATATATAGTTAATAAAAATAATATATACGACATAGGGCATTCCGGATTAATTTAAAAGAAAATGAGGTGAAAAAGTAAAAGACGTTTTGTATGAAAAAAAAAAATGATTATATAAGTAAAATATTTTAAAGTTGATGCTGGAAATCTTGGAATTCTGTGTTAAACATTATTTAAGAAGAAAGTTGAATTGGGAATACATCTTAAAGAAACCGAACTGGAAAGAGAATTAAAAGAAAGAGGTATAGATATAGTGATTAACAGAAACAAAAAAGAAACAAAGAGGAAGTCAAGATCTAAGTAACTACATAATGTTTTATAGTGGAGTAGAAATAACAGAAAGAGCTCAAGCAGGAGTAGCAATATTAGTAAGCACAAGATTACGGAAAACAATAACTGCATACGAATGGATAAATCAGAGAATAATGAAAATAAGATGCAAAATACCAAAAGGAAATCTTACTGTAATAGGAATCTACGCACCAGAGGAAGGCAGAAAACAAGAAACAACAGAATTTTACCAACAACTACAAAAGATAATAGATCAAACAAACAAAAACGATTACTTAATCATAGCAGGAGATGCAAATGCACGTATAGGGAAAACACCAATTACAAATGTAACGGGAAACAATGGAGAAGAAACGCTAAATTATAATGGGAAAACGTTATTAAATTTCGCATGCTTTAACCAATTGAGAATAACGAACAATTACTTCAGACATAAGGAAATACATAAATATACGAGAAGTGAGAGAGGATCATGCTCTATAATAGATTACATTATGGTTAATCAAAAAATGAAAAATCTAGTCAGAGACACAAGAGTCTTCAGAGGAAGCGATATCCATAGTGACCATTACCTATTGATTAGTAAAATAGATATACAAAAGAAATGGTATAGAAATTGGAATAAAGAATTAAAGAAGAAGGAAGAAAACAAACAAGAATTTTATAAAATAAATTTGTTAGAAGAAGAATCGATACAAGATTTATACAAAAGAAGGCTAGAAGATTATACAAATGCGGAAAAGCCAAAAAGGAAATTGAAGAAGAATGGAATAGTATAAAAGGACTCGTACATAAAACAGCAAAAGAAGTATTAGGAACAAAGAAAGTAGGAGGAAGAAACAAAGGACTAAAAAAATGGGATCCCGAAATCCAGAAATTGGTAAGAGATAAAAAGGAGGCCTACTTAAAATACTTAAACAACAAGAATGACCAAAACAGAATAGAATATAATAGAACAAGAGCATTAGTAAAAAAAAAATATATACCAGAAAATTAAATAGAGATCATTGGGAAAGATACATAGCAGAAATGGAACACAGTTTTCACGGAAGACAAGACAAAGTATATAAATTTATAAGAAGCCTTAATTCTGAAGTAAAAGACAAAACAAATCTGCTAACTATACAAGATATAGAATTAGAAAATTATTATAAAGAACTGTGGACGGACAAACAAAATAAAGAAGAAATAACACTCATAGAAACAAACGAACAATATGCAGAAGTAGATGAATTAGAGATGCAAGAAATTATAGAAATATTAAAGAAATGTAAAAATAATAAAGCATGCGGAATAGACAATATAAACATAGAACTGATAAAAAATGCCCCAAAGAATTTTCAAGAAAGATTATTAAAATTCTATAACAAGTGCTGGAAACAAAATACAATACCAGAAGAATGGAAAATTGGAAAAATAATCTCAATATTTAAAAAAGGCGATAAAACAAAGCCAGAAAACTATAGAGGCATAAGCTTACTATGTGCAGCATACAAAATATATGCAAAAATGATCAACCAAAGATTAACAACTATAGTAGATGCAATAATATCAGAAGAGCAGACAGGATTTAGGAAAGGAAGAAGCTGCACAGACAACGTATTCACTTTAAAACAAATAATAGAGAAGCGAAGAGAATTCAACTTAGAGACGCACATCCTCTTTATAGATTATAAGAAGGCCTTTGATAAAGTGTCTAGACCAACATTATGGAACATATTAAGTGAAAAAGGAATTCCACTACACTTGATAGCAGTAATTAAGAAAATGTATGAGAAAACAAAAATAAAAATAAATCAAAGGGAACCAATACATATAACAGGAGGAGTTAGACAAGGTTGTCCACTATCAACCACTCTTTTTAACATTTATTTCGACGACATGATAAGATCATGGAAGCAAATGACGACTGGGGGAATTAACTTAGGAAATATAGTAATAAAAACAGTAGCCTTTGCAGATGACCAGGTTTTAATAGCAAAAACAGAAGACGAACTACAAAGAATGCTATATAAACTAAATGAAATATCAAAAAAATACAACATGGAAATATCCTCACAAAAATAAAAAACAATGGCCTTCAAGGGTGCTCATCCAGTTCGGACAAAGATAATATTAGAAAATAAACCAATAGAACAAGTAGTAACATATAACTTCCTAGGTTGCGAAATATCATACACAGCAGAAACAGATATAAATAACAAAATAAATAAGTTTAATTATATAACAGGAACACTAAAAAGAACTTTGAAAAATAAAGCCAGGAAAGACTCTATAATGAAATTATACAAGACAATGGCAGTGCCTATTATTACTTATGGATCCGAAACATGGACAGTGACAACACAACAATCTGCCAGGATACAAGCTGCTGAAATGAGATTCCTCAGACCAATAGCAGGATATCAAAGAACAGACAAAAAACATAACACAGAAATAAGACAACAACTAAAAATAGAGGAATTAAACTCAACAATAGAGAAATACAGAACAAACTGGAAAGAACACTTGGCAAGGATGACTGAGAATAGAATACCAAAAGCAGCATACAACTATTCACCACGAGGAAGAAGAAGTTTGGGAAGACCAAGGAAAATATGGAAAGAGCAGCAATTTGGAACCGAAACAGGCTAGTAAATAAGCCTAAACCGTGAAGAAGAAGAAGAATAACTATTGGTTTGATAGTTATTCATAACTATTGGTTTGATAGTTATTCATGACATAAGTACTTGCGCATAAAATTACTTTTGTTTTATTATCCATGTCACTTTGGTTAGCTTCAAGCACTCATTCAGAATTCTTTTTATTTTCCAAATATAGGTGAAATATTCCTAACAATAAACGATAGCTGAAATTAATTTTTGAGATTTATTTGTATCACGTTTGAAATATTACAGCCTTTATATCCTTGGTACAGTACAGTTTTTGTAACTATGGTTAACCTCTATTAAGAGACAAATTGAAATTATGTTAACTGTATGGAGTGAGTAAAACAAACATTAGCGATTTTCTTAGCTGTTCAATTCGATTCGACATAGGAAGCTATATCACAGCATTCGACGTCTCTAAATATGTATGAAAAAATGTTCTATTGGTTATGTTGTTAATAAATAATGATGCAGTAAATGTCATTTTCTACAAAACATAATTTGAAACGCTAGTTCCTTTTGTTCGAAATACACTTTAAACAGTACCGTATATTATACACTACTAAAAATAGAGGAACACATGTTTATACCAAGGCCACAAAATAAATATTTAAACAAATTAATTTTTGGGTGTCAGATATTTTGATTTGAAGTATTGTTCAAAACCAGATTGAAGATCTTCTGAATTTTATTAATTTCTCTCTGAATACGTTAGTGAAGTTCCAAGAGGCTGAAACCAAAGTGAATGCTCATCGAGTTATTTAAAAAACAGTTTGAAGAATAATCTGTGGTAGGAAATTGTTATTTTGTGTTCTCTAAAAGCTGATACAGAGCAATGAAACACCTTAATGAAACATCAGTTGCACGAGCAGTTTCATTGTTTGAAGATGCCAGTTCCATTCGCCATGTCCATAGGATTCTTGATGTCAGCCCTTCCATCAGCTTTGGATGCATTATAGAGAGATACGCGGATGAAAGAGGCGGCCCGGGCAAGGCCGTAAGAAGAAGAGTACAAAGATACAGGGTAAATTTATTGTCCTATCAGCTTGGCGCAGACGAACATCTATAGCCAGAGATCTACAAAATTATTTACGAATAGCTGCTGGGGCGGTAATTTCTGATCAGACTCTAAGAAATAGACTAAGAAATGCAAGGTTGAGGTCTAGAAATTCCTTTAAAACCCCTCGTTTAACACGTCAGCAAAAAGAAGCCCGGTGCGATTTGCTTAGAATCATGTCAACTGGCAGCTCCATCAATGAATGGATGTTCTATTCAAGGACGATTAAAGATTTCATTTAATGGGTTCTAATGATCTTACACGTGTATGGAGACGTCCTGATGAACGTTTTGATGATACTACAGTTATTGAACATGACATATTTGGAGGTGGTTCAGTAATGGATTGGGCTGGGATAACTATTGAATCTGGGACAGAACTTGTCGTTGTCCCACAGCGCATGAATGCTGATATTTACATTAATGACATTATCCTTCAACATGTCGTGCCCTTTGCTTATGGTATGGACACTAATTTTCTTCTAATACACGATAATGCTGATGTCATGCAGACCAGAGATGTCCTGCAAGAATGCCACTTTCGGGTGATAGACAGGCCTCAATGCAGTCCTGACCTCAATCCGATTGGACATATGTGGGATAAGCTGGAAAAACTTGTTCATATGCGTCCTGCTGTGCCACAGAACCTGTAAGAACTTTCAAAATGCACTCGTCGAGGAATGGGAGAAAATCTCACAAGTTTCTGCAAGAAGGCTTCTGCGAAGCATGCCTAGTAGGTGTAATGCAGTCATTGAAGCTTACGGAGGACACACTAAGTACTGAGTGTTGAAACAGCCTGGAAAAATTGATTCCTAAATTAATAAATATCAAATTTCTACTTTGTTTTCTGTTACAAATGATAATTTGTTATTATGTCTAATACTGTACAATAACATATTGTTGAATGCCTATTCTAATTTTACACAAATCTTCAGTTCATAATTACAAAAGATAAAAAATTAAATTGTTTCAATATCTATTTTGTGTCTTTGGTTCAAACATGTGTTCCTCTATTTTTCTTATTAGTGTTCTTGAACAAATTAAAACGTCAATTTAATCAACTATAAATGACGGTTATTAGTAAAAATGAGCCATGGTAATTTAAATTTTCTTTGGGAACTAAATAACTTTTCCATATTTTATCTAACATTTAGTTGAAATACGAAAAGTACTATGATTAAATACAAAAAATGTGAAGATAATTTTTGAAATTGTTATTGTTATCATGAGTAAGAGTGTTTTTGTTTTCGTTTATAATTATTATGAAAAACATCAACCTGTGAAAAGAATGTTTTAAATTATTTTCGTTGTTATCGTAAGTAAGAATGACATTTTTTTCGTTTATAATGATTATATAATACATCAACATTCATGTGTTTGTATGGCCAGTTATTAGAAATTGAGGTAAGATCCTATAATAGTTACCATCAATATTATTATTATATACTATGATTGTAGCGAAAGACCTGCCCTCGGGAAGAATTACCATGGATGGATTATTATTATTATTATTATTATTATTATTATTATTATTATTATTATTATCATCATCATTATTATTATATGCCTACAAAGGCATATCATTAATTGTATATACTGATTACCCGGTGTTGCCCGGGTATTTACTTTATACCGATATTCTTGTCACCAACCAGCTTAGCGATCCCGAAAAACTATGGATTGGAAACTAATCTCGGTCAATTTATTTTTCACCCCTTCTCACCCTCCATGCCGATGGGGCTGATCTTGGACCTAACGTCATCGGAAGTGACATTATATATCTGAGAGACTCCGATAACTATGGATTCGACATGAATGTAGGTTACCGCTGTGTCTGGAGGTAGCGTGCTGCCTTGTCACGTAGTGGACCCGAGTTCGATTCCCGGTCGGGACAAGCTTCCTGTGAAAAGTTTTTTCCGGGTTTTTCCTCGCCTGTAAGACAAATGTCAGATAGCTTTCAGGCCCATAAGGTCCCCGGACATCATCTGGCCATCATCATTATCATTCCGGTTTGGAAAGCAATGGATAGCTACCACACCTATAATTCCCTAGTAAAGCTGCAAAGCATAGTACAAAAATGCTATGATTGCGGTAAAAGACCTGCCCTAGAGCAGAATACCATAGATAGATAGATATATATTTATTATTTTTACATATCAACCCGCTAGGGATCCAACTTGGGATTAAATATCATCGGGACTGCCATAAGTGTGCTTAGCTACCCCGAAAACGTTGGATTAGAGGATTATACATGAATATAGGTCATTTTGGGTATTTATTTTTACACCTCTTCTCATCCATAGGGGTGCTAGGGGTCAAATATGGACTTAATGACGTCTGGACAATCACCTGTTATCTTAGCGATCCCAAATACAATGGATTTAACACTAATATCGGTAACTCTTGTCATTTTATTTCTCATTCCTTCTTAGCCCCTCACTTCCCTTAAAGGTGCTATGGGTGAAACTTGGGTTTATGTCATCCAGAGTGTCATCTATCAGCTTCGCGATCCTGAAAACTGTGGATTCGTTTTTGCTTAAATACTTTTCACATTTTATTTTTCACCCTTTCTCACCCCCCTCAACCCTTCGTACCGGAGCTAGGGGCCAATCTTGGGTTTAAAAATTCGAGACTGTCACTAATGGGATAAGTTACCACAAACATATGGGTTCGAAATTAATGCCAGTATTTTATTATTATTATTATTATTATTATTATTATTATTATTATTATTATTATTATTATTATTATTGTGTTCTGTAGGTTATATTGTCACAGTGAATGGCAAAGTGACTAATAAATTATACGAGGGCATTCTTCGGGAACATACACTCAATGGTACATGTAGTTTTGTCAGGTAATGCAGATGTTCTAAATACAAATGGTGGCCCTACACCATATAACCACAGACTTTGATGACATAATTGCATTCTTAGCACCAATTTTATGTGAATAGTATTGTAAGCGGTTAAGAAAATATCACTTGGAGGCATCAGCTTACTAAATACTGGATACAAAATTTATGCCAATATAATTAAGAACAAATTATACAAACATCTTAACAGCTTCCTCAGCGAAGAACAGAATGGTTTTCGTAAAGGTCGATCCTGCTGTGATGGTTATTTCTCCATGAAATTATTAATAGAAGAACACAGGGAGTTCAATGTAGAAACACATTTAGCTTTTGTGGTCTTCAAAAAAGCCTTCGATAAAATCAATAGGAATAAACTGTTGGCAATTTTAGCTGACAACAATCTACCACAATAACATATTTTAAATTTATACAATATCTATGGGGAGCAAATGGTTGGTACGGCCTCGAGAAGGGTACAGATGCCGACTATGTATACCTTAATAAATCTCGAGTAATGCCTCTACGACTTTTTTAGCAGCTCTGCCAGCAAGTCCTAATCCTACGTTCTCGTCGTGCTCCCTGACTGCAGTCGTAATAGACTGTAGCTAACAGGATGGGATGAAAGGCGAGTTCTCAGCGCCTTAAAACTGAGACCTGTCAGCTAAGGGAGCAAACCCTAAAAAAAAAAACCAGGTCCTCCGTGTCTGGGGGTTAGGCGTCAGGCTGCAACCTGGCCCTGGAAAAAAGTATATCGCTACGTACTTCAGTAAAATATGTCAGCCGGATGGATTTAAATATGACAGACTTAAGCTACGAAAACGGACCTTTGCTATTGGCACATGGAATGTTCAAGGCTTGAACACTAAAGAAAAAGAAGTAATAGATGAAATGAGAGACAATATCTATTACTCAAATATGATTTCAGTTCGAGTCAATAACATACAAACAGAATGGACCGAAATTAATAGGGGTGTAAGACAAGGATGTGGCCTCTCGCCCTTGTTTTTTATCATATACATGGATAGAATACTCCAAGATTGGCGACAGATGAGACACGGTTCTATCCAAATTAATAGAAACCATAAAATATACTCTTTGCTTTTTGCAGATGATTTGGTATCAATAGCTCCAACAGAAACAGATTTTCAGTATTCTATACACAATTTTAATATAAATGCAAAAAGGTACAATATGGAAATCAATACAAAGAAAACTAAAGTGGTGCCTTTTGTGGGAAATACCCTATACCTAGCAAAATTGTTTTGGATGATGACATTTTAGAACGAGTAAACGAATTTAATTATTTGGGTTATAATTTAACATTTCAAGATGAAGCTGAAATATCAAAGAAAATCACAAATTTAACAAAAACAACGGGGATAATTAACCGTCTAATGAAACCCCACGGATCTTTAGTACAGAAGAACACAAGATTACAGGCTTTATCAGGTTCTCGCAAGACCAGTATTAAGATATGGTAGTGAAGCATGGACAATACGAAGAAGAGATGAAAGCCGAATAACAGCAAATGAGATGCGATTTATGCACCGGACAGTTGATGTAGAACCCATTCTTCATCATATACAAAACTACTAGAACAACTGGAAAGCCCATCTTCAACGAATGCCATCTCATAGAATTCCAAAAGCCATACTTCGCTACTTCCCCCAAGGCAAAAGATCGCTGGGACGTCCAAAAAAGTGCTGGAAGGAAAATTCCTCTTTGAGACCGTAACAGGCCACATGGCCTAATACTTGCATGGATGATGATGAGTGATTATGATATTTGGTGAGTAATTCTATAATATCCTCGTTAGGAAGCGACTTTCAATGGTTTGAGCGTCATATGTCTGAACTCCCGCAGCGAAAATAACAAACCTCATTTGTATTAAACCAGACGTAGACATTTATTCGATGAATGAGGATAATTGACAAAAATACATTTTTATTTTTATGACTCCGAGCTATAGATCGTTAAGGTGACAACTAGTAGTCTTGTAATCGATTTTAAACGTTTACCAGGTTATGGTATCGACTATGAAATATGTATTATTAAGGAATCTAACTTAAATGGATGGAATTTTCTTAATTAACTCCTTAATTAATATATATGTAGATTTTGATATTATCCCGGTACATTGATATCTAGAAGTTAGAGCCATAAATAATTACCTACATTTTTCAAAAGTTCTTAGGAACATTTTTGGACCAAAGAAAGATGAAAAGACAGGTGAATGGAGAAGACTACATTATACTTAACTACATGGACTTTATAGGAAGCCAGGTATAATAAGAACAGTTAGGTTTCGTAGACTGCGATGAGGATATGTGGCATGAATGAGGAATGAAATACGTGCATGGAAGCTTCATGTAAGAAAACCAAAGTGTAAACGCCCAGTTGGTAAACAAAGAATGAGGTGGGAGAATAACATTATGATTTGAGGGAAGTATAGTATTCAGGTAGTTCCGCGCCGTAGCCGAGTGGTTAAGGCAGGAAGCCTTGGCGCAGAGCTACGGGACTTGCGCTGGTTCGGGTCTCCATAGGGGGAGACATTTTCTCATGGTATTTCAGCCAGTATGGGACCGGTGCCCACACAGCATCTGAGGCATTTGGGTAGCTACAATAAGTAGCGGCTCCAAATTGAGAAAACCAGCTATAACGGCTGGGGGACTCGACATACTGACCACATGTCACCCGTACACTGGCTGGATGATCATCAACCTCTGTGGATGTGAGGCCAGCAGCCGGCTGGATGGTTAAGGGCCTTCTAGGCCTGTCGCGCCAGAAGTGTAAAAATATTAACCGGTAATGATTGGAAAACATTAGCTCAGGATAGGGATATATCGAGAACTTATGTCCGCATGGCCATGAACCCACGGGTTCGATAGTGCCACTGAGTTAGTTTTATTAAATGTGGGCTACTTTCTCATAAAATCGTTTTCTGTCTTTAATATTGATAAACAATTTTTGTAATCTTTACACATAATTCAATGCATTTAAAATTCGATTACAAGATTACCTATTTTTGCCAATTACGATATATTTTTATAACGTATACCATATTTCAAAGGAACCATTAATTGAGTTTGTTTTATGTTACATTAATCTCTTGTGATGCATTGTTGATCCGTTATTCAAATTACTGCCTTTGAATTTCGCGGATGGCGCGGCGGTAGGACTCCTTATAGGGTGATAAGAGTTGGATTCGGGTCGTGTACAACCTCTCCAGACGTGTTTTCTGGAGTAATAATTTTCCAGGTACGTCGATTATAGAGGAATCGCTTTCTCGGACTTTCGATTCGAGAGAAATCTAGACTGGCGACCTGATTGTTCCTATCCTCGTATATTAGGAGGTGTGAGGTTCTGACTACCAGACTTTTCTGGACGAGTCAAGGTTGTGTAAGTATGAAGCCAAGTAAGTGTTTTGAGTAAAGCCATGAGCTATTGTGAAGAGCTGAGTTATTAAATAAATCATGAAGAAGAGTCTCTATTATCAGAAAATATTATGTTGAGTGCAACAATGCGAATTAAGTAGAGAAAATTTGTGTAAACAATTGTGAAATTAAATTAAAGAAATTGCACATGTTCCATCACTACCGCCATCCGCGACAATATAAAGAGGAAATTTTATGGCTTGGATATTTCAAAAATATTTTATTTGTTATAGGTCTATGTAATGACTCAATTATTATTTGCAGTCTTTTGTATGCTAGGCATCTCTATCGAGTACAGGGCGAATGAAGAGCGTTAGAATTCAGCCACTTTAGTCAAAGTAACGTTGAGTTTGAGGGATTTAAAGACATTTTTCAAGTTTTATATACTCTTTACTACAAGAATTCTAGATCGTTTTGGTTATGTCATGTATTGACAATAGATTCAATATATAACATATTTTAAATATTAAATTAGGCAATTTTAAAGTTCCAACCATATAGTAAAGATTGTTTTTGCGCGATAGTGCGTTTTCTCGTACTTACAGCAATGGCGACCATGATTGAAAGTTCAACTTCCTACATTTCGGGGTTGACAACATAAATAACTATACTGTAATATTACATATTATAAACACGCTTGTGGGAAGTAAAACCACTGTCCTCAATGTTTACTAGTACATACAGTGTATATACAAAAACATCCAAAAGTTAGTGTTAATATACATTTTACGAAACAAATCACTAAATTTTAAATGGACTGAACTTTATTTGAAACAAAATAAAACAATAAATACTTACTTGCTGCCATTTCATCACTAATTAGTCTCATGGCCTCCTGTTATTTTATCACTAATTGTTCTCACGGCCTCCTGTTGTTTCAACTAATAAACTTTGTCCACACTGTTAACGTTAGCCAATTGTTTATAATGAACGCAAATATTTCCAACAAAGATGTTATTATTTTACTATTATTTACTATTTTGAAAAGACCATCGCGCAAAAGTATTGCACAACGCACGTTTGTGAAGTGTTTTACAGAATCTCGGAAATTTTCCTCCATTTTGTATAAACCACTTCCCATCATCGCATCGTAATATACTATGAGACGGTCAAGGAAGATATGGATGGTATTTTTTTGTAGACCGTAACAATGATTTCAGGACTATAACATAAAAGGTAGAAGACGAAGATTATAATGAAATTGAATTTAAATTATATCACGTTGTGCCTTGATATATGCTTTTGTGAGTCTAGCTGTTGAAAATGTTAAAACGAAGGTACGTGCTTGCATTTTAAGGTTTTTATCCAAATATAAACAATCTGACTTAAGAGATTCTAGGACTAGTCGAAACATTCTTCCATTCCTATTTATTCATTTATTTTGATTATTTGAATTCTTCTATAACTTTTTCAACAGAAGAAGACTACCGGACGTGTTCTGATTCATACGATATTGGTTTTATATAAAGAGATGAGAGGGAGAGGATAATTCGCTGTAATGGGTTTTTATTTCTTCAAACTGATGAAGTAAAGTTTCTGTAGAAAAATTGATTATCTAGGATCCTTAATTTTTTAGTCTACAAATATTTAAATAAAAGCTTACAATAACATTTTATGTAAATCGTAATTCGTATCGGTGCACTCTTGTAAGTCATAGTTCATCATTCTTGTTTTGAACAACTTGCAGTTTGTGTTCCTGGCTTGCATTGAAATCTCCCAGCTTTTGTGAAATATATCGCAGGATTGCAAAATTCTACTCATTTATTATAACTTTTTTTTTTTTTTTGAGATTTCGTGATCATATCATTAGACTTCTCCAAGAGTTCATCACTTTGAACTAAAGCCTTAATTCCAGTTCAAAATAAACGATTATGAAATTAAGATAAATTAAACTTAATGAACTTATGGTAGGACGTAAATTATGTAAAAGTAAACTTTTGAAGTAATAATACACTTTATTTAGGGATACATTGGAAGATGTTAAAAAAATTAACAATTATCACACAATTTTATTTCAAAGAAAATATATAATACATATTATAAATACGTTACAGATTTTCAAGTCATCTGAATCAAGGAACACACTTAGCCTAATTGGATGTTTAATAAGGCTTAGGATTTCTATTGTCTTATCAGTCTTAAGCGTTTTAAAAATTGCGTTTAAAAATAATTAATTATTCCTCGTACCTTATATTTTGAGAATTAAAATATACAGGTCTAGTTATAAAAGTAATATAATTAACGAATTAAAAATATTTTTAAATGTTTCAGACATGTGAAGAGTATAAATGCAAAAGGAACATTATCCATTTTTTAAAAAGTTTACAGACATTGACAAAAAATCATCAATTACTAAAATATTGTTACAAATTCTACGATTTATTTAGTGATACATTAAAATTCATAGAATAATGTTATGTTCGCACATTTTTGATTTTGAATTGATTAGAAGTATATGATATTTAATTTATAAAAGTGGATAGTTTCACTTTTGTAGTGAAACTATTATTATCTATATTTAAGCATAAATTCAGTTGTTAATAGCTGGACTGCCTTCTGTGTCTTCTATATGGTATCAACATTCGTTTAAATTTTCAACACTGGTTAATTTGTGTACTGCTGACTTTTCATTATTTCACCATAGTGCTTAGTGACAAGATATTATTCATAAGTAAAGCCACGAGTGATTTCCAAATTATCGATAAATTCACGACTCACGAAGTCAGGAGTGAATTTATCTAGAGAATTTAGAAATGAAGAGTGGCATTTGTTAGGACTATTTAAGAATACAATTAAGCTCTTTACTAAAACATAATTATTTGAATATAGTTACCGGTGTTTTAAAATATTTATATAGTTAATGTAAACGGCGATGTTTGAAAACAAATTAGAAAAGTGAGGTTATGTATATTCACTGCAACTCGATCATATTATTTATTGCCAAATAGGATTGCAATATTGTAAGAATGCTCTCTAGTGGAGAAATAATGAAACACATCAAACTATTGTAATCAACATTGTAGGTTAATCATTTATATTTTGAATAAACAACTCAGTAAAATCGCTGAATCTATTCATTATTTGCTATATTCAATGTATTTGTTGGAGAAAAATAATGGTCTAACCTGTTCAGAATATTAAAAAAAAGGAGGAGCTTTCTTTATCACAAAAGCAAGAGCTGACAAAGAGAAATCGATAAAGAGCGAGGTGAAACACGACTGTCATTGGTGTAAAACAGAATTCATTGAAACGTGATTGGTCATTGACTACCATTTGCAACATGAGTTAAATAGTCAGTGTTAATATACACGAGATGCAGTTTGCACCCTTTGAGAACTCATTTTCCATCCAAACATAGGATGTAACATTTTTAACGAAACATTTGACTCTTTGAATTAACTCTGATTGTAGTAAAGATGTTTTTATAAATTTCTTATACAGATGTTGCTTGGTCTAACAACTTGGAAAAAGGTAGTTTATTTTTGGTAATAAAAACTCAGAATCAGATTCGGTCTTTTAATCAATGAGATTTCCTTATCATCTGTGTTTTTTCAGTTAGTTGTAAGCATGTGGAGCATACATGAGTTCGAGGATTGACAAGACTAAAGGCTATCCGCTCTTAAAGTGATCCACATCAAAACAAAACCATGTGACCTGCTCGCTTTTCATTGGTTATGGACCCGAAGCAGTAAGTCTGTGAAAAAGTAGTTCACTTCATTAAATTAAAAATATATCCTCTGAGTATACTTGTTATTCTTCGTGCATGAACATAATAATATTCAAAGCACAGGAAATATTCTAAAATATACCTAATCAATAATTATAACTTAAAATTACATATTTTACATATGGTTTATTACATATGGTTGATGGAATTTGAGTTATGCTTTAGTCGATTCTGATCCAAAAACAAAAATGGCTGAAGGTGTTGAGTGTTCTGTTGCTATGTCATCTAAATTTTTAAAGCATAAATCTGGCAAACTTTTGACTAGTGACCAAAAACAGTTATTTAAATGTATTTCACAAGTTTAGTGAAAAATCTCACCAGATTTCTAGCAATCTACTCCATTCAACGATCACATGTATTATATGCTCCCTGGCAGTGTGACAGTAATTATTGTGGTGCGAATGGCGGAAGCATACAATTGGCATTTGTTTAAGTTAGGATCACTCTAAGAGCGGATAAGGTATAAGGCTATTTTCACTTGTTTTAAATCCTCATTAAAATAAAGTTTTATAACTAAATACAACCTTTATCATAATATACCATCAGACATATTAGTTGTTATCACACGATGAACATTGCTTATTGGTGCATTGCATAATGTAGCTTTAGGAGTGTACTGAACTCGAATAGCGTTGTTCTTGAAATAAAATGCAATATTTGGTACCTAATTTGGTAGGAATTGTGACATTATTCAAGCAAAATACTACTTTCAAATTATGAAGATTTACTTGCACAATATATTAACACCGAAAACGTTCACTGAAAAAAAGCGAATAATGTTCCTTTTGCATCTATACTCTTCATTTGATAAAATTCAAATTCTCTCCTTTGCAGTAGAATTAGAATTTGACTAAAAATAAACAAACGGTATTGGGATAAAAAACTTCGCAGTGTCCTTTATCATTTGAGAAAAAATGGACTATTTTTTGTAAAACATTTAGAATAATCATTTTTAAGTCTTCGAGTGTTTTAATAATATATTTATGTATCAACTTCAGTTTATAAAATGGATAGTCTGCTAATCCACGTAGCAAGTATTTTATTCAAATATGAGAAGTGTATTTTATGAAGCCTACCGTAGTTTCAATTACTGCATAAGATACCAAAAAAGTGTTTATACAGAAAATTAAAAGTGAAACCCGCTCGTGATAATATAATTAATATAGGGTAGATTTTATTTTCTTCTGTTTATAACATCTGAGATAATAATGATATTTGTCTAAAAGTATCATAATTGTTTTTTTTTCAAATGCCCCAGGTTTGTCTTTCGACATTCCTGGTTTCTCTCCTAGCATGGCGTACTTGTAACCCACTCCTGAGGTTGGGGCGCCTGGAAGGCGGGATTACGTTGCCCCGATGATATGATGGGTGATCATGATAATGGTGCGCCAGGAGAGCCCCTAATCCTAAGCTTAGCCTAAGATGAATATGAATGATGATGATTGCGATGGCCATATGATTTCGGAGACCGTTTGGGCCTTAAAGTTTTCCTGACATTTGTCTTACAGGTGAGGAAAAACCCCGATAAAAACCTCACCCAGAAAAACTGTCCCGACCGGGGATCGAACCCGGGCCCGCTGCGTGACAAGGCAGCACGCTACCCCGAGACCACAGCGGTGGACAGTATCATAATTGTAGCAACATAGATTTTTCCAATATGCAATGTAAATATTAAGTTAAGAAAAATAAGACACGGTATTCAATATACGAGTAATACGGAATCCGAGTTTATGTTGTTTTGGTTATATACTTTTAGGCTTATATTGATTGATTTTATGTTTTTTGTTAAACGACAGTATTTGATGTGATACAGGCTTTTAAAAGTAAAACAATAAGATATCAGTTGTGAGTATACTGATTTCTGATGTCAATGGGACATTTAAAAGTTTATTCTTTATACCTTCCAAACTTAATAGTAAAATGAAATAACTAAACAATGAGGATTATGAAAAATTACATGAATATATATTCAGTAGCATTTTTTGGTTTATACTCGCTTCATGATTAAAAATATTTTTTTTTAACTTTTGTATATTTTTAGACAGACTTTAATGAGGTCTAGATAAAAAAAAATGGATCCGATCTCCATGAAAATTGAACTTGTCGACAAGCATGATGCAAATTTACTCATTTTTTGTACACTTTTGTAAATTTTGCAAAGTGAAATTTCTAAATAGGCTCCTATAAGTTAATATTAAAATACATTTATATTATACGTATAACTATTATTGTCTAAATCCATAATGTTAATTTATGTATATCTACGTACAGATTTACCCAAATTTTGCATAATGTTGTATCTTACATTCTCAATATGAGGAACTTGCATTTAATAATATAACTGCTATCTACTAATACTTCGCAAGTCCGCATTATGTGAGTTGAAAGAACATTCTGCATATTAATACTAATATATCTTACACAGCTTGAGGCTGTACTGTATGCACTTCTTCGTACACATTTTGTACATATCCTGTATACAAGATTGTCTCCTCGTTTTTGGGGTTTTCTGCACCATATTCCATTTGTTGATTCATTGTTGCTATTTGTCTGTAACAACTGTAAACTCCAGTCCATAGGTAACTTATCGCAGCTGAAACATAGAATTTTATATTTAAGTTTATGAAGTTTTTAGGATACTATCTGCGCGAATTTTCTTCAACTCAGAATATACATGTTAAGAGAAAATTAAATACAACTTCTAACAAGAAAAGATAACTTAATTTCCACTTAAGCATTTTTATGACAATATTCATTTAAAAAAAAACAGTCCTAGTAGAGAGTTTCATTATCAATGTTATATCTTAAATACCATTAGATTTATTAATAATAAATCGAGGCAAAGGTAAAATCATCCTTTAATAATTATGAAGACCCATGGAGGCTTAGACACACAAAGATACACGACTCTTATCCAATGGCATGCAAAAGAGGTAGGATAACTAGACTTACGCTCCGGTCGTCTTTACATTTACGAACATTCCTGTTATTCCTTTTTAGGAGAAAGCATCGACTTCTGGATATGAATAAGTTAAAAAAGCTTCAGTTCTCCACTGCTCCTCTGCTCTCTTCGGTCTATGAAATTTTTGTTTCTTCCTATGTATATACTTCAGTTGATGGAATTTTGAAATATATTGAAAACTTATACATGTATTACTGATTTCGCTGGGAAACATAGATGAATTAATGTTGAGAATTGTAATGACAGTAGTTAAATTTTCATCCGTTGCAGTACTATTCGTTGAGATTAAAGGAAAATCTAGCGAATTTAATAGTAATGATTAGAGACGATGTTCACATACTAAAAGTTAAGATTTCAACACACGGTTAGCATGCTTGTGTAAATGGAACATTTTTTTCCTCTGATGCAAAAGTAAAATGTGTATGTACTATATATTGTTATTGTCAGATCCTATGGAAAACATTCATGAAGTTATTTAAAGTTATATTTATAAAACTACAAACAAGGTATTTTCAATTGATTGAAGTAGAACGTGTTACTATTCAGTATAGACGTAGCAATTTTAATTTTTAGTGCATAAACATCCAGCCCCAAGTAATTATATAAGGAGGATGTACAGGGATATATCTTAATAATAATAATAATAATAATAATAATAATAATAATAATAATAATAATAATAATAATAATAGTAATAGTAATAATAATAATAATAATAATAATAATAATAATAATAATAATAA
Source organism: Diploptera punctata (assembly GCA_030220185.1). Lineage (NCBI taxonomy): Eukaryota > Metazoa > Arthropoda > Insecta > Blattodea > Blaberidae > Diploptera > Diploptera punctata. The sequence goes on along the minus strand of JASPKZ010002722.1, from coordinate 135,564 downwards.
TAATAATAATAATAATAATAAGAGAAGCTAGTTGGTCGAAAATGGTGCTCCATTTAACTTGGGATTGACCTACAAAAGTTTGAAAACTCAGGTACATTACAGTCTAACCACAGGATAATTAAACTAATTTTTTAAGGAAATGTACAATAACCGCAGTTCTGGGTGAAATTGTTAAATTTAGTAAAATGTCAAGCGGTTGAGATTGGAAATAATGTAGATAAGATTTAGCACATATAAAATATTTTGGAACCATTTTAAACCTCACGAAATCTATAAAAGTAGATTTTTAAACAATATGTCGCTGTATACAATTGACTATTTGGCATGGCAGGGTGCGGGTATAAACTGAACTCTACTGAAATAATACTTAAAACATACAACAGAGTAGGGGATGGAGATATTTATTTATGATTAACTTCAGAAGGCTGGTGGAACAAATGTTCATAGATTTTACAGTTCAAGGACATATTTGAAGTATGAATTCCTTACTGTAAATATGCCTATATCAAAATGTCTTGCAGATTTTCTCTCGCAAATGTACTATTCCTGAAAGGGGACGTGAAGTGGAACATTTTTTTTTATTCGAGGGTTTTCGATCGAATGGCTTATTTAAACTATAAATTAGAATTGTAAAAACCAAATGAAATAAATGCTTATTATTATTGTTATTATTATTATTATTATTATTTTATTATTATTATTATTATTGCAAGGAGATGCACTATCTCCTCTACTATTTAATTTTGTACTAGAGCATGCCATTAAATCTTTAGAGAATGAGGAAGGCTTACAACTCAATGGTATTAATAAGCTGTTAGTTTATGCTGTTGATGTAGTATTGTTGGCCGATAGCGAGGAGATACTAAAGGACAACACGCACACACTATTGAGTAACACTAAGAAATTAGGACTGGAAGTAAATATCAATAAAACTAAATATATGGTCACACGTAGAAATTCATTAAATAATAGAAATGAACAGCTAATGACAAATGAGGGAAATTTTGAGGAGGTGGCTGAATTCAAATACCTAGGAACAATAATCACAAGTAGGAATGAGATGCACAAAGAAATTAAACATAGGCTCAATTCTGGAAATGCATGCTATTATGCATTGCAGAGACTCTTGATGTCCCAACTCCTTTCAAAAAACGTTAAACTTAAAATATATAAATCTATTATTCTACCAGTTATATTATATGGGTGCGAAACATGGACTCTTACTTTAAGAGAGGAAAGAAGATTACAAGTATTTGAGAATAAAGTACTTAGGAAAATTTTTGGACCAAAGAGAGATGAACAGACAGGTGAATGGAGAAGACTACATAACAATGAACTACATTGTCTTTATAGGAAGCCAGATATAATAAGAACAGTTAAGTCTCGTAGACTCCGATGGGCAGGACATGTTGCACGTATGGGGAATGGGAGACTTGCATGGAAGCTTCTTGTAGGAAAGCCAGAGGGAAAACGCCCAGTTGGTAGACCAAGAATGAGGTGGGAGAATAACATTAACTATGATTTGAGGGAAGTAGATTATACAGGGAATGATTGGAAAACATTAGCTCAGGATAGGAATGTATGGAGAGCTTATGTCCGTGCGGCCATGAACCTACGGGTTCGATAGTGCCAGTGAGTGAGTAAGTATTATTATTATTATTATTATTATTATTATTATTATTATTATTATTAACAGCACATAACATTATTTTTCCCTTTGATATCTTATTTATCCCATAAATGGTTTAAGCCGAAATTAAATTAAAAGGGACTAAATGAAAAAAATACTGTCAGTATTATGAAAGAAAAATTGGTAATATTATAGTCGCATACTACATCCATAAAAAATAGGATAGAAGTTGTTCAGTTTCACGAATCCTGTTTACTGTGTGAACGTAGAGGTTAGATTGAATAATCTTTCCATCCGGATCTTTCCTATGAAGATTTTCCTTCATCTGATTATGCCAATGTGTTCTTCTGCTAAATACGCGAGCAACATGTGTCCAAGTTCTTACTTCCTTAATTCAGCATATATATTAGGATGAATAGAAAAAAGAGTGAATAGAGTGAAATTCAATTATGTCAGAATAAACCGATATATAGAATTATTGTCTGAATTGAATAATTATTTATCGAAACCTTGAGATAGCGCCAATTATTTTACGCCGCACCAAAATAAAAACTCGCTACTATAGGACTTTTATGTTCTTCGACGATTATAATGTTTTACACTTACAATATTACTTTGGATCTGAATCTTCACTTCACAAAATGTATTCCATAATGAAAAATGTAATATTTCTACTGAAGAGTATTTTAAAACTATGCCATTACATCAGATCATTCTTTTCCTTAAAGTTTTGCATGATGTAAATAAAATTAATATAAAATTATAGAATATTCACCTGAAAGGTCCGTCTCCTCAACTTAATAATTAAGTTGAGGAGACGGACCTTTCAGGTGAATATTCTATAATTTTATATTAATTTTGAATAAACCTCAACGGAACACATCATGAATCTTATAAAAGTTGATGATGTAAATAAGTTTAGTCAAAATGTGAGTTTCTCTCAAACGTAAATAAAAATATGATCAAAACCTTTAAATGTTTACGAACCAATTTAAAAATGTTTGCAAACAAACTTAGGGATTTTTTTCACGTTTGTTATATGTGGGTACTTACTTCTTTTGCACTGAAAAGCTTTAGAAAAATTAAACAGATGTCCATTTAATTTGCTATTCGATGTTTCGTCAATATTAAGTTATAACCATGAATGTGAATAATATTTTTATACATACCTATTATTAGAGTACCGAGGAGCATAATGAGAATAGCCATGCCTACAAGATTCATGTATAAAAACATAATTATTACGATTATGACTATTATTGCAGCTATGATCAGTCCAACATAGTTGATCATTACCCATGGCAGCATCCACTCGGTCTGATCCTGGAAAGAAAATTATATAAACTTATATATCTTGAGATAATAAAATAAATGTATTCTATGGAACGCATTCTAGAAATAATGTAACTGCTATAAAATCTGCTAACTCAGTACTAAGGCACATATTTAGGGAAAAAGAAACAAACGTTTGGAGAAAACAACAATGTGCCGTGTGTTCCAAAAACATTGAAGCTCCAATTTTGATTTTGTATTTTTATTTTAATTTCCTTATTGCCAAAAGACATAACTATTATGTTTTCTAGATATGAATATTTTTTTCCCCTTCCGATGGTATCTTTACCTTATTCTTTGTGGAGGGGCTTGCACACGTAATGATCCCGTGAAATGTAAGCAGTAGCGTTGCTATCAGAAAGGTCATCCATGTCGAACACATCAGTGGCGATAAGCTATTTCAATACATTCAAATGACTTCCATTGCAGTGAAATTCTTCGGAGATGAAACAATCACCAATCCGGATCTCCGGGTGTGGACTATTTCAGGCCCTGGGGGTCTGTTTATCGGGCCCCAGCTGTGCTCACAACAGCAACAGGGCGCGTCCCCGGGTGGCGGATAGGGGAACGGTCGGTGGTTTGCTTGCACTCCTCCCGGCTAGGTCCAGACCGGATCCGCGGGCCATTTGTGAGGTCGTCAGGACTCGAGCGACCTGATGTACTACATAGCTCTTGCTGCGCCCACTTCAGCAGCAAATCGCGTCCCCTCGGTGGTGTAGTGGGGAAAAGGTCGGTGGATCTGCTAGTCAGTCCTCCCTTCCAAGTCCGATGGACTCGCGGACCATAAGTGGGGTCAACAGGAGACGAGCGCCCTGTTGTACTAAAGCTCAAATATCCCGGCCCACAACGGGAGCAGCGGCCGTCGTGGCGAGGCGGTGGGAGATTGTGGAGATCAGAAGCTCCCTTCTCTTGGTTAAAATCCCGAGGACCTTTGTGGGGGCACCATGGGCGATGAGGTCCCTGGATGCCTACATTGCTCAGTGGGCTGACTCACAGCAGCGGCACGACTAGGCTTAGTCTTGCGAACGGGCTGGTTGGGACAATACCGGGCGTAATGCTGGGAATTACCACCAGGTCAATAAGCTCGGGAAAGGAGGAAGCGCGGTCTTTTGGGTCTTGGGACTTAGCGCCGACTCTGGAACCGAGTGACCCAAGGACAATCTGTGAGGTCGTCAGGAGTTGAGCGACCTGACGTACTATAGCTCAGGCTGGACCCACTTCAGCAACCAAACACGTCCCCAGCTGGTGCACTGGGGGAAAGGTCGGTGGATCTGCTAGAGAGTCCTCCCGGTCAAGTCCAAGGGACTCGTGAACCATTAGTGGGGTAGGCAAGAGTTGAGCGCCTTGTCGAACTATTTGCTCATCTGTTGGAGCTTGCGAGCTCCGTGCTGGCCCACAACAGCTGCAGAAGGCGTCCCTGGGGGCACACCAGGGCTCGGCTCGGACCAGTCCAGAGGGGAGCTACTGTACTGGTTCCTGGCTCGGCCTACGGGCCCGTCGACAAACTGTGGGGTCGCCAGGAGATGAGCACCTGGATGTACTAAAAGTCTCACACTGTTGGGCTAGTAGCCCTAGCCGGTCTCACAACGGCTGCAGGACACGTCCCTGGAGGCAGAACAGGGGAATGGTCGGTGGATCTGCGACAGCAGTCCTCCCGGCTAGGCTCATGGAGCCCGTGGACCAACTGTGGGGTCGTCAGGATTGAGCGACCTGATGTACTATGTAGCTCAGCAATTCCCAGAACTGCAAACTCCAACACTCTCTCCCTGGGGTGTTGGTTTAAGGACCGTGAACTTGAACGTGGACGTGAACATAGGATAGGGAGGACTAGAACTAGGACTTGGGAGTATGGTCGTGACGACCGAGGTATCCCAAGGGGTGGACGGATGGGCCTAGATGTGGACTACTTCAGGAGATCCATGGAAAAGGTTTAACATAGTGATATGTTCTTAGGAAGATGAAATGTTATGAAATTATACTGCAATGAAGCTATAGAAATATTAACAGAGGAATTAGGTAAATCTATCTTGGATAGATTCGCCTTACAAAAAGTTAATTGGCCAAGAGAAAGTAATCAGGAAAATTTGTTATACTGTGTTATCGGAATGGTTTTATTTTATTTCCATTATTATTATTATTATTATTATTATTATTATTATTATTATTATTATTATTATTATTATTATTATTATTATTATTATTATATTATTATTATTATTATTATTATTATTACTACTACTACTACTACTACTACTACTACTACTACTACTACTACTACTACTACTACTACTACTACTACTACTACTACTACTACTACTACTACTACTACTACTACTACTATTATTCTTATTCTTCTTCTTCTTCTTATTATTATTAGTATTATTATTGTTGTTATTGTTATAATCTGGAGGATCCTATCAGAAATCAGAGATGTTATATTTGTTAGCGATAACTTTTCATACGCGATTCTAAAGAGCACCTAAACAACTTGATTTTGTAATTGTAAATGTATATAGTCCTAAAGTAGATAAAGATGGCAATATAAAGGGCGACGTCTGTGAAGAAGTAGAATGTGTATTTTATAGGCTTTCGCGATATCATACGAATTTATATTAGAAGATTTGAAAGCAAAGTGGGACGGTAAGATATAGCCTGTTCAGACCAACAATAGACTCATTCAGTCTTTATGAACATGGTAATGACAATGGGGTTATATTATCATCTTTGCCATATCAAATAATCTCATTGTTAAGAGCATAAAATTTCAGAGTAAGGATTTCATATACACTTCGATGTCTAGAGTCAGTTTCATTTACATTGAGAATTTTATTGTGCAATTCAATATAACTTGATTTATTTTTTGTTAATTTTATAAGGATTATTTCATAATAGTTATTATTTAAATAAAATAATCTTTTTGGTGAAACGCTGAACTAGATAGTTCATTCTATTAGTTACCGTAATAAACGGTGGCATACAATCATCATCGACGTAAGTTTAGAATAGAATAGATTTATTTAGCCTGGTGGAATTAAGGCCATGTGGCCTTCTCTTCCACTCACCAGGACAAACATATGTTACATATGAATACAAAACAATTACAATAATAGTCATATTAAACAATTAATTATCTGTCAAATTGAATAATAATGAAAATAATGTCTAATAATACAATGAAATTAAATACAATTAAAATTAAATTAATGATACAATGAATACAAAAAAGAATAACAGCTCGAATCTTCTTCTCTTCTTCTTCGGCTTTCCCCCACTTATAGGTTTGCCGTCTTCAGTTTCCATTTATCTCTATCATTCCAATCTCCCTCTTCCAAATTCCGATCATCCATTATAGTTCTGACGTAGGTTTTCCATTTCCATCTTGGTCTGCCACGTTTATTTCTTCCAGGGGGTGACCATTAGTATATATTTTTTGGCCATCTTTCATTTTCCATTATTTGTACATGGCCATACCATTTAAGTGTTTGATTTTCAATCCTCTTAACAACAGATGTGGTGACATTCATTTCTCTCCAAAGGAATTCATTTCTTATTTTATCCTGTCTTGTTTTTTGGAGGCTTCTTCTAAAATAAACAAATTCAACTGTTCTAATTTTGTTCTTTTGTAATTCCGTCAAAGACCAAGTTTCACTTCCATATGACAAAATATTCTGTATTATGCTCTTATAAATTTTCATTTTAGTTTCCTTTGTAATATTTTTATTCCAAATTATTCCATGTAATGTCTTAGTTGCATTTTTTGCCATTGCAATTTTAGTCTGTACATCTCTCTCACAGGTACCAACACTTGTAATTATTGACCCAAGATATTAAAAAAAAATCACACTTTTTTATTTTCCCTGTTTCAAGTATGAGGCCATCCACATCCTTTCCCAAACACATATATTCTGGTTTCCGTAAATTTATATTCAGTCCCCATTTTTTATATTCTTCCATTAGTTTATTTATCATATATTTCATATCATCTTCATGCCCTGCAAAAATGATTTGATCATCTGCAAACAACAATGAATGCAGTACTTTTCCTCCTATAGGAATACCCATTTCAGAACATTTTTTATACCATAAGTTAAGAGTCTGGTCTAAATAAATGTTAAAAAGAATTGGTGATAAACTGCATCCCTGCTTAAGGCCTTTATTCACTGTGAATTCCTCTGTTAAAGTATTCTGTATTTTTACTTTAGCTTTTGTATTACTATAGATCCTCCTAACAATATTAATCAATTTATCACAGATATTCACATTTCTCATTGCCGTCCATAACAATTGTCGAGGTACACTATCATATGCCATCTATAAATCAATAAAGGTCATATGTAGTTCTTTATTTTTTGCTAGGATTTTCCCTTGTAATTGTCTAATACAGAAAATATTATCAATACATGATCTTCCACTCCGGAATCCACATTGTTCTTCTCTTAAGTTATCTTTTATCTCCTTAAGTTTAAAATTTATAATTTTACTAAAAATCCTACCTGTTGAAGGTAAAACGGTTATACCTCTATAATTGGAACACAGTATCTTATCACCTTTTTTAAAAATAGGAGTAATGTACGATAAATTCCAGTCTTCTGGGATATCGTCTCCAATTTCAATTTTATTAAAAAGTTTTGTTAAAAAATTACCAAAATATCTCCTCCATGTTTTAGGAGTTCCGTCTGAATATTTCCTGGTCCTGGTGCTCTCCCATTTTTTGCCTCTTTCAAAGCTCTTTTTACTTCATCCTCTGTTATCTCTGGAGTGTCAAATTTATATTCTACATCCGTATCTTGAAGTTGAAACTTATTTCTATTTTCTTGAAGTAAGCCTTTATAATGTTGCATCCATTCTGATGGTCTTATCAACTGAATATTTATCTTCTTTCTTTCTGATTTCCTGATATTTTGTAATGTTTTCCAAGCTTCTTTGGATCTAGCGTATCCAATCGAATGATCTATATTCGAGCATATATTATCCCAGTACTCATTTTTTGTTCTTCTCACTTCCACCTTTGTTTTATGTTTTAAAGTGATATATTCATTTCGAAATGTTGTTGAGTGATCTGATAACCATTTCATCCGTGCTTTCTTTTTTCTTTCTACTAATTTTTTAATATTGTGATTAAACCATTCATTGTTTCTTTTTGGTTCTCGATTTTCTGTCCCAAGTGCTTCTAAAGCTGCTGAATGTATACTTTCCTTTAGTTTATCATACATTTCCACTGCAGATTTATTTACATTTAAATTAAGTTTTTGCTTTAATCTTGATTGATAAAGATATTTTATACTCTCATCATAGAGTAAACTTACTTTATATCTTTGTTCATTCAAAGGAGTTGTATTTATTCTGTCTGCCGTTACTTCAATATTTTGTTTTTTGCTACTTGTTAATATGAATTTTCCCAAAAGCATATAATGATCACTTCCGCAATCTGGTTTTCTATACACTCTAACATCTTTCACTATCATATCACGTTTTTGTTTCACAATTATATAATCAATTATCGATTTGAGACTTTTCGTTGGCTGTTCCCATGTGTATTTATGTATTTCCCGATGTTGGAAGAAACTATTCATTATCATACAGCCATGTTGTTTACATAAACTTATCAATCTATCTCCATTGTCACCCCAAATGGTCCAATCACTTCATCTTTCATTCTACTTCCTACGCGACTATTAAAATCTCCTGTTATTATTACTTCTTGATGTTTTTTTATTTTGTCCAAAATTTCTGACAGTTTGTCAAAAAATTCATTTTTTTCTATGGTTGTTGCATCCTCATTTATGGCATATACTCCTATTATTATAAGCTCTATCCCAAAAAGCTTGAGATTTAATTTAATAATTCTTTCATCAATTTCTTCCCAAGACACTATATTTTTTACCAACTTACTATTTATAAAAATGGATATACCTCTTTTTGCTCTACTAGTTTTTGGTACTCCACTCCAGATATGTGTATAATTTCCTAATTTTTCCTGTCCTTTCCCTTTCTTTTTTGTTTCTGAGAGCACAATAATATCTGCATTCATTGCTGTAATCTCATCTATTACTTCTTGTTCTTTAGTATTCAAGCCTTGAACATTCCATGTGCCAATAACAAAGGTCCGTTTTCATAGCTCAAGTCTGTTATATTTAAATCCATCTGGCTGACATATTTTACTGAAGTACGTAGCGATATACTTTTTTCCAGGGCCAGGTTGCCAGCCTGACGCCTAACCCCCAGACACGGAGACCTGGGTTTTTTTGGGGGGTTTGCTCCCTTAGCCGACAGGTCTCAGTTTTAAGGCGCTGAGAACTCGCCTTTCGTCCCATCCTGTTAGCTACAGTCTATTACGACTGCAGTCAGGGAGCACGACGAGAACGTAGGATTAGGACTTGCTGGCAGAGCTGCTAAAGAAGTCGCAGTGGCATTTCTCGAGATTTATTAAGGTATCTACTATACAACAAAAGAAAAGAAAGAAAAATTACAAAGAAAGTAATAAACTGCAATGAATTGATCTATGCTTTTTATACAAACATTAGGTAAATATATTAACAAATCTTAAGTCTAATTTTATTAAATAATGAAAAAGCACATTATTAATTCTTAAAAAGTAATATTAGTGAGTTGTTTCTGTTAGTAATTTTATTTTCAATTTGTTTCTGAAAGATGGTAAAGTTTGGCAGTCTCTGACATAGGGTGGAAGGGAATTCCATGTTCTAGCAAGAGAAACTGGGGGGGGGGGGATAGGTTCAATTCGAATCACTACCTGATTAGATTAGATTTAGATTAGATTTATTTATTTAGCCTGGTGGAGGTGAACATCAGAGAACGTTTATCGCTTATGAGAAATATAGACGCTAAAGATGTCTGAAAAATTTTAATTAAAATTTTTGAGAAATGATGAGCTGCTTCAAGAATACCAAGTGCTTGTCGAATCGCTTGTTTTTCGCCTTTGCATTCGTTGTACACATATTTTATGCTTCTTTCTAGTCATGTGTTGATCTACAGGAAACATTTTTCAGCTCCAGATCTGATGTCGCTTATTTTGTAATACAATATTTCACCATCCGTGCTGAACACTCTTTCCCATACTGTGAAACATAATGTTTTAACTTAAATATCTTTTTATTTTTTTCTTTCCCATGGATTCACTGTACTACACCTGCTACACTAACGAAAGATGGAACTACAATGAGCTAATGCTATACACCTACTATGTGACAGATATGGAGATTTGGCAACTGGTATAAGGACACTGAGCCATAATCCTGGTGACTGGTTTGTTATCGGAATAAAGATACAACCATATACAGTATTTCTTTTCGATTGTGGGGTTCGGCCACATCCATTGTGTTTTCCGTTAACTTCTAATTATTTCTCTTATTATTTTGCCCCTATTTTTGTCTTTATTATTATGAATAATTTTTCCTTCCTATGTACATTTAGTTGGAAAGTGGGGGAAGCAAAACCTCTTACTCGTTTCATAAAATGGAAGTTCAAATACGTTTTTATATTGGTAGAGACAGTAAAAGTAAATTATGTTAAAATGTACATTTTCTAGCATTAGATCATAAAACTGCCAATTAGTATGTTTGAGTAGTAACCACTAATTTGCTAAAAAATCCACAAAAATTAAATATTCCAAAAAATCAACAAAAATGCAAATTAATGCAACCATACATTTGCCTGTTTTCCGCAAAAAGGCATTTATAAATAATTGAACATTTTATAGTCCTCATAAAAAGATGCAAATGTATCAATATACTTGTCCTAGTTATAAGATTCACAGTACTCTCAATCTGAGAGTTATTTTGATTACAAACGTGATATAACTTACTTCCTTATATCATTTATGTATGCTATCATGATGTGAGATTATTGAACATAGGAATTGAAGCATGAGTAAGTTTTCTCTCCCACACACTTTCTAATAGTACGATCCTCTTAATTTATTCTCACTATCTAAATTTTGTATCCATTGTATAACTGTAGGCTTTCACGGCCGGCGTCTTGATCCCTATTAGGTTCGTCTTCCGGGCATATATGCCGTGGTCCAGTCGTTCTTCTACTCGACGTTTCGTCTGCTGCTGCGGTAGACATCTTCAGGAGATACTGCGTGCTCTCTGTGAACTCCTCAACAGTCGGCTGCAGACTGGCTGGTCGTTGGAAACTCCCTCCCTATTTATAGGCACGCCCCTGGTGGAGAGGCGGTTTTCTGCGCGGTCCGTGTTGCGTGCTGTTTTGTCCAGGCTGTCGCTAGCAGAATTCATAGGCTTCGTTGTCGTATTGTGCAGTGCCGGGATCCAGATTTGTTTATCTTCATGGTTTCTTCTTTTTTGTTAAAGGAATTTTTGTGTTTATATATTTCAATGGCTTCTCTGTACAGTCTGGTGTAATAATGTGATGTTTGGGACAATACCTGTGTTTCTTCGAATCTTATTATATGTTCTTGGTTGTTCATCCAGTGTTCCGCTACGGCTGATTTTTCCTTTTGTTTTAGTCTGCAATGCCTCTTGTGTTCTTGCAATCTTGTGGTAACCATTCTTTTTGTTGTGCCGATATAAAACCTGTCCACAACTGCAAGGGATGCGGTATATACCGGCAGTACTTAACGGATCTCTTGTATCTTTGGCTGGGCGCAGTATATTGCTGATTTTTTGTGTTGGCTTGTAGGTTGTAGATATGTTATATTTATTTAATATTCGACCAATTCTCTCCGTTATTGTCTTGATATATGGTAGGTACACCTTACCCTTAGCCTCCTCCTTGTTCCCGTTTTCAGATATGTATTTATTGGAATTTATGGCTCGGCGAAAATCTGTTTTGCTGTATCCATTGGATTGAAACGCTGCTTGGAGATGATTAATTTCTTCTTGTAGATACTGTGGTTCCGAAATCCTTTTGGCTCGTTCCACCAGGGTTTTAATTATTCCGCGTTTTTGTCTGGGATGATGGTTGGACTGCTTATGTAGGTATCTGTCTGTGTGAGTCTTTTTCCTGTATACCTTGTGTCCAAGTGTCATGTCTTGGTTTCGAATTACTAATTGGATCTACAACCTACAAGCCAACACAAAAAATCAGCAATATACTGCGCCCAGCCAAAGATACAAGAGATCCGTTAAGTACTGCCGGTATATATCGCATCCCTTGCAGTTGTGGACAGGTTTATATCGGCACAACAAAAAGAATGGTTACCACAAGATTGCAAGAACACAAGAGGCATTGCAGACTAAAACAAAAGGAAAAATCAGCCGTAGCGGAACACTGGATGAACAACCAAGAACATATAATAAGATTCGAAGAAACACAGGTATTGTCCCAAACATCACATTATTACACCAGACTGTACAGAGAAGCCATTGAAATATATAAACACAAAAATTCCTTTAACAAAAAAGAAGAAACCATGAAGATAAACAAAATCTGGATCCCGGCACTGCACAATACGACAACGAAGCCTATGAATTCTGCTAGCGACAGCCTGGACAAACAGCACGCAACACGGACCGCGCAGAAAACCGCCTCTCCACCAGGGGCGTGCCTATAAATAGGGAGGGAGTTTCCAACGACCAGCCAGTCTGCAGCCGACTGTTGAGGAGTTCACAGAGAGCACGCAGTATCTCCTGAAGATGTCTACCGCAGCAGTAGACGAAACGTCGAGTAGAAGAACGACTGGACCACGGCCTATATGCCCGGGAGACGAACCTAATAGGGATTTGTATCCATTATTAATTCCCGTAAATTTATTTGCTGCAAACTGATGTAAATAAGGAATGAGTGACTGTAAGATATACTATTAAATTGTTAGCATATAAGAAATGCTGATATTGTAAAAAAGTGAAAACTGACACAAATGAATAGCTAGATGAGCCAAATTAAATACATTTAGAAAATTTGGTCGACATTAGATTCGAAACTACATTTTTTAAAGAGTAAAAGTTATGGCATATTTAGGATAGAAGATTAATTATCATAAGTAATGTCACGAGTGATTTCCAAATCAAGATATCATTATTTAAATATAAAAAAGTAAAGTAAAGTGATCCCACAACAGGCCTCAGGAGACCCTTGGGCTAGTAGGAGGTTAAGGCTCCCACTTTTTCTAGACGATCGGCACTTGATGTCAGCCGGGTTGTCAGCCCTGCGTGATGGCCGCCTTTACCCCCAGAACAGGCGTCTGGTACTCATTTCCGTTAGAGGCTGAGTCGACCCCAGGGCCATAGTGCCGCCAGAGGGTTTGGGTCAGTTTAAAAATCCTGACCCCAACGGGACTTGAACCCTCGACCCTCCGGCTTGTAGCTCAGTGCCTTAACCACTACGCTACGGCGTGCCCCCATTATTTAAATATAGTTACTGGTATTTTAAAATATTTATATATTTAATGTAAACGGCGATGTTTGAAAACAAATCAGAAATGTGTGGTTGTTTTATTTGTTTATTCACTGCAACTTGATCATATTATTTATTGTCAAATAGGAACTCAATATTGTAAGAATGCACCCTAGTGGAGAAAAAAATGAAACCTATCAAACTATATATTACAACCAAGATTATAGGTTATTAATTTATTTTTAGTTAACCCCAAGGTCCTCCCGATGCCTTTAGTGGAATCACTTTACCTTTACTTAACTCAGTAAAATCATTATTTAAAAACACAATCATTGAACACGCAATTATCAAATGTGTCGTTCGAAGGAATCGATTTATTATTTGCTATATTTTATGTATTTGTTGGAAAGTCAGTCACTGCAAAATAATGCTCTGACCTGTTCAATATATTTAAAAGGAAGAGCTTTCTTTGTCACAAAAGCAGGAGCTGGTCATGAGAATACGATAAAGAACAAGAAAAAATACGACTGTCATTGGTTGTAAAACAACATTCATTGAAACGTGATTGATCATTGACTTCCATTTGGGGCATGAGTTAAATAGTCTTTAAAATAAACGCGAGAAATAAGGTGATCAGAGAATTAGTTACCGGTATCAATTATGTAACGAATAAATCATTTATTGTTAATGTTGAAATTAATATATATATATATATATATATATACACGCACCAATTTTGTTCATTAAAATTGACACCAGTTTTAATAATAGTTATAAACGGATAAAATATTACTGGCTATATCGTAGTTAAAGTAGACGTTTCTTACCTTCATAGTTCCATAGATCAACAGAACATTCAGTATAAACTGCACGATGCCTGTTACAAGCCTAGATATTAAAGCTTGTCTAGATCCTAAAAGAAAAAAAAAAATAAAGTGACATATTTGCACAAAATTATAGTAGTATAAGTGCATTGGTTTTAAGTGCGAGATTCTTGGGTTAAATATTTTCATTATTATTTTTCATTATTAATTAAAAAGGTTTGGTTAATAAAAGAGATTTGTAGAGAATTTATAATTAGGATAATTGCAAGTGTTAGAAGTGAATAAATACTAAAGTAGATTAATCACAAATGTCTTATAGACTTTTTTTAATTTCATCTTATTTTGTGACGATGTAATATCAAGGACATATCGCGTCTTATGATCTTCGCATGTGACCAAGAGATTGTGTGTTTCTACTGTGTATCGGTAATGTATTTTTTAACAATACGAATACGATCTAGATTATTACAATGATCAAATGGTATTCGGGGCTATTTGGACCTTAAAACCTAAAATGTTTCCGAAATGTATCCTACGTTCAAGGAAAACTCGAAAAAAAAGCTCACCCAAAAAATTTGCCCTGACCGGGATTGAAACCTGACCTGCGGTGTCTGAAGGTATTACATAAGGTGTATACCACATCGGTGGACTCTTGTATACTTTTGTAGACAAATGTGCGATTTTCTCAGAAAAATAGTGAATTTTTTATAACTTTGAAGTGTAATAATATAACTTTCATATACGTAGTAAATAGGAGATATCAGATTTTTAGATTCCGTAGTTGGTTTTAAGGACAAATTAAATAAAAACAAAGTAAAATTAACATTTATCATTATTATGAAACGAGAATTAGATACAAATTTATATTAAGTGTTTTATTAAAAATTAAACAAAGTGAATAATTGTTTAATTTCATATTTTTTATATACTATGTGAAAACATATCAGTACTCACCATATTTTTACGTAAGGAACGAACAAATAAAATACTGTGCATTTTTTCCTGAGAAAAAGTGACTTTTGAGATTGAAAGTCTATAATACATTTTTATTGTATCTACTTCACGAATTTACACTTATATGAAGAGTCTTATGCATCTTAATAGGTTATTAGATTAAGCGCCACAAATAGCATAAATTGTATTATTACCTACACATTTTTATGCTAACAATTTTATTATTGAGGCAGAATTGTATCCCTATTAGGTTCGTCTTCCGGGCATATAGGCCGTGGTCCAGTCGTTCTTCCACTCGACGTTTCGTCTACTGCTGCGGCAGACATCATCAGGAGATACTGCGTGCTCTCTGTGAACTCCTCAACAGTCGGCTGCAGACTGGCTGGTCGTTGGAAACTCCCTCCCTATTTATAGGTACGCCCCTGGTGGAGAGGCGGTTTTCTGCGCGGTCCGTGTTGCGTGATGTTTTGTCCAGCACGTACGACAACGAAGCCTATGACTTCTGCTAGCGACAGCCTGGACAAAAAGCACGCAACACGGACCGCGCAGAAAACCGCCTCTCCACCAGGGGCGTACCTATAAATAGGGAGGGAGTTTCCAACGACCAGCCAGTCTGCAGCCGAGTGTTGAGGAGTTCACAGAGAGCACGCAGTATCTCCTGATGATGTCTACCGCAGCAGTAGACGAAACGTCGAGTGGAAGAACGACTGGACAACGGCCTATATGCCCGGAAGATGAACCTAATAGGGATCAAGACGCCGGCCGTGCAAGCCTACAGTTATGCAGAATTGTATGTTATAAATCATAAATTTGGTTTGTCAATATTTGAATGAGTCATTTCGAAAATGGATCATCTACAGCCGATCAAATTTTAATGGAGAGGGGGAAAAAAAGTGAATCAACTTGTTCAAGATAAAGCATTTGGTACTGAAATTGCTACTGAATAAAGTCAGAAAATGGTAAAGGAATAGTGTAGTTGATCCATCTCACGCGAAAACTTTGGAAGTAGGTATGTACGAAAAAAAGTGAATTTCAGAACAAATACTATATGATCCCTTCTCGAAATGACTCATTCATTTACACCATAATCTCGAACTTACGTTCGTCTAACATGTATATATAGGAGCTGATCTTGTATATCGCCTCGAAAATTTGCACAGTAGCCAGCGCCTGCAAAATAATAATAATAATAATAATAATAATAATAATAATAATAATAATAATAATATTGTTTTATTTATTCTGGCAGAGTTAAGGCCATAAGGTCTTCTCTTCCACTCAACTAGCACAAATATACAAGACGAGATTTACAACAAAATTATATATACAATATACAAGTTATAATAAATTTAAAAAAAATAGTAATGCAGTGTAGATTAATGAGCATATATTTTATACTCTCGATGTAATTGTAATAATAATAATAATAATAATAATAATAATAATAATAATAATAATAATAATAATAATAATGTAATAATTAAAAGAGAAACACCAATTAATACATATAAAGGCTATCGGCTCTTAGAGTGGTCCTCATCAAAACAAAACCATGTGACCTGCTCACTTTTCATTGTTTATGGGCACCAACGTACGGTAGAGAAGCAATAAGTACGCGAAAAAGTAGTTCCCTTAGTTAAATTAAAAATATGTCCTATGAATATACTTGCTATTTTGCGTGAATGAAAATAATAATATTCAAAACAGAAAATATTCTAAAATATATCTAATCAATAATAACAACTTAAAATAGTTTATTATTTACGGATGATGTACCGGGCTTCCAATATAAACCCGGACCGGCCTCACGGGGTTTCACCCGTCAGGCAGCGCTCTTTCCTCGTCCGCATTTCACTCTGCCAGCCGCTCGTCCTTGAACTAGTCAGTTTACTATCGTTCGACAAGATGAGACATCAGCTGACATTAGAGCAGCGCATTTATGTGTGTAAATGTTATTATAAATACGAATCAGCTCGTCGCGTTCGCGAGGAATTTATTCGGAACTTCCCTGGACAATTACCTCCTTCCAGATCGACAATCCACGATCTTGTGACTAAATTTGAGACCACTGGTTCAGTACAAAATAAGAAACACTCGCTTCCCAGATCTAACAGTGTGTGATTTTTATTTATGGGGTAGCCTGAAAGACAAAGTGTACAAAACAAATCCGCACACATTGGAAGAACTGAAGAACAACATAAGAAATTAAATCAGAAACTTGACATTGCCCGAACTACAGCGTGTCAATCTAATTGTGTTTACTCGGTATAATGCCTGTTTAATTGCGGGAGGACATTTCCAGCATTTTCTATAAGGTAAGAAACAGTTCAAGGACGGGTGGCAGGCAGGGTGAATTGCGGGAGAAAGAGACAGCACTGCGTGCCGGGTGAAACTCCGTAAGGCCGGTCCGGTTTTATATTGGAAGCCCGTTATAATAATATTCAATACATAGAAAATATTCTAAAATGTACCTAATCAATAATTACAACTTAAAATAGTTAATTATTTACGTATGATGTATTTGAGTCATGCTTCAGTCGATTCTGATACAACAAAATGGGTGAAGGTGTCGAGTCTTCTGTTGCTGTCTCGACATCTAAATTTTTATATCACTAGTCTGGCAAACCTTTGACTAGTGGAAAAAAAAACAGTTATTTTAAATGAATTATACAAGTTCGCCGAAAATCTCAGCAGCTTGCTTGTAATCTACCTCATTCAACGAACACATGCCTCATATACTTCACACATGCTCCTTGTCAATGTGACAGTAATTGTGGCACGTGAGGTGGAAGGATACAATTGGCGTCCACCACGAAAGCCACATGGAGTGACTGAGACTCGATCTTGTGACCCAAGTGCCCAGCGGTGAGAGGCGAGCGTCTAACCGCTTGCGCCATGGAGCCGCTCTTAATAACAACAACAACAACAACAACAATAATAATAATAATAATAATAATAATAATAATAATAATAATAATAATAATAATAATAATAATAATAATAATAATAATAATAATAATAATAATCATCATCATCATAATCATCATAATCATAATACTAATAATACTAATAATAATAATAATAATAATAATAATAATAGTAACTTTTATTGAGGATTTTCAATGATTGTGTAGCCACATCCAATGATATTAATTATCTACTAATCACAATTAAAAATAATCCCTTTTCAAAATGTATATAAATCTTGATCAAAATAGATTCAGTTTTATGTCATCCAGTAATGTATTCCTTGAGAAAATGCATATATTATATTCCCTCCTAATACAATTAAGACGTCAGTTTTAACAGTTTGAATTGATTAATCTGATATAATCTGAGTTTGAATAAAGAAATACTATACCAGTCCCAAACGTCCAATGTTAACAGTTCCAGTCTTCAATCTGCATTTGAAACACACAAAGTTGAATTCTGGTATCTCTTTTATACATTTTATCGTTAGCACCATCGTGGAACCTGAAAAAAGTTCTCTCTCAGAATAGAATTGTTTATCACTTTCTTACATGTATTTGATAGCAAACTCGAGCAAGCGATTATTTTGTAACATATATTGTAACAACGAAATGGTATATTGTAGAGTGGTCCGGATTTTAAAAAATATAAACATTTAATAAAAAGAGCACAATATTCCAGCATAAGGATATTCATAAATACACCTGGATGTCTCCAAAGGGTGAAACGCGAAACCAGATAAGCCATTGTATTAGTAGGTAAATGCTGGTAGTAGCGTCATTGACGTTAGATCAGTTAGGGAGACAGGCTGCAATTCAGATTATCATCTGGTCAGGTGATTATTGTTTATTAAAAAATTCTAAAGATGATTCTGTAAAAGTTGAATTCCAAAACTTGAGAAATGATGAACTCCGGCAAGAATACCAGATTAAAATTGCTAACAGATTTGAAATACTCTAATGTTCAGATAACCGAAAAAGAAACTGATATAAATAAAGAATGAGAGACTATAAAATATATACTATTAAATTGCCAGCATCAGAAAGTGCATATTCTTTAAAAAAATATGTAAAACAAGAAATGATTTGATGAGGAATTGCAGATTTGTAAGGAAAAGGAAGCCAAATGAAGTAAATTTAGAACAAACCAGTAACATCATACGGAATACTATTAGGTTTTTAAAGAGTAAAAATAGGAAATATTGGAGAAAGAAGATTAATTATCTCGACATGAATGAAAAAATAGTAACATCAGATAATAATATCAGAGAATTAGAATAGATAGGAAAGATTTCGGGTTAGAACAAATATAATTAGGAATGAAAAGAGGGAGATGATTGCAGATTCCAGGAGTAGGTAGGTCTATGTTAAGTACATGGCATAAATAAGCTCTGGTCTCTATTTTACATTTTTTGACCTGATTTGTTTACATTGTGATTGGCTATACCATCAAAACTCGTTAACAAATGAAGTGCAGTTTTTTCACTTTTAACTGGCATTATTCTTACAATCCTGTGAAGGCATTGTGAACCAGCAAGTCCTGAAGTTTAACTATATACTTGTTTTCTTTTATTATGATTTAGGACTAAGTTTAGGATTTTTAGGTAAGCACTTTTTCTTTATATAATAAATTAGAGCTACCTGAAAGAAACCAGTGAGTGAGACGTTGCCTGAAATTGAGTGTGGTAGCAATTTCTTTTCACATTTTCCCCTATTTTGTTACATTTACCCATTTTTGTACCATTGCGCTTATAACCTTTTTCTCAAATTTTTCGTCTCGATCTTTTTGTGTCACTTTTTAAATTGAACCGGTTTAATTAGAGTTCGGTTTATTATATTTAATGATAATATTGTCCGTTGTTGTAGCTCAGTTGTTTTCCGGTAGAGAATAAAACGAAGGATACAGTCGAAGGAGTTTAAATATTTTATAAATGGTTGTTCATTTTAATTAAGATTTATTAATAATTGGTACTCTCTCAATTATTACAAACTTTTACAAATCGTCGGTAAGGCAAGTAAAGAATTAAATTTGTTAAATAAACTTTAACCTAAGTTTCAGAAAGTGTACTATTTCAAACTTAAATTTTTCGCGTTACTATGTCCAGACAAATTATAAATAAATTTCCGTACGCAAGTGAAATTTTTGAAGTAATTTTTTTCATCCATTGAGAATTTCTCAGTATTATTTCGAGTAATTTCCAAGTTTTCCAAGGAAAAATGCAGACGAGCTGGTATTCAAGTTGCAAATGTCGATCATAGTTCATTTAGTTAAAAGGTAAAGAATGTGGGTGGCGCATTTCTTTGTTTGCCTTTATATTTATTTCATACACTTTATAACAAAGAATTTTATGGTAGCCTGAGACATAAAAGGGAGTATACAGTGTTATTTAGGAAAAACCTTAGCTTCAAGAAGGGAATGAAAATATATTCTCTCTGACTTTATTTTGTCTGCTGTCAAGGTTCGAAGTATTGGTTCTTTGATATAGGTTCGTTAGTTTTTAGGATTTTCATTAATTTTGACTCTGAAGTGACATCTCCCTGACGGTTCTATTTTCCTACAATGGTAATTTATGTGTTTCTCGCATTAACTTGTTATTTACCCTTAAGTGGGAGGGGGAGTGGAGTGTCTGTACCACCCTAAACTGAAACTTTTATCCTTTTGTGAAAAAAGTGTTGTATTTTTAATACAAATATCTCCCAGAGAAGTGTTGTGATGTACCAAGGCTGTGTCCAAAAGCATTATCTGCCACTTTTTACTGCAAGACACCAAAATCCAAAGTTAAATCTCTCATTTAAACTACAAATAAATAATACAACTACTGAATTGCTGAATCCTCACAACCTGACCGCTCGTCGCACCCCGTCTCACTTCACTCCGCTATACTCAAGCAGGGATGTCCATTTGCTTCGCACTGTGAGTTGCCATTGCTGGATTCTGGGTTCGATTTCTGTGCCTTGCAGTTAAATCATTTCTATAATACCCTTATGTAAGCAGTTAAATTTGTGCGGCATACTTCATTTACGTCCTGTATATTTGACCTTCATTGCTGAATCTCAAAATGTAATTATAACTTCGAATTATGTATGTAGTTTATATATATATATATATATATATATATATATATATATATATAAGATATTAGAAGATCAAAAGGGGTATATTAGAGGATGTGAAGAATTTGAGTATCTGGGAGTAAAAGTAGATAAAGAGGATAATGAAGAATGATATTAAGAACAGAATAAATAAAGATAGAGCAATAACAGCAATGATGAATTGTGTCTTATGGAACAGACATATAACCAGGGAAAAAAGGTAGAAATATATAATTCAATAGTGAGAAGTACTGTGACATATGGAGCTGAAGTTTGGAAATGCAATAGAAACTTAGAACAAAAACTTACGTCAATGGAAATGAATTTCTTGAGGAGAGCAGTAAGATATTCAAAGTTAGAAAAAATAAGAAATACTGTCATCCGAGAAAAAAAATGAATAATAGATATTCAATAGTAGATTATATAAGATATCCATCCATGGTAATTATGCCCGAGGGCTTTGCAGCTTTACTAGGGAATTGAAGGTGTGATAGCTTCCCGTTGCTTTCCACACCGGTGAAGGATGATGATGATGGCCATATGATTTCGGGGACCATTTGGGCCTTAAAATTTTCCTGACATTTGTCTTACAGGTGAGGAAAAACCCCGATAAAAACCTCACCCAGAAAACTGCCCCGACCGGGATCGAACCCGGGCCCACTGCGTGACAAGGCAGCACGCTACTTCGAGACCACAGCGGTGGACATATAAGATATAAGCAATTAAATTGATATGGGCACGTACGAAGAATGCAAAAAGAAAGGTTACCGAGGAAAACATTGGGATGGTCTTGTCACCTGGAAGAAGAAGGAAAGGAAGACCTCGAAACTCGTGGATGCAAGAAATAAGAACTGGAATGAGAACAAGTGGACATGGAGTGAATGGATAGAGACGAGTGGAGAGGACAAATAAAACTTTAGGCACAGAAAGATGTGTAAACATAAACATTTATATATATAGTAACGTATCAATTGAGTATCGATTAAAAAATAGAAATGTGGTATTTGATTCTAGATATAATCACATACCTCCTAGGTAAAAATAAATTTAAATCATCAAAAACGCTCAAAAATATATCACTTTTCACCATAAATCAATTATTTAGATTGTCTGTAATTGTTTTAATAACCGTGTATTACATATTTTTCAAACAGGTTAACGGATACTTGAGCAATGAGGAGAAAAGTGTGTACATTCGCTTTTAAATATAACGACATAAAAGGTAATAGTGAAGGAAGCTTCTCTAATTGTAATGAACTTAATTCTACGCATGGTCGACACATCATCCATAAAAAAATCCCATATCACAATTTGCTCAACTGAATACCTTCATTAACTTACATGAGAGTCAATTGCTGTACTTATAAAACATTTTCTCATATATGATAATAATCGATACGAATAAAAATAATAGATTTATCAACATATGGTTTGAATTAAGCCTTTTAAATGGATTATATATATGTTATGATTTTTGGATATGAACTTTCTAGCTTAGTTTTTTTGGCTCCACTTAATTAAATATAATTTTTATTCTATATTTCAATTTGCAATTTCAACTAAAAAGAATATTCTGCTAATTAAGTAACTTTACATTTTTATTAAGGGATTGAGGGGGAAGCGAAACATAATGCTTTGACAATTTTTGCAAAATCATTATATCTGATGAATATAATTTAATATTTTTTATATTTATTATTCTGAAACTTTTATATACTAATTTATTTTATTGCACGCTTTTTGTCATAAAATTAGCCTATATTATTCTTTTTGAACCATATACAGTAAGTTCAGAACATTTGGTTATATATTTTACTTGATTACATACCTAGATGATAAACCAATTAATGTATGATGGACTTTATCACAACACTAATAGCCTATTCGTAATATTGAAGACAGGAACCTTTGTGCGTCGCTCTGCGGACTGATCGGGCTACAGACTGAGCGACTCCAAGACTGCAGAAATACAGATCAGTACATTCCCTTACAAAATTTTATCCACTCATATTTCATTTTCACTGTTTTATAAGTTCGATAATATTTCTATTTGTGCTTAATATCGATTCAACATATATGGGTTCACTTTATAAATAAGACGGATTTTTGGTGGTAATTTTTCCGGATATATTTCTTATTGATGAGATAAAAATAAGAAATATAGTATACGTTTACTTCTAGTCGTACTTTATGAATATTAGATTAATAGAGATGGCAACCTTATTTTTGATTCACTGTATTGCCCATATTTTCTTTATGGAATGAACGAAAAGGAATAATTTCTACGGTTTATTACGATGTTCCCGTTTAGACACACATCAACCATTGATCACATGACTCATACCACCATTTATTTGAGCTAGCTCCAAGGCTTCGAGGAGGGGCTATATACAACTCTCCTTTGGCCCTATTCTACCCTAAGTTGACACACAAGCTCGATGTTACGAGGAAGTGCATGAGCGTGTGATCCCATTAGATCACCACATTCACATATTTTAAAAACCTATGGTTTGCTAAACTAAGCTATTTTTACCTAATTTTTACGTAACATGAGATGAGGTGAAATATGCTATGAAATTAATGAATGGAGATGAAATGAGCAAAAATAGTAATCGATGATAACATTTTAGAGTGAGTGAATAGTTTTAAATATGTGGGATTCAATTTATATGTTAAAATTGAAGATATTAATGATAAAATAAATAAATTCAATCTAATGTGTGGCGCTATTAAAATAACCCTTACAGTACAAGAAAAGAAGCAAAAATTAAATTTTATAAAGTAATGGCTCTTCCTGTATTAATGTATGAATCAGAATGTTGGACGATTACTAAAAGACAAGAACAAATATTGGAAGCAATTCATATGAGATTTCTAAGAAATATAGCAGGACATACTCTGCTGGATAAAAACACGGAATGAAGAAATAAGAAAGGAGCTAAATGTTTTGAAACTTACAGATCGAATAGTTAAACATAAGAACGCCTGGAAAGAACGTGTTGATAGAATGTCAGAAGAAAAAACTCGTGCACCGCTGTAATCTCAAGGTAGCGTGCTGCCTTTTCACTCAGCGGGCCGGGTTCGATTCCCGGTCGGGACACATTTCCTTAGTGATCGTTTTTTTTCGGGGTTTTTCCTAACCTGTAAGACAAATGTCAAATAACTTTAAGGCCCAAACGGTCCCAGAACATCATCTGGCCATCATTATCATCATTAACATGTTAATTAAGTTTGGGATTAAGGCCTCTCCTGGTTCATCATCACCTATAATACGAGTATATCATCGGGCAGAGTAACTCTGCCTTCCAGGCGCCCCAACCTCAGAAGTGAGTTATAATAACGCCATTCCAGAATGTCGAAATGTAAAGTGGCGGCATTGAATAAAAAATCCAAACTTATTGCTGAATTATAAACCACACGGAAGGAGAACTGTTGGACGCCCACACAGAAGATGGTCTGAACAAATTTAACAATTGTAGTTTTCATGAAACCGGAACGAGCGAACGGTTTAATCCTTGGATGATCTAAAGTCATGGCTTTCCTAGGAAAATACGCAGTTCGCAGTAAAATTGTTATTAATAATAAAATATTAGAACAAACCAACACATTTGACTATCTCGGATACCAAGTTACATACGAAGTTCAAGATGGCGGAAGTGCAGAAATGTGATTTCGATAGTGCTCTGGAAAAGCTGATAGAAGTTACGGAAAAAAGCAAAAAGCTACGAAGTGACCTGAAGCAAGACATCATGCAAGCGGTAAGTGAACTCAGAACATCATTTTGTAATTTAATGAACGAAGTGGAGGAGAAAAACAAGACGATTAGTGTTCTGGCTGAGAAGGTCAAGAAAGCTGAAGAGATTCACAATGATGTGACAGGTAACAGAAGCCTTGTTGGGGCGATTGGACATCATGCTCCATCTGTCTGCGGCAGTTCGAACTACAGCGCAGCTGTTCGAGGCAATAGACCACAAACCATATACGAAAAAAATTACAAACTTGTACTTAAATCCAAACAGAACGAGTCCACAGATGCAATGAAAGTTTTGTTGAAGCGAAATATTAATCCAACACAACTAAAAGTTGGAATAAGATCTATGAAGGCACTAAGAGACGGTAGATTGATTATCGAATCTGGAAAGAAAGAAGATATCGATATTCTTAAAAAAATATCGAAGATCATTGCAGCCAACTATTGGACATCAGCACTCCTAAACTTCGCAACCCTAACCTAATTATCTACAACATACCTGAAGACATAAGAATAGACAACGCGGCAGGTACCATCGTTGCCCAAAACCCTGAACTTAATTTAACTGAGGAGACTCTCATGCCTAGATTCATCTTCAAAACAAAGCGGAACTTTCGGAACCTCGTTATGGAAGTAAAACCTGAATCTTGGCGAGCTCTAAATCAAAAGAAGGTTAAAATATGCTGGCAGATTTGTAACGTTGAAGACTATATAAAAGTTAGAAGATGTTTACAAATGTTCCACATTTAACCATAGCGCCCAAGAATGTAAACCAGCAGCGATACTTGTCCACTTTGTGCGGGTAATCATAAACTGGCAGACTGTACTGCAAGAGCAAATGAATATAAATGTATAAATTGTGTGACTCATAACAAATTCAATAGAGAACAAATAAACGAATGCCACTCATCCCTCGACAAAAACTGCCCATGCATGCTAGCAATGCTAAAGAAATATAAACAAAACACTGAATATTAAAATGGCAGGTTCAACCAATCACAGTTGCAATGCTAGTCAAACCATTAAGCTCAGAGGAAAAACACACATTAAATGCCTTCAAATAAATTTAAAACATTCCAAGGCGGCTACTAGTAATCTCATGCATATGATAGAATCACACAATATTGACATAATCTTCATTCAGGAACCATATGTTATCCAGAACAAAGTGGCTAGAATTTCCAGGAAGTATAGGACCTTTTCTAAAGGAGAAAATAGGATTAGGGCAGCCGTTGTCGTAGCAAATAGACAAATAGATGCTCTACTAATAAACCAAATATCTGACGAAGATGCCGTAGTTGTCGAAATTTTATACAATAAATTAAAATTCAATGTAGTTAGTATGTATATGGATATCAGAGCAGATATTAATGATGATTTCATTAAGCTGGACCATATACTAGAAGTTACGAGGAAGGAGGATGGAATAATAGTAGGCGTGGACAGTAATTCTAGGTCAATAATGTGGCATGATACTATCACCAACACTAGAGGCAGAAAAGTAGAAGAATATCTGAGTTCAAAGCGGCTGTATGTTATGAATGAATCTAGTGAATATACAACTTTCGAGAGTGCAACAGGAAAGAGCAATAACGACCTCACCATAACTAATGACCGGTTGAATGCAGGCTTTCACGGCCGGTAATCGTAATGTTCAGTGATTCCGGGTTATGTGGCCGTGGTCCATAGTTGGTGTTTATACCAGACGTTTCGCCCTCAACTGCGGAGGGCATCTTCAGTGGCGAGTGCTTCTATGCGTGTTTCCTGGTCGGAAGATCTACTTAGAATGAACGCTGTGGACGTAGAGGACGTTGTATTAGTGGGGGGTGCAGGGTGAGTGGGCGTGGCTCTTGCTGATTGGCTAATAGTCGTCTCCTTGTTGTCACTGGTGTTAATGCATTTATTTTCTAGTGTATGAAACCAGGCCTTAGACAGTTTGATACCTTCTTCTTTTCTGTTAATATTTCCCTTATGCTTGTGTATTTCAATAGCCTCTCGGTATAATCTAGGGAAATAGTAGGAAGTTGTGGCTAAAACTTGTGTATCGTCGAATAGAATCTGGTGTCCATTCGTAATGGCATGTTCTGCTACAGCTGATTTATCCATTTCTCCTTGTCTGCAGTTCCTTTTATGTTCTGATAAACGGGTGGCTATACTTCTTTTCGTGGTCCCTATATATGATTTACCACACGAACAAGGAAGTCGATATACGCCGCAAGTGGAGAGAGGTGGCCGAGGATCCTTAGCTGAGCGAAGGCAGTCTTCTATTTTTCTTGTAGGTCTGTAAACTGTTTTTATGTTGTATTTTTGTAGGAGTTTTCCGATACGATCTGTGACTCTTTGTACATATGGTAAGTAGGCTATGCTGGTTGAGGGTGTGTTATCCATTCTGACGTGCTGTCTTCGTGGATGTATGGTTTGTCTTATTTCCTTGGATGTGTAGCCATTTTTCTGGAAACAATTGAACAGATGGTGTTGTTCTTGTTTAAGGTGTTGTGGTTGGCATAACTTAGTCGCTCTGTCGAACAGTGTCTTAATGACACCTCGCTTTTGTCTTGGATGGTGGTTAGAGTCTTTCTGCAGATATCGGTCTGTGTGTGTAGGTTTTCTGTAAACTGTATGTTGAATTTCCCCATTGCCAGTCCTTATTATTTGAACATCCAGGAAAGGAAGTCTTCCATTATCTTCTTTTTCCATTGTGAACTGTATTTTGTTGTGTCTGCTGTTAAGGTGTTGAAGGAAACGTTCCAATTCTTCACTGCCATGTCTCCATACTACGAATGTGTCATCAACATAGCGAAACCAATGTTCTGGAGACTTGGGAGCTGTTTTTAGTGCTTCTTCTTCGAATTTCTCCATGAAAAAATTCGCTACTACTGGGCTTAGAGGACTGCCCATGGCTACTCCGTCGGTCTGTTCATAGTAGCTGTTGTTCCATTGGAAGTAAGTAGTAGTTAGTACATGCCTGAATAAATTGGATATTTCTTCTGTGAAAATCTGTCTAATGTAGTCCATGGTCTCATTTACCGGCACCATGGTGAAAAGGGAAACCACATCGAAGCTAACCAGTATATCTTGAGATGTTACGTTTATATTCCGTAGTCTCTCAATGAAATGTGTCGAGTCTCTGATGTAGCTGTCCGTTTTTCCAAGGAGTGGTTTCAGAAGTCCTGTAAGATGCTTTGCCAGTAAGTAGGTCGGGGAACCGATGGCACTGACAATTGGCCGGAGTGGAATGTTCAACCTCCAAGACTCTATGGTCTTCCAAAAATACACAAAAACAACATTCCACTCCGGCCAATTGTCAGTGCCATCGGTTCCCCGACCTACTTACTGGCAAAGCATCTTACAGGACTTCTGAAACCACTCCTTGGAAAAACGGACAGCTACATCAGAGACTCGACACATTTCATTGAGAGACTACGGAATATAAACGTAACATCTCAAGATATACTGGTTAGCTTCGATGTGGTTTCCCTTTTCACCATGGTGCCGGTAAATGAGACCATGGACTACATTAGACAGATTTTCACAGAAGAAATATCCAATTTATTCAGGCATGTACTAACTACTACTTACTTCCAATGGACAACAGCTACTATGAACAGACCGACGGAGTAGCCATGGGCAGTCCTCTAAGCCCAGTAGTAGCGAATTTTTTCATGGAGAAATTCGAAGAAGAAGCACTAAAAACAGCTCCCAAGTCTCCAGAACATTGGTTTCGCTATGTTGATGACACATTCGTAGTATGGAGACATGGCAGTGAAGAATTGGAACGTTTCCTTCAACACCTTAACAGCAGACACAACAAAATACAGTTCACAATGGAAAAAGAAGATAATGGAAGACTTCCTTTCCTGGATGTTCAAATAATAAGGACTGGCAATGGGGAAATTCAACATACAGTTTACAGAAAACCTACACACACAGACCGATATCTGCAGAAAGACTCTAACCACCATCCAAGACAAAAGCGAGGTGTCATTAAGACACTGTTCGACAGAGCGACTAAGTTATGCCAACCACAACACCTTAAACAAGAACAACACCATCTGTTCAATTGTTTCCAGAAAAATGGCTACACATCCAAGGAAATAAGACAAACCATACATCCACGAAGACAGCACGTCAGAATGGATAACACACCCTCAACCAGCATAGCCTACTTACCATATGTACAAAGAGTCACAGATCGTATCGGAAAACTCCTACAAAAATACAACATAAAAACAGTTTACAGACCTACAAGAAAAATAGAAGACTGCCTTCGCTCAGCTAAGGATCCTCAGCCACCTCTCTCCACTTGCGGCGTATATCGACTTCCTTGTTCGTGTGATAAATCATATATAGGGACCACGAAAAGAAGTATAGCCACCCGTTACCAGAACATAAAAGGAACTGCAGACAAGGAGAAATGGATAAATCAGCTGTAGCAGAACATGCCATTACGAATGGACACCAGATTCTATTCGACGATACACAAGTTTTAGCCACAACTTCCTACTATTTCCCTAGATTATACCGAGAGGCTATTGAAATACACAAGCATAAGGGAAATATTAACAGAAAAGAAGAAGGTATCAAACTGTCTAAGGCCTGGTTTCATACACTAGAAAATAAATGCATTAACACCAGTGACAACAAGGAGACGACTATTAGCCAATCAGCAAGAGCCACGCCCACTCACCCTGCACCCCCCACTAATACAACGTCCTCTACGTCCACAGCGTTCATTCTAAGTAGATCTTCCGACCAGGAAACACGCATAGAAGCACTCGCCACTGAAGATGCCCTCCGCAGTTGAGGGCGAAACGTCTGGTATAAACACCAACTATGGACCACGGCCACATAACCCGGAATCACTCAACATAATGACCGGTTAGTAACCATGGTGAGCGAGTGGAAGTGTGAGGAAGAAGAGAGTTGCTCTGATCACCGATTTATTACATTCAACATATCTAAAAATAACGCGAATACTTCCAACAATTTTCAAGGAATAAAATATATAGTAAAAGAAAACAGACTTGAGAACTTCAGTAATGACATCATAAGAATGTTTTCAGTAAGATTACTAAACAAAACGATAATGGACACTGTTGAAGAACTGGACAAGGGGCTGAGCAGCATAGCTAGGGAAGAACCGGACTCGCAAAAACTAGTCAGGGAGTTTGAAGATATCATCACAGCGGCATGCAGTAGGCACTTCAGAATATCAAACAGAGCACAAAAGTTACACCGGAATAAATCTCTCCCATGGTGGACAGAAGAATTAACCATATTGCGGAAAAGAGCGAATGCTACAAGAAGGAGATATCAGAGAACTAGAAACAACGAAGAGCTGAGAGAACAACGAAAGCATCAATATTTAGAAGCCAAAAGAAAATATGAAAGAACTATTACAAAGGAAAAAATTATGTCTTGGAAAAACTACTGTAGTTTGACTCCGTCAAACAACCCATGGAACGCAGTCTATCGCATAGTGTCTGGAAAAGCCAGAAACGCAACACCTTTAACTACTCTAAAGAAAGTAGACGGCTCTCATACGTCCGATCTACAAGAAACACTGCAGCATATGATAGATCATTTTGCACCAGACGATGACGAGACAGCGGACAACTACCACAAGCTAGTCAGAGAAGATAATAAACGTCCCGTGGAAACTGAAGATGATTCCGATTTTACCCAACAAGAAATAGCACACATTTTAGAAAATATGGACCCAAATAAATCCCCAGGAGAAGACGGATTTACGAGCAGAATTTTACTTCAAGTTATGAACATCCTACCAAGCTTTGTAACAGCGATATACAATAACTGTCTCAGGAGAGGTAATTTTCCCCAACAGTGGAAGAAAGCAAGATTAATTCCTATCATAAAGCCAGGAAAAAGTATTACCAGGAGGTTACTAAATTCCGTCCAATAAGCCTCCTAAACACAGGAGGAAAAGTACTGGAGAAGTTGTTAATAAACAGAATTATGCATCATGTCAACTCAAAAGACCTAATGTCAGACAAACAGTTCGGTTTCACTCCTCAAACTAGCACGGTGGACGCAGCGATGACACTAAAAAGAATACATCGAGGAAAATCTAAAAGAAAATATGTATTTGGTGCTAGTAAGCTTGGATATCTAAGGAGCTTTTGACTCGGCCTGGTGGCCGGGGATCATGAAAGCTCTGCGGGAATTCCAGTGCCCAAGGAACTTGTATAAATCTTGCAAACAATTATTTTAACCAAAGAACAGCTACATTAGCAGTAAACAATGCTAAAGTAGACAAAAATGTAACGAGAGGCTGCCCACAAGGATCTTGCTGCGGTCCGGGGTTCTGGAACATCCAGTACAACTCCATACTTCGATTAGATTACACCGAACATACTAAAGTAATAGCATTTGCAGACGACCTGATAGTAATAACAAAGGGAAAATCAGTTCTCGAAGCTGAGAATTATGCAAATATTGAAATGAGAAAGATCACATCCTGGGCCCACAACAATAAATCCAAATTCAATGAATGCAAATCAAAAACTATTCTAATAACAAGAAGAAAACGAAGGGAAAACAAACAAATACATATATTTCTAAATAATAAGCAGTTAGAACAGGTCGACCAGATTAAATATCTTGGCATAATAATCGACAAGAGATTTACGTTCAACCAGCATATCGAATATGTAGCAGAGAGATGCAAAAAACTTATTAATGCTCTCTCGAAGACAGCAAAAATAAGCTGGGGTTTAAGTGACAAAGCCCTGTGCACAATTTATAACGGTGCAATTCTGCCACTGTTATCGTACGCGGCACCAGTGTGGATAAGTGCACTGGACAAGAAATATAATATCCGAAAGTTTAAACAGGTACAGAGATTGATCAGCATACGAATGGCAAAGGCATATCGCACTGCATCCTACGAAGCTCTCTGCATTCTGACGGGATTAACACCTATACATCTAAAAATACAAGAAATTTAGGCTATTCACCAAATAAGAGGAAGTTCCAAATACGAAACTCTTAACGTTGATCAGACTGTTAGTTACAAAAACTGGACACATCCGGCAGAATTCATAAAAATCCAGGATACAAGAGAAAACAAAGAATACACTTATGAAATATACACAGATGGAAGCAGAAGCAATTATGGAGTTGGATCGGGAATAGTTATATTCAAAAAACATGTACTAACAAACCAGCTGAAATTTAAGTTGTATGAAGAATGTTCAAATAACCAGGCTGAGCAACTTGCCATCATGAAAGCACTAGACACCTTAAAAGGACTTAACACCAGCGAAATACCGATTGACGAACGTAATGTGGCAATCTACACTGACAGCAAGATCACGTTAGACTCCCTAAGGAACAGAAATAATCGCAACAATTTAATTGAAGAAATTAGGAATAAGCTGAAATCTCTAGAAGGCGACAACTGGACAGTGGAATTCAGCTGGGTCAAGGCACATGCTGGAATCTACGGCAACGAGATAGCGGATCGCCTAGCGAAGCAAGCAGCGTGCGACGGCGGCCTACAAAACGAGTTACGACAGGATTCCAGTAAGTGCTGTGAAGAAAACACCTGACAACCATTAGTGAAGAAAAATGGGAAAGGGAATGGCAATCAACCACCAATGGGAATTTGACAAAATCGTTCTTCCCGAAAGTCAGCGACAGACTACAGACAATAATCCAGATATCTCCCAATTTCACAATGCTGGTGACCAGACACGGGAATATAAACGCCTACTTCCATCGCTTCAAGATAAAGAACAGTGCAATGTGTGCATGCGGTGTTGGTGAGCAGACAGTGGACCATGTCATATATAACTGTATAGAATTTAAAAACGAAAGACAAACTCTTATAAATTTTGTAAATAGAAGTAGTGAAAGGTGGCCCATAGATAAGAGTAAATTAGCTATTAAGTACACTAAACAATTCACCAAATTTGCAAATAGCATAGACTTTTAAAAAATTACAATAGAACATTACTTGGACAGTATACTTTAAGGAACTGTAAATCATAAAGTGATAGAACTAGTTAATAAGTGTTAGGATAAGAACATTATTTTAAGGAAGTGTAAATATTGATCATGACTTATTAGGATTAGTCAGTGCTATAAGCGTAAATAGGAACCATATAGCCTAATTCCTTAGAACTAGTAAGGATAGTAGAATATTTAATCAACAGTAAATTACTCATAAAATGTTAGAATTAGTCCGTAACTTAAGTGTAAATAGGAGCTATATCTTCTTAGATTAGTAATGGATAGAATATTATCTTAGCGTGTAAATATAGATTATAGCTTGATAAGATTAGTCAATTTAAATGTAAATAGGAACCATATTTTGTTAGGAGTAGTAATGAAGAATGCACTAATTTAACCCTTAACTTACAATGTATCTTATAAGAAATATTGATTTAATTTATTTATTATTGTTTATTAAACAGTAGAAATAAAACAAATTATCATAAATTACCTAAGATTGTGTCAAATTACGTTAATAATACAGTAATAACTTACTTTTACTGATTTTATTTTCTTTGCGGTCCGAAACACTTGAATGACGGGCACTAGAAAGTATTGTTTCGCCAATTTAAGGGTTAAGTAAGTGCTAAGAGGAACAATATCAAGCAACTGTAAATATTAATCATAACTTGTTAGTGCCAAGAGGAACCATAACTTGCTTAAGTATAATTAACAGAGATCATTGTTTGAAATGCAAATAACAACCACAACGAAATAGAACAATTTAGCCTCACAATAACTCAAAATTATATTTTAAGGAATCGAAAATAGAAAAATATTTTCACACATTAGAACTAGTAAATAACACTATAAATGCATAGTCAGGAACATCAACACACATAAAATGATAGAGATATTTTAATATTGCTAAACCAAAGCATGTAGTACTCCAGAAAACTGTAGTGGAGCATGCTGTCATATGAAGACTCTTATAATAAAAAAAAAAAATACGAAGAAGAAAAAGATTTTAGTCAAAAATTATAAAATTTAACTGAGTAACAGAAATTATAAATACTGTTTTCAAGCCAAACACAGTACAGCAACACACACGAACTACAATTTATAAAACACTGGCCAGACCCATATTATGTTACGGCAGTGAGGCCTGGACAATTCGCAGTGTAGATGAACAAAGACTAACTGCGGCAGAAATGAAATTTATGAGACGTACTGCGGGCTACTCAAGAACAGACCATAAAAGGAATTCTGAGATTCTCAAAGAATTACACACAGAATCAGTCATGGAATATGTATAAAAGTACAGAAACAACTGGAAATCTCACGTACGAAGAATGAGCAGAACAAGAATACCACATCAGATCTTAAATTACCAGCCACCAGGCAAGAGATCTTTGGGCAGACCCTTCAAACGTTGGATTGAGACCGTAACAGACCACTAGGCCTATCACATGAAAGGAAGAAGAAGAAGTTGATAAAAAAGAAGAAGAGATGAAATGACATGATGAGGGAGCAAGAGAAGTAAAGAGTGTTGGTGGTATGAAATTCGGGGAACGGTAGAACCTCGAGAAAGAGCCGAATAATTTTGATATGCTTCGTCACCAATATCCTTAAAAAACTGCCAGGATTTGAACCTGAGATCCCAATCGAGTCAGTCGCACGCGCTAGACACGCATCCACCGAGACTACTTTATGTATATCATCCATCTTCAAACGGGACTGCTCTTGAATGCAGCGTAAGTACTTTGTTATAACTAACTCACTGGCACAATCGAAATCCAAGGTTCATGGCAGCGCGGAAATAACCTCTCCATACATCCCTATCCTGAGCTAATGTTTTACAATCATCCCCTGTATAACTTACTTCCATCAAATCACGGTTAATGCTATTCTCCCACCAAATTCTTGGCCTACCTGCTGAGAGCTTTCCCTCTAGTTTACGTGCAAGGAGTTTCCATGCCACTCTTTCATCCCACATTCGTACCACATGTCCTGCCCATCGCAGTCCACGAGACTTAACTGTTCTTTTTTACTTCTGATTTCTCATAAAAATAATATAGCTCACTGTTAAGTAGTCTTTTCCATTAGCTTGTATGTTCATCTCTCTTTGGCCCAAAATGTTTCCTATGAACTTTATTCTCGAATAATCGTAATCTTTGCTGTTAACTAAAAGTAAACGTCGATATTTCGCATCCATATGATATAACTGGCAGAATAAACATTTTATATATTTTCATTTTAATCTTTTTTTTTTTAGAGATAAATTGGGACAACAAGAGTCCCTGTAATGCATATTAGCATGTATTTCCAGAATTGGGCCTATGTTTAATTGTTTTGTGCATCTTATTCCTGTAATTATTGTTACTAGGCACCGTATTTGAATTCTGCCGCTCTACAAAATTTCCATCATTTGTCATTAGCTATCCATTTCCATTATATATTTCGATGTGTGATCATATAAGTTTATAGTTGTTTACTTCTAGTCCAAATTTATTAATGTTACTCAATAGAATGTGAAGGTTGGGCCTTAATATCTCCAGCAGATTCGCCAAGGGAGGAAATGGATCATACTTTGGAAAAAGTAATGTATTTTAATATGTATTTATGCAGTTTGTATTGAAATTACATTTCAAGGATTCCATTCCATTCTATAGTAATTCTGCCCGAGGGCAGGTGTTTCACTGCAATCATAGCATTTTTTTGCTATGCTTTGCAGCTTTACTAGGGAATTATAGGTGTGGTAGCTTCCCGTTGCTTTCCACACCGGTGAAGGATGATGATGGTAATAATGATGAGGATGGCGGGATGATTTTCGGGGACCGTTGGGCCCTAAGCTTCCTGAAATTTGTCTTAGAGGTGTGGAAAAACCCCGAAATAAACCTCACCCAGGAGCCTGTCCCGACCGGGAATCGAACCCGGGCTCACTGCATGACAAGGCAGCACGCTACCTCGAGACCACAGCGGTGGACATTTCAAGGATAAATATAGAATAAAAATTGTGCAATGTTCTGATGTTTCTAAAAATCACTAAAGTTATTTACAATATACATTCAGGAGGGAAGATAAAAAAAAAAAGATGAATCCATATTAGAAGAAAATGAAGAATGGGATTGAAAATCAATGAAATAATATAAACTGTTTAGTAATTTGAGAGAAATGGAAAGAGTTATTAAATATCAAAATAAAGTTGACTATTTAGTTATAAATAAGGGCAGAAATTATGACGACTAAATCAAAATAGGAAATATGTTGTATCTAGAATAAACTGATTCTCACGAGACAAACATTTAAATAGGATAACAAAAATAAGATTTATAAAGAAATGTTAAGAGAATAAATATCTATGTGCTGACATTCAGCCACTTAAACGCTCAACTTAGTTTTAATTACTTTTAACCGAAATTCATTTTTTGGTAACCTGTCTTCTTATTATATACCAAAAAATGTTTTGAACGGATACCCCCAAAGGAAAAAGGAAGGATAATATACTAAACACAATAAAAAAAAATTGAAGATGACTTATATTCCCAAAGTGAAGATAGGAGAAAGTCAATCGTAAGATGTGTTATATATAAAACATTAAACAGATAATTGGTGTATTTAAGATAGAAGTATTTGAGAGTGATGAGATAGCTGAAAAAATAAATATAAATAAATTAGATTCAGTACAGTAATTATTATCATTTTTACTTACTTACATACTCACTGACACTATCGAACCCATAGGTTCATGGCAGCGCGACATAAGCTCTCCATACATTCCTATCCTGAGCTAATGCTTTCCAATCATTTCCTGTATAATCTACTTCCCTCAAATCATATTTAGTTATTCTCCCACCTCATTCTTGTTCTACCAACTGGGCGTTTTCCCTCTGGTTTTCCTACAAGAAGCTTCCATGCACGTCTTTCATTCCCCATACGCGCAACATGTCCTGCCCATCGCAGTCTTACGAGGCTTAACTGTTATTAATATATCTGCCTTCCTATAAAGAACATGTAGTTCATTGTTATGAAGAGTCTTCTCCATTCACCTGTCTGTTCATCTCTCTTTGGTCCAAAAAATCTTCCAAGAACTTTATTCTCAAATACTCATAATCCCTTTTCCTCCCTTAAAGTAAGATTCCATGTTTCGCACACATATGATATAACTGGTAGAATAATAGTTTTATATATTTTGAGTTTAACGTTTTTTGAAAGGAGTTGGGACATCGATTCTTAATTAACATTATTTAACTCCAGTTAATTGAATACTGACCTATACTTGTTTTGTTCACTATTTAATGAACAATAATTATAATTTTGTTTAGGGCATTTTTAACAAGAAAATAGCTTCCAAATTCTTGATTATCCAATAGGCAGATTACTACAAACGTTACAGAAAATATAAATTTACCGCTTGAGATAAAGCGCATTTAATATGACGCCACTGTTCAATAAAATTAATATTGCACATTAAAGAAATTATGCGTAAAACATTAGAAAGCTCGTTTTTTTAAGTTTATTTATACGAGAGCCCTTAAGAGTAATTTTTTGCGCGATAGAGCGTTTTGTCGTACTTACAGCAATGGCGACCGTGTTTGAAAGTTCAACTTCCTACATTTCGGGATTGCCAACCTAAATAACTATACTGTAATATTACATTTACACCTATGTGCGGGAACTAAAACCACTACCGTCTATGTTTACAACGTAGAATGTATAATTAAAAATATCCAAAAGGTAGTGTTAAATACATTATACGAAACAAATCACTGAATTTTAAATTAACTGAGCTTTATTTGAAACAATATAAAACAATAAATACGTACTTGCGGCCATTTTATCAATAATAATGGTGTCACGGCCTCCTGTACACCCAACTAATAAACATTGCCCACACTGTTAACGTTACTCAATTGTTTATAATGAACGCACACATTTCCAACAAATATGTTATTATTTTACTACTATTTATTATTTTGAAAACATCATCTCACAAAAAATAATGTAGAACGCACGTTTGTGAAGTGTTTTACAGAATCTCGTGAATTAAAAACCTCGCTATCGCTCGGTTTTTAAACATTTTCCTCGATTCTGTAAATACTTCCCAATCTTGCATCGTAATATGCTATTGTTATTATTGATAAATAGGCTTTTAATTATGATATTTCATTAAAAAGAGACTAACAATCTTCTCTCACACGTTTTAAAAATGTCGCATCTCTCCAAAATAAAAAAAAAAGTATGCGTCTAAACCAGCAGTAGGCCTATATAACATTATTGTGTATGAAGAACCTGGCTAAAGGAACTGAAAAAAAAATTACAAAAAGCATCGACAATTGAAGGAAGTAGGAAAATAAATGTTTATAGCCTTTATGTATCAGTAAGAACAGAAATTGTTTTATTCCCAATTGAAAATTTTAAAGTAGTAAGATTTTGTACATATTATTTAATTACATATTATAGCAGTGATATACTGTAATCGAACACATTTAATCAAGAGACGACCATTAATTTATTAACAATTTGCAATACACTTCCGCAGAGTTTAAACTATTTAACAAGTGTCAAAGTTTACAGTTTGGGTTTTGGTTAAAATTCAAACCATTCTGTCGTAACACAACATTACATGAGTATACATTATAAACATATATCTACTTAAAGAAACTTACCTGTACCGTTCTATTGCTTTTACTTTTACTGCAGTCTTTTCTCATTTGAATAATATTTGATAGGAATCTTTAACGGACTACACGTATAATTATTTCTTATATAAAAGGCCTCCAAGGTGTGTTGCTAGCACAACGTGCGACCTCTGTGTATAATTTATAAACATTTAAAAATGGCACAGTACTTTAAACTGTAAATTAACAACTAATAAATATCAATTATGTGTAACATATTTCTCTCACATTTTATAAAGGATGTCTCCATTAAATATGAAGTTAAGTTACCTTTTAACACATCTATTAAATAAAGTAGGCTACATTCCTTTTCATCATAATACTATATCATAGGTATTTATATGGAATATTCAGACAATAAAATTATTAGGAAATAATAATTTATAAAATGCAATTGGGATAAAAAGACATTGACAGGATGTATTTTATAACAATCGGCCTATAAATTTCTCTCTTATACGTATAGGATGAGTTTGTGATCATGAAACGTGTTTAATACAATAATTCACTAACCTTTTTATAGCCCTACAGGACCTGGCTTACTACTAAAGGTAAACTTGAAACTGAGAGAGAGAGTAGACCTTATTATTCTACATAGGCCAGTACTTAACTCGGATTTATAATTGTAAGACGATTAATTAATTAATTAATAATACACAGTATTTACTTATTTTTTAAAAACATTTCTAGGTTTCATTCATTGTCGGATTTATGCCATGATTGATTTCTTTCCCTAGATTTTTTTTTTTTGAAATTGTAGGAGGTTATACGTAGTTTTAATTACATTCCTTTTCCTGGATAACATTAGACATCCTAACGAGTTGCTCAGACAATAGAATTTCAGACTCGTACTCAGGAGATCCGAGGTTCAAATTTGGTGCCAACCAGTCTATTCCTTCGTGATTATCCTCATTGTTTAGAAATCAAATGCAAGATTGGAATTTGATTACGATGATCCATGATTGTAATTCTATAAATAGATTTAATGTCTATCAATTATATTTTGTACAAGACACTTGAATACAGATAGCAATAGACTACGTACACATCATACTCCAGAATCCTAGGTGCTACATGACCGAAAATAAGTATCCAAGCTCCTCAAAATAAAATTGAAATTATCATATTGGTTTAGAATGTTCATTAATGTAGAGTATTAATGGTAAATGTAATCTTTAATTATAAGAATTAAATAAAAATTCAATGTTTAGCTCATTTAAATGATTCTTATATTATGAGGGCTTATTTCGTGATAATTTATGTATTTTCTCTGAAAATAACTAATGTAGTAGTACTGCAAGATAAGTATTTTTTACATTTGAAAGGTTGGATATTCCCCTTTATGAGAACAGAAATACTATACTAACATGATAATTGATTTTAAAAATATTTTAAAAAATACATACGTATAACCAGTGAAATTTTAGATTTATTCTGATTAAATGATTTATCATGTTCATTCACAACATTAACATTCACTGTAACGTTCATATTTTGAGTGCTACTGTAATGGAAACTAACGATACGAGATATTATATAATTTTTGTCCAAATGTAAAACATTTATTAGTTGTAATACTTTACGAGTATTAATTATATATTTAATTTGAACCCTTCAACAGTTGACATTCGACAGAACCTATCTAATTATGATAAGCATACATTGTTAGTATGGATTCCTGGACATGTAAGAAATAAAGGAAATGAGAGAGCAGATATCTTGCTAAGATTGCTGCATGATCTGATAATGAATTCGAAAATATAGGATGCCTTATTTCTTATGTGAAAAACCGGCTGAAAATTGATATCTTAAGTAATTGGTCTACTTTTTGGACAAGTAGTGTCAATGGTGCAGTAACCAAGAAATATGTATTTTCCTACAGTTCAAGATAGATTATCATAAGTAATGTCACGAGTGATTTCCAAATTATCGATAAATTCACGACTCATGAAGTGAGGAGTGAATTTATCTAGAGAATTTGGAAATCAAGAGTGGCATTTGTTAGGACTATTTAACGAATAAAATTAAGCTGTTTACTCACAAATCATTATTTAAATATAGTTATTTTAAAATAACTTAATGAATCTTATAAAAGTTGAATATTTTAAAATATTTATATATTGAATGTAAACGGCGATGTTTGAAAACAAATAAGAAACGATTGGTACGCTTCATTTGCTTCTTTTCTTCATCACTTCAACCAGATCATATTATTTATTGCCAAAGGAACGCAATATCGTAAGAATGCACTCTAGTGGAGAAAAAATGAAACATATCAAACTGTATATTAATTCATTTCTGATGTCGTATGAATTAAATATGACAATTATATTTTTCTGGATTATTACCTGGAAAAATACATTTAAGAAAGTGCAAATAGTGGTTTCTTTTTTGGTGGTATAATCGATTGCTACAAATGTTATTATATTAACTCCTGCATGCGCTATCTGTTGACATTCATGCACTACGGTATATATGCAATCTGGTAGCCGTATTTCTTAGGGAGTCGGGTCACTGCAAAATAATGCTATGACCTATTCAGAATGTTAAAAAGGAGGTGCTTTCTTTATTATGATAAACTTTAGTTGGTAAATTCTAGGCGAAACACGACTGTGATTGGTTGTAAATCGAAAACCATTGAAATGTGATTGGTCATTGACTTCCATTTGGGGCATGAGTTAAATAGCCAGTGAAACATTATGAACCTTCTTTTGTGTTAACACAATCATGTCTGGACATGTTAAGTTTAAATGCTATCTAATAAATAATAGTTTTAAAAAAACTGAAACACGCTTTATTAGAAAACCGAACTAAAAAATGAAAAATAATTTTAATTTCCAACACGCTTGGGATAAAATTAAAGTGGTCAACAAAAAAATCATCTCCAACAAATCTAGAATAAAACTAGAGTCATATAAACAAAAAAAAATTACCATCAAAAGCGTTGGGTGCTTTTTATAGTTTTACGTTTTATTATTAGAGACACTTTTATTATCAAATATATTAATTGATATAGAGCACTCCACGCTTTTGATGGTAAAATTATTTTTTTGTAGATAACTGTAGTTTTATTCTAGATGTGTTGGAGAGATTTTTTTGTTGACCACTTTAATTTTATCCCAAGCGTGTTGGAAATTAAAATTATTTTTAATTTTTTAGTTCGTGTTAAAGCGTGTTGTTTTAGTTTTTAAAACTATTATTTATTTGTAATTTTTGAGTTTTAATATTTTACAGAATAATATATAAATGTAAATATATTTAAATTCGATACCATTGTAGTGTGAGCTAAAATTAATACTCTACTAAAAAAAACTCTCCGGGCCGGATTTGAACCAGCGACTTATGGATTACTGAAATTATATACCGCTACAGTCCATCGCTCTACCAACTGAGCTCTTACAACGATTGAGTAAGAAGTTGATAAGTCCGCAACCTATTATACCGGTTTTTATTATTTTGATTTTCTGCTGATTCTGGCCAAGATTTTAGAAATATTTATTAAATTATTATATTGTCATTGGTCCTTTACAAGTATACAAAGTTTCAAGTCGATCCAATGATTTTAAGTTGGTGAAAATCGCATTGAAAGATTCCGTTACACAGATACAGATCAAGCTCATATAAAGCGTGTAAAAAGGTTTCATATTCCTTCTCAAAATGGATATAATATCTGCTCCTGTAGTAATGATGAACAAACTGTTGAACACCTTATTTTAGACTGTCCATGTCATGGATATAAGCGATACATTTCAGATATCCATTTAACTGAATATAATAAAGTATTACGTCATCCAATAGTTTGTATTTTAAAACGGAAATGTTGTTACACATCATTTTAAAACATTCGTAAATGCTAATTTTACCACGTTATAGTTTTCTTATTACTACGTATTTTATAAATTTTAATTTCATTTGTTCTTGTTTCGTTCATTTGTTATTTTTGTTTCATTGATATTTTGTAATTATATATATTTCCAATTTTATTTTTTATGTGATACAACCCTAACATACATTTGTAAAATAGGCCTCCAAATCTTAGAGATTTAATAAATAAATAATACTACTTTATGAATATTAGAACAATTCATTTAAATTAGCATTGGTAGACATATGTAAGTAAAAAAAAAAGAAAGTCGAATAATATAATATTTAATTTTAGGAAGTGATATTTTGAGGTTATTTTAATTAAATTATTTTCAGTTTTATCATCTTACCTCAATATTAATGTTGATTTGTTCTGGAAAAGCTGACGATAAAACAGAACTGTTTTGAAACATGTCCAAGAACAAATCAACATTAATATTGAGGTAAGATGATCAGACTGAAAATAATTTAATTCGAGTAATATATATTATGCACTAATTACTTCAACTTTTATAAGATTCATGATGTGTTCCGTTGAGGTTTATTCATACTTCAGACGGACCTTTCAGGTGAATATTCTATAATTTTATATTAATTACTTCAACTATTTCTGGAAATATTGAAATTATATATCTTTCATATCCTGATCTTTCGGAGATTTTCACAATGAGCATATTTAAAACTTACACTTCTACAGTAGGTTTAATTATAAGACTTGTTAAAAATGACTGATATTTGGATTTTTATAAGTTGGTGAACATGTTGAGGCAATATTTTCATTCAAATTTGTAAGTTGAATGAATTTTGATGAAAATATTGCTATTTAATAGAATATAATATTGAAAACTGGTAGGGATTTTCTTTGACGGATCTCTTTATGACTACGCTGACAGATGAAATTTTAAAAATAATGAATAATTTCTACTGAGTTAATAATGGCAGGTCCTTATTAAAACATTTGTTTTTAATATATATATATATATATATATATATATATATATATATATATATATACATACTTTGTGGTAAGCAAATATTACTTCCTATAAATATATTTTAAAACATTAAACATTTAATCAATCATATAATTACATTTTAAATAAATTTATTTTCTGTGTATTATACCATAATACAATAGTGAAATTGCCCTGCTATATAGGAAGGGGTTAAAGTGTACGTTTGGAAATTCGATACACACATTTCATTCTTTCGGAGGCGAAGTTAAAAACCATCGTGACACAGACGTAGAGTGTATCATATTATAACTTCAAAACATATCCATAGCAATATTTCTAGGCGTACAAACTTACTCCGACGTCATAATTAGCCTCATTGCAGAAATAACGGACGTTCAAGTTTTCATTCAATTTTTTCATCTGCGATTCAGTGCGACATTAATTTATATTGTTT
The DNA here is from genome assembly GCA_030220185.1 of Diploptera punctata. Classification (NCBI taxonomy): domain Eukaryota; kingdom Metazoa; phylum Arthropoda; class Insecta; order Blattodea; family Blaberidae; genus Diploptera; species Diploptera punctata. The sequence continues at coordinate 91,786 of JASPKZ010002722.1, read as the reverse complement.
TTTTCTCAGAATGTATTAGCATAACCAATAAATGTTATACAGTTGGATATAACTTAAAACATATTATAAAAACAATATTTATACAGGTTGAGGCTGGGTGTATCTAAGTTTTTCTTCAATGTTAGCGTACGCTTTTTGAATTTCTTCAGGGTTTATGATGGGCTCTGACTCTTCAGGTTTAACATAATCCAAAGTAGTCAACTGGGCATCCTGTTGTGATAACATTGGTTCTGTGAGGTGGCGATAATACGTATAAACTCCTGCCCATAGATAGACGACCAGTACTGTAACAGAAGAAGTTCTAATTAGCGATGCATTAGTTTATCGAAATTTAAAACGAAATAATTTGCTGACATGAATAATTGCAGATCTAACCATGTCCTTGTACTAAATAATAATGTATAATTAGTTGTAATAAGCTTCCATACCCATATATCCATCAATAAACTTAAAAAAATGTCTTGCAAGATTTTACTCTTCTGCCGCATTGTACGTATAATTTACTTCCAGTTGTTGCTGGGACAATATCTCCCGTTTAAAAAGCATACATATGAAGTATAGGATGGAAATTGAAAATTATAGATTTAGACTATGGATACTATCAAAATAATGTATATGACAGTCCTGGTACCCTTATGTAATACTATAAAATTATTATATAACCGAAAGTCTATAAGTTTATGTAAATCTTATACTGAAATTAGTTAAACCTAATTTATCTGTTTCCGTTATAATCATAATTTGCAAAGCAGAAAGAAAAACAATTATATTCCACATTCTAAATCAATATTACACTATACAGAGTAGAATAACATCTATATCAAGTCAATAAGTTTAAGAAAGTATAGGCCAAATTATGAAAAATCGTTAAAATCAATCTAATCAAATTTTTATGAATGTTACAACAATTACTAGTGTTACAACTACTACTGCAATGGGGGAGACATGCGACAGGAATGGGAAACAAGGACACGGAAATTTCTGGTAGGAAAAGCAGAGGCAAAGTGTCTATTATAAAGTCCAAGAATGATATATTATTTAAATTATATTATTTTTGGTCTGGACATCTTACCTCAATATTAATGTTGAGAACAAATCAACATTAATATTGAGGTAAGATGTCCAGACCAAAAATAATATAATTAAAATAACCTCAAAATGTAACTTCCTAAAATTAAATATTATGATATATTATAATAACATTATAATATTAAGCATGGTTTCAGGGAATATTTGAAACATGTTAGCTCAGGATAAGGAAATGTGGATAAATTATGTTCGCGCGGCATGAACCATCGGGTTCGATAGTGCCAATGAGTTAATTAATCAGGCAGAATTAAGGCCATAAAGTAATGAATGGAATAAAGTATTACAAATATATATATATATATATATATATATATATATATATATATATATATATATATATACATATATATATATTGTCCACCGCTGTGGTCTCGAGGTAGCGTGCTGCCTTGTCACGCAGCGGGCCCGGGTTCGATCCCCGGTCGGGGCAGTTTTTCTGGGTGAGGTTTTTATCGGGGTTTTTCTTCATCTGTAAGACAAATGTCAGGAAAACTTTAAGGCCCAAACGGTCCCCGAAATCATATGGCCATCATCCTTATAATTATCATCCTTACCATTATCATTATCATCATCATCCTTTACCGGTGTGGAAAGCAACGGGAAGCTACCACACCTACACAATTTCCTAGTAAAGCTGCAAGCATAGCATGAAAATGCTATGATTGCAGTGAAGGACCTGCCTTCGGGCAGAATTACTATGGATGGATATATATATATATATATATATATATATATATATTACGGCATAACTCTCGAACACTGGAACAATTTAAACCAAGTTTGGTATACATATAAATTTCGATTAACTGTAAGGGGTAAAATACCCCTAGCAACATAGTGGGATGAGAGGGTGGTTGAAATGGAAAAATGATCAACGGCCTATATATGTGCCAGCATAATTCTAGAATACCTGGAGTAATTTAACCCAAACTCGGTACATAAAATCTGAAGAAAAAAAGGGATTAGAGACCCATAGCACCCCCATGACGAGGGTAAAATGGGGTGACCTGTAAAATGACGGATATTAGTGTGGAATTATTAGTATTTTTTAATTCCATTAGTTTCAATCTCAATGCCATTTAAATCCAACATTGACTTCCCTATAAATCCCAAGATAGGCGAGGGGTTGATAAAGGAAGAAAACTAAATTGAAAAAAATATATATATTAGTGTCGAATTTGCAGTTTTCAGGGTCGCTAAGCTGATTGGTCACAATAAAGATTATATCTAAGCCAACACACAACACACATACATAATTATGGGCAAAACGCGGAAAATAAGGACAACACTCATTCATGAATAAATATATGTTATCAAAATGCAATACCATTAATTCTTAACAATTATATATAAAAGTAATTAGTGTATAATGCTAATTGTGTTATTATTTAATTGTAATATTATTGTGTTTTCTTTATGTAATTGTAATGTTAATGTTTTTTTAGTGTATAATGCTATTGTGTTATTATTTAATTGTAATATTATTGTATTTTCTTTATGTAATTGTAATGTTATTGGTTTTTTGTTGTTTATTTTTCTTTACTCTAGTACCAATTATTACTTTATTGTAACGGACTGTCAACAGCACGTACGGCTTACTGCCCGTGCGACCCATATTTGTAAATAATGTTGTAAATATCTTACTTTTTGTCTAATAAAGTCCTACTACTACTACTACTACTACTACTACTACTACTACTACTACTACTACTACTACTACTACATACATTTTATTCTGGGACGGTTTATGGTAGAACAGAGGAATGGAAATACAGAGATCAAGTTCTTCAAAACGTGAAACATTTTGAATATCTTGGTACGACGTTGAAAATGAACGGAAAGTGGAAAAAACACATTGATATAGCATTATTTAAAGGGAGGGGACAACTTAACAGTGTACTCGGTATTCTGGGTCGAGTGCCTGATATTCCCAGTCAGCACATTAGAAAAAATGTATGGAGCGATGGTCAGGCCAGTAATGCACTATAGTAGTGAGATTTGGGGTTTCCAAAGAACGGAAATACTAAATAAGGTATATACGCATTTTCTAAAGTATATTACAGGACTTAGTAAGGCCGTTTCTAACTGTGGAATTTTATATGAATTCGGGTCTTCCAGGACGACATTAACTGTAAAATTCGTGTACTCAAATACTGGTTGCGAGTAATCCAAGGTGAACAAACAATGCTTAGAGAAATTTGTTACGACCACACAAATTAAAAACATAGATGTTAAATTTTGGGCAGACGAGGTTAGGAGAGAACTCCAAAAGATTGGGATGGGCTGGATATGGGAAAAAGGGACTGAAAATCGCAAGAACGTGTGGAGAAAAATAAGGAGGAGGTACTTAGATGTAAACCAACAAGATACCTTCGCCGAATGTACAGGAAAACGCTCACTGTGTTTACAAAGAGACCTAAAACACGTCTGGGGAAAAGAATCGTATATACTCAACCTAGGATTTAAGGAGAGATCAGGGCTTGCTTGGTTTAGGCTAGGGGCATGGAAATTTCTAAAAATTAGCGACGATCACGATATGCGAATATGTCCAATGTGCGGGAACTTTGAAGATGAGATACATATATTAGGAAAATGTAATGATTTAGAATATTGGAGACGTCAGTTATTACCGGAAAGATTTCTAAATTCAAATCGGGAAAGATTGGCATGCTACGAGTTATTGGTAAATCCAGAAAATTGGATAAACCTCGGTAAATTTCTGGACAAAACGCGAAAAATAAGGACAACACTCATTCATGAATAAATATATGTTATCAAAATGCAATACCATTAATTATTAACAATTATATATAAATTAATTAGTGTATAATGCTGTTGTGTTATTATTTAATTGTAATATTAATGTGTTTTCTTTATGTAATTGTAATGTTAATGTTTTTTTAGTGTATAATGCTATTGTGTTATTACCTAATTGTAATATTATTATTGTGTTTTCTTTATGTAATTGTAATGTTATTGCTATTAGTGTATATTACTTAATGTGTATATTATTGTGTTTTAATATTATGTAATGTGTAATGTTAATGTAATTGTAGTGTATATTGCTATTGTGTTATTATTTAATTGTAATATTTTTATTGTGTTTTCTTTATGTAATTGTAATGCTATTGCTGTTTTTGTTTATTTTTCTTTACACTAGTACCAATTATTACTTTATTGTAACGGACTGTCAACAGCACGTACGGCTTACTGCCCGTGCGACCCATATTTGTAAATAATATTGTAAATATCTTACTTTTTTGTCTAATAAAGTCCTACTACTACTACTACTACATTTTATTCATACATGCAACTTAAACTGTTTTGCATTCTATTTACTACATACTTACCTAACAATGCACATCCGATTAGGAAGATGACGGTGCCTAGGAAGACATCCATCGAGATGATGAAGAATGAGAGGACAACAATGAGGATAAATAAAAGTATGATAAAAATTACTTTCAAGATTATGAAAGGTAGTATGAACTTCGGTTTCTCCTGTTAAAACATAAATATAACATTATTTTTGTTAAAATATTACTGATTTTGTGATTATAAAAATAATATCATTAGTCTATTTAAAATATGGATAGCTTACTACATTATAATTATATAGTATACAGCTCATGAGAACTCTAAAATGAAGGTGGATATATTCGAGACAGTTTGCACGTTGTTTCTCATATATGATTTCAGGTAACCAGATACTTTCTACGTTAAATGCGAAGTCTGCTTCGAAACAGATATATTTGAATTCCTTCATCCAAATTACTGTATGAGGACATTTTTTGGCTTTATGAACAAACATTATATTAGTTTCAAATTGTTGGCTCTTTTATACATTGTACTGATACTTCTTTACTGGGAATGCTTATAAATATTTTTCAGCACGTACGGCTTACTGCCCGTGCGACCCATATTTGTAAATAATATTGTAAATATCTTACTTTTTGTCTAATAAAGTCCTACTACTACTACTATAAATATTTTCCAGATAACGCTGTTTATTGTAGAGAAGAATTTATTATAAAGAATAACCAATTGTTTACTGCAATAAAAAATCTAACAATTCTTAATAGATATAAAATTGAGGATGCAAATAATATGAATTACATGGGGTAATAGGTGAATGGAGAAAACCACATAATAGTGAGCTACATGGTATGTATAGGAAGCCAGATATAATATGAACAGTTAAGTCTCGTAGACTGCGATGGGCGGAACATGTGGCATAAATGGGGAATGAAAAAGGCGCATGGAGGCTTCTTGTAAGAAAGCGAGAGGTAAAACGCCCAGTTGCTAGACCAAGAATGAGGTGGGAGAATAATATTAACTATGATTTGAGAGAAGTAGATTATGCAGGGGATGATTGGAAAACATTAGCTCAGAATAGGGGTGTATGGAGAGCTTATGTCCGTGCGGCCGTGAACCTACGGGTTCGATGGAGCTAGTGAGTTTGTTAGTTAATGTAAAAAAGTAAAAATTTCCATACAGGACTTAGGAGACCTTTGGATTAGGAGGAGATTAACGGTGCCACCTTAGTAAATAATCGGCAGGAGATATCAGCCGAGTTTTCATCCCTGAGTAATGAGGATAATAATAATATGTCAGGTTTTAATTTGAGTTGGAGGCTGCGTTTATCCCAGGTCCAAGGTGTCACCATTCCTTTCCCTAAGAAGCCGTGGTTATTCCAGGTCCAAGAAGTTTTATGACAGTTTGAAAATTCTGACCCCATCGAGGACCTATCCCGCGACCGTCCGGGTTGAATCGTATTGCCTTAACCAACTGCGCTAAGGAAATATAATAAAAAGTCTTATACATTTTTGGTCGCAAATATTCAGTTAAACAAATGGACGCCTGCGGAAGTTCATTCACACATTACTGCATAATGACGCTGATACTTGCTTGATCATCACACAATACAATGGGGAGGTAAAGTAAACTTTTCCCTTTAGTATTTCTCGATTAAATAAACTAAACGCTGCTTCAATGCACATTCATTTTCGTTGCGAAACATCATTAAGATATGTGGATCTAATTTTGCCTCTTTAAATTTAATTTATGATATATAGTAGGTAAAGTGATCCACTACAGACTTTTAGGAGACCTTAGGATAGTAGGAGGTTAAAGATCCTACCTATATACACAATCGGCATAAGATGTCAACAGTGTTGTCAGCCCTGTTTGACAAATGCTCTTACTCTCAGAACATGTCTGGTGCTCATTTCTCTTAGAGTATTCAGGGCCATGATACCATCAGATTGTTAGATCAGTTTAGAAATCCTGACTCCATTGGGGCTCAAACCCTTGACCTTTCCTGCTTGTAGCATATTGCTTTAAAAAACTGCGCTACAGTTATCCCCAAAACTAACCATACATTTACCCTCTTACTAATAATCCATATATAACTTTTATACAAGGTTTATACATTATCTCAGTTGAAAATTCTTACTAATAAACACTGTATTAGCTGTTCAGTGTATAAGAGACGTACATCTTTACATGGGAATCGTTATACATGCCTCCAGCCTTGTTTAAGAATTGTATAACTAGACAAAATGTCGGACTTCAAGATCAACTGATTGTTTTCTTATGATATTGATGAGAGTTTCCTTAAATTTAACGCAAAATGCAACACTTTAACGACTATTTGATGGATGCACATGACATAAATATTATTAATAAAGCTCTGGGTAGGAAAGTAAAGGAATCCTAAAATACCTTTTGTTACACTCATTCTCGATTAGGCCTAATAATATTTTTAAATTGAACATTGGTTCGGAAAAGAATATGTTCTACAATAATTGCCGTAGACAAGATTTAACCTGAACGTTGTTTAAATGCTTCATAATATTACTTTGACAAAACTTTCTTGCATCATTAAAACATAATACACGTACCGATATAAAACTGTATTTAATTATAGAGGTACTATTATTGCAGCAAACCACATGTTAGCTTGGTAGTCTTGTGTTTAGAGCTTCTGACTACGGTCCTTGGGGTCCTAGGTTCGATTCCTGATCGAACTGCAATGATTTTTTTTCGCTTAAAACGTTATTCTGTTGTCGGTAAAATTTCCTACTATTCTGAACGTTTTATTTATTTATTTATTTATTTTATTTATTTAGCCTGGTGGAGTTAAGGCCATGTGGCCTTCTCTTCCACTCACCAGAACAAGCATATGTTACATATGAATACAAAAAAAAATACAATAATAGTCGTATAAAACAGGACAAACATATGTTACACATGAATACAAAAAAATTACATTAGTAGTCATATTAGACAGGACAAACATGTTACATATGAATACAAAAAAAAGTTACAATAATAGTTATTGAACAATTCATTATCTGTCATATTGAATAATAATGAAATTAATGTCTAATAATAGAATGAAACTAAATACAATTAAAATTAAATTAATGATACAATGAATAAAAAAGGAATAACAGCTCGAATCTACTATGCATAAAAAGAAGAGAAAAAAAAAACTACAATGAATTAATCTACGCTTTTTATACAAGGCATTAGGTAAATATATTAACAAATCCTAAGTCTATTTTTATTAAATAATGCAAAAACGCATTATTAATTCTTAAAAAGTAGTATTAGTGAGTTGTTTCTGTTAGTGATTTTATTTTCAATTTATTTCTGAAAGATGGTAAAGTTTGGCAGTCTCTGACATAGGGTGGAAGTGAATTCCATGTTCAAGCAAGAGAAACTGTAAAAGATTTCGAATAATAGGTAGTATGATGAGGAGGGATATAAAGGACACTGTGCTCAAGGGATCGGGTATCTAAGTTATGTGTATCAGAGAGTTTAGTGAAGCGGTGTGATAAATAATAAGGTAAAGATGTGTGTAATATGTTATAGAGTAGGCATAGGGAATGGATGGTTCTACGATCTTGAAGACGAAGCCATGACAATTGTTCCAGGGATGGTGTAACGTGATCAAATCTACGTATACCACAAATAAAACGTATGCAAGAATTGTGAACACGTTGAAGTCTTTGGGTAAGAACAGTATTTAGGTCAGTAAAAAGAGTATCACAATAATCAAAATGGGGCATTGCGAGTGTTTCTACTAGCATTTTTCTTAGAGAAAACGGTAAACAATTTCTTATACGATTTAATGAGTGTATTATTGAGAAGATAGTTTTGCAAATGTTATTTATTTGTTTATTCCAAATTAAATGTTTATCCATAAACACTCCTAGATTTTTTACTGTCTCACTATAAGGGATCTGAACCCCATTAAGTGACACATGTAATACTGCATTTGTGTTAATTGAGGATAATAGTCTCTGATGGCCCATAATGATTGCTTGTGTCTTTCTAGGATTTAATTCAAGTCCATATTTCTCTCGTCCACGCCGTTAGCGAGTCAAGGTCCTCGTTAATTTTGGTTACCGCGTCATTTAAAGAATATTTGTCTGAGTGAAGGTAGATCTGCATGTCGTCCGCAAATAAATGATGTTTGCAATGTTTTAGGGAGTCAGAAATGTCGTTTATATAGATTGAAAAAAGCAATGGGCCGAGCACCGAGCCCTGTGGAACTCCAGCTTTACGGTAGGTCCAAGAAGAGCGTAATGTAGAATTTCCTACAACATATTGCTGGCGCTCACGAAGGTAGGAGTTGAACCATTGCGTGACACTGTCAGAAAGTGAGAGGTTTTTTAGTTTAAGCAACAATAAGTCCAAGTCTACCGTGTCAAATGCTTTACTAAAGTCAAGTAGTGTAAGAATAGTAAGTTTTCGATTATCAGATGCTTCGCGTATGTCTTCACATATATTTAGTAGAGCAGTATTTGTATTGTGTCCTGTCCTAAAGCCTGATTGGTATTGATCTAAAAGGTCGTGTTCAGTTAGGTAGTCAGTCAGTTGTTTGTGGACTAATCGTTCCAAAGCTTTTGAAAGGGTAGGTAAAATACTAATGGGTCGAAAATCGTTAGGAGTTAAGGGAGTTTTTACTTTCGGGAGTGGGCGTACAATTGCTTGCTTCCATAATGTGGGATATATAGAGGTTTGTAGTGAGGAGTTGAAAACATGAGTTATGGTAGGTAGTATAACGTCGATTATTTTGTTAAGTAGAGTGATATTTATACGGTCAGTACCTTCTGCTTTTGTTTTTATTCGTTTGAGAGCTTTCTTTATGTCATTTTCTGTAAGATATGAAAAATGGAAATGTTCTCTGTCTGGTGGATTTGTCAATAGTAGTTCACTTGTTGTATGTGTTTTGTCTTTAGGAGTAAAGAATGTGCTTGTAAAATGGTTATTAAGTGTGTTCAGAGAAACAGGTAGTTTTTTCTACCTGTGTGTCTTTCCTTCCTACACCCATTTTATTCAGATTTTTCCAAATATCTGGGTTATTGTTATTAGGTTCAGTAAGGCTGTATAGATGTCTAAGTTTGGCGTTTCTGATAGTTTGTGTAGTCTTGTTTCGTAACCGTTTATAGTGATTAAGATTTATATCAGTTTTGTCGACTCTATATTTCCGATATGCTGCGTCTCTTTCAGTCATCAAGTCACGAATGTTAGCAGACATCCAGGGAGCAGGGTGTCGTTTCACTAGTTTAGTTTTCAGTGGAGCGTGTCTGTCATATAGTTGTAATATAAGGTTATTTAATGCCTCAACTTTTTCGTCAACAGAATGCAACGTCCATATAGTATGCCAGGGTAATTTTATAGCGTCTTCAAGTAGAGCTGCATTGTTTATATGTTTTAGGTCTCTATATGTGATAGTCTTACGAGCTAGTTTAGGGCACTGCAGTGAATATGCTAAGAATATAATATCATGTGCTGATATTCCGGGAGCTGACAGTTGCCCGTGGGTTAGTACTCTGTCTGGATTATTAGTAGCAATTAAGTCAAGTAAAGTCGCAGAATGATTGGTGTGATGTGTAGGCTGTAAGGGAAGGATAGTCATATCACAAACTTGGAACGCGGACATAAGCTGTTGTGTATGTCTGTTGTCAGTGTCTAGTATATTTATATTAAAGTCACCCATGACGATAACGTGTTCATATTGTATACGTGCGTTTTGTAGAGCGGATTCTATTTCTGCTATTTTTTTCATTTTAGGGGGTTGGTACACTACACAAAGAAGGCATTTTTTGAAGCTTGCGTATATTTCTATAAACATAATTTCAGGAGATGTCTCGTTATTAGAAAAGTATACAGACTTAGGGCAAAGGTCTGTCCTAACGAAGACACCAACACTGCCCCCTCGACTATGTACACGATCATGTCTAAGAAAAGTATAACCATCCATGTCAATTAAACTAGAATTAATGGAGGGAGTGAGCCATGTTTCTGATACGAGAATAGCATGAATATTGGAAGAAGAAAAAATTATACTAATTTCGTCTGTATGTGCAGTTAAGCTCTGTGCGTTCAAGTGAACCACATGTAGGGAAGACGGGAAGGGGGAGAATGCTGTTTCTAGAACCTGTCTTGCATTATTGTTGTTTGGAAGGGGTTTGAGAAGGGTAGTGTCCTCTAACCTGTCAGAGACCGCCAAATGAATAGCATTATTTGGATGGAAAATTTTAAAAATATTTTAACTAGAATTATAAGAAAAGAACAAGTCACTAATATCTTATTCAAATATTAAATTAATAAATAAAGTAAAATTTCTAAATATAATACTAATAATTAATGTGAAATTTCTAAATATAATTTTAATAATTTATATAAATGTGCTAAATTGGGGATATGGTATCACTGGGCGTGTTTGCACTAGGTAGATTTACATATCAGAGGCCCGGGTGATGATGCGTTTGGTATCTCCATTTTTCACATGTATTGCGCCATCAATTGTCCACACATTTGTGACGCCAAATTTTGTGATGCAGTCCTTTAACAATTTATATCTAATCTGGGTGAGATCTTCTCTTACTGTGATCCCACTGCCTTTCAATTGTTTTTTATTTTGGAAGACCTCCCTTCTCTTTCTATAACTGATGAACTTAACAATAACAGGCCGTGGTCGATCCGACTTTTTCCCAACCCTGTGACTCCTGTCGATATCACAGGTTTCTAATTTAACTCCAATTTTGGAGGCCACGTCGATTGCTATATTGTCCGTATCTTCACCATCCTGTTCAGGTATACCGAAAATACGTAGACACTGTCGACGTTGGTATTGCTCTAGCGAGTCGGTTTTCTCACTTAACTGTTGTTCCAGTTTTAATATTTTGTTGTCCCTCTCCTGAAGCGCATCTTAAAACACTGCATATAATTCATAAGTAATGGGAAAAACTTTTATTAGTTTCCATGAATTGTTCGAAATTCTTGACGTTAGATGACAGCACATTATCTGTGAAACTAATTCTTCGATATATTTGACATAGCGTAAAGGAGAATGTAAATAAATTAAAACACACTTATTTTTTCCGTACTCCCCAATTAGGGAATCTCTGTTAATTCTTATCCATATTCTTTCTTACACAATTAATCACTAGTTGATTTTGTTTTATTTCTGTTACGAACTGCGCGTAATATTGTTCTGACGTCATAACGATGACGAATATGTGACGTATTCTGTATAACGGTTGGATTGTTATATAGCTCCGGCACAACGTTTATTAGTAAGGAAATTGTACATGATATACACAAGGCTTATACATTGTATAACCCCTGTATAAGAGATTTTTATTAGTAAGACCGTTAATATGGATTCCAGCATGGCGAGTTGTCAGATTGCTGATGGATATGTAGGGGTAGCTGCGAATCTGTTAGACAAAATCTGTAGCAGAAGTCTGTAGCATTGACTTTGAACAGAAGCGCACTAGTGGTTATAGAAAAAAACAATTGTAGCAAGGTGTACATTTTTTTACATTGCTTTACTTTTTTACTTCTTTGACACACACCCAAACCGAAGGTGGGAATTCAAAATTTCCTACCCTGTCGGGAATCGAACGCAAGTCGCCGGAGTTGAAGGTAGGGATTCAACTGCAGGTGGTAACAGGTGTTGTATTCTATGTCGACATTTTTTTTGTTTAACCTCTCGCCTTCTAAAGTACATTTTACGTGTCCCATACCACCCAGGCCATACAGTGACACGACTTTTTTTTGAGAGGATGTTTAAACATTAGAACACATATATACTTTTTTTTGACCACAAATGGGCACAGTGGACTTCCCCGAATGAGGGTTAGCTGAATCGAGTGCATTCTGCCGACACAGTATGAACAAGATACAGCAATCACACATTCGTACTAAACAAGGCGAATATGATATAATTACCGTAGCGTAGTGGTTAAGGCACTGCGCTACAAGCCGGAAGGTCGAGGGTTCAAGTCCCGGTGGGATCAGGATTTTTAAACTGACCAAAACCTTCTGGCGGCACTATGGCCCTGGGGTCGACTCAGCCTCTAACGGAAATGAGTGCCAGACGCTTGTTCTGGGGTAAAGGCGGCCGTCACGCAGGGCTGACAACCCGGCTGACATCAAGTGCCGATTGTCCAGAAAAAGTGGGAGCCTTAACCTCCCACTACACCAAGGGCCTCCGGAGGCCTGTAGTGAGAATACTTTACTTTTAATATGAAGGCCAAATGTTGTTCGGGGACTATTTGGGCGTTAAAGTTTCCCCACATTTGTCTAACAGATGAGGAAAAACTCCGAAAAATCATTCTCAAGAAAATTGTCCCGACCGGGGATCGAACCCTGGTCCCCTGCGTACGAGGCAACTAAATTACCCCTAGACCACAGCAATGGAATTTATGGACTTACAAATTGACATTTTGTTATATTATATGAATTAACAATAAAAATAGTGTAAATAATTGTGTAGAAAAAAATTAAGCTTATTGAAGTAGTATCACAGCCACAGTGATAAGCAGAACCTGAACATTTTATTGCATGACAGTGATTATTCACTACATTTGAATCAGGATTTGAATGCAAGTGTAAGTAGCTTTGCTATTTCTTATATTTTCTGACTCCTCAGAAATTCTAGCGTAACAATATATTGAATAAGCCGACAAGTTTTAATTTCACGTTTGTGTTTAGCGTGAGACTAAAAATCTGTAAAGATACTATAAAAATAAACATGACAGGAACATTCAGTATTTTCTGACTCCTCAGAAATTCTAGCGTAACAATATATTGAATAAGCCGACAAGTTTTAATTTCACGTTTGTGTTTAGCGTGAGACTAAAAATCTGTAAAGATACTATAAAAATAAACATGACAGGAACATTCAGTAAGGCTTCAGATTAGGATGGATACATTGGTAAGGAAACATAAAAATGTGGTATTGTATATTGAACATGAGAAGTCTGTATACGGCAGGAACGTTAATATAACTAACTTGAGAACTGGAAATGTATAGATCACTTCTGTTAAGACCTATAGTACGGGGTGAATCATAAATATGGCTATACGTTTGATCGCATTGTGTGGTGAAAATATTACCATTACAGGAAATTACCGTTAGAAAGACAATTATTCAAATTACAACAATGGAATAAAAAAAAACAGTGTAGAACTTACGTCATTAGTCAAAATGGTGTTGAATATGTAACAGCAAATTACAATTGCTGCATGGGCAATAATGTATGAGACCGCAAGACGGGCAAGGCGTGAGTTTAACGTAGCATTGCAGCCGTCGACTATGGGGAAGTGGAGAAAACGACTGCTGGAAACGGGAAGGATGCAGAAAATCAAACCTTCTGGAAGGCCTCGCATTAGCACGGATGCAGAAACAACAAAGAGAATTGTGGAGGCGTTCGACGCTAGCCCACAAAAATCAACCCGCCAAGCTGCAAGTTGTTTTGTTTTGTTCTATTGTTGTAATTTGAAGGATTACCTTTCCAATGGTAACATAATATTTCCTTTAATAATAATATTTTCGTCACAAAATGCGATTAAACGTATAGCCATATTTCTGAATCACTCTGTAGATAAGTTAGATTGGGAGAGGAAGAATCGACATTATTAAAATTCATGGCAAATCTACGTTGAGGTATTAGTCACAGAATTAAAATTATAATGTAATACAAATTTTTATAATTTTATATTATAATATTCAGAAGAATCAATCCTTCAAGGAAATTGATTTAGGTATAAAAACACGCACGCACGCGCGCACACAAACAAGAAAAAGTAAGTAGATGGAGACAAGACGTGATTCAGATTTGGCATATTAATATTAGGTTATCTGAAGGAAATAATTCTTATGAAAAAAATGATACCATTCAAATATATTATTGCTAACGCATCAAAATTTTACACATGAAGAATTAAAAAATTGACTTATAATAGTAGGAATTCATTGCAGTGTTTTATGTCGTTTCTGATTTTGTCTAAGAATCGAAAAAATAAATATAGGGGTATAGAATGGTAATATAGCCTGTGATAACAATCTATGGGCGTAAATGGTGTGTTACATTAAGGGAGAAAGTAAACTAAAGTATTCAGAATGGGATACTAAAACCAATATTCCCATAAGGGTCAAGAAAGGAGAATGGAGAAAACTTCACTATGTGGAACTAAGCAATTTTTATCGTTGTCTTAATGTTCTCAGATTATTATTAAATCAAGGGATTAAAGTGGGTATGCCATTTAGCTCAAATGGGTGTTGGAAGAAATACTTTAAACTTTATATCGGGGAAAACTTGGGAAAAATGCCGTTAAGAAGGTCTGGGCGTAGGTAGGAAATATTAAAGTAACAGAAGAAATTATTTAATTTTTTTATCGGGGAAACGTTGAAGAAAAGACTGCTAGAAAGACTTAGGCATAAGTAGGAAAACATTTTTTCGGATGGATTTTAGGGAAATGAATATCGGAACTAGATTCAATTAGCTCAGGATAGTGGTCATGGGAGACTTTACTGAAGCGGCATCGAATATACGGATTCCATTAGCTATAGAGTTAGAACTAAACATATGATGAAAAATACTACTAAATAAAAGAACATTGGTTTGTTTCATGTTCTAAATTATTTATCGTGCGAAAAAAATCAGGATAGTGTTCATTATAGAGTACCGGTAATTCAAGAATAAACTCCTGTAAATCATTTCTTTAATAAACTGTACATTTGCGACCAAAAGTCAATAAATCATGTTATTTTGTTTACCTCAAGGGATTCGTACTTTATAGGCACAATTACATTCCTTTTGCTCTCTATGCCAAATTAATATATTTGGAATATAACAATAGTAACATCTTACGAGAAGGAAGCGAAATTTTCTGATTAAAAGACTATTTCAATGAAAAAATTGACGGGGATAAAGACAAAAATGCAGTAGAGGTCTTAATACAGCGCTGTAATTTAAATAAAATATAGATTCTTAGTAAAATTAAAATAATTATTTAAGTTTCTCTGATTATGCATGTTTGAGAACTTCATAGTGCATAAAATCCATACATTTATGTTAATTTATTGTTATTTGTGTAAGAATTATATTCCACCTAGAGCAAAACCTACATTTCAGTGGCAATCAACTATGTTGCTTGATCATTTTTCTTTAATTTTAAATTGGGAATTAATTGAAGGTAATAAATTGGCTCTCTATATATGTATATATGGTATCAGCAGCTCTCCTCGGCGGACTCTATTATCTTCAATCATTTATTTCAATTTCCTATTCAGCTTCTCTCGAAACTGTTTATTTTATTTTATTTATTTTCGCCCTATCTTATTACAAGACCAGGCTGAGTAGTGGCTTACCTTCCAAGCTCCGTACAGAAGAGATAGATATATTATAAAATATGTAATTCCGAAGACTAATCTCATCACCAGCGCTTCTTTTGTTTCTGAAAATTATACAAAATAGCATAAATATTAAAAATGTAAATAGAAGATTATTTTTAAAATTAAGAATTAATTAAATCTGTGGTATAATTTTCGTGTATAATACAACAACAGCAGTTGAAATTAAGGAGTTTTTTTCCCCAAAATGACAAACCTAAATCCGAAATTAAGTCTATCCTAAAATTAATTTAAAACTGTGGGATCATGTTTCGAAATGAGAACTTGTTTACATACTTTCTTTTTTATAATACCAGTTAACTTCTTTCAGAGTAGATTAAAATATATATATATATATATATATATATATATATAATATCTTATTAAAATCCGTAAAAAAGGATTAGGTCTAGACCACATAATGCAAAGATCGAAATCATTAAACAAAGAATTTATCATCGTTTGAGCATGCCAATTTATAATGAATACATGCGAGAAAAATGTTTCAATGAACTGCTCTAAGGCACCATAGAACATTTTTATTCGAATTTAAAGATAAAGCCATCTTTATATTAGGACCTCCTAATATATTAGCTTAATACTAGTATTTCACTTAATCGCATCTGTATCTTGAATTAAAACTTGTACATTTTAGTTATGCAGCAATTAGATATAACCAGGCTAAGAGATATGCTAGTCTTGAAAAAATTGAGAGGATTCAAAGCTGGTAAAGTATACAGGAATCTTTTTAAATCTAAATATTCTGGTGTTCAACAGTGCCACCAAATTACAGATCTATGCTATGCTTGGCCAAGTGATTGGTCTGCAGACATATTAAAAATAATATATTATAAATAATCTAGACAGTTCCATGGCTACAGCGGTTAGAGCTCGCGTCTCACCGCTGGGATCCCAAGATCGAGCCTTGGTCACTGCATGTGGGTTTTGAAACGAAGCCTGGGCAGGCTTTTCTCGGTGTTTTATCCTGTTTTCCCCTGCCACAATTTCATTCCACCATTTCTCCATACTCATCTCTTCCATTTCATTTCATTTTGTTCACCTGCCCCCCCCCGTGATGGTGCGTCAGGTGTGGTCGGCCGGCACCCATGCCATTCATAGACCTCTATATAGGGGGCTCGTCTCATCTCATCCCTCAATCCGACCCTGAGTTGGACACAAGTTGAGGATATTTATTTATGTATTTATAAATAATCTCAAGAAATGCTTGTTTCTTAAAATTTAGCAATAATTTGTGAATCTGTGCTATTTCGAGATGGAAATCTTGAATAATTGAATGTATGACCTGACTTCTGCAATTTAAATTAGTCATATTTAGCGGTAAATTAATTTAAATGTATGGTGAGATATTCAAGCATTTCTATTATACTGGGAGAGGAAACTGGCCAAGCACTGCAACCTGAAATATCTATTGCGCTTTTCCCATCTATGGAATGAATGGAATGAAAAATCATCTAGGGTCTTATGTAGTCTGTTATGGTTTTCTTGTTTCGGCACATCAAACATTCGCACATGACTCAACCGCCATTTATTTGGGCTGGTCCCAGAGCTTCGAGGAGGGGGTAAAAACCTCCCTTTTGGCAATATTCTGTCCTAAGTTGACACACTCAGGTTCGGAGTCAGGATGAAAATGCATGAGTGTGCTCCCATTATAGCATCACAACCATGTATTTTAAACACCTGTGGTTTGCTAAACAAGACTATTTTCACATAAGATGAATGATGATGAGAAATGAATGAATGATAAGAAATTAATGAACAATGAATGATAGGTGAGGGAAGAGGGGTGATACGTTTGGCTGGGATGAAATTCGGGAAACGGGAAAACCCCAAGAAAAAACCGGCTATTCTTTAAGGGAACCCGGAACGTCCTATACTTATAATGTTAAATGTAAGGAACATTTTCTCCTGAACTATTAATCCTATCAAGTTGAATTTTTTTACAGTGGAAAGGTTCATATATTTAGAGTCTTCTATCATAAGGATTTATATAGATATGCACTTATATAAAAAATAAAAAAGTTTTATTTACAAATATTTTCTTTCAGTTTTTTACACTTATTTTGCAACCTAAATTCTTTAATTACTGAGCTATCACAACATTAATATGGTAAAAATTGTATATGAGCACTATATTGAAGCCCTGAAATTTTCAGGTCTCTAGCTTTAATAGTTTAGAAGAAAATGTACTTTATATATTGAAAAATTGAATGCTAACTATGGGAGAGAGTAGACGGCTCGCGCCCACATTTTAAAGGGACGGGGAATATTTAAAACAAATAATAAACGCACTTAGAATCAAGATACAGATATACCATATTAAAGAGGAATCTTTCTAGTATTTTAATTGATAAAAAAATGAAAATTCATTTTTTCATCACATCTGGCCTTCCGGGTCCCCTTAAAACATGTGACGCGACGTTTTTAATTCCTTCATAAACTCCTGTCAAATTTTATTCTTAGAGTTCCATTTTTCAAATTTTTTGCCACCATTTACAATGATTTTTACATTTTTTCAAACGAGTATTTCAATATATTTTTCTGATATTTAACTACATGGGATGAAGCCGTGGCAGCCATATTGATTTTAACGAATATTCTAAGCAAAACCAAAGTCGTGTTCCAGTACAGCCAACATAGAGTATGTACTAATTAACTGTACACATATACTTCCGAATTTCAGAACTTACTGTTTATTTTTGGGCGTTGCATTCTTTCACAAGTCAGTGTGTTTAAATTGTATTAGGTTAGCTTTTAGGTTGGTCTTTTACAGATTAGAGTACTTAAATTGCGTTAGGTTAGTTTTTAGGTTCGTTAAATAACGTGTATATGTTGGCTGCATCCCGTGATTCCATAGTGTAAACCGCTTTGTGTTTGTTGGCACATGCGCGTGGTGTATGTTTGGAACTTGGAAAAAAAAATTCGCGTCACATGTAGTAAAGAATCCCCTTATATATAACCCATCACCAA
Organism: Diploptera punctata; assembly: GCA_030220185.1. Classification (NCBI taxonomy): domain Eukaryota; kingdom Metazoa; phylum Arthropoda; class Insecta; order Blattodea; family Blaberidae; genus Diploptera; species Diploptera punctata. The sequence continues at coordinate 73,008 of JASPKZ010002722.1, read as the reverse complement.
TACCCCTCCAGATTCGCCAGGAATCGAACCTGGGATCCCAGTCGGAACAGTCGTACGCGCTAACCATGTGTCCACTGCTACCGGCGATTATTCAACCTTTGAATCAATTTTTTTTAAATATTAGTGGAAATTTATGTTTTTTTAATAAAGTCAGACCGCTGGATTATAAATTATATACATATGGCAATTGGAATAGTTTAACTCTAGTTTTATCTTTCATGAACAAACTGATTCCCGTTTAAAATATTGAGATTTGCATTGGGATTTGCTTACCCATTAGTGAGAAATATCCTGGCTTTGTATTTTCTGTGCTAATTTCATCTTCATCACTGTTTTCAGAAGTGATGATAGGGGACTCGTTGTCCATATTTTGTTGTTCCAGATTCAATTCCTCATTCAATTCCTGCTCTACTCTTTCTTCCATCGAGTCATAATAGTACAACTGAACTATGGAATCCACCATTTGAAGCAGATTTGTCATCTGAAAACAGACAATTAACTGAAATCCCTCTACATGTAATAAAATAATATCCGATGAAATTAAGGCTGTAAGGTCTTCTCTTCCACTTCATGAGGGTGAAATTATTTTGTTAATTGAAATTATAAATAAAATAATTCACATTGTTGATATAATAATAAAACATTAAATACAAAATATAAAAAATAATTACTCCGAACTTGATCATATTTACATTAACTTATATTGTATAAGATGATATTCAGTAAGCTTATTTTTAACTGAGACAGGCGATCCTTGATACAAGAGGACAGGGAATCCCAGGGACGGAAACTTATAGAAGGATGGATGAGCAGTAGTGAGGTAGTTATACATTAGAGAACAAAATATATTTTTTTGCGCGATACTGCGTTTTGTCGCACTTACAGCAATGGCGAACATGATTGAAAGTTCAACTTCCTACATTTCGCGGTTGCCAACCTAAATAACTATACTATAATAAAATAACTATACTGCAATATCCCATATTACAAAACGGATGTCGGAAGTAAAACCACTGCCCTCTATGTATACTACATACAATATATATAAAAATATCCAAAATGTAGTGTTAATATACATTATACGAAAGAAATAACTGCATTTTAAATGAACTGAACTATATTTGAAAGAATATAAAACAATAAATACGTACTTGCCGCCATTTTATCACTAATATTGTCTCACGGCCTCCTATAGTTTCAGCTAATAAATATTGCCCACACTGTTAACGTTAGTCAATTGTTTATAATGAACGCAAATATTTCCAACACATATGCTATTATTTTACTATTATTTATTATTTTCAAAACACTATCGCACAAAAAATAATATACAACGGCACGTTTGTGAAGGATTTTACAGAATCGAGGAAAATGTTTAAAAACCGAGCGATAGCTACACTATAACATAATTTAAACGTTGACTTTTTTTATGTATTATCTCTAAATTGAAGTTAATTTTTTAATTTTTAGGTAGATATTATAAAATACATAAGAGAAAGTCCAAACAGTTATAATCAACTCACAGACACGGTTTTGTTTGAAATTTGTATAATTTTGTGGAATAAGTGATATAAATTTCAGAGTTTTTTTTTTAATTATGAATAACTTGATGTAAAGAAATTTAGTGTACGGTATTTTAATGATGAAGAATATCGGACGGGTGTGTAAAGAGAGGTATCTCCATCACGAGTGGGTGTGTAAAGGGATATATCTCCATCCTAATTTTATCATTTTACACACCAAGGATCCAAAATTATGATTTCCATGAAATACTCTATGACATATTCTAATTACCTATGATGATCTTGAAGATTTCCGGGCTATTTGGCCGTGGTCTTGAGGCTTGGCGAAATGTCAGGGGGAACTATAAGCATCAAGACTACGGCCAACAGCCCGGAAATCTTCTACAAGACCATCATAATAACTCCAGCCTCGAAAGCCTAAGTCAATATAATACCAAACATAAAAAAAAACAATAAAATTTGTTTATGTTGTGGCAGTCCTCAACAAATTATATTTGTATAAAATATTCAGCTAGGCATTTTGGAACCGGTTCCATTTTCAAAAAGGACCAAGTATTAAAAATAATGTTTAATTATTGTATATCATTAACTATTTTGGCAGATAAGTGCCCCATAGTTAGAATCTAGTCATGTAAGTTATTTACAGGAAGTACTGGAATTATTTACATTATTTATTATTAGTTTAATTTTATTAATTTGTGTATTTGAATTGGAATATATCTAATTTGCAATTGTCGATAATTGTAAATTTAAGGATGATCGAATTGGAGGGAACGCTAAAACATTCACATAGATTAGATGATAAAGTTGTAAAATTCCTTGCAGTTCATGATATTTTAATTATACTTGAAAAGTTTTATTTGGATACTGGTTTTGTTTAACGAATGTATTGTATAGTCGGTTGATCTGGTAGGGTGTGTTCTTGTTCAATAAATTGAATCTGTTCCGAAAGGCTTAGCTAAATATTTCATACAGATATAATTTGTTCAGGACGACTACCACAACAGGTACAAATGTTATTGTTTTTTAAATATTTAACAATACTATAATATAAATCACCATTGTCATTATAAGGTATTGCTTTGTTCTACAATATCAATATTTTCTTTTTTATGGTACAAAAAAGTAATTCTTTCTAGCTACATAACTCATTTTGCACAATCTCTCTCCTTCAGCCATCCGAGATGGAGATATCTCTCTTTACATAGCCACCCGAGATTTATATGCATATTTTGTGATATAATTTACTATACGTTATGATAACATTGAATTTGTTATAATGATGGTAGCACATGTATGATAAAACAGTAACAAAACTTACCAATCCCAGCCATGCTATGATTAACGTTCCTGTCCGTAGTGTACATCGACAACAACATATACTGAAGTGATTCACAAGAGGCACCCATCTTTGAATCATTTTGTACTTTCCTGAAACAGAATATGTAAGCTAGATAACAAAAATGATAACAAGGTCATTTTAACTAAATATTTTTTTTGTCCAATGCCAGCAGGTTGTCTTTTATGACATTTCTGGCTTTTTCCCTTGGAATTGGCGGAATTGTGTCCCGCACATAGCCGAATGGTTAAGGCAAGATGTATTGGCGCAGAGCTACAGGACTTGAACTGGTTCTAGTCCCTATGGGGGAAGAAATTTTCTCATGGAATTTCGGCAGTATAGGACCGGTGATCACCCAGCATCGTGAGGGATTTGGGTAGCAACAATGAGTAGCGGCTTCAGGTTAAGAAAAATAGCCATAATGGCTGGGGGAACCGATATGCTGACCACATGTCACGCCTATACACTGGCTGGATTATCTTCTAGTTCTATGATTAACAGTTGTAGAAGTAAGACCAGCAGCCGTCTGATTGGCTAAGAGCTATCTAGGCCTATCGCATAATGGGGTTTATTAGCGGAATTGCAATTCATTTCTTAGGTTGGGCACCTGGAAGGCGAGTTACGTTATAACGATTATATGATGAGTGGGTGGTATATGATAATGAAGAACGAGGAGAGTTCTTAACCTAGACTTAATGTAATTCTAAACCATGGCCCACCACAGGAATGATTCCTTTTAAAGAAAAATTCCTATGGTATGCCCCGGAATCGAACCTAGGACCTCATGAACTATACTTACAAACTCTGGCCACTAGCCCACGAGGCTGGTCTTTTAACTAAATATATCCAAAATAAATAAATACATTCATAATAACTAAATAGTGATATATTTTGGATGTATAAGATAAAGGCGGTCACACTCTATCATTCTCCCAGTCGCTCTTTTAAGCGAAAGTTGCTGAAAAGGGGTGGAAGCCACGAGAATCTCAAGTACTGTAACAAGAGCTCGAGAATGAGAGTCCCGAAATTCTCGCAGTGAGTTCGGGTTATAAAGTCATGCAGTTTTCGTGCCAAATAAGAAATTTAATATTTACTGCATGTACGAAGCAGAATTCTTCTCAATAACCAATTATTTATTTAATCAATAAACATTATTATTATTATTATTATTATTATTATTATTATTGCTATTATTGTTGTTATCCCTTTGGACCTTGATATGAAGAATTCTGATATACTGAAAAGAACAATTAAAAACCACCAGCTGATATACGTATTATAAAAATAATTAATTACAATACAAATTGTACAAAAAATTGATCATGTCGGTCACCATTTCGAAAAGGTGCTATAAACTAAAACAAAGTGCGTTGCCCTGCAGTATTAAAGACATAATATAAAGACAGTGCTTAACAAATAAGTGAGTTTAGTCCGTATTTTGTTTCACCACTCACATGAATTTTTGTTTGTATTGAATGAAGTTTATGGTTTTTTAATACCTTCTTCAGGCGATGGTTAGTTGTTTAGTCTTTAATTTTTCATAAGTGATGTGACGAGTGATTTCCAAATCATCGATAAATTCACGAAGTGACGAGTGAATTTATCTAGAGAATTTGGAAATCAAGAGTGACATTTGTTAGAACTATTTAACGAACAAAATTAAGCTATTTACTCAAATATCATTATTTAAATATAGCTATTTAAACATATTTATATATTTAATGTAAACGGGGATGTTTGAAAACAATTCAGAATTGTGTTATGTTTCATTTGTTTATCCAGTGCAACTTGATCATCATCCTCACGAGATTCAAGGATTGGACCACTTAATCTGTTCCTTCGCCAGAATTTATAGCTTCCTGGGTCTTCCAATTCTTCTTTTATCCTGTGGTATGTACCTATAATAAATATTAATTGTATTGTATTTATAACATGTAATTGTTTATGTTTATTGTAATTTAGATGTAAGACTATTTTTTGTATTTTTTTAAACCTGGTTGAGTGGCAGACAAGGCCTGAAGGCCTTATCTCTGCCAGGTAAAATAAAGCTGTGATTATTATTATTATTATTATTATTATTATTATTATATTATTATTATTATTATTATATGATTATAATGGAATTCTTGATGGTTGCATGCGTTGCAAATGGGAATGCCAGTTTGATCGGCATTCGTCAATAATTTATAATATTTGCGATATTTAGTTTTTGACGAATAAATTCGTTAACCTGATCATATAATGTTATTTATTGCCATTTAGCGTGGGAAACTTCAAATAGGATCACAATATTGTAAGAATACACACTAGTGGAGAAAAAATAAACATCAAACCGTATATTATAACCAACATTATAGGTTATTAATTTATTTTTAGTGATCAACTCAGTAAAATCATTATTAAAAAACAGTATTATAGAATGTGTAGTTGAAGAAATCTGTTTATTATTTATTATATTCAATTAGATTGCTGAATTATTTCGTCTATGTCTTCATTTGAAGCGAAGCCAAATCTTGTGTCTGCCATTTTGTACATTCAAACCTGGCGGCTTTGTTGGAGAGTCAGTCACTGCAAAATAATGCTCTGATCTGTTCAGAATATTAAAAAAGTGGAGCTTTGTTTACCACAAAAGCAGGAATGATTAAGAGAATTCGGTTAAGAGTGAGGTGAAACACGGCTATCATTGGTTGTAAAACAAAATTCATTGAAACGTGACTGGTTATCACTCCCATTTGTGGCATGAGTTTGTCTTTGAAATCTACCATCAACAGAATCCATCTTATCATGCTCCAAAGATCGTGCTACATGTCTAACACATCAACAATAATCAAAAACTGTAATAAGTCGCCGAAGATCGTGTTTTCTTTATATAAAACTCATCTAACAGACCTGAACAACCTGTGAAATTTTGTCGGTAGAGGTCTGATCCACTCTGTATATTGCACAGCTTGTTTACTAATATTCTTATGCATAAGTTAGTTGAATTAATTAACTAGCCTGATCTCTAAGTTATACCTAACCGATACCCCGGGTTTGTTTCTCTACAAGTCTATAGAGTAGAATATTTTAAAACTCAACCTTAGGTCTGTGCTTGAATTTCTCGCTTTGTTGTTTTCGATCTCTTCGACTGTGACTGTTATACAAGTAATTAAACATCCAGGAAGGTCTCCACTCTATACCTGTTTAATGTAAGGTTAATTTAGTTCCAATCAACCAGATAAGATAGAAAGAAAGACAAATAAAGAAAGCATGAAAAAAGCATGTGTCTAAAAATTCGAAAAATTATTACAGTATCCTCTTGCCGAAAAAAAATGGATGTGTCACAATATAAAATTAAAGCTTTCTTTTAGTCCAGTCGTATTATTAGTCGCTTCAACACCGGAGTTCATATCGTGTCTAGAATATTTTGTTATATTCACAACATTGTATAGTGTTTCTCTTTCTCCAATTATGTGTACACATGTGTACTTGTGAAAGAATAATAATTGTAATTTTCAACGAAACCATGAAATAATACATATAAGAAAATGAGTACTTGTAATGAAATTTTAAGAAAGAGTTTTTTTCTGACAGCTAGACAGATCCCATCAGTTACAGTTGTTCGGCAACGTATCTGAACGCAGGACCCCTTGATATCGAATCTCAAATGATGCCGCTGAGCAACTCATTCGGTTACGAAGTTATGTTAGGTACGATATTTTTGTTTACTAACTATGCTCTTGTTTTGTGATTGATCCATGCACATGCTCAAGATATGGGTGCTCCCCTAGCGGGAAGTTTCTTAACTAGACTAATTTAGTTACGCTTGTTTTTCTAAAGATGTCGGTATGGTTAGTATGTCGCCTAGATGAGACATCTAGTAGGAAACTAAGGTGTTACTTGGATGAATGAAGTCGGTTAAATTTTGCTCAGAGGCCTTTTTATTCAGAATCGAGTTATTTTCGAGCTCGAAAATCATCTGACTCGGAACTCACGGCTTAAAGTCCCTCCCGAGGATTTGTCCTAGGATTTTTCCATCTTGAAAATCCATCAACCCCAGCCGGATTTGAACGCGGGATCCTCGGAACTAGAGAGAGCAACTTAACTACTACATCACCGCGGCCGAATACACATAAATACACACACATATACACATACACACACACATATACACATACACACACACACGCACACATATATAAACACACACACACGTATATATACATATGATTGAGAAAGTTTTTTTAATCATACTTATATCCGCTTAATCTACAGTACAATATATATATATATATATATATATATATATATATATATATATATAATGTGTAGCAAGGTATTAATTTATTTTCCTCCAATTAATATTAAGGTAATCATCATCATGAACAAATTCGTTTTAGGCCATGTGGCCTGTAAATTATAATTGATGTCTCCAGTTTCATAATGACGTTACCGAGTATTATAATGTGTATGAAATTACTTATTATTCTAAATAATTATCAAACTATGGTATCATCGTTCTTATAGCTTAAGTTACATGTAGGCCAATCAGTGATTCATGATCATTACTAACTGACTGACTGTAGAATCCGGAGGCTCACAGTCTAGGTACTTTCCTTTTGGGTTTCTACAGGAAGTTCCTGTGTCCCTCTTTAATTCTCCATTCGTGTCACATGTCCTGCCCATCGAAGTGTACGAGACTTAACTGTTATTACATCTGGTTTCCTATGAAGATCATGAACCTCTTCGGTATGTAGTTTTGTCTATTTACCTGCTATTTGTCTCTTTTTGTTCTAAAACATTTAAAACCTCTTTATTCTTAAATATCCCTATTTTTTACTTGTTATTAAAATACGTTTACATTCATTTAACTGGAAGAATCGCTATTTTACATTTTTTCAATTTAATATAATTATGAGAGAATTTTGGAATGAAAAAAGTCGTGTAATGTATAATAGCATGATTTTCCAGAGTTGATCCCAGGTTTAATTTCTTTCTGTACCTCATTCCTGTTCTTTATTATTGTCCTTAGGTATCTGAATTGCATTAGTGATTCATAAACCAATAGAAATAAAAAGGGACACTTCAACTATGCTTAAATACCAAAATATAATTTAGTGTCTTACTTCCTTATGAAGTTAGAACTAAACATTATATTCTTTAGGGGTATGAAAATATTTGTATATTAAGTTCAATATTATTCACCATTAATAATTATTTAATTTTGCCACCTACCTAATTAGATTTGATCTTCTTAATTTGTGCTGTCAGAAAATTTATGCGTTTCAATATATTATGGAATAAGTGAACCTACTATAGGCTTTAAGTGGCCCCTGGCTAGTTGGAGGTTAAGGTTTTCACTTTACTAGATAATCAGCACGAGATGTCAGCCCTGCATAATGGCCACCTTTTTTTCCAGAGCATAAGTCTGGTACTCATTTTACTAAGAGGCCGAATATACCCTATTGCTACCAGAAGATTTGAACATGTTCAAATATCATGCCCCATCGGGACTCGAATCCACGACTCTCCGGTTGTAATATATTCCCTTTACCAACTGTTATGCTTACAGGTGCCACTGAGTGTAATTTTTACTGACATTAAGAAATGTATGTGTTTTTATTATAATAGATACAACTTATAAATACTATTGTAATGTTTTAAGTACGCATGCTCCTCTTGATTAAACTATGAATGTAATCGTGAAGTTGCTTTTTTAAGACGATTATGATACTTTATTGTAAATTGAACTTGAAAAAATATAAGTTGTGCTCACGTGATTGGATGCAACGCTGTGGAGGTCCACTTCCTTGTCGCGACGCTCTTATACTGAACTGCCTGCAACGCCGCGCCTTCTCGATTGGACGTAATATATAGGACGTGCAAAATTAACGGAATTTTAACACATATTCACTTTGTTGTTCGAACTACTTAAAGACACTTCTTTACGTGGATTTTTATTATATTATGCAGTGAGTAACTAATAGTTTCTATTATTCCTGCAATCTGATGAACTGCCAATTAAATAAACGATTTAGCGCATATCATTTTATAGGTTACATCTAGGCGAATATCTTGAAGAGTAAAGTGCTCTAACTTTTGGTTATTTGGATATGGTTGTAATGCAATATCATTAAATCCAGTTGCAAGATATTTATCAATGTACTATCCCAATTGACTAGATTAAGTATCATTAGAATATAACATATAATTCATTTAATAATTTCTCGTTTTGCCTTAGTTTAGCTTCCCTTACAGGTACTTTTACGTGCCTCACGTCACTCGGGCCTTACAATACCAAGACCTATCGGGAGGGAATTTGCATACACATACTTATTTTCTTGACCTCACATGGACATGGAGGGTCTCCCGGAATGAGTGATGAACTCAATGTCAAGACCATATACGAGACAACACGAACATTTAAGTCGAAACACACCATTTAATCTAACACAGACTAAACATGGCGCAATTATTTGGATAATTTTGATGACCTATGATATTAAGGAACCATTTGGGCCTTAAAGTATCCTGACATTTGTCTTATAGTTGAGGAAAAAGAAAACCGAAGAACCTCTCTCAGAAAACTTGGTCTGCCGGGGATCGAACCCGGGCTCGCTATGTACGAAGCAACTACGCTTCCCCGAGATCACAGCGATGGATAATTTAATAATAAAAATAATAATAATATTTATTATTATAGTCCCGCGCCGTAGCCGAGCGGTTAAGGTAGGAAGCCTTGGCGCAGAGCTACGGGACTTGCGCTGGTTCGAGTTTCCATGGGGGAAGAAATTTTCTCATGGTTTTTCGGCCAGTATGGGACCGGTGCCCACCCAGCATCGTGAGGCAATTGGGTAGCTACAATAAGTAGCGGCTCCAGGTTGAGGAACCAGCTATAACGGCTGGGGGACTCGACATGCTAACCACATGTCACCCCTACACTGGCTGTTGATCATCTATCTCTGTGATTGACACATGTGGATGTGAAGGGTCAGCAGCCGGCTAGTAAAAGGGCCACCGCTGAAAAGTGGAAAGACCCTCAATCGGAATTTATTATTATTATTATTATTATTATTATTATTATTATTATTATTATTATTATTATTAGAACTACTACTTCATTCTTTCTCTTGCATATTCTGTAATTCCTTTTACGTGCCCCACGCCACACGGATCGTACAGGGTTACGACCCGAGAGGAGAGGATTTATAACTCTTGATCATATTCGGGTAAATCCATGTAAAATCAACCGATACATAACACCTTAATGTCATCAATTTGGTTAATTTTCTGCACATAATACTTTACACAAGATGTTTTAAAATATTTAATTCTGACCACCATGTATTTAAATCTAAATTTACTAGAGAACCATGATAGCTACAGTCATGAGTAAGGTGCCACTTTAAAGCGTATGAATATAGCTTTCATTTTATATACAACATTATATAATTAGGTATGTTTTCAAAATGTACTGCTCAAAATTTTCAATTTTGAATTTGTAAGATACAGGAATTCTTTAATTTTCTAAAAAAATACATAAACAAGGTGCATGTATTGTAGCTCCTCGTCCAAATTTCAAGGCATATCTTAATGGTATCATACAAAATTTAATTTTTTTGGTAATAACAATGAATTTTCTAAAAAAAAATTAAATATTTTCATACCTAATGGTAAATAAAAAAAAGTTAGACTTATTTGAATCTGTCTAAACGGTGCAAAGAGTAGGCACACATATTTCGGATACTATTGAAATTTACAATGGGTTAAAGCAAGAGAATGCATTATCTCCTCTTTTATTCAATTTTATAGTAGAGTTTGCCATCAAATCCTTAGCGGATGACGAAGGCTTACAACTCAATGATATTAATAAGTTGTTAGTTTATGCTGATAATGTAGTATTATTAGGTGATAGCGAGGAGTTACTAAGGGCCAACACGCACTCTCTATTAAGTAACACTAAGGAATTGGGACAGGAAGTAAACATCAATAAAACTAAATATATAATTACACATAGAAATGCATTATATAATCGAAATGGATAATCAATGACAAATGAGGGACATTTTCAGGAATTGGCTGCATTTAAATACTAGAAACAATAATTACAAATAGGAATGAGATAAACAAAGAAATTAAACATAGACCCAATTCTGGAAATGCATGTTATCATGCATTACAGGGACTCATGTCCCAGATTCTCTCAAAAAAACGTTACACTGAAAATGTATAAAACTGTCAGTCTCCCGGTTACATTAGGGCCTATATGTATACGAAACATGGTCTCTTACTTTAAAGGGAGCAGACAAGATTATGATTATTTGAAAATAAAGTTACTCGTAAAAAAATTAGATCAAAGAGACATGAATAGAAGGAAGAAATGAAGAAGACTACATAACAGTGAGCTGCATGATCTTTATAAAAAACAATTTCTAATAAGAAGAGTTAAGTCTCCTTGATTGCAATGTGCAGGACATGTGGCACGAATGGGAAATGAAAGAGGGGCATGTAAGCTTGTTGAAAAAAAAAACAGAGAGAAAACGCTCAGTTGGTAGACCAAGAAAGAGATGGGAGAACAAATTTAACCATTATTTGAGGGAAGAAGATTATACAGGGGGTGATTGGAAAACATTAGCTCAGGATAGGGATGTATGGAGAGCTTATGTCTGCGCTGCCATGAACCTACGGGTTCGATAGTGCCAGTGAGTTGGTTATTAAAAATTCACTAGGTAACACAATTCTAAATCAACTAATAAGCAAACTTTTTATTTAATTCTTATTTATAGGCCCATACATTTTAATATCTATGGACATCGCGTCTATGATCATCCGGAGTAACAATTATATGTTTTTTTTAGATATTTTTTTATTATTTGTTGTTCCTCCATTAATCTTATTATTGATTTTTTGGCGATTTTAATTTTATTACATTTAGGCCTACTTATATTGTGAAGGTTTTAAAATTAATAGTTTTGAACAAAATCTAACAAATTGATGGATACTGTAACTGGGCACTTTTGTTCTGGTTTTCCTACAAGGATTTTCCATACCCCTATTTCATTACTCATTCGTGCCACATGTCCTGTCCTCTAAATTTTTCTTATTACATTTGGTTTCCCATGAAGATCATGCAGCTTAATGTTATGCCGTCTTCTTGCTTCATCTGTCTTTTCTAATCTTTTTGGTCCAAAAAATTTCTTATGAACTTAATCCTCAAATACTCGTAATCTTTTCTCCATCTAGTGAAGCCTATGTTTTGCAATCATATATCATAACAGACAATAACATTTATATATATATATATATATATATATATATATATATATATATATATATTAGTTTAACTTTTTTGAAATAATTTGAGGTGACAAGATTTTCTGTAATGCATAATAGCATAAGTTTCGCTATGAATTAAGCATATGTTTAATTTATTTATAGGTCCTACATATAATTTGTATTCTAATTATTGCTCCTAAGTATTTGAATTCAGCCACTGCATCAAAATTTCCTTCATTTTTCATTAATTGTCCATTTCCATTATGTAGGCCTAATGTATTTCTATGTGTGACCTATTGTATAGTTTTACTAATATTTCTTTTTAGCTCAAGTTTCTTAGTGCTACTCAATAGAAGTGCATGTTGACTCTTTGTATCTCCTTGCTATCGGCTTATAATACTACACTATCAACATATACTAACACCTTATTAATACATTGAGTTAGTTGTACAAATTTCTTTAATTAGTACTATCATGTGTAATGGAATTCCTTTTTCATTTTAATAGCAGAGTCAGAAGATGAATTACAAATAATATCATATAAATTAAACAATATACCTATGTTGACCCTCATATTCAGCAACCATTCTAGAAGATGCAAAAAAGCACTGACTGGGATAATGTACAACATTGGCTAAATAATGTAATTTTTCTTTTAATTTAGAATTCTATTTTAAATAAAACCTCATATATGGAAATATCATTGGAAAAATATATAAAAAACAATAGCTTTCAAGGACGCTCAACCGTTAGAACAAAGATGATATTAGAAAATAAACCAATAGAACAAGTGACAAAACATAACTTCGTAACTTGCGGAATATCATACACAACGGAAACAGATATACATAACAAACTACATAGGTTTAATTAGGGCCTATGTAACAGGAA